>CM062806.1:246510923-247110923 GCA_031772625.1 Pinus tabuliformis | reverse complement strand
CAATGCACTAACCGTAGGCCTATTGGCCTTGTTCCCTATAATCAGTGCCCCCTCTGGAGGCACTATTATGTTTTTCGTGTAGGCACACAACATTTCATCAGTTGCAACTGTTCCTACTGGGAGGTTGGTCGAGGGAGTACTAGCCTAAGGAGTGTTGGGCTTCAAAATGTCATACAAATATCACTCATTACCATACATTTTTCACCTATGCTTCCACTATATCACTCATTATTCATGTCACTTCATTTTCCCTATTGTTCATCATTAATGGGTCTCATTTATATCTTCCAAATATTATTTATTTTCAAGCATTTTTAAGAGAAATTCTTGATTAAATATTAGAAAATAATATATTTTACTTCATATATGGAAAGTGGATTGTTTTTGTGACATGTGTAGGTTCCAAGAAAGCTTCCAAGACACATCTATGTGGCCTTGAATGATCAAATTCGAATTTGATAAGATAAGCCTCATGGAGAAGATCATGATCTCATGGAGAAGATCAAGGACAAAAGGGGGTTATGTGTCTAGATGGTTGAGAGATGTATGGAACTAAAGAGAGATTAGTGGATCATCATTATGAGTTTGTTATATCATCCCATTGTATAAATAGGAGTACAATATCCTCCATTTGTAATTTTGATATTTCCATTTGTAATCTTAGAGTTTGTAATCTTAGAGTTGGTTTATACATCATGACAGAGATTTTGAAATAAAGAATCATACTTTGATTTTGTTACTTCCACAATTGAGTCTCCTTTGAAGTGGTGTGCTTGTGGAGTTATGGAGGGCCCCCATGGCCTTACTTGCATGCTTATTTTAGGTATAATTTAATTTATGTTTTTATTTCATTTCAGCTCTTAAGTTCTTGTTAGATATTCTAATTGTTGGAAGAGATCTTAAAATTCAGGTCTTCTTGTAAGGGAACCTTAAGACCTCCGACAAATTAGGAATCTCTCTAGTTTATTTGTTGGAAGAAATCTTAAAATTCATGTGTTCTTGTAAGGGAACCTTAAGATCTCCGACAAATTAGGAATCTCTCTAGTTTGTTTAGTTATTGGAAGAGATCTTGTCGAATGTGTTCTTGTAAGAGAACCAATAGATCTCAGACAAATTAGAAATCTTTCTAAACCTATAGGTGGTACTTCTAAGCTTACCTTCCCGGGTTGACATTATTTGAACTCTAATTTGCATCTGCATTTTAGACCAAACAAGGAGTGTGCACCTGCAACTCCTGAATCTATGCCCAGAGGGACCCCAACACAATTTGATTCTCCTCGGTCAGTTGTTGTAAGGCCTCCGTGGTGATGTCATGCACTGTCTCCCCTATATCGTGTAGATTTCCCTCAGTGAGGGTGATCAGGTCGAAAGAAGTCTTAGACACTTTCGACTTCTTTCGCGGCCCCACCTGCTCTCTCAGGTGTTGGTGCTTTAACTATGTTGACGTTGTTTTTAGGTCTGCGCCACCCTCCTCTATATTTCTCTCCATCTCTTGTTCCTACTGAGGCGAAGGTGACTTCCGACCCTTTTGCTTCTTTTCTATTGCCTTTTGTGCTTCTGCTGTGACCTTCTGCTATTCTTCTGCTGTCTTTGTAGCGTCCTGTGTCCCCTGTGCTTGTGCTATTATTGCATCTTTTCTTCTCTTTTCTGTCAACTGTGCTACTCGCAACGTTTCTTCCTCATTTTTCTATGCAACAGACTTGTCTGCTTCCTCTATGGAGATGGCTAGAGCACGCCACTCCAGTGGCCACGCCTCAAGTACATCAAAGGTAACATCATCCGTGGTTGGGTATGGTAGTTCATTCGAGTTCTTCGTGGGGTCCTTGCATGCCCTGATGTAGACGTGATGGCAGTCAACCTTAAACTCTATGGAGCTTTGTAAGTTGTTATAGACAGTGGACGATAACCGTGGCTTGCAGTTAATCGCCATTCTGATGTTCATCCCAATGAACACCCAGAATATTTTACTATCTCGGATCTTATGCGCATATTTAGTGGCCCATAGTGAAGTGTACTTTGCGGCCTCTAGGTGATCCCTCACAATTGGGGGAACTGGCTGTCTTCAGGAGATTCCCTAGCCACCAGCACTATGGACAGTAGAAGCCATGCATAGTGGAATGTTTTCCCCTATTCCTGTGCCTTGTGGAAATTCCGCAGGAACTACTAGCACAAGTATTCGGACCAATTAAACTGGACCCCCACTACACACTGCTTGGCAAGTGCAACCACCCGCGCATGCACCTAATCCACGCAGCACTTCCGCATGACGTTACTCGCCATTATTTGAGTCAAAAATTTGAATTCCTTATTGTTGATACTGGAGATCGCGTAGCCCATCTTTTTCTTCTCCAACTTATATTTCTTTTTCATGGTCTTTGCTATGGCCAAATGGCTACTTTTACTATTAGAAATGTCTGTTGGGTCTTCCCCTTTATAATGGAGTCACATAATTTTGTGGATTAGGTGGTACATTATGGGGATGGGATCCTCCAACCACAAACACCCATTATGCACTAGGTAGAGCAGCTGCCTGATGACAAATATAGTTACTGGGGCACAATGGTAATGTGTAACCTAGAGTAGGTTCAACAACCCTACCTTTTCGACTCCATGAAACCACTTGCGAGGCTCCAACTCTACAACTCCCATCGTGGTGTTTTTCCTCGGCTGCATGAGCTATGTGGTCACCAGGTCAGGGAATTTCTCGTGGTTGGAGAGATCTTAATATTTGAACTTCAAACTCGGCACCCATCCCAGGTGTGCTCCTTCAAAAATGATATTATCAGGTAGCAGCGATGTCTGTAGAGGGCTTTTACTCTCATCGATATCCTTGGGCACCTTCATCTTCCCCTTCCACAGAGGAACATATGTGCGCAGCTTGGTTAGACAGTTCATGCCCTCAGTTTCTTTCTCCATGTTTTCGTCCTCATCCTCTTCTATCAAGATGTCCTCAAGGTCTTCCTCCTCCTCATCGGTTTCCAAATTAACTGCTTTTCCCTTTTCTTCCATGGTCAATTTAGTTCGCAGCCAGTTTCGAGGAGATGATGAGCCCCAAAAAGGGTAATTATATGGGCTCATTTTTCCTTCTAGTTCGACTTAATCCACCATTCTCATTAGTTTATTGCATGTTTTTTATTACATTGATGCTAATAGAGTGAATTGGGTTAGTCATTATGCCAAAAAGTCTAATGTGTGTTTTATGCAGATTTTTGGTCAATTTTGAGACAAAATCAAAAGTTTAATGAGTATTTGGTAGCCAAATTCGAGGAAGAATAAGGGAGAGGATTTGTAGGAGGGTGTCCCCTTCAATTATAAACCCTTATCTTGAATTCTCCATCAGAAAATCAGTGTACAAAGTCCCACACTGATCATTCCAAGGGGCAGTCGAGCAAGTCAAGTACAACTATTGTTATCTTCAGTTCTAGGAAGCCAAGTTTCTTACTTTTAGGAGGATTGTTGGGAGTCCCCATTTGCATAAATAAGAAGGCTTAGGGCCTGAGTTTTTTTTAGTAAGATGTTAGCCATTTCATAATATATTTTCGCACTTTTGTGCAGCTTTGTACTCAGCTCATTTTCGAGCTCTTTTTGAAGATAATTTTGTGATGTGACTGCTATTTTTTGATAAATGAAGATGAACCAAGTTTTGAACCAGCATTGATCTTTTCTAGAGGGCTAAATCTCTTGGATTAGGGCCCAACCCAAGCTTCCCAACACCTCCTTTGTGTATTTATATTCTTTTGCTTGCATTCATGAGATAATTTCTATTGTTTAGGTTAATCTTACTTCATTAGATTAGGTTGCTTTTGATGGTTAGAATAGTTGTTTTTGCTTCAAGTTGCTTGAGTAAGTTGCTGCAGTGACAGAAAAAGATCCAAAAAGGCTACTATCAGGTCTTGATCTCCTTTCTCCCTCCTTGGGACCATGATTTGAGGTAAAGACACTACTGCTACCACCAAAAACACAGTTTTTTCCCTTCATGTAATTGCTAGTGTGATATTTTGAGTTGGAGAAGATAAGATTAGTTTGCATTCACATTCTTAGATCATTTCATGTTCAGTTACCATGTTCATAAAGTTTTGTTTAGCATTTTTTTCGTTTTAGCTCAGAATTTAGGTTAAAATAGACAAAACTCTGTTTTTCAGTTCTTGTTTTGGTCAGTTTTGAGAAGTAAGTGTGCAACTCTCTTATAGAACATTCTAGCTTATCATTCCTCCATAACATAGCCTATACTAGTTCATCTCTAAATATTTCCCCATTCATTTACCACATTTCCCCAATCTGCCCTAATTTCTGCGTTTTTCCACAAAGTTGCTTTCTTACCCTTTGAACAAATCCAACCATATCCTTTGCTCCTGATCTTCATTGACAAAGTTCTAGACCCCTCAACACCTTCATCCAGCCTTCATTTCCATTTTCCCATCATTTTTCCACCTCCAAACCTCCAAAAAAACACTTTTGGCCTACTCCTATAGATCCTCCTGTAAAACCTCCTGTAGATCCCCTACAACCTCCTGTAGAATTTCCTGTGAGTCATTTTTCAAAGTTTGATTGCAATGGAAGTATTTAAAAGGGTACTAGGGGCTTCTTACGACCTCTCCACATCTTCCTCACCATCCGCAAAAGCCAACTCCATCTTCTTTTGCCACCAACCCTCTTCACAGTCACAACCAGTCAAATCAGAAGCATAATAATTTCACATAAAAATACTCAAAAGTACAAAAAGATGATTTCTTCTCATTTATCTTCAGAAGTAGCTTCATAAATGTAGTTTTCCTTTTCAGTAGTCAATGGTTCCCATTTCAGTAGTTTTCATCTCTTTTCTTGAAAAATTAGGGTTTTCTAGGGCTTGCTAGGGTTTGCATTTCATTTTAGTTTTCCTTCGCTTTCTGCAAGTAGAATACACCCTGTACAGTTAGTTTCCTTTCATCACAGTTAAAGATTCTTCTAAGAACTCATAGAAGTTGGCTTAAGCTCCAAGCAAACTTGCGCCAGCTGATCAAGTGACAACCTGTAGTAAGAGCTAGTACTTGTGCATACAACATTGTCGCTTTCAAGTTTGTTACGAACTATCAGGTTGATAAAAGTAAAGAAGGAAACCCCAGGAGTTGCAACATTATTGCTGCAATACTATAGCTCACCACACTTTTTAGTGCCGTTTCCAGGGAAGCGTTAGAGTAATTTGTGATTACTACTTTCTTCTATTTTTTACTGCAACATTATGCTAAGTAGTTTATTTGATTTCAAATTCTACAATTTTCATTTCAACAAGCGTAGATTAGACATTTCCCTGCTTTCATTTCAATTTTGCAATTTCCATTTCAGCAAGCGTAGATTAGACATTTCCTGCTTTCATTTCCATTCCACAATTCCATTTCAACAAACATAGACTAGGAATTTCCTACTTTCATTTCAATTTTACAATTTCCATTTCAGCAAGAGTAGATTAGTCATTTCCTGCTTTCATTTCAATTCTACAATTTCCATTCCAGCAAAGTAGATTAGTCATTTCCTGCTTTCATTTCAATTCTGCAATTTCCCTTTCAGCAAGATTCATTTCAGTTAGTTGCAATTTGTTGTTCAATCCATTTCAGTTTTGCAGGTACAAGCAAAAAAAATAAAAATATCACCCAAAAGGAGATTTCCTTTCATGCATCGTAGGAGTAGAGATAATTCAGAAAAATGTTTGCCCAACACCCCCATTGCTTCACATAGCCAACCTTCTCTCTTTTTCGGTGACTGCAATCAATAAACACCCTTAGGTAACATCGAGACATATTTGAAGAACCTATAGGGGAAGAAGAAGAGGAAAACATTCATTTGGAGCCAATGGCTGAAAACAAAAATGTTGGGAGTAGTACCTTTTCTTCCAACTCATCCATTTGAAGTGAATTGGAGAATTGCTTGGAAGATTTCAAGAGCAAGATATGGCAGTTTATTGCCATGCATATGAAGAGAAAAGAAGAGGAAGCAAAGAGGGCTTTGGCCATCTTTTGTCCTAGGTGCACCAAGAGGCATCCTAGAAATGAATGCCCATTGAAATCAACAGAGGTTTCTTCAATCTATGAAGAAAATCATTCTACAGACAAGTGCCCTTTCTTGCCCAGATTTAAAGCTATGTACTAAGGGGTTTAAGTAGTCACTGAATAGACCTATTACATAGACCAAAGGAGGCTGCATGGACCTAAACCATATTAGCAAGGGATGCAAGGGACATCTCAAGCATACTACGACCCCAACCAAGTCACTCCTATACCTTCTTGGGCCCCCCCTACGCATCCTTCCTTGTCCATGCCTCCTCCTTGGTCCTTCACATCTCCATATTATGCCCAACCAGCTACTCATCCATTTCACCCCTATGCTCAGCCACAACCTCAGTGGAATGCACCGCATCAGGGGTGGAGGCCCCAATACAACTCTCCTCCTGCTCTTTTGCCTCCACCACCTGCTCAATTGCAACCATTGCCTCCTGCTCCACCAAGGTAACCCCCAATGCCTATTATACCGAACCCGAACCCGAATAACAGACAGGCCCAACAAGTATATAGTGTGGAACCACCATTTCCAAACCTGCACATTTGAGTAGCTCAACCCAATTGCAAAGCTAAGGTACAACACTTCCAAACAACTCCTATTTAGCTCAATGATATTCACCATAGCTCAGGAAGAGTATTGCAAAAAAGAGATTATATTGATATCATTGAAGGACCACATCTAGCAGAAGAAGATGCCAAAGAGAAGATCTAAGAACCATGGGCTCCACTTGATGAAGAGAAGATATCAAAATCAGAGATCGAGAGATCTCCCTCATGGTTACCATCAAATCCTCCATGTATTCAAGAGAAAAATCAACAAAAAGAGGAAGATGCGAAGGTCATGATTGAAGGTGACATGAAGAATGATTCAGATCAGAAAAAGGACCAAGGACAAGACAACTATATTGAAATATGGTTCCAGACAGTCACTAAGTTGTAGCATCACTCTCTTCCTCAACTATGCTTGATCCCTTCAAAGTCAAATCATTTGGTCTCTGAAATCTGGATACATGTCAAAGCATACATTTCAAGCCTCCACATCATTTTGTCTATCATCTCGATGTGCACATGGCTCCATTGGAATTATTCTTATAATTGAAGTTGATTTTGTTTTTCAAGTAGGGTAGGGTACATAATAAAAAAGAAAAAAGTGAAAAATAAGAGAAAAAAATAAAAATCTAAGGTGAAAACCTCCTCGGAGGTGCCTCAGATTGGCTCATTGATTGAAAACCTCCATGAGGTGGTCAATGGGTTGGAAAGAAGAGAAAAGAAAAAGAGAATAAGATCCCTGGGTGAAAACCTCCCTTGGAGGATCCCAGGGCAGGCAATTAGGGTTGAAACCTCCTTGAGGTGCCCTAGTTGTTTTAAAAAAAAATAGAGAAAAAGTAAAAGAAAAATTAATTTCCAGTTGTATTGTAGGGGCAGGAGGACTTCAGGAAGCAGCAACAGGTGCCAAGAAATCTCTGAAATCAATAACAACACCTATCCTACCTTCCCTCAGCCTTCTCCATCATTCTTGACATTCTTTCCACCTCATTATGCTTCTTTTATGAAAACTGTGTTTTCTACAGAAGGCTCTTGTAGAAATTACGAAGAGCTAGAAATAGATTTTAAAAGCACTTCTGGGAACAGAGAAACTTCATAAAGGGTTTATAAATCCTCTTGCAGTCTTCAAACCTCTCTTCCATAATTTTCGAGCTCATATCACACCCCAAGCTCATTTTTCTTACTATCCAAAAACTGTAGGATGCTCTGATACAAAAATACATAGAGCAGAAATTTGTTTTTTCCCTAACTTGAAAACCGTGCATCCATTTAAAAAACTATTTCATGGTGAGTTGTATAGGGATGATGGCAACATGCCCAAACAATTTTAGCGAATTCCAGTGCACGGTTTCCTTGAAATTGACCTCCATCACCTTTAGTAATTTTCAATTTTTCTTGAAATCCGTGCATCCATTGACCATAATGTTTCTATGGGAGGTGCATAATGATGATGGAAACATGCTTAAAAAATTTCAGGTCAATCCAGTCTACCGTTTGGGAGCTATAGACAAAACAAGTCACTGTCTTGCAAAAATCTAGCATCAACAACGTGATAGTGCAAATCTGAAGGTTGAAGCAGACTCCTGAAGATCAAATCCAGCTAGAAAGGAACTTGTGCAAAGCACAGCCACATATCAGCAACCAGACAAGCGTGAATCCACAGAAACAAAGGCATGTAGTAGAAGGAAAGGCCATAACACCTCACAGTAAACGCATTCAACTTCCACGTAAGTGTCTCAACCCGTTCCTCTATTGCATCTGTGTAATTTGAAACTGCATAAACAAGTGAAATGGTTGGGATTAAGCGAGAAAGGTGGCCAGTTAAATTGGCCACCCTCAGCTAGTTCGATCGCGCTCATCCGGAGATCACACTGCACGTGTGTCTAGTCAACTCATGGAAAAATCTAACAGTCAGGTAGTGGCGTCTGTTTTGAACTCAAGTGCCAATGATGTCAAGTAATTTCAGGCAGAAAACATGAAGTTTCATAATAGCACTGCATTGGAGACCAACGGTTTACATGGGGCCAACGTACACTTGGCCAACTCACTATCCATCACTGGAAGTCTCCATAAACAACCATAAGAACTCCTCCTTGAAACAATCTCACCACCTTTGCTTTCATTTGTATCATCATGTTCTCGACTGCAGCAAGCTACCTGCTACCTTTAGAGCCTCAAAACAATCACTCTCAGCCATTTTCAGAACACTTATGCTTATCAGATTCTATAGGAAATTATTAGGATCTATAAGAGCAGAGACACAATCTACAAGAGTCTTTCTACAGGAAGGGCAGTGAGTGGCTCTGCAGAGGGAAAATTTGGGATTTTATCCAAATTTGAGCTCAAAAAAAGTTAGGTTTAGAAAACCCACTCTGCATTTCATATATCTAGAAAATGTGGTGGGATTTGAAGCAAAATATTGAGCTGAAAAGAAAGGAAAAAGTGAGAACAGAAGTCTGCCTATGTTTTTAAATATATACAGTCTCTCTAGTTTACTCTCTACACTGAAATTCTGTCTCTTTCGCCTCCATGGTATTCTCCTGTGTAAATAAATGATGCAACTATAGGAAATTAAGCCTGTAACATAGTGAATTTGCATTGAGTGGTCTGCTTACTTTGTGAAAATAAAACAAACACTATCTTGTATACTCTCTATTAAAAAAAAAAAAAAAAAAGATATTGATTTCCTCAAGTAGCCCGAGAAGTAAATTTAGGTTGAGAATAGAGTTTGAAGGGCAAGAAAGTTGCAATTTGTTTTTGTTAAAAAGAATAAACATGAAAAAATCTCTTTGGTTCCAAAAAAAAAAACCTCAGTTGTTCCTCTGTTTTTGGGTTTGAAAATTTATTGCTCACCTGAGAATTTCTAGCAATCACTGAACATCATGACAGGGGGTTTTATGAGGAAGGAGCCTCTGTATTCAACTAAATTGTATGAACACCCAGAAGTGGTAGCCCTCTTTACCAGGACAAATTGGATGTCTTTCTTTGAAACATTTCATGGGTATGATGAGGAAGTCACAGAGGAATTTTTAATATCTTTAAGACCCCATTCAAAAACCCATGCTACAGTTAGTTTCAGGGGTCTAACCATAGAACTTACACCAGAATTCATCAGCAGAATTACAGGTCTTCCACTTGGCCTCCCCTGGAGCAAAGAAGAAAAACCACTGGGTCATGTTGCTAAGAACACCTTCATATCCTTGGAGATTTTTAGAAATATAACAGGGGAAGATGAGGAGGAAACAAAAAAAGAGGAAAAGACCAAAATAGAGAAAGAAGAACTTGAAACAGAGGAGGAAATCAAAATAGAAGATGAGAAGGAAGAATCTGAAACAGAGAAGAAAAAGACCAAAGCAGAAAGGAGGAAACCCAGAACAGGAAATAAAAAAGACTAAACCAAAGAAGAGAAATAATGAAGTAGAGAAAGTATAAACTAAACAGAATGAGAAGAACAAAGCTTGAGGAAGCAAATCCAACAGAGGCAGAGAAGACAAAAGAAGAGGAAAAAGAGGAAGAAGAAAGACAACAGTGGGAGGAGGTGGATAGAAAGGCAGGATTCCATGATAAAGAGGAGGATATCACATCAAAAGCATGGGATATCAGGGAATCCATCAGAGCCATGAAGGATGAAGAGATAGGTTAGTTTCTCATAGGATGAGCAACACCTTCAGTAGGGGGGTGATGATGAGCCCAAGAAATGGGTAATTATATGGGCTCATTTTGCCTCTTAATTCGACTTAATCCATCATTATCATTAGTTTATTGCATTTTTTGACTATATTTATGCTAATAGAGTGAATTGGGTTAGTCATTATGCCAAAAAGTCTAATGTGTGCTTTATATAGATTTTTGGTCAATTTTGAGATAAAATCAAAGGTTTAATGAGCATTTGGCAGCCAAATTCGAGGAAGAACAAGCGAGATGATTTGTAGGAGGGTGTCCCCTTCATTTATGAACCCTTACCTCAAATTCTCCATCAGACACTCAGAGTACAAAAGCCCACATTAATGATTCCAAGGGGCAGGTGAGCAAGTCAAGTGGGATTGCTGTTATCTTCAGTTCTAGGAAGCCAAGTTCCTTAATTTTAGGAGGACTGTAGGGAGTCCCCATTTGTATAAATGAGAAGGCTTAGGGCCTCAATTTTTTTTTAGTCAGATATTAGCCATTTCATAGTATATTTTCACACTTTTGTGCAGCTTTGTACTCAGCTCATTTTCGAGCTCTCTTTGAAGACAGTTTCGTGATGTGACTGCTATTTTTTGATAAATGAAGATGAACCAAGTTTTGAACCAGCACTGATCTTTTCTAGAGGGCTGAAGCTCTTGGGTTACAGCCCAACATAAGCTTCCTAGCACCTCCTTTGTGTATTTATATGCTTTTGCTTGCATTCATGAGATAATTTATGTTGTTTAGGTTAATCTTACTTCGTTAGATTAGGTTGCTTTTGATGGTTAGAATAGTTGTTTTTGCTTCAAGTTGCTTGAGTAAGTTGTTGCAGTGACAGAAAGATATCAAAAAAGGCTACCAATAGGTCTTGATCTCCTTTCTCCCTCCTTGGGACCATGATTTGAGGTCAAGGTACCACTGTTGCCACCAAAAACACAATTTTTCCCTTCATACAATTGCTACTGTGATATTTCGAGTTGGAGAATTTGATATTAGTTTGGATTCACATGCTTGGATCATTTCATGTTCATATACCATGGTTTTCTCCCATAATCTTATGTTCATAAAGTTCTGTTCAACATTTTTCTAGTTTTATGTCAAAATTTAGGTTAAAATAGACAAAAATCTATTTTTCGGTTCTTGCTTTGGTTAGTTTTGAGAAGTAAGTGTGCAGTTCTCTTGTAGAACATTATAACTTATCATTCCTCCATAACACAACCTGTACCAGTTCATCTCTCAATATTTCCACACTCATTCGACACATTTCGCCAATCTGCCCTAATTTCTGTGTTTTTCCACAAAGTTGCTTTCTTGCCCTTTGAACAAATCCAACAATCTCCTTCATTCCTGATCTTCATTGACAAAGTTCGAGACCCCTCAACTCAACACCTTCACCCAACCTTCATTTCCATTTTCCCATCATTTTTCCACCTTCAAACCTCTAAAAAACCACTTTTGGCTTCCTCCTGTAGATCCCCAGCAGCCTCCTGTAGAATTTCCTATGAGTTCTTTTTCGAAGTTTGATCGCAATAGAAGTCTTCAGAATGGTACTAGGGGCTTCTTAGGACCTCTCCAAACCTTCCTCACCATTTTCAAAAGCCAACTCCATCTTCTTTTTCCACCAACCCTCTGCACAGTCACAACGAGTCAAATCACAAGCATAATAATTTCACATAAAAATACTCAAAAGTACAAAAAGATGATTTCTTCTCATTTCTCTTCAGAAGTAGTTTGAATAAATGCAAGTAGCCTTTTCTATAGTCAATGGCACCAATTTCAGTAGTTTCCATCTCTTTTCTTGCAAAATTAGGGTTTGTTAGGGTTTGCATTTCATTTCAGTTTTTCTTTGCTTCTACAAGTAGAATAGCCCCTGTACAGTTAGTTTCCTTTCATCACAGTTAAAGCTTCTTTTGAGAACTCATAGAAGTTGGCTTAAGCTCCTAGCTAGCTTGCACCAGCTGATCAAGTGACAGCTTGTAGTAAGAGCTAGTACTTGTGCATATAGCACCATCACTTCCAAGTTTTTTACAAACTACCGGGTTGATAAAAGTAAAGAAGGAAGCCCCAGGAGTTGCAACATTATTGCTGCAATACTGGAGCTCACCAAGGGACATGCATACTGGAATCATGGTCTTCTTATCTTTCTTGGGTCTTGGTGTGCGTGGTGATTTAGGTATTTCCGCAACTATCCTGGTGCTCTTAGGGGCATCTTCTACTGTCATGGCCTTCGTGGCCTCTTCGGCAATCATTTCTCAAATTTCCCTGGCTTCTTCAGACAATGCCATTTTGTTTGTCCAGAAATCTCTCAATTGCTGAACTGGGTGCTTAAACAAAGCTCTCAACAGCTTAAACAGGTCTCAGTTTAGAATTCTCTGGGTGCATGACAACTCAATTCTCAAATGACCAAGTGTTGTTTGCTAGGCAGCACTTTGTAATTTATAGTGCCTTTTGAATTCAAGTTCGACCATTCCCCCCAAATCCGATCCATTAATGCTCCCTTGGCGCCAGAGTTTCCCAAATATTGCCCATAAAGCTTGCCTTAAATGCCTGTCGCCCACTCCATTTGGTCTCAAACCAAGCATCACATCATGAATAGTGACTATAAAGGTCACTTTCTATCCAACTCGTGTGGTAGTGCAGCTACCCTTGCGTTGACACAGACCCTATGACACTTTTCTCATGCGCGCAGCCCTGACATCACACAGCTCTTAGGCAAAGTAGTTTATAGTCCTGCACCTCCTTTCAATTGCTTAGAGTGCTAAGAATGTGCTTTCCACAGCTAGTCTAGTGGCCACGCCACCTGTATATGGTTTTGACCAACTATTATTTACATTTCCTGGGAAAATTTCACCTTTTAACTCCAATACCTACATCACGTAGTTTAATAACTACCTCGCGCCACTATCTGTGATCTCCTTAGTAATACATAGTCCAATCCAAGGCATCAAACTGATCAAATCTTGAAAGTAGTCTCAAAATTTATCACTATAATCGTGTGCATCCTGTTGTATCACCACAATCCTTTTATCAAGAAATTCCCTTTTTATTCCTTCCTCTAGCTTCTTGACTTCTTCTTCTGCCATGGCGCTTTCATCCCTCAAGAGAAATTTTTCCTTCATGATTTCTTGGAGCCCAAGATCACCCTGTTGGATCTCTTCATCAGGTCCCAAGTGTTCCTCTTCTTTAAACTGCGCGGTCCCTTCTTTCAAGGCTCCGCGATCCATCATATCTGTGAGTGTTGCTATGTGTGGACTAGGCATGATATATTTCATCAATATTTCGGTGTTTGGCTCATAAACCAGCCCAGAAGTCATTTGTCCCATCAGTTTCTTGCGCGTCACCCTATAATCCCATAGGACTGTTGGTACGCGTAGGTCCCAATCACTTGGTTGCGCATTACATACCTTGTTCAGTACTTCACACACTTTATTAAGTTCTCTCCACATTCTATCGTTCCAATTTGAGGAGCTGTCCACGCAATTGCCCCCCAACACATGCTTATTGATCATATTTCCGATTGTGAAGTTCATGTGCATCTGCATAGCTTGTGTATCATATGCCTGTACCCACCTGGACAGATGCGCACACAGAGTGTCCCAACCATTGTATCAATCCATCGACCACCCTACATGTTTCCCAAACCATGTTTGCATCATCCTCCTATAGGCACGCCAGTCATCAAAGGTTCCTTTATGTGTACCCCACCACCTCACAGTCGTAGTGCATAGTACAGAACTCAAGGCTTCTAAATGTTGTTTTTTTGGAACCTCCCTCTCAAATTTGTCCAAGAAAGCATCTACCTCACCTAATCCATCATAAGTAGGTAAATCTCTCATTTCTGTTGATACGCATCGCAGTGATCTTGTCATCATGTTACAGTTTAACATGGATACCTCGTGTAACCAGTTTTTCCACCTCTCTATCTCCTCATATGAATCTTAAGTATAGGAGCTTTTGCACTCCCATGAAATTCATCCATTCATGGTAGGGTTTACCCAGTCTTACTCCCGCACAGTTATCATGTAGATGCAATCCAAATCCTTGTCACTTTCATAGTTGTGCACTGGCTCTATGTAGCGTGATCCCTCTACAGGGTCTAGGGGTCTTGCACTTCTTTAGATTAATCACCCCATTCATATCAGTGCCCCAATCAATTCCTAAGAGCTCAAGGTAGGGATTGATGTCATAAAAAATCTCTATCACCTCAAAGTTGGCTAGCGCGCCTGCTCCTTAAATATCCACTATGATTCCCTACAATCGCCCCAGGGGTATTATCTTCTGTTGGTTTTCCATGTGCAGCTAAATAGGAGACCACTATAGCATAGGCCTCCCCATGCGCTCCCATTTTTGCTTTGGTAGAACATTCGCGTCTGAACCTAAATCCAGAATTACTTGGTCCACTTGATATTCTCCAATCTATTTAGTTAACCTCATTTCTCTTCCTATTCTTGTCTTATGCTTTCCAATCTTCTGGACTACGTGTGGTTCTCCTGGCGCGGTCCCAGCGCATTTGTCAATGAGTACCTGTAATCGCTTTACAGCCTTACTATTGCATAGTAATTTCATACATGTTTCCAAGAACGTTGTGAGCATCTATGGATCCATGTCCGACTCCAGTCTATCTCTGCTTCCCGAAGTGGAGGAATCAACGAAGCTCTTCTCAGCTTCCATAAAAGTTTCCCGAGTGTGCTCCAAATCAAACTCCGCTTCCTTCGTTGGAGCTTTGGAAACCCAAGTGCTTTCCTTGGACTGTTTGCCTTTATCACCTCCCATCATAATTCCACTTCAAAGCACAATTTTCACATTTGGCTCTTCCTCAGGCAGCTCAAAGCTCATCATTTGTAGGTTCTAAGTCAGGGGAGGTGGTAGCGTACTATTGTCATGTATTCTAGCTATCTTCATAGGACAATATTCCATCTCATGATCAAATGAGGTACAATACAAGCATGATGGACACATGGATTCGTACAATTAAGGACATAATGTCCTGGCCTTCCGCAATTGTAGCATATTAGCTATCTATGGCCTCTTCCAGGTCCTCCTCCACCTCAGCCTTGTCCACACCCCTAAAATCATGTTTGCGCCATCCCTGCACCCTAATCGAGGTGCCACATTTCAGCCTGGACCCTCTAGGTGGGGGTTCTATCCATCATTAGTTCATAACTTCTATATGTGTGCTCATCGTGTTCCACTGATCTACATAAATTATAGAAAAACTGTTGTGAATTCTGCGTGTACTTCTACAAAAAATGGTAGTTGTCTATAGCATGATTTCCTACTATTTGAAAAATTGCACACCACAGAGCAGGTGTCGTGCTTGGTCCTGCTTGCACTCTGATCTTAATGGCATCGGTTCTCCTCCCGCGAGGTAATTCACGAACACTAGGTAGTGGTCCTTATCATGACCCTGACCCTTTCATTTTGCCCACAACACTTCCTCACACACTTCTGGTCGAGCTGTCCTATCCTATTTCAGAGTCTGCATCTCAAGGCATAAGTTTTTCAACTGCACGTGGATTCGCTGAACTCCCAAGTTAGGATCCTATATTGGGGTCTCATGCAGTCTCATCACGATTTATAAAGCTTTTTCCTGAGTTGTTAACCTATGCTGCGACAACGCATTCGTCAAATGCGATGTTAGCGATGCTACAAACCATTCGCAGTGCTATCTGTCCCTCAAAGTCATATTAGCATTACGAATCGTACACTTCAACCTTTGATCCAACTCCTAAGGAGTCTCGCCTGGAAGCATTTTGATCTCTTTGAATCTAATGATCAACTGCACCTCTGACTTTGGTCTGCTAAATTCCTTATTTAGTGAAGCTTGGATAGTCGTGATTCTCGCATTCAGATTGTCATTAGAATGCTTAATATAGCAGGTCAACGCGCGGTCATGCATGGTGCTAACTAATGTTGATTTCTGTATATTGTCATCTGTAACTCCCTGTGCTTCCCATATGGCTCTTATTACAAACACAAATTGCTCCGGGTCTTCATTTCCTAATCCTTTGAACATAGGCAACTTTATCGTGCTGGCCATGTTAAAATGCGGTGGTGGCGGAGGTGGTATGGGCAAAGATGGAGGTGATGGTGGTGAAACTAGCAGTGGTGTGGGTGGAGGTGGTATGGAAGGAATCCTCTGCCTTATCAAATGGATCAAACTTCATGGAGAGACCCTCGCGAGCTCTTCCTTGTCCCTTCATGGAGGTGAAATCACGATGCTAGTCTCTAGTTCCACACTTCCTTCATTTTTGTAAATTTTCCCACTTCGCATAGCCCTATGCATCAATTTAACTCCATAATCCACTTTTCCCACAGTAGCATTTTAGTCCATGTTTAGAGAATTTACGTACTTATCTCACAGTCCTTTGAGAAAGTGTCGCTTTCCCTTTCTATAGCTGACTAAAGTATCTATTGCGAACTTAGTAATGAACCCTCCTATGATCTGATCGAGCTAGTGATCAACAATGCACTCGAGCTTATCCTCCGAGGCTTCCAATCTACGCAATAGCTTTGGGGTCCACACAATAGGATTTTCGAGTTTCCATCTTCCTTGGCTATCTACTAGCTTCACGATCCACTCGTATAGCTCATTAGGGAAAGATGCAAAGAAGATTTTGTGGAACTCTTTGTACAAGTAGTAGTCTAACCACTCTTCTTTTGTCAGTTGTGGATTCCTATTTTCTTGCATCGTAAACTCATGAATTCTACTGTCCAACCATCCTTCAATCTCCTTCTTAGTTGGATTCCAGTGATGCGACATTGGACATCTATATTCAAATTCCAGTCCTGGAAATGGAACCATTTGTTGGCTTGATGGGGCCTGACCAAGGTTTGGAGTTAATTAGCCAAACAAATCCTTGTACTACCGGCCCTTTCGGCAACAGCCCATGGAGCGTGGACTGAGGTCCGCACCCTTGAGATGCCTGAGGGGTTGACTTAGTCCAACTAGGAATGTCTTCACGCAAGTCACTTCGCACAGCCCTACCCAAGGGCTCAGGTGCTTTCACGCTGTTAAGGCAGGGATCTATGCTATTTCCCCAAGTACACCGTGGATCTTAGTTATCCTTCTATAATTGTTAGTTTAACTTCATGTAAATAGATAATTATCTTATATTCAACTGTTCAACACATTCATATGAGTTCGCGCAGCTAATAAACAGTAAACTTGCAATTCTTCAATGCATAAAAAAGGAAAAAGATACACATAATCATAAGAAACTTCTCCTTAATATTTCTCCAATGGTTACAGACTCGACTCACCCTGTGCACTCAGCTGTAGGGGTCCACGCACTCACCTACAGACTACTAGGCCTCTGCACACTCAAATGCAGAGCCTTCTCCTACTCTACGACCCAAAGACACAACTTTACACTTCCACTTAGACTCAATGCTTCTTCTTCATTCTCTTAGATTATATTATATTAGATGTTTGTTTACAACTTAGAGCCTTGCTCTATTTGTACAATCCCATGGTCCGCAGACCATGGGTAGAACTCTCAAGCCGACATTACATTACAAAATTAAGGGCAGACAACCCTATGACTCAATTACATCTTCACGTTTTGTGCCCACAAATCGGGGAGTCTTTACAATGGACTTAGTCAAAACTTGGGCTTTAAGGCCCACAACTTGGCTTGGGTGATCCCACGCCCAATAGCCAGCTCCAACTCAAAACCTAGACATATACAAGACAAGCGGAATATCACAACATATAACTTTGACAATCAATGCACTAACATATAAAGAGGTCTAATTGCATGTATCTAAGCCACTCATAATAACGACATTGTATAAATATGTAAAAAAATTAAACTACCAATGCCTCAAAGTGGAGAACAAAATTGTAGTTCTATATTGACGTAGAAAATGGTGATTATAACGATCAGTTGTATCAGCCTTCCCTTACTCCTCCAGCTCTTCTCTATCTCTCCCTTATTAACCTCTTCTAGTGCCTTAGTCAGAGAGTAGTCTCGACACTGAAATAGGCAATCCTTTCAAATTTTTCGAACCTTTCCACAATGGCGCTAGCCTCAAATATATAGCATGAGAGGATAATCCTTGCCAAATCCTTCATGAGTTCCATTAGGCAAAAGTGGAGATGTTTCCATGCTTTTTTTCTCTTTCTCGTTTGTAGACTTCGTTAGGAATAGTAATTCGTCCAAACAGGTTGAGTTCTGATATTTCCATGCTTTTGTGAGTTGACATAGGAGTGTTTCTTAGGATATTTCTCAGTCAACTTGTTCCTTTGACCCATGGAAACTCATTCAGGTTGACTAACACCCTTCTTGAGGTAACAAACAGAGTTACTCTAGGTACTAACACACCCTATGCCTTGCAAGGAAGATTTATAAGGTAGGTTGCTAGTCCCTAGATAACATTAGCCTGACAAATCGGCCTGTGATCTTGGTCAGTCCTTTAGTCATCCTAGGTTTCTCCTATGAGCTGGTGAGGAGGTCATTTTCCTATATAAAAGATTCCCCCTAAAGTGTGAGATCAGAGGCAGAGATGATGGCTGAAATACTTTATATATAATTGTCCTCTTCTTTGGAAAAAAGAGAGAGAGGATCAGAGCTTCAGGAATACGAGAAACCTAATACAGCACATATATATAAAACAACTAAAACCATGTCGTGAGTTGGGAATTCCCATACTTAGTAGCTATGTCAAAGTGATTTCTCAACAAAGAGATATGATGATCGTGGTTGCCAATAAGCATAATGTGCCACCTGTGTCATCATAAGATCATTCTAATGACATGTCTCCAAAAAATAATAAACGCAACATGGGAGAGGAAACCAGGCTGAGTGATGTAAGCCTCTACCCAAGGTCTTGATTTCTGCTTCACTGTAATAGCATAGTTTGATACATGTGAATAAAGGTGTTAATGTTGAACATGTACAAAATTGTCTGAGTAGTAGTCAATAATGGAGACTGTTAACAAGCGCAAGGATGACCATCAATAATGGTGATGGTCTCCAAGATGCATAGTACAATCTATCGAGTGTGAATAATGTTTTTGTTGTCGAACACTCATAGAATCGTTTAGCCAAGAGCTAATAATGAAAACCCCTAACCAAACACAAGGTAACCTGCCACTGAAGTTTGCAAGTCCCATGGCACTGAAGTGCTTCTGGGTCTGCTTCCTAGATGAAGTCGATAGGAAGAGACATGTCGAAAGGTAGGCAATAATGTGTCCTACATCAGTCGACATGAAATAGGACAAGAATGATTGTTTTTGAAGAATCTTTTGAGTATTGGGTCAAAACGACAGAGGGCATGATGAAAGGATATGTTTGATGGTTTGATCGAGGAAATAGAAGATAAAGGGTTTCCCTTGAACAATAGAAGGCACGACACAAAGGGTTTAACCATGAAGCATTAGACTCATGAGCACCAAAGAGTGTTAGGATACGGAGATGCAAGAACATCATGGTATATAGGGTAAACTCATAGGATGGTAAGGTTCATATTGAGAGGTCGTCACAAGGAAGGTTTTGCTGAGGGAGTGCCATGTTCAAGGGAGCGACTGCTGCTCATATCTTCTTTGTAGTAGTTTAATGAGCCCAAATAAGAAGACTCGAAGTTTTTCAGATTAATGAGCAAGAAAAATACCATAAAAAGAATGCTCGCTCTTCTTCGTGGTAGTTTCACGAGGCCAAACAAGGATACTCAAGGTTTTTTTGGATTAACGAGTAGAAGATTACCACAAAAAGAATGATCGATACTTCTTGATCTCATGCTTGACAATAGAAGGGTCTATGCCATGCATTTCCTCATAAGACCAAGGGAAAACAACACGGAGGTCCTTAAAAGGGTAGGTTAATCTTGTAGTGTCCTCAGGATTGCAATGAATTCCAATATGAATATTTTCCATGATGCCTATCTTGACTGAAATATTGATGAGTAGTTTCTTGGAAAGATTGCCCATGTTCCCTTCTGAGTCCAAAGTTTGGAAAGTTGTATAAGGAGAGGGAATGATTTCAGGTGTGTCAAAAGACAAGATTTGAATGGGAATCATGTCTGAATTAGATATCGAATTACGATTGTGAGAATCCTCCCAAGGTTTCTCTTCTAAACACATGATCTCTCAAATAGCTTCGTACAAAGGTAAGAGTTGATTGAGGAGATCATTAGAAGGAGAATTTATGGGAGAGGAGGTGGTACTATTGGTCGTGACCAAAGTGACCAGATATTTAGATGCAAATTGAATGGCTTGGTAGGCATATTTCGCTGGTCACAATGGCATTTGGTCTCTATAAGAGTCAATGTCTGAAGGGGCCGGGAGGATCCAAGGAATGGTCAGTTCATGAGAAATAGATCATATAATAGAGACTATTTATGGAACCGCGAGGGGCAAGAGAGGAAAACAACCCATCAGGGAAGATCCCTTCAATAGACTGGTACGGATACTGACTAAGAGTCAGGAACACCACCCACTAAGGGTATGGAGCCTCTAGGTAACAGGGAGTAATATGGGCTGCAAAAGGATAGCTGGTCCACTATGATGATCTTTCCATCCAATGGGAATATGATGATATGAAAGACAATTGACACAATGGCGGTCATGGCATAAGTCCAACTGTGACCCAACAATAGATTATAGTCGAGTTTTCTATCTACGACTTCGATATCTATCGTTACCATTTTCCCACTCAAAGTAATGGGGTAGCTGGTTAGGCAACCTTTTGGGATGGAAGTGTGGTTGTAGAAAGCTTTAAGGGAATTTGATGGTGGTAATAGGGTTGGAGAACCCAAAGTGAGCCAACCTAAAGCCAACATGACGCAGGTTGAGGCACCTTTGTCAATGATAGTTCTATGTACTCTGTGCCCTCTCAAAAATATTTTCACCTGAAATGCAAGATGGTGTGAAAGGGGAGGTTTACATTTTTCCATTTTGAAAATTGCAATCATGGAATCTTGAGGGTCGACCCCACCAATTGCTGAAAGTTGATCTTTCCTTTATGCTGGATAGGTTTGCAATACTTCGAGCACCGACATAGCTGATGGTGCTTGCACCAAATCTCCTACAATATTGTAGTTTTGGGTAGCACGTGCAGATGTATTATGAATTGTGGGATGAAGTGCCCCTTTTGGGGGGAAATCACAAGATCAACAACTGGCCTTTCAATATGAAGATCATTAGGTAGCGGTGGTTTTTGACTCGAGGATGCTTCCTCTGCATTAGAGACTGGAGGTCCATAAGTTTTGGCTCATGTTTGAAGGTATACCATTTAAAAGATGTAAATAGTAGATGGTCCTTTAGCAGCTGAAGGATGATTGGAGCCTCCATTTCCCCCTTGCTGGGGTTGGGGTTGGTTTGCAATAAGGCGCTGCTACTGTTGAGTAGGGAAAGGGTTGCTCAGGACCGTAGGGGTCCGAGTAGTGTCCCTTTCAGCAAGGAAATATGTGCATTCATGGAGACGAGGACAACAATGTGTCATATGGTCTTCCGTACAAATTTTGCAAGGGAATTTGGTAGGCTTCTCCTTTCCATTATCAAGAGGCGCAACAACTTTCTTCTTTGGGTTGTACTACTTAGTTGACTTCTCTTCAGAAGGAGTGGTCTTTTTCATATTCTTCTTGTTCTTACCACCGGGTTAGTGTGTAGCCTGCACAAAGTTTATCGTAGTGGTAGGAAGAGCAAAGAATTTGGTAGCAGGGACAAATGACAAGAAGGAAATTTGACGGCTAAGTTGTTTTATAGCAACCCCAGAGGTAGCGCTGATAATACCATTGGCGTGTGCACCGGGTTGCTGAGTAGTGGGAGCATTGGAGTTTCTAGGGGCATTTGGAATGGTGTTTTATAATGTGCCAAACTATGAATAAATCAAATCTAAGTATTGTGCACGATGAATGGATTGGTCTTCCATCACTGCACCACCTAAGGTGACATCTTTAGCTATTTGAGGGAGAAGATATTTTCAGAACCAATCTACTAATAGATAATCTAGGAGGAGAGCTTCGACTAGCCGTCACTTATGTCTCCATTCATGGATGTGATCAGAGATGTGGGTGGCAGTGTCCTGATGTAAAGAAGTGAGGAGTTACATCCGAGTTTCATAGTGGATGGGTAGCTAAATGTGCTTTAATAATTCCATTGCTAAAGCTCCAAAGATATTGACTGATGCATGTGGTAACTCATTGTACCACTTGACTGAATTTCCAGTAAGGGTGCGAGGAAAGAGCCGAACCTGGACACTATCATTCAACATGGAGTTAGAAATTCATCATAAATGATAGGTGGTAATGTGTGTACCTATCCCCCGTTGTTTCCCATTGAATTTTGGGATCTCTATAGGAATTTTTTGCGGGATTAGAGGCCAAATTAAGTTGTGATAGGTGGGATCATTGGTGACTTTGTACAAATCAATGATATCAAGTGTTTCCAAGAAAGGAAAGGTATTTGATGCCACTGAATCGGACCAAGGCGATGAAAACTAACTTGAGGATCCTTGCGGTCCTCCCATCATATTGTTCCCAATATTATACACAGGATGCATGGAATAGTAATTTCCTTGGGGTACAATCGTATATTATGGATGTCCATACAGATTGTTAGGCTGGGAGATATAAGTGCCCCTAGGATAACGAATGCCCCCTTGACTCATTTGAGGTTGAGAGTGGGCTGGCCATATGCATTGAGCGGGATCTTGTTGATGTATCTCACTTGCCACGTAATTAACTACAACTCCTTGACTAGCATAAGGAGAGTTCATGTCAATCAATGATTGTCCTTGTTGTCTTGTCAATGGAGGGGGAACTATAACATTCTTGACTGATATGTGCATATTAGGGACAGTGCCCTCAAGCATTTAAACCTAGGGGTTGGAACTAAACAATGGATTCCAACCTTATTGAAGGGACCTATGCTAACCATGCTATATGAAGCATTATAAGGAGCGCTATATGTAACACTTTTCAAAGGTCTCAGAGCTGACATAAAAGGCGTGGAAATTGGTATGTAATGGGTTCCACTCGTGTTGGGTGTCATGATAGGGTTCAAACCTGGCACATGTGGGATAAAAGGGTTTGCCATCAGAGGTGTTGTTAGGTCACTATAATACAAGTGATGCCCCCATTACTATTGTATTTGTATCCCTTATTAATATTGTTGTGCCACTATTGTCCCCATATTGTTATTACTGTGCCCCATAGAATCCCTCTATTGTTATTTTTGTGCCTTTATATTATTATTGTTAGGTCGTCTTGGTTATATTATGACCACTTAGACTCCTATATATACAAATGGATGTTTTGTCATTTGTATCATCCAAGAATTGTTCATTTGTGTAATGTAAAGGAGGTTGTCCCCTCGAAGAGGTTGAATTCTAAGGCGTTCAACTACCTTTTCTATCTTTTTGTGAGCTGGTTTCATAACATTTGGTATCAAAGCTTTGGATTCTAGGGTTTCGCTGCTCCAAATAGGTCATCGTGGCATTTTCACTATAACATTTTTTTGTGAAGTTTCAGAAGCGAAACAAAAACCTGTTTGAGATGAAATTGTGCTGAACCTCGGGTCTGAATTTCAGAGCTTTTCGCACTATATTTGAGGAGATATTATCTGAGGAAGTTGGCCTTTTTTCAGACTCCTGAATTACATTCCAAACAGGTGACCTTGGGAAAATCATCATAACTTTTGTTTCAAGCATCATATTGAAATTTCGTCAGAAGTTACAAAAAGAGGACGAACTATAGTTTCTTCTATATGTTTTTCAGATAATAAGGTCAAAACAGTGACATGTGGCACTTCATACAGCTTTGCTCTTCTGGAAAGGTCTATAATCAGGTCATCTTGGGAGATTGTGCATAAGTCTTCCTTGAAGAATCTAAATTCGATCAGACTGGTGGCATTGGAAAGAGGACACATAGGGCTACTGCAAGTCGCAATTTCAGAACTGGATGATCCGAAATTATAGAGATACATCAGATTCAATATCAAGCTCCTACAAAGTGAAAAAAGTTGTGTAGTTTTTATTTAAATTTTTGCATAAGCTTGGTTTGAAAAATTAGTTTGAAGGAATTCGAAGGGCATAGTAAAGCATTATTGTCAGTAATTGATGCCCCGAGGAAAGAAAATGCAAACACCTAGTAAGAAACTTGAAAGTTCTAGCATGACTCATGAAGAAGAGGAAGAAATGCAACATGATATATCAAAATTACGAGACCAAGTGCAACAAATGTCACTTGCACAAAAAGTAATAGAATCTAAGATGGATAGTTTAAAGAAAGATGTAGAAGCTAAGATGGATGGTTTAAAGAAAGGTGTAGAAGCTAATATGGATTGTTTAAAGAAAGGCGTAGAAGCTAAGATGGATGGAATGGAAGCTAAGATGAATGGCATGGACACTAAAATGGATGGCATGGATGATAAGATGGAAGAATTGAAGATAAATTTGAATAAGTTGCTACAAGAAATGGTCACTAATGGTGAAAGGGTAGTAAAAGAAACTCATGATGAGAACAAAAGAAATGTTAATCATGATTTCATAGACTCTAATGTTGGATCAAAGACCCACCATATTCCAAAAAATTGATATGAGGAAGTTTGATGGCAAGGATCCCGCAACATGGATACTGCAGATGGAGCAATTTTTCGATCTCAATAATGTGTAAAACACACAAAAGGTACATACTGCAACTTTATATTTGGAAACAAATTAGTTTGTATGGTATCAATGGCTTTTCTCTCATAAGAAAATTATCACTTGGGCAATTTTTACGGAAGAAATGACAGCACATTATGAGGATACAAAAAGAAACACTTTTTTTAGCGAATTGATAAGTCTCAAACAAAAGGGTTCAATGATGGAGCACATTGAGGAGTTCCAAAAATTGAACATAAGGGTCAAAAATATTCCAAAGGATCATAGGATTGATGTATTCATAGGGACTTTAAAGGATAATATCCAAAATTATGTTTCCCTTTGGGAACCTAATTCATTAGAGAAGGCAAGAAAAATGGAAAGCAAAATTATGGCAACTAGGAAGCCTACCACTCACAAATATATAGATGGAAGTGTTGTTGCCCCTAGCCTTCCACAACCTATAAGGTTGACACGACAACAATTGGAAGAAAAAAGAGCAAAAGGGCTTTGTTACAGTTGTGATAGCAAATACACTAAAGGTCATAAGTGTGCTGAAAAAAAATTATTCTACATAGATTGTGAAGAGGAAGAAGAAAAGGAATAAGAAAGGTGAAAAGAAGAGGATATACTCCAAGAACAAAGCCTAGATAAAGAAGAAATGAATCCGACAATATCTTGTAATGTATTGGCTGGAATTACCACTCCTCAAACCATCAAGATAGAAGGACATATTAAGAATAAAAAGGTAATAGTGTTGATTGATTCAGGAAATACCCACAATTTTATTCATTGTAAGATGGCGAACGAATTGAATTGCTTCCTATATCCAACACCATAGTGTCAAGTGGTGGGTTCAAATGGAGGAATGATAAATTGCTTTGGAAAGTTCCATAATATCAAGCTATCCATGGGAGAATATGTATTGAATAGCCAATGCTTTCCATTCCAATGGGAGGTGTTGATGTTGTACTAGGAGTCTAATGGCTACAATCCTTGGGTACAATAGCTTTTAACTTTCAAGAAATTTTCATGAAATTTTATGCTGAAGGAAAGGAAGTTGAATTAAGGGGTATTGTAGGGAAACCAGGAAAGATAATAATCTCTAACGCTGTGACAAAGCTTCTAAAAAAGGAACAACGAGGTGTAATTGCACAATTATGTTCGCTAGATGTTTCCATATCGAAATCATCTATTTCTCCAGATCTGCAAAAAGTCTTGGACAATAATTCCAAGGTATTTGAGACTCCCAAAGTTCTCCCACCTATTCGTGATCATGATCATGCTATTCATTTGATTCCAAGAAGTGTTCCTCCAAACATCAGGCCATACAAATATCCCTATGCCCAAAAGAGTGAAATTGAACGTATGGTTTCAAAAATGCTTGAGGATGGTATAATTCAACCTAGTCAAAGTTCTTTCTCTCCTCCAGTTGTATTGGTGCACAAGAAGGATGGATCATGGCACATGTATCCAGATTATAGGGAGCTCAACAAGCCCACTATTAAAGATAAGTTTCCCATTCTTGTCATTGATGAATTATTGGATGAATTGCATGGATCAATCTACTTCACCAAGTTAGATCTCTGTTCAGGATATCATCAAATAAGAATGAAGACACAAGACATTTTGGAAACAACATTTAGAACTTATGAGGGTCACTATTAGTTTTTGGTCATGCCTTTTGGCCTTACCAATGCACCTTCTACATTTCAATGTTTAGTGAATCCCATTTTCAAACCCTTAGAAAATTTGTGTTATTATTTTTTGATGCTATACTAATCTACAACAAGTCTTGGAAGGATCATGTTGAACACATTGACAGGGTGCTACAACTGTTGGAGGAGAAACAATTATATGTAAAAAGATCGAAATGTTTCTTTGGAGTACAAGAGGTGGAATATCTGGGTCATATTGTATCTCATGAAGGAGTTAAGGTAGACCCTAGCAAAATTAAAACCATTAAGGAATGGGAAATCCCCACATCCATAAAGCATTTCTGAGGATTTCTCAGGTTGACAAGGTATTATCACAAGTTTGTTAGGAATTTTGGGAAAATAACAGCACCTCTAACAACATTGTTGAAGAAAGATGCATTTTCATGACTCCAGAAGCAGCAAAGGCCTTCAAACATCTTAAAGAGGCAATGTGCCAAGCACCGGTCTTAGCGACACTAGACTTCACAAAAACCTTTATTGTGGAATGTGATGCTTCCGAAAATGGAATTGGTGTTGTTTTAATGCAAGATGAAAGACCCATTGCTTTCGAAAGTCGTCCAATCAAGGGAAAGTATTTACACAAAGCTATTTATGAGAAGGAAATGTTGGCAATACTACATGCACTTAAGAAATGGCTACCCTAGCTAATGGGAAGACACTTCAAGGTAAAAACGGATCATGATACCTTAAGTACTTTTTAGAACAAAGATTATCCTCTGAAGAATAACAAAAATAGGTCACAAAGATGTTGGGTTATGACTTTGAAATCATATACAAAAAGGGGAAGCAAAATGTTGTGATAGATGCACTCTCAATAAATGATGAGGATGTGGAAGCATTGTTGTGTGCCATTTCTATTATCTAACCAGATTGGATAAACGAAGCAAGGGAGGAATGGAAGAATGACAACGAAGTGTGGGAACTTATTTGAAAGTTACAACAAGATTCCAATACATTTGATACATTTAGCTGGAAAAATGATTTGTTATGGTACAAAGATCACTTATACCTCTCTAATAATTCCCAACTCAAACAAAATATTCTTCTAGAATTGCATGCTTCTCCCTTAGGAGGGCACTCAGGATTTTTAAAAACATACCATAGGGTTAAGAAGGATTTTTTTTTGGGATGGACTTAAATCGGATATTCAAAAGTTTGTGGTGGAATGTTTGGCATGCCAACAAAATAGAGCTGAAACAATTAAGACACCATGTTTATTATAGCCTTTATCCATTCCAAGCCAACGTTTGGAGGAGGTCTCAATGGATTTTATCACAGGTTTACCCAAGTCTGAGGGAAAGAATGTCATCATGGTGGTAGTTGATAGACTTACCAAGTATGCACACTTTTTTGCATTATCACATCCATTTAAAGCCAGTACAGTTTCTACAGCATTTATGGAAACAATTCAAAAGCTACATGGAAATCCAAAGATTATTGTAAGTGACAGAGATCCCATTTTTACTAGAAATTTTTAGACAGAATTATTTTCTTGCCTTGGTACTCAGTTAGCTCATAGCTCATCTTATCATCCTCAATTTGATGGGAAAACTGAGATAGTAAACAAATGTTTGGAAGGATATCTTCGTTTCTTTGTATTTGATAAATAGACACAATGGGTCAAATGGTTTCCTCTGGCTGAATGGTGGTATAACACTTCCTTCCATATTTCATCAAAAATTACCCATTTATGGCATTTTATGGATATCAACCACCATCCATCACATCATATTTAAGAGAAAATTCTAAGGTTCAAGCAGTGGAACATCAATCAAGAATCAACAACAAGTTCTCTGTTAGGCCCCTATACTACTAGTGTAACCCCTTATTGTTATTAGTATAACCCACTTATTATATTGATGTACCCATGTAGTGCCCATATTGTTACTATTGTGCCCCATAGAAGCCCACTATTGTTATTATTGTGCCCTTACATTATTATTGTTATGTCGGCTCTGATTATGTTATGACCCCTTAGACTCCTATATATAGAAAGGAGGTCTTTTCATTTGTATCATCCAAGAATTGTTCATTTATGTAATGTAAAGGAGGTTGCCCCCTCAAAGAGGCTGAATTCTAAGGCGTGGATCTCTCTTTTCTATCTTTTTGTGAGCTGGTTTCATAACATTTGGTATCAGAGATTTGGATTCTAGGGTTTCGATGCTCCAAACAAGTCATCGTGGAATTTTTGCTATAACTTTTTTTCTGTGATGTTTCAGAAGTCGCAAAAAAAACCCATTTGAGAAGAAATCGCGCTGAACCTTGGGTCTAAATTTCAGAGCTTTTTACGTGATATTTGCGGAGATATGATCTGAGGAAGTTGGTCTTTTTGCAGACTCCTGAATTACATTCAAAACAGGTGACTTGGGGAAAATCATCATAACTTTCTCTCTGGGGATCGGATTGAAATTTCATAAAAAGGTATAGAAAGAGGACAGATTTTAGTTTCTGCGTTTTTCAGATCCAAAGGTTGAAACAGTGACTCGTGGCATGTCGTACAAGTTCGCTCTACTGAACTAGTCTATAATCAGGTCATCTTGGGAGATTGTGCATAACTCTTTCTTGGAGAATCCAATTTGGATCAGACTGGTGGCATTAGAAAGATGACACAGAGGGCTACTACAGGTCACAATTTCAGAGCTTAAAGATCCAAAAGTACAAAGTTACAGTCGTTTCAAGGCAGAGCTCCTAAAATCAAGAAAAAGAAAGATGAGGAAGTTTGATGGCAAGGATCCGGTAAATTGGATACTTCAGATGGAGCAATATTTTGATATACATGGTGTACAACTGTTACAAAAGGTATGTATTGCATCTTCATATTTAGAACCAGATCAATTTTTATGGTACAAAGGGCTTTGTTCTCGTAAACAACTTGTTATGTGGTCAATTTTCACGGAGAAAATGATAGCACATTATGAGGATACAAAGAGCAACACCTTCTTTAGAGAAACACCACAACAATTGGAAAGAGTAAAAGGGCTTTGTGACATAGTGGAAAGCAAAATTATGGAAACCAGGAAGTGTACCCCTCACAACTATAAAGATGGAAGTGTTGTTTCTCCTAGCCTTCCACAACCTACAAGGGTTACACCACAACAATTGGAAGAAAAAAGAGAAAAAGGGCTTTGTTACAATTGTGATAGCAAATGCACTAAAGGTCATAAGTGTGCTGAGAAGAAATTATTTTACATAGAATATGAAGAGGAGGAAGAAAAGGATCAAGAAACAACAAAAGAAGAAGATATATGCCAGGACCCCACCCCAGAGAAAGAAGAAATGAATCAGACCATATCTTGTAAAGCATTGGCAAGAATTACCACTCCTCAAACTCTCAAGATAGAAGGACATATCAAGAAGAAAAAGGTGCAAGAAGTGAAAGATCACATCGAGAAAGAAGAAATGAATCCAACCATATCTTGTAATTCATTTTTCGAAATTACCACTCCTCAAACTATCAAGATAGAAGGACATATAAAGAAGAAAAATGTTCAAGAAGTGAAAGATCACATCGAGCATCAAGAAATAAATCCGACCATATCTTGTAAAGGATTGGAAGAAATTACCACTCCTCAAACTCTAGAGATAGAAGGACATATCAAGAAGAAAAAGGTTCAAGCAGTGAAAGATCACATCGAGCATCAACAACAAGTTCTCCAACTTATAAAAGATAATGCCACTTCGGTGCAAAATCAAACGAAACAACAGGCACTTAAGAAATGGCAACCTTACCGAATGGGAAGACTCTTCAAGGATGAGGATGTGGAAGCATTGTTTTGTGCTATTTATATTATCCAACCAGATTGGATAAACGAAGCAAGGGATGAATGGAAGAAGGACGAAGAAGTATGGCTACTTATTCAAAAGTTGCAAAAGATCCCAATTCAAACAATATTGCCAGAAATTAAAGAGGAAGGAAAAATCATATTGGAACCTGGAGCAGTCACAGAAATAAGAACCCGACAGCTACGAAATCGATCAATTTCAGAGTATCTCATCAAGTGGAAGAACTTACCCGCTGAATATTCCACATGGGAGGACAAGAATTTTTATACAAAAGCATCAAGAACTACTCAAGCGTTGAGGACAACACTTTTTGAAGGAGAGGGGCATGTTAGGCCCCTATACTACTAGTGTAACCCCTTATTGTTATTAGTATAACCCACTTATTATATTGATGTACCCATGTAGTGCCCATATTGTTACTATTGTGCCCCATAGAAGCCCACTATTGTTATTATTGTGCCCTTACATTATTATTGTTATGTCGGCTCTGATTATGTTATGACCCCTTAGACTCCTATATATAGAAAGGAGGTCTTTTCATTTGTATCATCCAAGAATTGTTCATTTATGTAATGTAAAGGAGGTTGCCCCCTTGAAGAGGCTGAATTCTAAGGCGTGGATCTCTCTTTTCTATCTTTTTGTGAGCTGTTTCATAACATTCTCCAACTCTTAAAGGATAACCTCGTGTTGGCGCAGAATAGAATGAAACAATAGGGAGATCAACATCGTAGTGAAAGAAGTTTTGGTGTAGGTGACTGGGTATTCCTACAGCTACAACCATATAAACAAATGTCCTTCAAGCAAGCTAAGAAGGATAATAAATTGTCACCAAAGTATTATGGTCCGTACAAGGTGTTACAAAATGTTGGTACTATGGCATACAAATTGGAGCTTCCTGCAGCTTCTCGAGTGCACCTAGTTTTCCATGTTTCATGTTTAAATAATCTTATAGGCAATAAGCTCCAAGTTCAAACAATATTGCCAGAACTTGACGAGGAAGGAAAAATATATTGGAACCAGAAGTAGTCATAGAAATAAGAACTCGATAGCTACGAAATCGATCCATTTCAAAGTATCTCATCAAGTGGAGGAACTTATCTACTGAAGATTCCACATGGGAGGATGAGAATTTTATATAGAAGAATCCAGAACTATTCAAGCATTGAGGACAACACATTTTTGAAGGGGAGGGGCATGTTAGGTCCCTATAATACTAGTGATGCCCCCATTACTATTGTAGTTGTATCCCTTATTAACATTGTTGTGCCCCTATTGTCCCCATATTGTTATTACTATGCCCCATAAAATCCCTCTATTGTTATTTTTGTGCCTTTATATTATTATTGTTAGGTCGGCTTGGTTATATTGTGACCCCTTAGACTCCTATATATAACAAAGAGGTTTTGTCATTTGTATCATCTAAGAATTGTTCATTCGTGTAATGTAAAGGAGGTTTCCCCCTCGAAGAGGCTGAATTCTAAGGCGTTTAGCTATCTTTTCTATCTTTTTGTGAGCTGGTTTCATAACAGGTTTGGTACTGACTATTGACTGGGGAGGTTGTGGTGGACCAAAAGTGTCCACAAAAGCCCATGACCCGTTAGTCATCAATGGGATGGTAGGTGTAGGTCCAATAGAAGACATAGGAGGTACAAATGCAACCGAAAGCAAGAGTGGTCCCAATGGATTCATGATTACAGGATTGTATGGAGGAAATAAACCTCTAGTAAAGAAATCTTCTGGTAAGCTTGAATCATGGGATGTCCAAACTAATTCAATGTTAGATATTGGAGACAGATTTCCCGAAGATGGGTAATCCGATTCATTGGGGCTTGGTGGATCCTCCACAATGAGTGGGGGAAGACCTAACAACCATCTAGATTGGCGATGAGGGCTAGATGTAGCCACGGTGTCCAGTAAAGTTTATCAATAAATTTTACAGTGATATTTATTAAAGTATCAATGATAAAAATCTGGCACCTAAAAAATAAAAAATACACTAAAGAAATCAATCAACAAGTAGAGGGTATGACCCTCTCTGATAACCACTGTTTGGTGGAGATGAAACCCAGTATCATAATCGATAAAAGAGAGAGTTGGCCAAATGTACAATTACGATTACTCTTGAGCTTTTTCTGAACCTCAATTTAAGGGGCCAAGTACTCTTGTGAAGATGAACACCCTCCCAAAAACCGAAGAGAGAGTAGGTTTGTCTGTGTTAGGTACCAGTGCAGCCCACCCCAATCACCTTTTGTTCATCCCTAAAAGTATGGCCACTATGGTTACCTCAAATCACAAACACTACTAGGGGGGGCATAGTCGCAGACAGTACACTGTGTGTGTAGGATACCTGAGTCCCTGACTCAACTCCGATATCCCCGAAGGGATCCCTGATACACGGTATCCCAAAAGGAGATGTAAGCAAAGGCGGACTACCTTCGGTTATAGTTCGATGTTGTCTTGTATTTAGCTCCACTTTTACTGTAGTGGTCCTAGATAGTATGAGTGGAGAAGGATTTCCCTCATTAATGACACTAGTTTCGGTGTATGATCTTGGGCAGTTAACTCACAACTTCCTAACCCAATATCCTAGCCTAAACTAATGTGTGTTTACTCTAAAAAGAGTTATTGATTGATTTTATTAGGTAAATTTTAAATTTACTTTGTTAGATTCTTCGGTGGGGGTGTTGATGTATGATGTTATGTGGGACTCTGACTCAAATAATGAAAAAACAATGCTTTTAAATTTCACTTTCGATGAATAAGTCTCTTCAACAAAGGAAGAGTCATTTATATGTCGATATATATACCATGCATGCATTTTAGTAAAACACAAGCACAACAGACAAAACTATAATTCTCACTAACAACTTTTGAAACCAAATAAATGTAGATCTAACCAACTAAGTAGAAAAGAGTAAATTTTTTGTATTTTTTAATTTAAGGAAACAAAAGAAACTTTAAGAAGTAAAGCTATTTCTCTAAAAAAAAAAGTGTTCAGGACATAGATAAATAAAACAAGCATAGCTACAGATCCTTGATAAGTATATAAGCAGATTTCCCAACCCATGAGGTCACAAAGCAGTCTGTTTATCAAGAAATAGTAGGCTAACGCTCTGTATAGAGGGTGCTGAGAGTTAGTGGCTGCACTAACGCAATGTGTGTGAGGCCACAATGCTTTATAATGCACTGTTTACACTAGTATAAAGTATTAGTGAGGAAAAAGGCTCAAAAGGAAGGTTGTGAGGATCATATCTAGGGATGAGCACTGAGAGAAGGGTTTTGTATAGTCTTGAGTGGTCAGAGATGGGATGAAAAATTACAGGCAGGAGAAGAAAGAGCGATCTAGGAAGTTTCTCGAAGAAAACTGGGAACTAAGTGTAGTCCGCAATGGAGTCACCAATTCTTCTATAGTGATTAATGCACGGGTGTTTGGTGATGTAGAAACCCTCAAGGATCTTCATGGGATCCTTGGTAGATTGTCAGATTAGCTATAGATGACATAGAGATGCATGCATATATATGTTAAACAAATGAGAATCAAAGCATGAAGAATGTCTTATTACCTCAAATCTTGGTGTGTTGTTGTTGGAGAGTGCAATGTAGTGAAGTGTAAGACCCCTTAGCGAGCTCCAGATCAAAACCTACACATAGATAAGGCAAGCGTAATATCACAACATATAACTTTGACAATCAATGCACTAAAGTATAAAGATATCTAATTGCATGTATCTAAGCCACTCATAATAATGAAATTGCATAAATATGTAAACAAATTACACTACCAATGCCGTAGAGTGGACAACACAATTGCGATTCTATATTTATGTATAAAAGGGTGATTACAACCATCAATTTTATTAGCCTTCCCTTACTCCTCGAGCTCCTCTCTCTCTCTCTCTCCCTTCTTAACCTCTTCTAGTGCCTTAGTCAGAGACTAGTCTCGATAGCCAATAGGAAATCCTTTCAAATGTTTCGACCCTTTCCACAATGGCCCTATCCTCACATATATAGCATGAGAGGATAATCCTTTCCTTTGACCCATGGAACCTCATTCATGTTGACTAATGCCCTTCCCGAGGTAAAAAATAGAATTACCCTAGGCACTAACACAGCCTATGCCTTGCTAGGAAGCTTTATAAAGTAGGTTGTTAGTTCCTAGATAGCATCAGGTTGACAAATGGGCCTGCCAACTTGGTCAATCCTTTAGTCATCCTATCTTGCTCCTCTGACCTGGTGAGGAGGCCAGTTTCCTGTATAACACTGGAAAATTTGTACAATTTTCTCTAGGAGAGGCTAGGAGACTGATTACCAAAAATATGTAGAGCATAGTCTCGACTGCTAGTGAGCTAAATGACTATTGAAACTACACAGAGAATAGTCCATATTGGCCTACTGAGGATTAGAACTACATAATGCATAGTTTCAGTCAGCATGACTGCAATAAGGGAAAATTGCATTTCACAATTCCGGGGGCCAACTAAGGAACTGCCTCTCAGAATTGTGTAGAACACATCCTAGGAGGCCTATGTGAGGAAGGGTTTATGCAATTTTTGGGAGATAGTGAAGGCCCTCCATCACAGGAATGTGTAGTGCAAGCCAGGAAGGCAAGGTCCTAGCCAAGACAACTCAGACCCATCAACAGGCAACTGAAAATAGTAAGGACTAAATGCATGTGTGAAACTGGGTGCAAACATGATTGAATGAATGTGCATGCAATGAGTGAATGTAGGATTCATTAAAATGGGAAAAAAATGAGGTGTGTAAAGGGAGTCACTGCAACAATGACCGTTAGTGTAGAAACAGTGTCATACATGTGACAACAAGGAAATGCAATGGAAAACTTGAAACAATGCTTCTACGAGATAACATGCATTAAAACGACAACAAATGTTCAAAAAAACCAAGAAAATAACACACACAAACCAAAATACAAAAAGTGACAGAAAATTAACAAAAGAAATGAAAAATGGAGTTACCTAAAAAAGGTTGTAATAGGTGTGTCAAAGGTTCCTAGATGCGTTGGTAATGCGAGATCTCCAAGATCAAAGTGAAGAATGAGCTCTGAAGCATTGAATACATAGTTTTTACAAGATCGAGCATTCTAACGCGCATGCCACAAATCTAGGAAAAGGTGAGGCTTGGCCAGAGGTTTCTAAAATGAATTTTGCATGTAACAGCCAACTGCTAAAAATAGATCCCTAAAATCTAGGGATGTTTTTTCTTTTCTCTTTTTCATTTTTTCTAGAAAAAAACTACCATGCATGCAAGGCAGGATTCATAGTCTTAGAGGAAACCAGTCAACTTGTGAGCATATGTAGCAGACAACAAGAAATGGGATGAATTCTGTGCATTTTTTGTGCTGAGTGGCTTTGTCTTCCCCTCAAGCTTTGCACAATTTCTTGACTGAAGCCAAAGATTCCAGTTAGAACTACACAAATTCTAAGAGCAAGCCTAGTAAGGGGCTACTCTACACAATTTCAAGGGGAAGGCAGCATGCATGCTCTACACAATTTTGGAGAGCAGTAGGTTTCCATGATACACTGTGCAATTCTAGAGAGAAACACTTGTTTCCCTCCAGTTATGTGCAATTCTCCAAGTCAACAGAAGAACCAGTCAAAGACCAAGTCACGGGAAGTCAGCCTACGGGTGAAAGGAAAACATGTTAGTGAACACAAGTTGGTATTACAAAGAAACTCAATTGAAATCATAAGTACTTGGGCAGTGAAGTACATGATGCTAAGGATGGTTGGAAGTGAGGCTCCAAAATGATGCTAAGGGAAAAATTTTGAGGATGGTTGTAGCCACTACAACATATACATAAGAACATAACCATATAACCATAAGTCTAGCTAGAATCTAGTCATCAATGCATGACCATGTCAACTACACACATACCATGACTACATGCATGCAACAACAACCATAATACCACTATATACTTGACCATATGAAAAAATTAACATGCATAAGCAATGTGGAATCGACCATACACATGTATAAACACATATTATCAAGCATGAATGACGATACTTGTATCCAAACCTACAAGACTGATACATGTAACCAAGAATACAGTAATGTAACCAAGCATATGAGAATGTAACCAAGAATAAAAAATGACACATGTAAGTGACATATAACAACATGTAACCAGTCATACACCCATGACAACATGACCCATCCTTATCCCCATGGTGACATCACTACAACTATGACCAACACCATGCATACCTAACTTACATTCTTTAAATATAATTTTTCGGGCAATATTTCATAAACTAGATGAGCTCGGGAATCCACAGGTAGTAGAAGATTTTTATACCTCTCCTTGGTATGCATACATTATTTATGTTCTTCATAATTTACAAGATCCTCGGGAGACTAAATAAAACAAAAGATAGATTTATTAGGCTTAAAGGTGTTAAGTTTTGTATTTTGGATGAAAATCTGTATTGGAAAGATGATGGTGGCATTTTACTAAAATCTTTGTTGAAAAATGAAGCTAATAAAGTCATGCAAGAGTTCCATGAAGGAGATTGCGGTGGACAGATGTATTGGAATACTACTGTAAATAAGATTGTGAGGGTAGGTTTTTACTGGCCCACCTTATTTTCCGATATCCAAAATAAAGTTACTTCATGCCACTAGTAACAAATATATGAAGGTAAAAAGAAAAAAATTCATATACCCTTAAGGCCTATATCTGTTGAAACTCCTTTCCAACAGCAGGGCCTTGAATTTATAAGAGGAATCCACCCTCCCTCTTTTTCCCAACACAAGTGGATTCTAATAACCACTGATTACTTTACAAAATGGATAGAAGCCATACCAACTAGACAATCTTCTAATGAAGTCATCACAAAACTCCTGGAAAATAATATCCTTGCAATATTTGTATGCCCTAGGAAAATTATTACTGATAATGCTGCAACTTTCAGGTAAAAAGGATTGTAGATTTTTGCAACAAATATTAGATAACACTGGTACATTCTATAGCCTATTACCCTTAGGGAAATGGAATCACATAATCTTCCAATAGAATCTTAGTTAACATTATTAAAACCTTGTTGCATGACGATAAAAACTCATGGCACAACAAGCTAGTTAGTGCATTATGGGTAGACATGCTAAGTACCAAAAATTCAATAGGCATGTCTCCATAGCAGCTAGTTTATGGGATATGTGATCTTTTTTCCAACTTCATTGGGAATTCCTATTTTAAAGATGTTGCAAGAATTGGAGGTGGAACCAAATGATTTACATAGGAGAATAAACCAGACAATTCATTTGCATCAAAGAAGAGAAGAAGTTCATAACAGAACCCAGTTGATTCATGATAGCGTCAAGAAGACATTTCACCAAAGGACTAAAGCTGATGACTTTCACATCAACAATCATGTTCTGAAATTGGATTATAGAAGGGAAGAGAAAGGAAAGCATGGCAATTTTGATAACTTGTGGACGGGACCTTACATTATTGATTCTTACCGAGGTAACAGTGCATTTTTCCTGAAGAACATAGATACAATAAGATTATCTGGAGGACCTATCAATGGCAGGATGCTAAAGCATTATGTTTTTCAGGACTAAGCAATTGTTTTTGTCACACCCAGTGTAGATACCATTTACTTTGTATTGTCATGAGTGGGTAGCCTATGTCTGAAAGTTGAAGCTCGTAGAGAAGACCCTAAGCTTTTAGGAAATTTTCCACCATAATTACATAAAAAAGAATCAGATGTAGTCCACATTAATGATAAGGATTCAAGGCTACTAGTCTACAGTGTTATTGACACTTCAACAGAAAGTGCCATCCCCAGTTGGAGCCATTTTTAGCATCCTATAATTTATAATATCAAATGATCATTGAATAATTTCTTTTAGTATTTGAGATCGTAAATAATATTGCTTACTACAAATGATTTCCAAAATAAAAAAGATAGAAAAATGAAATGGAAAATGAAAAGAGGGTATAAATAAAAAAAAAAAAAAAATGAAAAATAAAAGAAATCATAAATGAACCCCAAAAAAAATGAATAAATGTGAAAGTGATGCTAGTTTAAGTGCCACTACTAGTCTACTGGTCCTGTAAAGAATAAATTCATGAAATTGTGTGCAACTTGTCTAAATGCCACAATATCATTCCGCTTGAAACATACAGTTTAATCATCTTCAAGCAAGTTTCAATTTATGATAGTTAGATTAAAGTAAATAACTTATCCAAACAGTGTAATCTTGGCTAAGATTGGATAGGTAGAATAGGTGAATAAGTTAATCCAACAGTTTAATCTAGATTAATGTAGTTGAGTAGATTAATTTAGTGAGCTGAAATAAATATTCTTAGCCTCTTAAGAATGAAAAAATGGATAGGGTTTGCATGTTTAAATGCACCCTTATTTTCTTTAAAATTGCATTAGAATAGGAAATAATGGATTTTTGATGTAATTGGTTAAGTGGTTCATTGTCCAAAATTTGGAATTTCGCGTCAACATCATAAACCCAAAATATTTCGTGGGGCCGAGCAATTTTAAACCCTGCCCATCTCATTATCCCCGATCATCCACCCATAGAGATCTGATGGCCCGTAAGTGATTTCAGACCCCCTCACAGTGATACTATTTAACGGCAGGTGGGTTCGAAAATTTGTTTCCCACTCGATACCTGTCCCCTCCTGGTAATTTCAAACCCCCTCCGCGCACCCCCCCCCCCCCCAACACTAATACCATATACCTCTACCCCCCGCTCTGAAAGTGGTTTTGACTCTCGCCACAGCCCACCTTCCATCCAACCGTCACCTCCACGTCACTTCTTAACCACCAGTCCAATCACACCATGTGTCCCTCCTTCCATTACTCCCACCAATGGTCCTACGCGATTCAATCGCATATCATCATCTGCCACGTCCGTGACAGATGCACCCGCCTCTACTATTGTTTCCATTTACCCATGCCATTACTAAATTAATTCAACATTATGACCATTAATCTAATGGTTACGCTTGCTCTGTGGCCTATTAAACTAAATTCACACCAGTGATTAAACAATTTCTCCTTCACCTTATGAAAATTTCTCTTGCGTTCTCTTTCTTGCTGATCTCCCAATAACCATTCACATCTGTTGCTTGTCCCTGATTGAATTACAAAGGTATTACCACCAAACGTTCCCTTGAATTCATGAAACTCACAACAAATTCCTTCTATCACAGTCTCTCCCCATTCACTCTTCTACTACAATTGTTCCCAACATTGCCATTGTAGTGAATCCAATCCTTAATCCACATGTGAATATAAACCGCATTTTGCTCGCTAACATAGACTAAAAGATATCCGAGACACAGTGTGAATTCAATCTCTTCAAATTAGACTATTGGTTTCAGGATAACTACCTGCATCAATCCGATGAAATAAATTTATGGTAGACCAGACTTCCTCTATTCATCTTCCCCCAATATTCTTACTTTCTCCAATTCTTCTTAAAATGTCATGCCTCTGACCTGTCAAGTAAGAGGGATATTATTCCCCCCAATGGTAAAATCCTCTTCACTATTACATATGAGAGAATAAATCAAATGCTGCAGGTTCCCCACAACAATTCCATTACACCTTTTTCCTTGAATCTCTCAGAAAAATCTATCAGAAGCTCACCTTACCCTAAGAGCTAGATTTCTCGAAGTTTTCCTCCCATAAGACTATCAACTCCCCAATAAAAAATTCTTATGCCCTCTTCTATGTTCCCTCAAAGGACCAAACAAATTATCTCTATCTTGTCATCCCTTCTTGGTTACTATTCAAATGAATGGGTAGATGAGTCTATTTTAGGCTTTCTATCCACCCTTTCTTTAGAATGAGGACTACCAGTCACCTTTGACTATGGTCACTTCCTATAAAATGTAATTCATGAACAATTATTATAGTAGGAATTTCCAGGCATTCTTCTATTCTCTTGTATATAGGTTTCTATTTCCAGTGCAGAAGCTTTATCAACAAGGAGAGCCACAGTCTATTTTCTTCTGGACCTCATTAATCAGAAGACAATCACAGGAATTTAGCTTCATAGACTTCATCTATCAATTTGTGTATCCAACAAATTGTTGGTTGAGTGGCCAACAGATTCAAAGGATGAGTACATTAAGAAAGTTTTACATCTCAATGAACATGTGATAATAGGGGACTCCTAGCTTTACCAATCATTCACAAAAATTAGAGTTTATGGTTCGTAGCTACCACGTTATAGGCTTCCCAAGTACGTTCGAATGAGAATATTTTCCTTGGAGTACATCAGGAAAATAATTCATTCAGACAACATTCATTTCATAGTAGCCAAGAAGAAATATCACTTCCAGATTAAAACATAGATAGGAACTTTCATCTGCAATAGTAGAGCAACAATAGAGGAAGCAGACCTCTTGCTGAAAAAAATGAATTTCCATCTCAATTTCACTTGGTCTTGTGACCCCTTTGGCGTAATTTCTAGGTTAAGAGTGGAACAAAAAGAAACACCCTCTGTGCATACTCAAAGGCTAGAAATAGAGAAGTATGTGAACCAGCACACTTGCATAGAGAGAAGGAGGAAAAAGAGAAGGTACTTCCGAGAACATCTCCAGAGACTCCCATGCCCAGAGAAAAGAAATATAAGAGACCGAGAGATGATGAATCTCCATCAATTACAAATGTCTCAACCAAAGAGTTCAAAAAATACATAAAGAAGATTAAAGCAGGCTCTAAAATAGACTTCCTGCCACTGCAAGACACATTGGGTACTATTGTACTCTCAGGCTTTCAAGATTTTAATTTGGATAGTGGTACTACAAAGTATCCATCATCCTTAGCTACTAACTAGATTCTAGCTACCATACCTCACACACCTGAGTCATCTATATAACTTAGGCATCTGGATAGTTTCTAGAGATATAAAGATATTAAACATAGGAATGAAGCCATTCATGATAACATCTCTTCTCAATTCAAGAAGTAGTCTTCCTCCATCCAACACAGGCTTATTTTAGCATATGATGCAGAGGAGGGAAGAATTCATATAGAATTTTTGTAGGTCACATCCCACAACCAAAGTCAACAACAGATTTCAAACAAACTACTTTTGAATTTGAGGCAAAGGATGTTCATCCTTTGGATCAAATAGATATGCATAAGCAGGATGGAGAAATGGTATACTGTACTTTTGCATAGACTTATATCACTTCTTCCAAATGACAACTTACTTTGAACAATGTGCAGTCTCAGCTTAAACTTGAGAAAGTGTCCTCTCTTGCTAAGGAAAATAGAATCAAATACTTGGAGGAAATGGTTATCAAAGCATGCTTTGATCCAGATAATTCAAACTCCATGGAGGAAACAATCAAGAAGAAAAATGATGATATAGAGGCACTAAAGAAGCAATTGAAGCTGCCTGCAATAGAAGATCCTTAGGCCAAGGAGCTAGGAGAGACATAACTACAAAAATAAGATATGTTGAAGCTTCAAGTGGAACAAAATGCACAGGTCAAAGTGAAGGAAGGAGAGATGGACAAGTTGATAAAGAAAAAGTAAAAAAATTCACAACTAACAATGGTTCCTCTTCATGCAGTTCCCATTGCATCTTTTCTTCTAATAGGTATCCCTACCATAGCCATGGCAGCAGGAGCATAATCTTCTACAGTGCTTCCCACATTAGTTGCAGATGATTCAGTCAAATTGGTTGAATCCATTGAAAACATGTTTATATAGGGAGAAGAGATAAAGAAACTGAGGAAGGAGGTGAAAGTGCTATAGGAATAGAGAACAAGATTTGAAAATGCACTCCTAACATAAACACAAAAGTCCCAAACATTGTCCCAGAGATTGTAGAAGATGGAAGTAGACTGTGCCATGGGCAATACATTAGAACAGGTAAAGAGAATATCTGGAAAATGATCAATGAAGACGTGATAGACATTTGGCCTTAATTACAAATTATTTTTTAGCAACAGGAGTAGATTGAATGGTCCATTGAAGCCATTGAGAAAGTCAAAAATCAATTGGGAGATAAACGTAGTGAGGCCACTAGGCTCATCAAATTCCATAACTCATAAAACAAACAAGAATTAGAAGAGATGGAAATTGAAGACGAAACATAAACAGTATTGGAAGTCATGAAGGTATTGACTAGAATAAATCTAATGAGGTATCTTTGAGAGAATTGTTAGATTATGGGCACTCATGTACATAAATTCTTCACCAAGTTCGAACCCCTAGCTACAAGAAACAACTTCCAAACTTGTTAGTTATTAATGATTATCTGTTTAGTTATTAATGATTATCTCAACACCAGGTCCGATTATAGTGAGTAAATCATGACAAACACAAGAGACAGTTCGAAGGTTGCAGCTGGAAGCTTTAGTATGATACGAATGGTGTTCCTGGAAGCATTGACATATGACCTCGACATCTAGTATATGATTAAAATCCTATTCATTAGCAAGGCAACATTTTCCAAATATATTGAAGTTGATGAAGTGTACAGAAAATTTTTGAAGATGACTATCCTTAGTGAACAATGTTGGGATAAACTATGTGAATTATTGGAGTAAAAACTAAATAGTAGATGAGACTGATGTAAAACTAAGGCTTTCTGCCCAAATCTTAGGTAGAGAAGTCAGAAAGTGGTTCAAAAACTTAGTAGAAGGTAATATAACTGACCTTGAATTTTTTCACCAATCTTTCCTAAATAGGTGGGAAATTAAAAAGAGTCCTCTACAGATCCTTAACATTTACAAAAACATTAAGAGAGGACCTAATGAAATTGTAGAAGAGTACTATGACATGTTTAATAAGGTTTACAATGCAATCCCTAGTGCCATTAAACCACCCTCGGGCTTGGCCCTGATACATTTCCCAGAAGGATTTGATTTTGATATGGTCTACCAACTGAGAGAAAGAGATCTTGTAACCTTAGAGGAGATGCAAGAAAACGTGCTTAAAGTAGAGGCTAATTGATTAGCCAAGAAGGCTAAATTAAAATTTGAAAAAAGAGTAATAATAAAAGAGGAACCCTCATCTTTTGCTTCCACTGCTTATAAAATAGACAGTGTATTGAGAACAATATAGAAAATGATGGATAGAATCAGTATCGCTGATAGGGTTCCTTAGAGGGAAAATCAAACTGGGAAAATAAGGAATCCATACCATAGAATAAATCAACCCTACATCGAGAAAAGGGACCCAAAAGGTCCAGTCCAATAGGTAATACCTCATTTCCAAGAAAATTATACATATGAGGAGGTTGAGGTAGCTCATGATATAAAGGATAGTCAAATAAATCTAATGGGAGCAAATGATAACGGTTATATTTTTCTTACTAAGGAAGAACAAGGTTTTTTATTATCATCCCATAATGAAATAGAACCTGAAGAACCAAAGGATTGCAAGAAAGTTTTTAAGAATGCCATTATGGAAGTCCATACACAGTACGACCTTAGGAGTATGAAAACACCTCATACTCTTACTAAAAAACCAGTTGAAACACCTACCAAAAAGAATGTTGAGATTCTTACTAGAAAGAATCCTGATGTTCTAATTCAGAAAAAAACCTGATACTGCATCCAAATCAATTCAAACTAATGAACCCTCTACCATCCAACCAAGAGACATATCCCAAAAGGAGTGTCTGATAAACAAGATTTTTCCAATTCAAATAAAGAATAGACATCATTTAATATAGAAAATGCATTTCCAAAACTGAAAATACCCATTCCTTTGATGAAATTAATGAAAAAAATGCATGTAGATCCAAGGTAATGAAAGCATTGAGCATAGGAGAAGACGGTGATATTGTCAATGTATCAGATGATCAACCTGAAATATTTGTTGCACCAGAAGTTGATGGAAGACTTCAAGAGGGATATCTACCTCCATTTTATGTTAGCCTAACTATTCATGATAAAATCTTGCACAATACTATGCTTGACTTAGGGACCTCTCACAATCTTATGCCTCAAGTAATTATGGAGAAATTGGGATTAGATATAACCATAAGGTATAAATATCTACATTCATTTGATTCTATTCAAGTTAAGTGCCTTGGACTTATAAATGATTTATGTGTCAATTTAGTCCAATTACCAGCCAAAAGTGTACTTATGGGCATAGTTGTTGCTAATATACCTCGCAAATATGGTATTTTGCATTCCCATTCATGGGGAGAAAAGCTCTAGGGAAACTTACAGATGGATATCTCCTACCCAACAATCCCGGTCTTTGGTCATAACATAATACTATATAGAGAGAGACTTATGAAATTCATGGTCACCACTCAGGACATGCCTAACAATTATCCCATATACTCTATTCATTTAGATATTTACTCATTTATTCTGTATAGTGATGTAAGTGAACAAGAACAAGTTCCTAATCATAATACTGCTCTTTGTCTTACTGATAAATGTCAAACATTAATTAGTGAACATGATACTTGTGATGAAGTTTTATGGAATTTTAGTTTTGATGGATCAATGAGTAAAGAAGGAGTTGGTGCTGGTGTATGGGTTTCTAATTCATATACTCATCACTTAGAGGGTCATAATTGTTGTAAAAGTATTTGTTCCTATGAAAGACTGATTAATTGTATGTGCATATTTCTTTTTTTCATATTCACATTAAGGAAATCGAAAATAAATACATGCATGTTTCATTGAAAAAGTTTGTGTGTTCTCATAGGAATAGTGTAGGGAAATTGCATTAGATTTTTCTCTTCGCTCTTTGATTGAAATAAATCTGATTTCACTAACCCTAAGTAGCTTATATTTTCACTCTTAAATTGCATGGAAAATTCCTAAGCCACATCAACTTAAAATTAACATTAATTTACCTAATGGAGCATTGTCATTATCAAAAACATTTAGTGGTTCTAGGCTAGAGATGTGTTTTGGCATCGTAAAACAAAGCAGTTGTCACTAACTTGTCTGCAATACATCCCGAGTGTGATATCTCATTCCACGTACGTGAGTATATCTCTACTCGTCCACGTACCTTATGGTATATAGGGTGGTGTTACAGTACGTAAAGTATGTGGGAATGCTCTCACTGTGCGGTTTTGCATTAGACAACACTTATATAGATTGCGCCTCGACGTACCTTTGGGTATATATGGGAGGACAAAAGTAGGCTGTTATCCATCTTTAGGCAACCCATTCGGCCACCTTGTACACTGTGATACACCAAACACAACATTCAGGGAGACTGCCTGCCATACTTCTTGGTTCGCCGGGAGGATTCTAAAGTTCATAGTTGCTTGGTAAAAAGTTTTTCCTAGCTTACCCCTTTTTTATTTCTTTTTCAATAATAAAATTAATCAGCAATTGTGGAGGAACATCAACCCTTACCCTATCGTTCGCGGAGAACAACGAGTAAACAACATTTGCCGTGTGAAGCTACACCTATTTAGTCAAAGCGGTCTCGCTTAACTGAGTCAAGTACATCAAGAACTCCTAGTTGCTCAGTGGAATTACTTGAATCATCTATTTATGTAAGTACTGAGACTCCAGTTACTCCAACCATTTTTGGTAGATCCGTCTCTGAACAAGAAGTTTCGCAATTACCTGTGGACATTAGTATTGATCCTAGTGAAATAGTAACCGAAGTTGTTCAACAACAAGTTGATTCTCAACTTGATGTTTCTCGACAAGAAATTACTTTTGAACTTGAATAAGTTAAAATAGAAGTTAATCAAAAACCTATCACAGTTCAAAAAAAAGTTACATATGAACCTGAAGTTGTTCAGGAACCTCTTTCTAAAAGTGTTTTTCTTTTAGTAGAACATATGGACTTGGAATTTGAAAATTCAAAAGTTGTTACTTTACTGGAAGACGATGAACCGATTACCCCTCAAACATTAGTAACTACTAAAACTTCCACTTTATCAACACCATAAATCTTTTACGGACCAGACGGTGAAGTTCTCCCACCTGGTTTAATTGTTGTCAAGGAAGAATTTGAAGAAGATTCTACATTTGAAACCCCATTCCACTTCGGAACTGGGCTTTATCTTTACCCTCATACTCCTCATTTTACTGCTCCATTTGATCCTACCTCTTTCCAAGTACCCGTTTATTCTTTCAGACAACTTTTGGTTCAGTTAACTATGGCTGAACAATCGTCAACATCCTAGACTATATGATTTGATGTAGCTGCGGAAAAATCCTCTGTTACAACCTCTTCGATGTTTTCTACCATAGCTGAGTCTCACCTATATCGTGAATCGTACGTCTAGGTTGGTTAACAAACTTTATCTAGAACCCATTCAGGGGTTGCTTCTACATGAGAATGTCCTCATCCAGAATTTTACCTAGTTCTTCTTTAACAAGAACTCAACAGTTTCAGTGTGCATATCAATATCAAGTTGGAAAATGTAGTCAACAAATACATATGTATCCATTACATACTGGATTGCCGCCATATGGAGAGAAATATGCTTATTCACCTTATCCTTCCTATGGAGGACCATCATATGGTAGTGTCCCGTAGTATACAGGTCAATCTGGAATTCGAGTTTGTCAATCGCAACCAAAAATGGTAGTTCAACCGAGGCTTGTGTATCCAACACAACCAATGCAAATTGTGTCAGCTATTCCTACTACCCCTGTTGTTACTACTATACCACAGTCACAATATCAAACTGTTGCATCCCAACCAGTCCAGACTAGTCCTTGTACCTCACAACCGCAAGTTTTAGGTTAAGAAATTCAAGTTTCTCATGCTATTGTACAACAACCACTTGTGTCTGTGGTTCAGAAACCTTAGGTTAGTATACCCTTATTTGGACTGGCACAAGATTACACTAGTATAGTTTATTCATAACCTATCCAACCTTTCATTGATGGGCAACAACAATCGTTAAATCAACAACGGTTTTACCAACAACAACAATAGTTTCTTCAACAATTGTGGTAGCCCCAATTTCAACAGCCTCAATTCAAACAATTCCAACCCCAATTTGGACTTGACCAATAGGCTCAACCTTGTTTTGGATACTACCAAGATTACCAAGGTCCTGGTCAACAAGGTTTTGCAGGTTATGGACAATAGCAAATTCAACTTGGTTATCAACAACCATGAGCATTTTTCAACAACTTTATGTCTTTAGCCACCACATTTCTGACCCACTTCCAATTACCTATCAGATACAAGACTAGAACGGAACTCCTAACCAACTTTAAACAGACTACTGCTACCCATATATCAAATCATATTCATGAGCGGTAGCGTCATCATAAAATGGTTAAGACATATGTTCTTGATTAGCTTTTGGCTGAGTGGTTCATAAAATCCTTGTTCCCATCAATCACCAAGGATGTGGTGAAAGGTGGAGCTGTCACAGAAGATAAGTAATTGCTCATACCCAATATTTGGATTTGATTTACACATAATCCGACATGGTCTATGACAAAATTGCTAATGCACCTCGACCATCTTTCATTGTTCCTCCTCCTCCACAATCGAGCAAGGAATCTCATCCTCGCGATGGTGTGATCGGTTATTTGAGCATGCAAATGGTAGGAAGACCATCTATTCAAACTCTTACCATTACCAATCAAACTACCAATGCATCAAAAAACACTCTTGCTTCAAAAATTAATGTCGTGTCATGTAACAAAGGAAAAAAATAAAAAGCACCCAGGAGGCAAGAATAAGGCAAAAAAACAAGAAGAAAAAAGATAATTCCCCTCAAGAGAAGTCATTTGATTCCTCTACCTCAGCAAGGAAACCTCATTATCCATGTTTAATCTATAATGATGAGCATCTTACAAGAGATTGTCCACACCGCTCAAAAGTCTCTAAACTTCTAAAGACTTCTAACACATCTGCAGTTTTGACTGATCCTTTTCGAAACATGGAGACACATTTGGTCGCGATAGACCAAGCTTTCACATCCCAAGTACTCATGTTATCCATCAAAAAGCCACAAAATAATGTTTTGGTGTCAACAAGAAATAAAGGTTACGTAAATCCACCACCATTGTCAAGTAATCATGCCACTGATCAACCTAGTCCTTCGACTTCGTCTTCATCAGAAAATATTCCACCACCTATTGCACTAGAATTCACAATAAAACTACCAAAGGGAGTTTTGCATAAATCGACATTTAACCCTTGAACTCGAGCAGCTCAGAACTATAACATAGTGGAAGATCTTGCTCAATCACCTTCTGCTATGTCAACACTCGAGGTGTTACAAAATTGTACCTTCCAAAAGAAGGCTTTACTGCTAGCAATTGGTGGAATAGACCCTGCAGATTCCAATCTAGTGGTTTTTAACCATGCGGGATACACAACACAGTTTCCAGCGCAGTTAGTTGTCCTAATACAAATAAATTCTCTCAATAAGAATGTTAACCGAACTATTATTGATGAAGGGGAATCTACTTACATTATGTCAATGAGCTGTTGGAAAAAGCTTGGTTCATCATCGTTATCATGATCACCAACCACGCTAAAATCTTTTGACAGATGAACATATAATCCTTGTGGGAATTTGAGTAACCTGCAAATGGAACTAGGGGGAAAAGTTACTATTGAAGTTGAGGTAGTTAACGGACCCCTCGATTACACCATTTTATTTGGAAGGCCATGGGTATATGCTATGGTTGTTGTGGTTTCCATTTACTTTTGTACTATTGCATTCCCTCATAAGGGTGGAATCTCAGTTATCGATCAGCCTGCCTTCTTTGCAAATAATTCAAAAGCTATAGGAAGCATTCTGTTGGTACATAGACCCCCTCTATTATTTTAAAGTGTTGGAGTAGGTTTCTTTAAATATCCTTCCCTAATGGGTACTTTTATGCTACTGTCACCATCTAATTTAGTAGAAGTGGCAAGAGTAAAGACTTGCAACATGATTTCCTCCACCTCATCTGATTTAAGGAGTATTACCAACAATTCTAAAGTTTATAGTAGTAATGAGGTTATGTCTCTAAGCCCCATTTAGCTAGCATAGCAATCAAATTTTCTGGCTTGTGTGGAAAACAAAAATCCACTTTCACCAATTGTATGGGTAGACCGTTCCTTAGAATATGGTACTTCTTCAGATCCTTTCTCATGTATACATTCTATGAATAAAGGAATCGTCCAACCAATGATGATAGGAGAAGAACCTTGAGAAGATTATCATCATCGTTCCTATCTTCCAGATGACATCGAATATTATTCAAATGAACTAAACCACCCTTCAGTTGTTGATTTCCCCTGCAAATTCAGTTTTCATAGACATAGTAGAATCTAAGAAAACCTGTCAAATATTGAAGAAATGATTTATGTTAATATTTCGACCAAACCTAATGTTGTAGAGAAAATTCATGTCGGAAAATATTGTTCTCCATCAGAACTTCATAGTTACCATACTCTCTTTCGTGAATTTTGAGATATATTTGCATGGTCTTACGAGGAGATGTTAGGCATTGACTCTAGTATTGTTGAACATAAAATCAAAATGTACCCTCATGTCATGCCATCACGATAGTGACTTTGACCTGTTCATCCAAAGAAAGCCACTGCAATTAAATCATAAGGTGAAAAACGTTTGTGTGTTGGTTTCATTTACCCTCTACATCTTACTGATTAGTTTTCCAAAATTGTTGCTATCATGAAGAAAGAAGGGACAATTCGAGTGTGTGTTGATTATAGGGATGTAAATCAAGCATCTCCAAAGGACAATTATCCTACTCCTTTTATCGACAAAATTATTGACAAATGTGCTGGATGTGAAATATTCTCATTTATGGATGTTTTTTCCAACTACAATCAAAGCAATATCCACCCACAGGACCAATCTAAACCAACTTTTATTTGTCCATGGGGCACATCCACGTATAGAAATCTCCTAATTGGTTTGAAAAATGTAGGGGCCACATTTCAGAGGGAAATGAACTATGCCTTCCATGACATCAAGCACATTGGTCAACCTTACCTTGACAATTTACCTACTCATTCACGCAGGTCGATTGATCACCGATAACATTTGAGAGCAATATATTTATAGTGCCTACACTACAATATATGGCTCAATCCACACAAATGTGTGTTTTATGTTGGTTCATGTCAATTACTTGGATTTGTAGTGTCTAAAGAGGGGATTCGACTCGATCTATTAAAGGTTTAGGGAATTCTTGATTTTCCCCCACCTTCAAATCTTTTACAGTTACAATTGTTGTAAATAATTTTGTATTTTTATGAACGATATCAAATTAAAGAAATGGTAATTTTTTTAAAACCTTACAAGGTGGAAAACCCTAATTTCGATGTTTCTTTTTTCATGAATTAATAATATATTGTTTCTTATACATCCAATTTATCTCCACTCTAGTTCCACAACCATCTCCACATTCAAATGTTTACATTCATTTGTTGAGATTACAACATCTCCGCATTCCTTCCTATAGATCTTCTCTTGACCTAATAAATGCTTCCCAAAATATCTCTTGAAACCTGTATTTTTATTATGTGTATAAATTAGGCTATAGATTTTCAACTACTCATGAATTTTTAATCAAAATCACAAGACAAAAACCTACACTACTACTCTTAGGACATTAATTCACAATTAGAAAAAAAATCTCAGACATGCAAGAAGAAATAACACACATGCAACAAGTATTTTTATCTGGGAAAAGTAATCTGCCGAAAACCCCAATGTCTTATTGCATTAATCAAATGAATAGATATGTATTACAATTTATTTTCTCAACTTAGCACACCCTGCAAGTGAATGATCTATCTCTCTACTCACTAAGAAGCTTTGACCCAAACATAGTCAATTTATGCCTTTGATTGAGCCCCTATTTTCTTGGGAATTTCCCTGGAGGATCTAGCCATTATTATTTAGGAATCTACCCTAATTGAATTGCATAGTTCCTTAGGTTCATCAACTAACTGCATGCAACACTTGTACACTCATGACTAGTCTACAACTGATGTTACACTACCTTGGAATCTTCACCTCAACTTGGGAACTCAGATTCTCTGCATGCATTAGATATTTTGGGCTGATTGATTAGTTAATTGAATGATCAATGAGTTTGAATCAAGTGTGACTGTACAACTAACCCTCCATTAGTTCCTCCAATAGTTGGAACAAGTTTCACTGAAAACAGCTTGACATAACTGACCTTGACTTCTGCAAATTGGTAATCACACATGTAAAACTGAAATCTACTCCTTGCAACTTTATTTGACTAAGTAAACTAGGTGAGATAAACCATGTCACACAGGTGTTGAGGGGCCCAAAGTCGGGTCAACAACAAGGGGGATACCCACCCGGTCCGGAACCTGGTTGGCAGCTCCTTGCCCGTTTGGAGTAGCGGGTCCGACTGGGGGTAATGGGACCAGTTTCCCAATGTGATGGGTGTGTGTGTGTGCGTAGAGTCTGATGATATTAATCTAGAGGTTTTTCTAAACTAGTATTGATTCTAACTGCTAAACTAACTCTATGCTAATGTAATCTAATGAAGAGAAATACATCTGATCTATGCTAACCCGGGGTGTTTTTCTTTTGTTTATGCGATCTAGAAAGATTTCTAACAGTAGATGGTAATAAAGATCATTCAACTGATATCAGAATATAAACGAATAAAGATAAACCATTCTGCATAAGAAGTTAGGCAGAATAGTTGTGAACATCATATCGCATAATCAGTATTCTATATGTTAAGCATGATTAAATGATCCCACCGTACAAAAGTGCCAAATGGTAATGCAGACATTCATACAATAACATATAAAGAACTCAACTACATATCACTTTAGGGATACTAGCAGAATCTAGTCAAGAGATAAAAGTACCATTTATGACTAACTTCACCAATAAACTTCAAGTAATAATGATTTATTTCTACTTGTTCTAACATCTGCTAAGAGTACAGAAGTGCAACATCAATAACAGATATTAAAATGCAAACATAAATAAATCTTGATCCATCTATTCATCAAAAACCTCCTCTGAGGGTGCAGAAGTGCATGTTCTGAGGATAAGTTTTTTGACAGATTTCTGGACCCTTCTCTAAAAACCATGAGAAGGGTTAAATACTACTAACTAATCAATCTTAATTACATGAAATTAGGGAATTGGCTTCAAATGACCGCCCTTTTACTAAAAGCAACTTTATTTCTAAATTTAAAATCTAATTTCTGACCGTTTCTGTATATTCTCTTTAGTGCTGTCAACAGTGCAACGTTTTCCTGGGAAGAGTCAGCTGGCCGCTTTCTTCTTTCGCTCTGGAGATAAAAGTGGAAATAACAGGAGCTGGCACTTCCTTCCGGCAGACCAGAAGATATTTTCGAAAACCTTTCTCTAGCTGGGTGTATTCGCCACGTGTATACTTAGCATAACCCAGGTTCTTCTCGAACTGATTTTGCTGTTGCTGTTTTCGGTTTCCGGTCGTGTGAATGACTGAGTGGGTTAGGAGTCGTGCTGTATGGACATCCCCCTGTTTTAAGAATTGTTTCTGTTCTTTGTTCCAGGTTTTCTTGAAGCGTCTTCCTTCTCATGCGCTTCTTTCTCTGCTTTACCAAGTCTGAGCTTCAGGATCTTTTCTGAACACGCTGCTTTTGTGCGCCTTTGACTCTGAGTCTTGAATAGTCTAATTTCATCAGTGCCGGTTGGCTGATAGTCTGGAATCCGTGGTTCTGCTGCATGCGCATCCGTTTGTGGAGGCATTCTCTCTTTACTATCTGATTGGCGCTTTCCTCTTTCCCTCAAATGTTTCTTGCATATAAACTTATATTAGTTGCGTGTCTTGCAGTCTACGCAAAGAAGAAGGGAAATGAAAAGATTTGACGTGAAAGTATTAATCTCTAATGAATGCATAACCCTGACATTCATCATGACTTGACTCTTCGATAAATGTAATGCAATCATTCCTAGATACTCAAGCATGTGGTCATTAAATTTCTTCAAGGCACGCACTTAATCCTGGGTTTATCGTGTGATAAGTCTTTTCAGATCGCAGATCGCAAATCGCTGCCATCGCAGATCGCAAATCGTAGATATCGCAAATTTTGTTTAATGGTTATGCCGTATAGCGCGATGCTTGCGATTTGCGATATCGCATATCGGCGATCGGCATTTCTCGAAGGTCTTCTTTTAAAGGGGCGCGTGTGATGTATGCGACGCGATGAACTTCACATCGCTCCTTCGCAGTCTTGCTTTTCGCGCTCGAGCAATGCTTCGGCCTTTCTTTGCGATGCGATTTAAGCCTTAGGGAGAAAAATACAAAAACTTTAGAAAAATATTTTTTTGGGATTTTTGTTCAGGGTCCCCTCTTTGCTTGACGTTATTGCAAATGTCAAGTGAAGAAGGGGGGTTGTTGGTGACCACAACAATGGCGATTCACTGTGAAGAACCAGTTATCTCTACTTGTTCTATTGCATTTTCACTTCCAAAACAGAAAAGTTTTCTTATGCCTAAATTTTGTTATGGACAGATAGAGTATTACCTTTTATCCTGTCAATGATGCTTCGTCACAACTTCTTATTTCATTCTAATTGTTTGTTTCCTCTGGGTTATTTCTTGTATTCATACCTAGTCATTACTCAGTCTTTTCAAAGACAAAATAAGGTCTTCTCTGCGTACTGGCTTTGTAAAGTATGCTCCTTTGTCGTAGGTAGAGCCTCTGCTGCCTGCAAGCGTCCATAGCCTCGACAGGGTTACCATGTTATCCAGAAATGATCCTTTTTCCTGCTTGAGGTTATTTACAACATTTCCAGAGAAAAACCCTTTTGACACTTTTTCTTTCTTTTTTAATTTTTTTTTTTTTTTATTCTCTAAAGAACAATGTCTTGGTTTGGTGGCCAAATTATGACACAGTCATCCACTTGATTTACACTTTTGCTGAACAAGCTGGCTCGTGATGAGACCCCTTGTCTTTTGATTGCAACAATCTTGAGTCGTTGCCCTGTTTTGATAGACAGTAGTGGCAAAGTCAGCAAGTTATAATATCTGTGATCATGATAAGCCGGCTCGCGATGAGACCTCTTATTCTTTGAGATATAGTGTTTTCTTGGATTGTTTCTCTAGATGCTGCGATTCTCCTTAGTAGGGAGGAAGTCATTGTTTTTCCTTAAGAAAGCTCTGGACGACAATAATAGAGTTTAAGAACAGCAGTTTTGCAGAGAATACTTATTTTGCTATCGATGATACTTTTCATTGCATTGGCATAAAACAATTTTTGCCAAAAGTTACTTTCATCCCAGATTTCTTTGTAAAGTTGAAACTAACATCATATTCAGGCTAAAGTTAACTCTACCTGTCAATAATAAAAGTCAGATTTTTCGAAAAGTTTTGCTATTTATACAAGTGAAATCAAAATCTGATAGAGAAATGGTATGTTTCTTCATGAATACTATTTATGATCGTTCACAACCAACCCTATTTATGAAGAAAAAAATGGAAAACTAACGTAAAAAAAAAAATAAAAAAAAATTAAAATTATCCTACAAAAACAGAAGGATGACCTTCTATGGGAAATACATTTTGAGGATTTGTCCGTTTACAGGCAGAGAATCTCTCCTGCCTGTCAAGTCCTGCAACACAAAAGTCGATGGGCCTATGACTTCTACGATTTGAAAAGGACCAAGCCATAGCTTCTGGAATTTCGTATGTTTGCCCTTTTCTTCGTGAGCCTTATCCCACTTCAAAACTAAATCACCCATCTGAAAGTTTTTTCTGGTCATTATGTTCGAATCAAAAGAGGATTTTATCAGCGCTTGGTGGTGAGCATGGGTTTTCTTGGCCTGCTCTCGTCGTTCTTCTAACTTGATTATTTCCATTTGCCTTAGTTGTAAGGGAGAAGTAGGTACGTCATCAATGTATTGTACTAAGGACAAGGAGGGAATAAGTAAGTGAGTAGGAAGAACTGCTTCCCTCCCGTAAACCAAATTAAAGGGAGAAGTCCCGATAGAGGCTTTCTTGGTAATTCTGTCTGCCCATAAGGCGTTTACCAGCGCTTTGTGCCAATTCTTTTGGTTTTGGTCGACTGTCTTTTTGATGATCCTGATTAGGTTCTTGTTCGTTGATTCAGCCAACCCATTACCTTGCGGATAGTAGTTGGCAGAATACTTTAGTTTGAACCCTCTTTTGAGTGCGAACTCAGTCATGGTATTTCCAGAAAAATATGAAGCGTTATCAAATATTAAGGACGTTGGCAATCCAAACCTAGTAATGATGAACTGATCTATGAATTCAACAATGTTTTCAGAATTAGCTGTCTTGAGAGGAACTGCCTCTACCCATTTAGTAAAATAGTCAGTTGCAGTGAGGATATACCTATGCTGTTTAGAGGAGTGAGGAATGATCTCACCTATTATGTCCAGGCTCCATTGGCTGAACGGCTGTTCGATGTTAACTGGCTGCAGTGGCATGGATGACTTCTTTTGTTTCCCTACAGCCGTTTGGCAGACTTGGCATTTTCTTACGTGATTGTACGAGTCTTTGAACAGCGTGGGCCAGTAGTATCCTGCACGTAAGATTTTGTGTGCGGTGGCTTCTCCAGCATAGTGTCCACCTGCTGGTCCATCGTGGAGTTCCTGCAAAACCTTTTCGGCTTCAGTTTTCTCAAGACATCTAAGAAGCATAGAATCATAGTTTCTTTTAAACAAGACATCATCTACGAGCTGATATTGTTTATCTTTCAACCTCAGGGCTCTCTTTTTGATGTGATCCAGGTGAAATGGAGCATATCTGTTTTTCAGGAAATAAATGATGTCAGCATAAAATGATTCTGCATCGTTTAGGCTTACCTCATACGTGTGTACCTCTTCAGGCGATTCTTCGGGGATTTGCGATGCTCCGGCTAACATCTTGCAGAAGCCTTGGCCTCTTACGATGTGTGCTGGCTTGATTTCCAGGTCGTATTCTTGCAAGGCGGTGATCCAATTCACTCTCTTTTCACCCACGTCTTTCTGAATCAGGAGGTTTCTTATCGCTGGGAATGGTACTATGACCTTGGTATGGGCCTTTAGCAAGAAGGGTCTGAAATATTTGACCGCTTTGAAAACGGCATACGCCTGTTTCTCTACGTCCGAATATTTTAGCTCAGCACCTTGTAAGTTTGAGCTAAAGAATGCGATTGGGGCTTCTGCCTTTTCTTGGTTTGCCTGGGTCAAGATCGCAGCGTAAGAATTTTCTGAGGCAAACGTGTATAAGATGAATGGTTCTAAAAAATTTGGGGTTGCTAGGGATGGAGCGTTGATGATGGCTTGTTTGATTAAGTTAAACGCTTCGTGCTCGTCTAGACCCCATCTAAAGTTTGAATTCTTTTTTATCATTTTTTGTAAAGGAGAAATAATACGTGAAAAATCTGGGACAAATCTTTTCACAAAATTGATCTGTCCTAGGAAAGATTGCATGGTCTTTTTGTTATGGGGCATGGATATCTCGTAAATTTCTTTGATTCTGTCAGGTTCAATGTGAATGCCTGATTTGGACACTATGAATCCTAGCAATTTTCCTTCACTCAACGCGAAAAAAGATTTCTTCGTGTTAAGCGAGATTCCATACCTTAAACATCTTTGAAAGATTTGCTTCAAATCTTTGAGATGGTTGCTTCGGTTCTTGGAGTACACAGTTATATCATCCAGATAAATCACTACTGATTTATTGACTAACCCTTTGAACGCAATGTCCATAGCTCTTTGAAAAGTAGCGCCGGCATTGATCAGACCGAACGACATCTTCCGATACGCATAGGTACCCCATTTAGTTTGGAAGGTGGTTTTTAGCTGATCGTCTGGGTGTACCAGCACTTGATTATATCCTGAAAATCCATCTAGGAAAGACATCAATTCTGAGCCTGCTACAGCCTGTAATATTTGCTCCATAGGTGGGAGGGGAAAATTGTCTTTCTGACAGGCTTTGTTGAGATTTCGGAAGTCGATGTAGATTCTAATATCACCGTTTTTCTTCCTAACAGGTACCATATTGGATACCCATTTGGAATGTCTGACCGAGAAAATTATTCTGGCTCTCAACAACTTATTCAGCTCAGCTTTTATCTGATTTTCCAGGTTGTGGTGGATCTTCCTGAGCTTCTGTTGGACGGGTTTCTCGTTGTCAATCATAGGGATAGTGTGCTGAATGATAGAAGTGTTATAAGTTTTCAGCTCATCGTAGTTCCAGGGAAAGACGTTTTTGTACTGTCGTAGAAGACGGATGTATGCTGACTTTTCTTCAGGAGCCAGGCCTTGGCCTGGATTGACGTTTTGGGGTTTCTCTTTGGTTCCTAAGTTCACTGATTCGTAGTTTAGAGTTGAACTGTAAAGTTTGGCGTTAGATGACCTTTTGAACCGACTTTTTAAGTCATAAAAATCTTCTAATTTGACCACTGATTTGGGTATAGCATTATCAGTGCCATTTTGTTGTATTTGGTGGTCATGACAGTCCTCGTCGATTATCTGGTTTGAGTAGGATCCTTCAGAGGTAAGGAAACTTACGATGTCTGGGTCGTCGTTGAATACTCTCCAGTTGGTGATGTTGTCAGGGATAGATGGTTTAAAAATTAATTCTATGGAAAACCTATCTGGACTAAAGTCTTCGGAGGGGATGAGTCTGGAGGCTACGTTTGCTAGTAGTTCTGCGCTTGCATTGTGAAGTCTTGGGATTGATGAAATATTGAATGTTGTAAAATGCGCAGTGAGATCTTGCACTAAAGATTGATAGTGCTTTAAATGACTAGACAGGCAGTGTATGGTGTTACGTACCTGTTTGATGACGATCTCGGAATCTCCAAAGACTTGAAGATATTTGACGTTGCAGCTGATTGCTTTGTATAGGCCTTGCACCAAGGCTTCGTATTCCGCTGTGTTGTTCGTGCAATCGAACTCCAGCCTACATGTGAGCATGGTCTTATTTCCGTCCGGGCTAATCAAGACGCATCCTGCTCCCGCTCCCTCATTGGACTTAAAGCCATCAAAATATAATTTCCAAAATAAAGAAGTATTTACAGGGTTATCTAAGAAACTAACACATTTTGAATCATCAGTCTGGGAAAAGTTTTCTACTTGGGACATGACTGAATTTTCTAAATATGGTGATATGTGAGCATTGAAATTTCCAAGGAAAGAGTCTACCGAGTAGTTGCCTATGATGCTGCTGTTGTATGCTATGGCTTCGTTCTCTCCCTCCAAATCTGTCACTATGTACTTTTGGTGCAGTTCTCGTTCAACCTTTATTTGATTTGGCTTCCCGTTGAAGGGTAACTGTTACACTAAAAAATGTCACCTTGACTACTTACAGTTAGTATGGCTCAAATCAACAGTCATGCTACCCTCTTAGGCAAGTCTCATGCCTCTGTTATCCATCTCAAACTCAAAGAAGAGAGAAAGTCTTATAAAAACTATGTTTATCTCTGGGGTCGCAGGTTCTCTCTAGCCTTACCTGCGGGGACGCTGACCATGTTCACAAAATCTGCGTCCATGGACGCTCTGTATGTTAAGGGACAGGTGCGTCCTTCTGTAAAAGGCAAAATGCGCAAGTTTCATCTTTAAAAAGTTACTTGTGGTTACTTCTAGAACATTCTAGAGGTCGGTTTGATGAAATGGATGCGCCTCCAGTTGGTTCATGTATCTCTATTAAGGGGGAACTTATCCCATCAATAAGGGAGCTATCCCACCCAAAGAGGGGGATGATCCCATTGATGGTGGACCTGAATAACCTCTTTACAGCACTATAAATAAAGGCATTGAGCCAGAAGGAGGAGAGGTTGGAGCTATACATTTTCTTTGGGTAAATGCTGCAGGATTTAGGTCTTCCATTAGAGCCTTTGTGAGGAGAGATTGTCTTCACTTGATTCTACTTGGGAGAGGGTGAGCTTTGTCAAAGTAGAGGAAAACCCTTGATGGACCCTGGGAGGAACTTGCACAACACCAAGGCCAGGTTGTAAGAGTTTCTTTGTTTCGTTATTAATACAAACTGGTTTATTTTTCTCAATAGCTTGTGTTAATGAGTTATTTCATGTGTTCCTTGGTCTGCATGTTGAATATATGTTTTATTATATGAAATGCAAGTGCTTGGTAATTGTTTGATTGTTTGTGGTTGCAGGAATTGACTTGAAGGAGGAGCTCATCCGGATCGTCAAGAACGAACTTCAACAACAGCGTTTTGGAATAAGGTAAGCCTAAACACTTGTAGTTTTCATATTGTAAAAGGTGTATTTAGAGAAAGATCACTCCATTTTGTCTTGTTTGTCATTAGAATGTCTTAGACTTCTAGGAAGGTCAGATGTGTCCGCACCCTTGACCAATTCCGTGTGACAAATTGGCGACTCCACTGGGGAATCCATTAATGAGAGAGTCTTTTCCTTTATATGAACTTTGCTTTGAGAAAATCATTTTTATTTTCTGGTTTTTGACTGTGAGAATTAGTATTTGGGTGGCTTAGCTTTAGATTTAGTTAGATTTGGTTTTTCTTCATTTTTCCAGAGAGACGCACCCTCTGAGTACTGCACAGTGCGTCTTTGGACGCGCTGTTGCCGTCTGCACAGAGCGGGCCCGCGCCTGTTCTAACGGGTTGCCTGCGTCTTCCTGTAAACTTTAAGAAAATTCCATTTTTGCTTTAAATTGCTTTTAGATTTTGATTTTCCTTAGTATTTCCTGCCCAGATCCTTTAGTACCCTGTCAAGAATTTTCACCTGAACTTGTTTTGTGAGCTTTGAGTGTTTTAGTGGATTTCAACGAAGTTTAGACCTAGGGTTTGATTTTTGAATAGGTCTTGTAGTGACTTTGATAGTAGAAAGTTGTCCAGCCTTAGATCTCTCTGGTTAGTCAACCTTCTTAGAAGTCGGACCTGTCGTAAAGTCTCCTTGTGTGAGCAACTTGCCATTTGAGTTGTTTTGGGTCAAATTTCGATTTGCTTGTTTATAAAGTATTGATTTCCATTTTACAAAAAGAACAAAAAGATTAGAATTTTGTTTTGACTAGTTTTTGGTTCTGCAATAAGCTAGTCCTTGATTTGATTGTGATCAAGTAAAACACCTTAGAATAATCATTGTTAGTTTTGGCCTCGTTAAGATTGCTTAGAGTAAATTTGCCTTTAGTTTGCTTATGAGTGCATTTTCATAGATTTTAAGAGTTGTTAAGATTGATTTTTGGTTATATTAGATTTATTTGCTTTATTAAAAGAAAAATACAAAAACATCTTCTTAAAAAGTCTTGTTTCAAGTAGCTTTTTGTTTTTGAAAGAAGAAAAGAGTTTTTTCGTGCATGTAAAGAGAGGTTATGTTTTTATGCTTGGAAAAGAAAAACGAATTGTTTCTTTGATTGTCTTCAATTAAGAAGTTGCTTTTATAAAGATTGCATTCTCTCAACTTTTTAGTTAAGCAATTCATCGAAAAAGTAAAGTAGTGGGTAAATCATCCTAGGTGCATTTTGTAGTGGTTTCGAGTCGAGTCAACACACCACTGGTTTCACTTCCATCACCTTTTGACTTAAGAAACAACCTTAAAAGTAACGCTTAAATTAAAATCAATCTAGTAATCTTTATTTTTCTAGGGCTCTGAAACACCAACATAGCTTAGGCTAGGGTCTTGGAGTAGGTGAGTACTTAACTCTCCAAGACTACAAAACCAAACAGATAGTCTATCTTGAGTAGATTAAATCCAATTGTTTCAGTTACATTCTGGGAAAGCTCCTCTTAAAGGAGAAGCACGAGCTCGTGTCCGAACCAGTGAGGGGATCATTCCTCCCTCGTTGGGAACGACGCCAGGCAGTACGTATTACAAACGGTAAACCTCGGATTAACCATTGTCGAGGAGCCAGGGGTCACTTATCGGTAAACCTTGGATTGTTGTCAAGGAGCCGGTAAGGGGATTGGAGCTTGTTACTCTGCCCTTGCGTGCTGTCGGAGTTTAGACTGTTCCCCCAGGTGTAATTGTTGTGATTGGTAACTTTAGTGACCATAATCTTTAGGATTCTACCCAGGTGACGGTGGAGGGAAGGTCCCACTGTACCTGGAGCAGACGTCGGTTATACTCACTTGGATTTTCTGGGGGGTTCACTTCACTTCGAGACGGTTAAAGTGGAGGAACTTGTGCCGTCTATTCATTAAGCAGGTTGCCGGGGTAACTGTTCCACCCGCCATTTCTGTACTGAATCCTGCGAGGTTGGGCCTAATCACCAACTAGCGCTTTTGGTCCGGAAGACTACTGTTTGTGTGTGGTTTGACGCTCTAGATTATTTAGGCGTGTGCTTCAAATTTGTTTGGTTCTTTAGAAGACTTTAGGTGGTTTGATTTGAAATTTTTACTTTGTTTTCGTGTGTTGTAGTTAAAAATCTTTAATTGTGGCGGAATTACCGAGACAGTCCCGTAGACTTCGGGGCAAGTCTCCTGAGATTGTTACCGGAATAGATTTGTTAAGAAAACTCCGTAAATCGCGGGGTGAATCTCCTGAAGACATTCCGGGTCATTTAGAAGGGTTAAAGTCCTTGTAACTCCTCCTAGTGGCAGTAGAGTAGGTTCACCTGAAGAAGGAGAATCTTCCTTGGTAGTCCATCCAGATTACCAAAGTTTAGAAACAGGTTACAATCCCGAAGCTGTTACAGTTTCCGAGCTTGCTGGTAGTTTTTCATCTGCCAGTGAAACAGGCGAAGAACCTGAAATTTCCGAACCTGTTACTCCAACTCCTAGTGTTCCTGATTCACCAAGAATAGAAAGAATTATCACCGAAAATCTTCCTGTTGGATTAATTGCTATAGAAGAACTTGTTCCAGAGGAAGAAATAGGCGTTTCTGATTCTGAAGATCTAATTACCCTTGATCTAAGGGAGCGTGAATCCATCTTTTACAGTCCTCCTAGAAGTGAATCTTGGTACCTTGCATTAACCAATTTTTTAGACAACTCAGTAGGTTTTTCTACACCTCGTACTCCTTTTCCACCTAGAGGAATTCATTCTCCTGTAAATATGTCTGGTCAGTCATCTGTGTTTTCGCAAAGTCCTGAATCATTTTTACATGGCGGTCCTTCTGTTCCTACTGGGTATCAATCACTTTCTGGTACCTTTGCGGGAGCATCTCCTCAACCCATTGATCATGGGTTATTAGTTGGAAACAGTGGTAATGTACCATTGAGTATAGGTGACGTTTATATGATGTCAGGTTCAACTCCCATTAACCAACCTCAAGGTGGCCAATTACCGCCTGGGGGGCAACCTTCGTTAATGCCTGGGGGGCAACCTCAAGGTACTTCATTCGTGACTGGGGGGCAACCTCAAGGGTATCAACCCCAAGGGTATCAACCCCAGCCTCAATATGTACCCCAAAATCAACCTCAAGGATGGCAACCTCAAGGATGGCAACCCCAAGGGTATCAACCCCAAGGGTATCAACCTCAAGGATACCAACCTCAAGGTCAAGGTCAACCCCAGTACTCGTATTTACCTCAAGGTTATCAACCTACGGGTCAATACCCTGGTCAAGGTTATCAACCACCTCAAGGGCAATCATATGGGACTGCACCTTACAATTATCAACCCTATCCTCAATACGGCTATGGATCTCAGTATCCTCAACCTGTTACGAGTCAATACCCTGGAATGTTAACATGGGATCCGTCACAGGGTCAACAGATGTCGCAATAGTCGGTACCTCAAGCAGGACAACCTGCAGTTCCTGGTCCACCCCAGCAACCGCAACCTGTCCAGTCAAGTGTTCAGACCCCTGTAACTTCCGTAGTTTCTCAGCCGCCAATTGCACCTAGTACTCCACCTCACACGGCTGCAGCAACTACCGCTTCATCTACCATGCTTACTTCTGGAGTATCGGCAGCTCCGGTTTCTACTGTCCCTGTAACCACTCCTCAGACATCTGTACCGTTGTCTGGACCTACGGTTCAAACCACAGTCCAGATGCCTGCAGGCCAACCTGGTACAAGTACGGTTGTTACTACTCAACCTCAATTTGTTCAACCTCCGTACCAGGGACAGTATCAACCTGGGCAAGCTGCCCAACAACCGGTTTACCAGTATCAACCGTATCCTGGGTACACTTATCAACAACCTCAGCAACCCCAGTACGGTCCGGTTAATCCTGGTTTTCCAGGAGGATATAATATCCCAAATGCGACTCCTGTTCCTAGTTATCCTGGATATCCTCCTCCTGGGGCTGGTATTGTGACTCAGAGTTTTAGAGATCCTAACCGGCAGTTACCGTTTATTGCAACTTTAGATTTACCCGACTTGACGCGCCTAACGAACGATCCAATTCAATATCTTCAGTTCTGGCCGCCAATGCCAAATAAGTTGCCCAGCGATATACCCAAGTTCGAAGGTAAGTCTGGAGAGGATCCGTCTAATCACGTGATGACTTACCACCTCTGGTGTGCATCAAATTCCATCTCAGATGATTCCATCCGCTTACGTCTTTTCCAGCGTACACTCATTGGTCTCGCAGCCAAGTGGTACATTGAGTTACCACGGGCCTCTTTTTACAACTTTAGCCAGTTAGCTACCTCGTTCTTAACTCATTTTCAGTTACCAGTCAGATACGATAATGGTACAGAATTATTAACTTCGCTAAAACAATCGACATCCACGTACATTTCTGATCACATTCATGAGTGGAGACGTCGAAGAAGATTAGTGAAAGTTTTTATCCCGGACCAAATCTTAGCTGAATGGTTTGTCAAATCATTATTACCAAGAATTACTGAAGATGTAGCTAAGGCCGGAGTAGTTACTGAGGAGCAAGTCATTGCTCAGGCACAATACCTTGACTTAGTTTACACTCAGTCGGGTACGTTACACGAGAAAATTCCGGATCTTCCAAAGTCAAACCAAATCGCTGCTGCTCCTTCGGGATCTCATGCCGCTGATGGTATGATTGGTATCGTGACTACGAAGAGTAAGAAGAAGTCTTCCAAGACCTCCAATACTCCAATTATCACTTTGCCTGATTCTCCGACAGGAGAGTCTTCTCCTCCTGAACTTACCGCCGACATTCACGCTGTAGAGTCATCTACGGCCAAATCAAAAAACGGTGGAAAGAAGAAAGGAAAGAAGAAGGCTAAAGCAGACAAGGCTCCAAAGGAGAAAACGGAAAAGTCGGAAACCAATGACGAAAAACGCAAACCTCGATATCCTTGTCTCATTTGTGAAGAAGATCATTTTACGAGAGACTGCCCTCATCGGGCCGAGGTAGTGAAAATAGTCAAAGGTTCTCCCACTCCTGCTGTGTTAAAAAATCCATTTCCAGAGCAGGAGAATAAGATGATAGGTTCTTCTTCGAATGCCAGTGAAGAACCCATTTTGATGATGTCTCATGTCAGGATTGCGACTCGATCGCAAGATTATGGTAGTAAGGCTCCTGTTGATGGTAAGGAAGCAGAATCTTCTCACTCTAACCCATCAACCTCAGCTCCTGGTTCCGATCCACTACAGATCGAAAAACCTAACCCAGACTTAGTGATTAAGCCGCCCGCCAAGGGTGTACTTCGAAGGTCTGCTTTCAATCCACATGCGAGAGCAGCCCAGAATTACAACATTGTTGAAGACTTAGCTGTTTCACCTTCAGCAATGTCGGCACTCGAAGTGCTGCAATCATGTCCAGCGCAACGAAAATTGCTTTTGTCGGCTATCGGAGCTGTCGATGTTCAGGACCCGAACCTAATGATCTTTGATCTAGAAAATAGTACACCGCGTCTCCCCCATCAAATGGCTTTCCAAATTCCAGTGATAGTCAAAAACAGGCCTATTCATCGGACTGTGATTGATGAGGGAGCTTCTACGTGTATTATGTCGATTCAATGTTGGAGATCGCTTGGTTCTCCTTCGTTGAACCAATCCCCCACCATCCTTAAGGCCTTTGATGGCCGTGGGTTCCGTCCGTTTGGTATTCTACAAGAATTGCCTATAGGGGTCGAAGGTAAAACCGTTAGTCTGGATGTGGAAGTGGTTGATGCCCCTCTAGACTACAACCTTCTTTTGGGTCGAAGTTGGTCATATGCTATGACAGCGGTCGTTTCATCGGTCTTCAGAGTCATTAAGTTTCCACATAACGGTAAGATCGTGACTATTGATCAGCTGACATACTTTTCATCCGACCCAACCTCTTTAGAGAGTATCCAGCATGTTGGTAAAACGACAATCCCTTATAGGGACATTGGTGTAGGTTTAGTTAAGGATTCCGGTTTACTGGGAACTTTTCCTCTCCCTCCACTCAATGCAGACCCTTCGTTTGCAACAATTCATATGATCACGTCAGAAAACATTATTTATGATGATCCTTGGTATGTTCCCTCTGACTCTGAGCTAGACTCACTCGGTGATGTTATGCCGTTGAGTCCGTATGAGATTGCTTATGAAGCTCTTATGTCTTTTACCGACTTTCATTCAACCGAAGCCGACCAAATGAATGTGGTCAGTGAAGAGTCACTTTTCACCTCACCCTTAGAACGGATAACGTTTCCCGAAGAAGTGTCATCTGACGAACAACTTCGCGAAATCCTAAGTGTAGATGATCTACCATGGGAAGATCTCCATCACAGATCTTCGTTTTTACCTAAGGATGATGCATTTGAAAATGATTTTTCATCTATCTTTACCGCTGAATATGTCAAAGACGCTCAGGATCCAACGAAACATTCTGATTCAGAGCTGAATTTAGGGAATATTTCTCGTACTATTCCCATTGATATTTCAGTGAAGCCCGGAATCGAGGAGAACATTCATATAGGTGCCGCATGTACTGAAGAAGAAATCCAAACTTACAAGGCCCTATTCCAAGAATTCCGCGACGTGTTTGCCTGGTCTTACGAGGAAATGCCAGGAATTGATCCTGCCATTGTTGTTCATGAAATAAAACCTACCCGGATGCTAAACCCATTCGGCAACGGTTGCGTCAGATTCACCCTCGAAAAGCGGCTGCGATTAAAGCAGAAGTCGAAAAGCTGTTGAAAGCAGGTTTCATTTATCCGATCCCGTTAACGGATTGGGTATCGAATATTGTTCCCGTCAATAAAAAACAAGGAACAATAAGAATCTGTATCGACTATAGGGATATCAATCGAGCTTGTCCAAAAGACAACTATCCTACGCCTTATATCGATCAAATTATTGATGATTGTGCCGGAAGTGAGATGTTTTCCTTCATGGATGGTTTCTCAGGCTATAATCAAATCAATATTCTACCTGCCGATCAACCAAAAACGGCATTCATTTGTCCATGGGGGACATTTGCTTATTGCAAATTACCTTTTGGACTTAAGAATGCCGGGCCACTTTTCAACGGGCGATGTCTTATGCATTTCATGACATCAAGCACATTGTGCAACCCTATCTCGATGATTTGCCTGCTCATTCTTTACATCGAGCTGATCACCTTGTCCACCTACGAGCAATCTTTATGAGGTGTAGGCATTATCGAATTCGGTTGAATCCCCACAAGTGTGTTTTCTGTATAGAAACAGGTCGATTGCTGGGATTTGTTGTTTCAAAAGCCGGCATTCGCGTCGATCCCTCGAAAGTCGAGGCTATCATCAAATTGCCTCCTCCTTCGAGTTTGCGCCAACTCCAAAGTTTGCAAGGGAAAGCGAACTTTTTACGCCGATTCATCCCAAACTACGCCGAGGTCACTAAAGGTTTTACACGGTTGTTGAAACAGAACGCACAATTCTTTTGGGACGAGATTGCCCAACAATCTTTTGATGCACTTAAACACGCGTTGACCCATGCACCGTTATTGCATCCTCCCAACTACAACCAGGACTACTTCTTATACCTCGCAGCTTCGCATTCCACCATTGGAATGGTGTTAGTTCAAGAAGATGAATTCAAAGCAGAGCATGTGATATATTATCTTAGTAGAACCTTAAATCCCACTGAGTTAAAATATTCGCATGTGGAGAAATTGGCCCTGGCAGCCGTTCAAGCTGTCCAGCGTTTTCGTCACTACATTCTTCTCCGCAAAACTACAGTTATTTCGGATTGCAACCCTATGATTTATATTTTGACAAAACAACTGCTAGGGGGCAAGTACTCTAAATGGATTGTTATCCTGCAAGAGTTCGACTTGGAGTTCGAGAAGTCCAAGTCTAAGAAATCTTTAGTTTTTGCGGAATTGATGTGTGATTTCCCGAGTGCTGACACAGAGACTGTGGCAGAGGAGTCCATTGCGGACGAATCTTTGTTTCTTATTAGCACTTTAGATCCGTGGTATGGGGATATAATCATCTATCTCCAAACCCAAACCTTTCGGCCTGAAGCTTCCAAGGAAGACCGTCGAAAAATTCGGTTTCGATCCCAGCAATACAGAATTATTGGAGATACACTTTATCGCCGGGGGGCAGACTTAGTTTTTCGACGTTGTTTAACTCACGAAGAGGCTGAGAGAGTTTTGAATGATTGTCACTCTGGAGCATGTGGCGGTCATATGTCTGGGTATGCCACAGCTCAGAAGGTGTTGCGCGCTGGCTATTTCTGGCCGTCTATGTTTAAAGATTGTATCCTTGCCGTCAGAAAATGCCACAACTGTCAAGTGTTTGATCGAAAGATGCGCGCTCCACCTGCTCCTCTCCACCCTATAATTGCCGCTGGTCCATTCGCCAAATGGGGCATTGACTTTATTACTTGTAACCCTCACTCGGCCGGGGGGCATGCGTATATCATCCTCGCGGTTGATTATTTTACAAAATGGGCCGAGGCGATGCCTACATTCGACGCAAGCGGCAAGACAGCTGCAGTTTTCGTATTCAATCATATCATAACTAGGTTTGGTGTCCCACAAGCAATCATTACTGACCATGGGAGCCATTTTCGAAACGTCATGATGACTGAGCTTACAAGCCAGCTTGGTTTGCGCCACGATAGCTCTACTCCTTATTATCCGCAAGCCAACGGTTTGGTTGAGTCAATCAACAAAGTTCTAGTCATCATGATTCGACGGATCATTGGTATCCATCGAACGAATTGGCATAACATGTTATTTTCGGCGCTATGGGCATATCGAACTTCAGTGAAAAATTCAACAGGTTTCACCCCTTTCCAGCTAGTTTATGGCTTAGAAGCTGTGTTACCTATTGAATGCGAAATCCCATCACTTCAAATGGCTGTCGAATTACTTCCAGCTACTTCCGAAGAGGAGAAACGGTTATTATACTTGGCTAAATTAGATGAGACTCGACGTGACGCTACTTTAGCTATCGAGACTCACGCGAAACGAATGAAAGCTCAGTACGATAAAAATGTAACCCCTCGAAGTTTTTCGGAAGGAGACCTAGTACTATTATATGATCAAGCTAACGATAAGCTAGGTGCCGGAAAATTCGTTCCCATGTGGCATGGGCCCTACATTGTAAAGCGAAAGCTAGCAAAAGGGGCTTATGAGTTAGTTGATTTTGATGGGGACTCTTTGGGTAAACCCAGAAATGGACTTTACCTAAAGAGGTATTATGCTTAAAATGATGGGTATGGAGAAATTTTTAGATAGGTTAGATTTCCTTTCTAGCTAGCAAGTGTGTTAGTTTAGTCAGTGTGCTTAGCTTAGCGAGTGTGGTTTTTCGTCATTATTCTGGCTTATCTTGGTTTTACTCTTGATATTGTAGATGTCGACGCCTCTCCAAACATACATTGGATTTGCTGATGGTGCTTGTCGTAATACACGGAATATCTCTTCCGCAGCTTGGGTTATCTATTCGCCCTCTGACGAGTTAGTTTCTATGCATGGGGTAAGCCTCGGTCAAACAACGAATAACATTGCAGAATACAGTGCAGTGGTTGAATTATTATCCGAATCTATTTCATTTGGAATTCGACGTTTGATAGTGAGGTTAGATTCTGAACTTGTTGTATTACAGCTTAATAGAGTTTATGCCATTAGAAATCCTGTGTTATTAAGGTTGTTTTTGAGAGTGCGTCTCTTGGAACGTGAATTTGATTACATTGAATATCAACATATTCCAAGGTCTTTGAATACATTAGCAGATGCAATTGCTTCTCGAATGTTGGACAGACATTTATAATAATCATGCAAGTAAATTTAAAAACATTTCATCATACATGTTAAACAAGATAAGCCGGTAATAGTGATATATATATAGGTAGAAGTGTGTCAAAAATATATACATCGTCTTCGATCATAGGTTTAAAACACCTTATGATCGGCAAAATGATAGTGCAAAAAGTCAAAAATGTCACATGTGACTACAAAAGTGACTAGTCAATCACTGGTGGTGCTCTCTGTACGACACCACTGCGCGGGCTACCTTACGCAAAAATCTCCTAAACGGTCCAGGGACCGCGACTACGAAGCGCTGAAGCCTGATAGGAATGTCGTCCATAGTAGTCTCAGGTATATCTGCCGTGAGACGCTCTAGATCATGCTCCAACTCAGCTAGTACGTCTGCAGCCGCGTCCTGTGGGGCCGGTACCGGTGCAGCTGGATGTAGTCTATCATAAGGCCGGAGGTTGGCTGGACGCTGTGGACCAACATCTGCATTTTGAAAAAGTTTACTATTAGTTTTGAGACGATATATATAAAAAATACAAAAAATACATAACTAGAAAACTTGTGAAAATAAAAAGTACCTCTGTCGTCCCATTGTTCTCCCTGTGGAAGAACCATGTCCGGATCACCTCTGAAATCCATTCCGGCATACGGAAAGTCCTGTATCAAAAAAGCTGGTCCTCTAACCAGTGAAAGTAACTATCTGAGAATCGAACCACTGCTGCGCCCTCGTCAGGATGCCGGGCCATCACCGCAACCCATCGTATCAGCTTTGGCTGCCGAGGACCCAACGTATCAACAGTGAGTTGCTGAGGGATCAGCATTGGAACTCTCTCCAAGGCAAAGCTCACGACTATAGGCCCATATCCAAAAGTCTTTAGTCGTCCGTTCTTTGCCTTGGTCAGTTGGCTCTTCATATGAGCCGACACAGCTTCACACCAGTTGAAAATGGTGCCTTGGTAACAGTCAATTGCCATCCGCATTTGGGATCCGGAAGCAATGTGTAAAGCGGCCGCGCCGCAAATTCTGGTAACCGTGAACGCTATGACTTTGAGTTCCGCAGAGTGATGTGTTTTATCTCTATGCCTTTTGAATGGTGAGCCCCAGGTGTGCACCACTCCTCGCGGAGACTATCAAGGGATTGGCCACCCGGCCTAGTCCCCGCAAGACTGAGTTGCTCACCTCTGTTTGGCAAGCCAGTGAGAAAGTATACATCCGAGGGCTCTATCTCGAGCTGGTGCCCTCCTATGTAAAAGCATTGTTCTTGTACGTTCCATCGCTCAACCAGCCATTCCAAGAATCTTACCTGGCCCCTCATGCCCGGTATGGTCCAATATTTGTATAATCCGCATGCTCTTAGGGCATCCAGGGAAGGTTGATGATTTATTGCAGCTTCATCTTCCTCTACATGCTCTCTTTCTCTCCAGTCTAACATGATTAATGCCCTGCATATCAAAAATAGCAATTAGAAATTGATTTGGGAATTTTTGGTGGTTTTTTGAGAGAGTTGGGGTTTTGAAATGCGCGTTTCTCGGAAGACGCACCCCGGCTTTGTAGCACAGGGCGCCCGGACGCAGCTGGCCTGAAGGCGGACTGCGTCTTCCGACCGTTTTCCCGTATGAGAAAAAGTCGGGGGACGCGGTCACCCGAAGGGCACCTGCGTCCGCCGAGAGGCGCATTCCAAAACAAAAAACCCCCCAAAAAATGAAACTAAAACCTAAAAATTAATTCTAAACGGATAGAAATGCAAAGTAGGATGTGTAAAATACCTGGATAAGACGGCGTTCGATTCCGACGGTCAGATTTTCCGCAGCAACCACGGGAAGTTTCTTGTCAAAAGCTCCTTTTTCAACCTCAACAGTGAAACGGTAAAAATGACATGGTAAAAGGTCTTTTTATAGGTTTTTTGGATGAATTAGTTCATTTTTTACCATGAAAAGATGTTTTCAATGTATTTTTGCCTATTTTAAAAAGGTATGAGTAATGTATTGCTTTTTTGCAGGACAAAGGGATTTCGAGGGAAATTGTAATTTTTCACAAACAAAAATATCAGAGTCATCTTTTAAGCCCTTTTCTGACTCCTAAAACATGAAAAGATCGCCGAGTGTTTCTTTTTCACTCGTTAAAACGGAATTAAAAGACGGTCCCCTTTTAGCTCTTTTCTGACCGCAAAATCAGGAAAAGATTGCCGGGTTTTTGTCGTTTCGAACTCGATAAGGAAATAAAACGACGTGTCCTTGATCGCTTTTTACTTTTCAGGTCAACGACACTATTATGAAAGTACTCCTTGGTCGCAAGATCAAGCGGTTCCCCCAGGTATTATTTTATACTTTTTCGGGCTTGAGGGACACAAATATACGAAAAAGTTCAACGTGGAGTCTCCTTTAGTTTTTTCAGACTCTCTAAAATTGAAAAACGCCGAGTTTCTCCTATACTGGGCTCGTTAAACTTTTACAGTAGAGGACCTGTTCAATTACAAACAGGAACGAACCACTCCTTCCTAGGGTTCGAATTTAAACTAGGTTGGACTCGTCCGAAGGATGAGCTTATAATCAAGCATATGTTATCCTCCTCAAGCTTGTTAAAAATAAAGAGGTACTTGCCAGAAATGGTGGGGGAAAAGAGAGAAAAATGAACCTGTTTGTCACCTTTTGTCTCAGAAGAAACTTTATTACCGCTCTTGAACACGACACTTTTCATTCACCTGGGTTGGGAAATCTTTTACCTCACAGTTGACCAAATCACTTTGAAAATCTTTAACCGGGTTTCGGGGATTAACTTTGAGTTATTCGTCACCAAGCCATCTGTTGTGTCGTTATGTGTTCAAGAGGTCTGCAAGCAAAACTTTCATCTGCAAAATACTTGTCATCCATTTGACCATCCCTGAGTCAGTCCTTACAGCAACATTTCTTCAACTTGAACAATGATTTCGTGTTGCAGGCTTGCCTGCAACGGGTCGCTTTCTATCGACATCGACACATTATCTAGAAAGATGACTTAGGAATCGACAGTACCTTGAAGTCTGCATGCATCAATGGCAGGTTTCTCGCCTTTGACGTCAGTTTACATCATTGACTTTCGATCAAAGGATTCCGTGAAGTGTTCGACATCAAAACATCTATTCACATTTCACGGGTTGTGCTTGGTACTTTGAGAACCATTGACATTACTGGTGGTCTCTCTCACGCTTGTTAACAGTTTACATCATTGACTGGTAATCAAGTGGTTTCTACCATGTTCGACATCGAATCATTTAATCACATGGTAGAATCGTACCAATTCGGGAAGTAGAAGTGAAGACCCTGGATCTAGTTTCTACCATCCAGGCTGCGAGGAGTTTTGTATTCATTATCTATGTAGACTAATCATAAACAGATGGCTGCGTCCATACTGTGTCTACAAAAGTCTATTAAAATGATGTACTGCAAGATCATTCCTGTATCAGAATAGTTAGTCCATTAGTTAAAGTTTTGAATCTGAGTATGGGAATGCCTACCTCAGTGATGATATAATCTTATCCATGTATTTTGTGTTGAAAATTGCAGGTTCCAACCAGGCCATCCACAAGACAATCCTTGAAATGATAAAGCGCTTCACCCTTCCTAGAATTACAAAACCCTATTCTATTCCAGGCTTCGCACTTTAGGGGGCAATCTGTTACACTAAAAAATGTCACCTTGACTACTTACAGTTAGTATGGCTCAAATCAACAGTCATGCTACCCTCTTAGGCAAGTCTCATGCCTCTGTTATCCATCTCAAACTCAAAGAAGAGAGAAAGTCTTGTAAAAACTATGTTTATCTCTGGGGTCGCAGGTTCTCTCTAGCCTTACCTGCGGGGACGCTGACCATGTTCACAAAATCTGCGTCCATGGACGCTCTGTATGTTAAGGGACAGGTGCGTCCTTCTGTAAAAGGCAAAATGCGCAAGTTTCATCTTTAAAAAGTTACTTGTGGTTACTTCTAGAACATTCTAGAGGTCGGTTTGATGAAATGGATGCGCCTCCAGTTGGTTCATGTATCTCTATTAAGGGGGAACTTATCCCATCAATAAGGGAGCTATCCCACCCAAAGAGGGGGATGATCCCATTGATGGTGGACCTGAATAACCTCTTTACAGCACTATAAATAAAGGCATTGAGCCAGAAGGAGGAGAGGTTGGAGCTATACATTTTCTTTGGGTAAATGCTGCAGGATTTAGGTCTTCCATTAGAGCCTTTGTGAGGAGAGATTGTCTTCACTTGATTCTACTTGGGAGAGGGTGAGCTTTGTCAAAGTAGAGGAAAACCCTTGATGGACCCTGGGAGGAACTTGCACAACACCAAGGCCAGGTTGTAAGAGTTTCTTTGTTTCGTTATTAATACAAACTGGTTTATTTTTCTCAATAGCTTGTGTTAATGAGTTATTTCATGTGTTCCTTGGTCTGCATGTTGAATATATGTTTTATTATATGAAATGCAAGTGCTTGGTAATTGTTTGATTGTTTGTGGTTGCAGGAATTGACTTGAAGGAGGAGCTCATCCGGATCATCAAGAACGAACTTCAACAACAGCGTTTTGGAATAAGGTAAGCCTAAACACTTGTAGTTTTCATATTGTAAAAGGTGTATTTAGAGAAAGATCACTCCATTTTGTCTTGTTTGTCATTAGAATGTCTTAGACTTCTAGGAAGGTCAGATGTGTCCGCACCCTTGACCAATTCCGTGTGACAGTAACCACATGTGTGACCAGTCAGTCGAAAAGTATCCATGGAGCTTCTCAGACCAATCCCTGCTAAGAATTAGACCATAAAATTCAGGGATGTTAGCAACTAGAATATCGATGACCTGGCATACCTTGGGGTTGGACGACAGTCTTATGTTCACTTGATTAAGTTCGCCTATCACTTCGACTTGTGATCGATCAAGTTGAACTATGCGCACTGCGGATTTTTGCGGTTGAACATTAAGTTTGGCACATATTGACTTGGGTAGAATATTGGTTGAAGCACCAGAATCAACCAAGCAGTTATGCACGTTTCTGTTAAATATCTCATAAGTAAGGAGGAAAGGAGGAGTGTGAGATCTAGACCTCCCTCCAATCAAAGCGATGTCATTAGGATCGATTTTATTGATCGCGTTGATTGGGGGTCTTCCTATATTATGGGAAGCTATAGCTGTAGGTAGAGGTGCAGTAGGTACGGCGTGTAACTCTTTCATCATGATCTTCTGTTGGTGTTTCAATTTGCTCAACTCGTACAGGGTGATATTAGCCCTAGTCTTCTTCATGTCGTCGATGATGTTATACTCCATTTCATCTGACACTATTAGTGTCTTTGATGGAGGCGATTGCTCTGATTGGACTGGACTAAATGAGGTCGCTTTAGGGGTTGTCTTCTTTGTTGCGACCTTTTCTTTCGCTGGAGGGCTTGTGCCCTTCTGTTTTGGGGTAGTCTGGGGAGGATCAAGTTAATTTCTGCTTCGTGTGCTAACCGGAAGTGCTTCTTGATCTTCCTCTTGTGGGAGGATGAAATCCCACATTCCTTGCAGTTCCACCACTTCTTCGTCGTCGGTCTGCGTTTCGATGGTGCTCTCCTCTTCTTCTTCTTCAGATTCCACATTTGAGACCACGTTGGGTGGCTTCGTCTCCATAGGGGGATTTCTTTTGAAATTCCTAAAAGGCTTTCTTGGGGACGATTCTGCTACTTGCTTTCTTATGTCAATCATCTCATTAGAAATGGCTTTCAAGACTTTTTGTAATCCTTCCATGTCGAAAGGATCCTTCGTTTGCTTCTTCTTGGTTTCTTCTTTGAAAGAGATTTTCTTAGATTTACGCTCTTCGATTGTAGATCTTTTTTCTAGGGCTACTATGCATCTTTCGACTGCCAATGCCTCAGCCAAGTTTTCGACTAAGGTTGTCTTGCTTGCCCTATCTACGAAGATGGCCAAGTTTGTAGGTAAGGCCGTGATGTACCATTCGCATCTTACTTCCTCGCTGGGCTGGGAAGCAGCGGGGATTTTATTGAGGATCTTGTTGAACCGTAAGTTAAAATCTTTAATGGGTTCCCTAGCCTCAGCTTTAAGATTGGACAGATCGTTGATTAGTGTCGTTGTCGATCTATCATCGCCGAATTTGGTGAGAAATTGATTTTGAAAAATATCCCAGCTGGTGATAGATCCAGAGGGTAGCGAAAAGTACCATGACCCGGCTGTCCCTTGCATCGTATAGGGGAAGAGTCGGACCACGGCATCTTCGTTGGTGACCCCATTGAGATTAACAGAAAGCATGAAATTATTGATATGTTCTTCAGCTAGCATTCCAGTTTCTGGATTGAACTTTGGTAACCACTTCTCAGGATGGGCAGGTATTGGACTCAGGGGTGGAGGCATTAAAACCGCCCCAGGGTTGTTCCATGGAGATTGTGCCATCGCTGAGTTGCTGGTTAATAAAAGTGCAGAAGATGATCTTCGAGGTTGAGAAGATAGAGATGTTACGATTTTTGACGATTGTGGAGGAAGGGTTGCGGAAGATGGATGAGTGATTTGAGGTGGAGATGTGGGTGGTTGACTTCGCGGAGAGGGAGTTGAAATGGACGAGGTGGATGAAAGAGTCTCTCTGTCAGACTCTTGAAGTGCTTTCCTTGCTCTTTTCCTAGTGGGGAGAGGGATTTCAGTTGGCTGAATGCCGAACTTCTCACTCTTCAATCGGGTCAGGGGATGAGCAGGGTTGTATTGCGAAGTCAAGCTGCCTTTAGATTTATCAGATTTCTAGCTAAAAATAGAGAATCCCTGGAGTTTACGGATCAAGGTTTGAACTTCAGGGGATCGACAATAAGTTGTTCTGATGTATCGGGATGTATAGCAGCGGTGGATGTCCGAGCGACTTCCAGTTCCGAGTTTAGTCGTACCGGGGAAGTTGGGGAAGTTGGTGAGGGTGATTTGCTCTTAGAATGGTATTTGAATTTTGAATTATGCGCCATTCATAGCTCAGGCCCTCCTTCTAGTGCCAGAAATGTTGAGGGGCCCGAAGTCGGGTCAACAACAAGGGGGATACCCACCCGGTCCGGAACCTGGTTGGCTGCTCCTTGCCCGTTTGGAGTAGCGGGTCCGACTGGGGGTAATCGGACCAGTTTCCCAATGTGATGGGTGTGTGTGTGTGCGTAGAGTCTGATGATATTAATCTAGAGGTTTTTCTAAACTAGTCTCGATTCTAACTGCTAAACTAACTCTATGCTAATGTAATCTAATGAAGAGAAATACATCTGATCTATGCTAACCCGGGGTGTTTTTCTTTTGTTTATGTGATCTAGAAAGATTTCTAACTAAAAAACCAGTTGAAACACCTACCAAAAAGAATGTTGAGATTCTTACTAGAAAATATCCTGATGTTCTAATTCAGAAAAAGACCTGATACTGCATCCAAATCAATTCAAACTAATGAACCCTTTACCATCCAACCAAGAGACATATCCCAAAAGGAGTGTCTGATAAACAAGATTTTTCCAATTCAAATAAAGAATAGACATCATTTAATATAGAAAATGCATTTCCAAAACTGAAAATACCCATTCCTTTGATGAAATTAATGAAAAAAATGCCTGTAGATCCAAGGTAATGAAAGCATTGAGCATAGGAGAAGACGGTGATATTGTCAATGTATCAGATGATCAACCTGAAATATTTGTTGCACCAGAAGTTGATGGAAGACTTCAAGAGGGATATCTATCTCCCTTTTATGTTAGCCTAACTATTCATGATAAAATCTTGCACAATGCTATGCTTGACTTAGGGACCTCTCACAATCTTATGCCTCAAGTAATTATGGAGAAATTGGGATTAGATATAACCATAAGGTATAAATATCTACATTCATTTGATTCTATTGAAGTTAAGTTCCTTGGACTTATAAAGGATTTATGTGTCAATTTAGTCCAAATACCAGCCAAAAGTGTACTTATGGGCATAGTTGTTGCTGATATACCTCGCAAATATGGCATTTTGCATTCCCATTCATGGGGAGAAAAGCTCTAGGGAACCTTACAGATGGATATCTCCTACCCAACAATCCCGGTCTTTGGTCATAACATAATACTATATAGAGAGAGACTTATGAAATTCATGGTCACCACTCAGGACATGCCTAACAATTATCCCATATACTCTATTCATTTAGATATTTACTCATTTATTCTATATAGTGATGTAAGTGAACAAGAACAAGTTCCTAATCATAATACTGCTCTTTGTCTTACTGATAAATGTCAAACATTAATTAGTGAACATGATACTTGTGATGAAGTTTTATGGAATTTTAGTTTTGATGGATCAATGAGTAAAGAAGGAGTTGGTGCTGGTGTATGGGTTTCTAATTCATATACTCATCACTTAGAGGGTCATAATTGTTGTAAAAGTATTTGTTCCTATGAAAGACTGATTAATTGTATGTGCATATTTCTTTTTTTCATATTCACATTAAGGAAATCGAAAATAAATACATGCATGTTTCATTGAAAAAGTTTGTGTGTTCTCATAGGAATAGTGTAGGGAAATTGCATTAGATTTTTCTCTTCGATCTTTGATTGAAATAAATCTGATTTCACTAACCCTAAGTAGCTTATATTTTCACTCTTAAATTGCATGGAAAATTCCTAAGCCACATCAACTTAAAATTAACATTAATTTACCTAATGGAGCATTGTCATTATCAAAAACATTTAGTGGTTCTAGGCTAGAGATGTGTTTTGGCATCGTAAAACAAAGCAGTTGTCACTAACTTGTTTGCAATACATCCCAAGTGTGATATCTCATTCCACGTACGTGAGTATATCTCTACTCGTCCACGTACCTTATGGTATATAGGGCGGTGTTACAGTACGTAAAGTATGTGGGAATGCTCTCACTGTGCGGTTTTGCATTAGACAACACTTATATAGATTGCGCCTCGACGTACCTTTGGGTATATATGGGAGGAAAAAAGTAGGCTGTTATCCATCTTTAGGCAACCCATTCGGCCACCTTGTACACTGTGATACACCAAACACAACATTCAGGGAGACTGCCTGCCATACTTCTTGGTTCGCCGGGAGGATTCTAAAGTTCATAGTTGCTTGGTAAAAATTTTTCCTAGCTTACCCCTTTTTTATTTCTTTTTCAATAATAAAATTAATCAGCAATTGCGGAGGAATATCAACCCTTACCTTATCGTTCGTGGAGAACAGCGAGTAAACAACCTTTGCCGTGTGAAGCTACACCTATTTAGTCAAAGTGGTCTCGCTTAACTGAGTCAAGTACATCAAGAACTCCTAGTTGCTCAGTGGAATTACTTGAATCATCTATTTATGTAAGTACTGAGACTCCAGTTACTCCAACCATTTTTGGTAGATCCGTCTCTGAACAAGAAGTTTCGCAATTACCTGTGGACATTAGTATTGATCCTAGTGAAATAGTAACCGAAGTTGTTCAACAACAAGTTGATTCTCAACTTGATGTTTCTCAACAAGAAATTACTTTTGAACTTGAATCAGTTAAAATAGAAGTTAATCAAAAACCTATCACAGTTCAAAAAAAAGTTACATATGAACCTGAAGTTGTTTAGGAACCTCTTTCTGAAAGTGTTTTTCTTTTAGCAGAACATATGGACTTGGAATTTGAAAATTCAAAAGTTGTTACTTTACTGGAAGACGATGAACCGATTACCCCTCAAACATTAGTAACTACTAAAACTTCCACTTTATCAACACCATAAATCTTTTACGGACCAGACGGTGAAGTTCTCCCACCTGGTTTAATTGTTGTCAAGGAAGAATTTGAAGAAGATTCTACATTTGAAACCCCATTCCACTTCGGAACTGGGCTTTATCTTTACCCTCATACTCCTCATTTTACTGCTCCATTTGATCCTACCTCTTTCCAAGTACCTGTTTATTCTTTCAGACAACTTTTGGTTCAGTTAACTATGGCTGAACAATCGTCAACATCCTAGACTATATGATTTGATGTAGCTGCGGAAAAATCCTCTGTTACAACCTCTTCGATGTTTTCTACCATAGCTGAGTCTCACCTATATCGTGAATCGTACGTCTAGGTTGGTTACCAAACTTTATCTAGAACCCATTCAGGGGTTGCTTCTACATGAGAATGTCCTCATCCAGAATTTTACCTAGTTCTTCTTTAACAAGAACTCAACAGTTTGAGTGTGCATATCAATATCAAGTTGGAAAATCTAGTCAACAAATACATATGTATCCATTACATACTGGATTGCCGCCATATGGAGAGAAATATCCTTATTCACCTTATCCTTCCTATGGAGGACCATCATATGGTAGTGTCCTGTAGTATACAGGTCAATCTGGAATTCGAGTTTGTCAATCGCAACCAAAAATGGTAGTTCAACCGAGGCTTGTGTATCCAACACAACCAATGCAAATTGTGTCAGCTATTCCTACTACCCCTGTTGTTACTACTATACCACAGTCACAATATCAAACTATTGCATCCCAACCAGTCTAGACTAGTCCTTGTACCTCACAACCGCAAGTTTTAGGTTAAGAAATTCAAGTTTCTCATGCTATTGTACAACAACCACTTGTGTCTGTGGTTCAGAAACCTTAGGTTAGTATACCCTTATTTGGACTGGCACAAGATTACACTAGTATAGTTTATTCATAACCTATCCAACCTTTCATTGATGGGCAACAACAATCGTTAAATCAACAACGGTTTTACCAACAACAACAATAGTTTCTTCAACAACTGTGGTAGCCCCAATTTCAACAGCCTCAATTCCAACAATTCCAACCCCAATTTGGACTTGCCCAATAGGCTCAACGTTGTTTTGGATACTATCAAGATTACCAAGGTCCTGGTCAACAAGGTTTTGCAGGTTATGGACAACAGCAAATTCAACTTGGTTATCAACAACCATGAGCATTTTTCAACAACTTTATGTCTTTAGCCACCACATTTCTGACCCACTTCCAATTACCTATCAGATACAAGACTAGAACGGAACTCCTAACCAACTTTAAACAGACTACTGCTACCCATATATCAAATCATATTCATGAGCGGTAGCGTCATCATAAAATGGTTAAGACATATGTTTCTGATTAGCTTTTGGCTGAGTGGTTCATAAAATCCTTGTTCCCATCAATCACCAAGGATGTGGTGAAAGGTGGAGCTGTCACAGAAGATAAGTAATTGCTCATACCCAATATTTGGATTTGATTTACACATAATCCGACATGGTCTATGACAAAATTGCTAATGCACCTCGACCATCTTTCATTGTTCCTCCTCCTCCACAATCGAGCAAGGAATCTCATCCTCGCGATGGTGTGATCGGTTATTTGAGCATGCAAATGGTAGGAAGACCATCTATTCAAACTCTTACCATTACCAATCAAACTACCAATGCATCAAAAAACACTCTTGCTTCAAAAATTAATGTCATGTCATGTAACAAAGGAAAAAAATAAAAAGCACCCAGGAGGCAAGAATAAGGCAAAAAAACAAGAAGAAAAAAGATAATTCCCCTCAAGAGAAGTCATTTGATTCCTCTATCTCAGCAAGGAATCCTCATTATCCATGTTTAATCTATAATGATGAGCATCTTACAAGAGATTGTCCACACCACTCAAAAGTCTCTAAACTTCTAAAGACTTCTAACACATCTGCAGTTTTGACTGATCCTTTTCGAAACATGGAGACACATTTGGTCGTGATAGACCAAGCTTTCACATCCCAAGTACTCATGTTATCCATCACAAAGCCACAAAATAATGTTTTGGTGTCAACAAGAAATAAAGGTTACGTAAATCCACCACCATTGTCAAGTAATCATGCCACTGATCAACCTAATCCTTCGACTTCGTCTTCATCAGAAAATATTCCGCCACCTATTGCACTAGAATTGACAATAAAACTACCAAAGGGAGTTTTGCATAAATCGACATTTAACCCTTGAGCTCGAGCAGCTCAGAGCTATAACATAGTGGAAGATCTTGCTCAATCACCTTCTGCTATGTCAACACTCGAGGTGTTACAAAATTGTCCCTTCCAAAAGAAGGCTTTACTGCTAGCAATTGGTGGAATAGACCCTACAGATTCCAATCTTGTGGTTTTTAACCATGCGGGATACACAACACAGTTACCAGCGCAGTTAGTTGTCCTAATACAAATAAAATCTCTCAATAAGAATGTTAACCGAACTATTATTGATGAAGGGGCATCTACTTACATTATGTCAATGAGCTGTTGGAAAAAACTTGGTTCATCATCCTTATCACAATCACCAACCACGCTAAAATCTTTTGACAGACGAACATATACTCCTTGTGGGAATTTGAGTAACCTGCAAATGGAACTAGGGGGAAAAGTTACTGTTGAAGTTGAGGTAGTTAACGGACCCCTCGATTACACCATTTTATTTGGAAGGCCATGGGTATATGCTATGGTTGTTGTGGTTTCCATTTACTTTCGTACTATTGCATTCCCTCATAAGGGTGGAATCTCAGTTATCGATCAGCCTGCCTTCTTTGCAAATAATTCAAAAGCTATAGGAAGCATTCTGTTGGTACACAGACCCCCTCTATTATTTTAAAGTGTTGGAGTAGGTTTCTTTAAAGATCCTTCCCTAATGGGTACTTTTATGCTACTGTCACCATCTAATTTAGTAGAAGTGGCAAGAGTAAAGACTTGCAACATGATTTCCTCCACCTCATCTGATTTAAGGAGTATTACCAACAATTCTAAAGTTTATAGTAGTAATGAGGTTATGTCTCTAAGCCCCATTGAGCTAGCATAGCAATCAAATTTTCTGGCTTGTGTGGAAAACAAAAATCCACTTTCACCAATTGTATGGGTAGACCGTTCCTTAGAATATGGTACTTCTTCAGATCCTTTCTCATGTATACATTCTATGAATAAAGGAATCGTCCAACCAATGATGATAGGAGAAGAACCTTGAGAAGATTATCATCATCGTTCCTATCTTCCAGATGACATCGAATATTATTCAAATGAACTAAACCACCCTTCAGTTGTTGATTTTCCTGCAAATTCAGTTTTCATAGACATAGTAGAATCTAAGAAAACCTGTCAAATATTGAAGAAATGATTTATGTTAATATTTCGACCAAACCTAATGTTGTAGAGAAAATTCATGTCGGAAAATATTGTTCTCCATCAGAACTTCATAGTTACCATACTCTCTTTCGTGAATTTTGAGATATATTTGCATGGTCTTACGAGGAGATGTTAGGCATTGACTCCAGTATTGTTGAACATAAAATAAAAATGTACCCTCATGTCATGCCATCACGATAGCGACTTTGACCTGTTCATCCAAAGAAAGCCACTGCAATTAAATCATAAGGTGAAAAACTTTTGTGTGTTGGTTTCATTTACCCTCTACATCTTACTGACTAGTTTTCCAAAATTGTTGCTATCATGAAGAAAGAAGGGACAATTCGAGTGTGTGTTGATTATAGGGATGTAAATCAAGCATGTCCAAAGGACAATTATCCTACTCCTTTTATCGACAAAATTATTGACAAATGTGCTGGATGTGAAATATTCTCAATTATGGATGTTTTTTCCAACTACAATCAAAGCAATATCCACCCACAGGACCAATCTAAACCAACTTTTATTTGTCCATGGGGCACATCCACGTATATAAATCTCCTAATTGGTTTGAAAAATGTAGGGGCCACATTTCAGAGGGAAATGAACTATGCCTTCCATGACATCAAGCACATTGGTCAACCTTACCTTGACAATTTACCTACTCATTCACGCAGGTCGATTGATCACCGATAACATTTGAGAGCAATATATTTATAGTGCCTACACTACAATATATGGCTCAATCCACACAAATGTGTGTTTTATGTTGGTTCATGTCAATTACTTGGATTTGTAGTGTCTAAAGAGGGGATTCGACTCGATCTATTAAAGGTTTAGGGAATTCTTGATTTTCCCCCACCTTCAAATCTTTTACAGTTACAATTGTTGTAAATAATTTTGTATTTTTATGAACGATATCAAATTAAAGAAATGGTAATTTTTTTAAAACTATACAAGGTGGAAAACCCTAATTTCGATGTTTCTTTTTTCATGAATTAATAATATATTGTTTCTTATACATCCAATTTATCTCCACTCTAGTTCCACAACCATCTCCACATTCAAATGTTTACATTCATTTGTTGAGATTACAACATCTCCGCATTCCTTCCTATAGATCTTCTCTTGACCTAATAAATGCTTCCCAAAATATCTCTTGAAACCTGTATTTTTATTATGTGTATAAATTAGGCTATAGATTTTCAACTACTCATGAATTTTTAATCAAAATCACAAGACAAAAACCTACACTACTACTCTTAGGACATTAATTCACAATTAGAAAAAAAATCTCAGACATGCAAGAAGAAATAACACACATGCAACAAGTATTTTTATCTGGGAAAAGTAATCTGCCGAAAACCCCAACGTCTTCTTGCATTAATCAAATGAATAGATATGTATTACAATTTATTTTCTCAGCTTAGCACACCCTGCAAGTGAATGATCTATCTCTCTACTCACTAAGAAGCTTTGACCCAAACATAGTCAATTTATGCCTTTGATTGAGCCCCTATTTTCTTGGGAATTTCCCTGGAGGATCTAGCCATTATTATTTAGGAATCTACCCTAATTGAATTGCATAGTTCCTTAGGTTCATCATCTAACTGCATGCAACACTTGTACACTCATGACTAGTCTACAACTGATGTTACACTACCTTGGAATCTTCACCTCAACTTGGGAACTCAGATTCTTTGCATGCATTAGATATTTTGGGCTGATTGATTAGTTAATTGAATGATCAATGAGTTTGAATCAAGTGTGACTATACAACTAACCCTCCATTAGTTCCTCCAATAGTTGGAACAAGTTTCACTGAAAACAACTTGACATAACTGACCTTGACTTCTGCAAATTGGTAATCACACATGTAAAACTGAAATCTACTCCTTGCAACTTTATTTGACTAAGTAAACTAGGTGAGATAAACCATGTCACACAGGTGTTGAGGGGCCCGAAGTCGGGTCAACAACAAGAGGGATACCCACCCGGTCCGGAACCTGGTTGGCAGCTCCTTGCCCGTTTGGAGTAGCGGGTCCGACTGGGGGTAATGGGACTAGTTTCCCAATGTGATGGGTGTGTGTGTGTGCGTAGAGTCTGATGATATTAATCTAGAGGTTTTTCTAAACTAGTCTCGATTCTAACTGCTAAACTAACTCTATGCTAATGTAATCTAATGAAGAGAAATACATCTGATCTATGCTAACCCGGGGTGTTTTTCTTTTGTTTATGCGATCTAGAAAGATTTCTAACAGCATCTGGTAATAAAGATCATTCAACTGATATCAGAATATAAACGAATAAAGATAAACCATTCTGCATAAGAAGTTAGGCAGAATAGTTGTGAACAACATATCGCATAATCAGTCTTCTATATGTTAAGCATGATTAAATGATCCCACCATACAGAAGTGCCAAATGGTAATGCAAACATTCATACAATAACATATAAAGAACTCAGCTACATATCACTTTAGGGATACTAGCAGAATCTAGTCAAGAGATAAAAGTACCATTTATGACTAACTTCACCAATAAACTTCAAGTAATAATGATTTATTTCTACTTGTTCTAACATCTGCTAAGAGTACAGAAGTGCAACATCAGTAACAGATATTAAAATGCAAACATAAATAAATCTTGATCCATCTACTCATCAAAAACCTCCTCTGAGGGTGCAGAAGTGCATGTTCTGAGGATAAGTTTTTTGACAGATTTCCGGAGCCTTCTCTAAAAACCATGAGAAGGGTTAAATACTACTAACTAATCAATCTTAATTACATGAAATTAGGGAATCGGCTTCAAATGACCGCCCTTTTACTAAAAGCAACTTTATTTCTAAATTTAAAATCTAATTTCTGACCATTTCTGTATATTCTCTTTAGTGCTATCAACAGTGCAACGTTTTCCTGGGAAGAGTCGGCTGGCCGCTTTCTTCTTTCGCTCTGGAGATAAAAGTGGAAATAACAAGAGCTGGCACTTCCTTCCGGCAGACCAGAAGATATTTTCGAAAACCTTTCTCTAGCTGGGTGTATTCGCCACGTGTATACTTAGCATAACCTAGGTTCTTCTCGAACTGATTTTGCTGTTGCTGTTTTCGGTTTCCGGTCGTGCGAATGACTGAGTGGGTTAGGAGTCGTGCTATATGGACATCCCCCTGTTTTAAGAATTGTTTCCGTTCTTTGTTCCAGGTTTTCCTGAAGCGTCTTCGTTCTCATGCGCTTCTTTCTCTGCTTTACCAAGTCTGAGCTTCAGGATCTTTTCTGAACACGCTGCTTTTGTGCGCCTTTGACTCTGAGTCTTGAATAGTCTAATTTCATCAGTGCCGGTTGGTTGATAGTCTGGAATCCGCGGTTCTGCTGCATGCGGCATCCGTTTGTGGAGGCATTCTCTCTTTACTATATGATTGGCGCTTTCCTCTTTCCCTCAAATGTTTCCTGCATATAAACTTATATTAGTTGCATGTCTTGCAGTCTACGCAAAGAAGAAGGGAAATGAAAAGATTTGACGTGAAAGTATTAATCTCTAATGAATGCATAACCCTGAAATTCATCATGACTTGACTCTTCGATAAATGTAATGCAATCATTCCTAGATACTCAAGCATGTGGTCATTAAATTTCTTCAAGGCGCGCACTTAATCCTGGGTTTATCGTGTGATAAGTCTTTTCAGATCGCAGATCGCAAATCGCTGCCATCGCAGATCGCAAATTGCAGATATCGCAAATTTTGTTTAATGGTTATGCCGTATAGCGCGATGCTTGCGATTTGCGATATCGCATATCGGCGATCGGAATTTCTCGAAGGTCTTCTTTTAAAGGGGCGTGTGTGATGTATGCGACGCGATGAACTTCGCATCGCTCCTTCGCAGTCTTGCTTTTCGCGCTCGAGCAATGCTTCGGCCTTTCTTTGCGATGAGATTTAAGCCTTAGGGAGAAAAATACAAAAACTTTAGAAAAATATTTTTTTGGGATTTTTGTTCAGGGTCCCCTCTTTGCTTGACGTTATTGCAAATGTCAAGTGAAGAAGGGGGGTTGTTGGTGACCACAACAATGGTGATTCACTGTGAAGAACCAGTTATCTCTGCTTGTTCTATTGCATTTTCACTTCCAAAACAGAAAAGTTTTCTTATGCCTAAATTTTGTTATGGACAGATAGAGTATTACCTTTTATCCTGTCAATGATGCTTCGTCACAACTTCTTATTTCATTCTGATTGTTTGTTTCCTCTGGGTTATTTCTTGTATTCATACCTAGTCATTACTCAGTCTTTTCAAAGACAAAATAAGGTCTTCTCTGGGTACTGGCTTTCTAAAGTATGCTCCTTTGTCGTAGGTAGAGCCTGTGCTGCCCGCAAGTGTCCATAGCCTTGACAGGGTTACCATGTTATCCAGCAATGATCCTTTTTCCTGCTTGAGGTTATTTACAACATTTCCAGAGAAAAACCCTTTTGACACTTTTTCTTTCTTTTTAAATTTTTTTTTTTTTTTATTCTCTAAAGAACAATGTCTTGGTTTGGTGGCCAAATTATGACACAGTCATCCACTTGATTTACACTTTTGCTGAACAAGCTGGCTCGTGATGAGACCCCTTGTCTTTTGATTGAAACAATCTTGAGTCGTTGCCCTGTTTTGATAGACAGTAGTGGCAAAGTCAGCAAGTTATAATATCTGTGATCATGATAAGCCGGCTCGCGATGAGACCTCTTATTCTTTGAGATATAGTGTTTTCTTGGATTGTTTCTCTGGATGCTGCGATTCTCCTTAGCAGGGAGGAAGTCATTGTTTTTCCTTAAGAAAGCTCTGGACGACAATAATAGAGTTTAAGAACAACAGTTTTGCAGAGAATACTTATTTTGCTGTCGATGATACTTTTCATTGCATTGGCATAAAACAATTTTTGCCAAAAGTTACTTTCATCCCAGATTTCTTTGTAAAGTTGAAACTAACATCATATTCAGGCTAAAGTAGATTTTCATTTTATCAGAAATATAGTTCACTTATGCAAGATTGTGGTGTGAGGGCAAGGTTGCAGTCGTACAACAATCCTCTTTTGAAGAGGAAGGAATGTTAAAAAAAATATTCAAATCTTCTTTAAGCACAAAAATGTGAAAAATCCTAATTTCTGTTACTCTCGTAACTAATTTATCTCCAGAACTGTTTCACGGCAACTCTCTAAGTAAGTTGTGCAATAAAGAAAAATGGTATGAGAGTGGACTGTTAAGAATCTCTCATTCGTGCAGCATTTCCACCGGCTTTTCTTGAGTAAAGGGGAGAAAGGCTATAGCTTGGTGAAATGGACAGTCGCACTCTTCATAACAAGTTAGGAACCCAATTCCACGGAGCTCTGGCTTTTGGTACAGCTGAGAAGCCAATTCCATGTGCTATCAATCAGATTGTAAGCAACCACATCTACTACATCATTTGAACGAGCCCTGTAATATGATGTTACGAAACACACGTAATCTCCTACTCCTTTGCAGCAATCCACCAGAAAGTCGTCTTTTTCTTCCGACAAAAGCTTATTTATCCATTCATTGCAAAGAAGAGAAGGCATCCGTGCAATTTCCACCCATTCCCACCGCGGCAAGTTTGATGGATCGACGGCGTGAAGCTCCACATTCCTGAACTCCCACATTATAATCACCGGCTCGAAAATCTGCACCTCGCCACCCCTTTCTACCACCCATTTGGCTGCCATTAATAGTAGACGGGAACCACAGGTTATCATCTGAGGGTAAGACAGAACCAGGAAATAGTCTCGGCTGTTCCTATCACGCACTATTTCGGGGTATGGTGCAAAAAGCATGGGAATGGGCATGAGCTCTACAGCTGAATTGTTTCCGTCTAATTGGATGGTGAAACACGCGATGCCATTCGTTCCGTCCACTGCCATGCTACAGTGAGTGTAGAATGATCCATTGTAGAAAACAAGCTGAGAGTTTGTGTCAAGTGTTAAATCCTCAGGAAGGTATCCTGCGATATTCCATCTATTTTGTGAAGGTTTGTAAATTCCCACCATCTGTTTTCAGAAGGCTCCTGCTAAATTCGTGTGATAGCTCCCTGCTGACAACTTTGTATCCAGTGTCAGACTTCTGATTAATGTTCTCTAACTCAACAGTGCATTCAACGTAGGGCACTTCGATTATCAATGGAATAACAACGAAGGCTCTTGTGTAAGGATTGTAGAGACTAACACTAATCTGATGGAGTCTGAGATTCCGTGGACCAAGATGAGTCTTGCCATAGATGATTCACAAAACCCATAGAGTCTCGTCCAGTCCTTTAGGAAAGAAAGCGAGAACGATTTAATCCAGATGCGTTTGTAGAAACAGAAGGCCATAGATGACATTTTGGGATTGCCACTAAGAAGAACTAGTCATGGCTGCTTCCTATTGAATGGGGTCTCACCCCACTTTCTTAAAAAATAGTGTGAAGAAAGAAAGTTGTTCCATTGCTGGCAAATGATGCGATAATTATACACAAATTCGGCTACCAGCGCTAATATCTCTGATTGCAGATATACTGATTCTCTCCACCATAGACTAATCGAACCTGCTTTTTGCATTTTCATATTTATAACTCAAACTCAACGGTGTCAATACACAGCTGAGTAATTGTGTCAATACACAAGTGAGTAATTGTGAAGATTTATGGATTGATATCGAGGCAAAGATTTCTAAGCATATCTCGAATGACTTCATACTGAATTTATACGCATAATTTAAAATACAAGATATGAAGGGTAGGTCTTAGAGGTTTTTTTGGTTGAAATATTAATTTCAACTTGCCGTGCTGCACTTAATTCACAAAACCACCTGACCATTTTGGACCGCTTTTCACGAAAAGTGGTTTTCCTCCAAACACACTTGATGCAAATAAAATTTGACCGGCGCCCACTGTACTTTTTACAAAACCATCTTTCCATTGGAACGTAACATTCGTTCTGTTTGGGCGAGCATCCACTGTAACCATCTTTCTATTGGAATGTAACATTCGTTCTGTTTGGGCGAGCGATGATCGTTGGATTAGTGTGAAGACGGTCCACCATTGATTGCATCCAAAGCTGCATACAAGGCTGCAACATGACATTGCCTAAAAATTTTGGTTGCATAGGTTGCATAGTAAAACGTATTTACGTGTTATGTCTTTTATGTATTGCATATGCATTGTATGTGTTATAATTTTTTTGTGGTGTTGACCATTCTGTAATGAAACAGTGGAACGCACAACAGTGCGAAAACGAAAACGAAGATGAAGGTAGAAACCCGAACAGAGCACCGTCGATGTTTTGATGTCTTGTTTGGGAATGAAATGGAGTAGCAGAAGCAGCGTGTGAGTAAGGAGAAAGGAAATGCTCCGCAGAGCCTGAATGTAACATTTTTTTTATTTTGAATGTGAATGTAAAAGAGCAGCACCATATGTAAGAATCCTTTTTATTTTACAGCAGTAAATGTAAAAAAAAATTTACACACAGTTGTGTAAATTTTTTTAAGAAGACAGAGTAATGTAAGGAGAAAGGAAATGCTCTGGAGAGCCTGAATGTAACTTTTTTTTTTTTTTTTTTTGAATATGAATGTAAAAGTGCAACACCATATGTAAGAATCCTTTTTATTTTACAACAGTAAATGTAAACAAAAATTTACACACAGCTGTGTAATTCTTTTTTAAGGAGACAGAGTAATGTTTTCTGCTGTTGAAATGTCTTTTGGTGAATCCCTCTGAGAGAAAGAGGATGAATTTTGTATCAGGAATTTTATTTTAATGAATACAATGCTTTTGTGGGTGTATGTAATACTCTGTTCTCAGAAATCAGTTATAGCTTCCCTGTGTTAAGATCTTGAAGATAAACAGAGCATTGTTCTCAGTTCAGTTAATTTTTTTTTGGAATTTTACTAGAAAAATTCCCAACAGTGGTATCAGAGCTTGTCCAGACTCTTTGAAGGTGTCAAAGACGCTGAAAGAAGGAGTTTTTTTGCTGCAATAACTTTTCCAGTAGAGTGAAGTCTCAGGCAAAAGGATCCAGGTATTTCTCACATTAGTTTTTTGTGTTACTGTTGAAGAAACAGTGAGTGTTTTTAAATACACAGTCAAATATTTAAAGCATAGTTTAGAGTGCAAGGAATGGCCAGCACCAACACTAGTATGGGTATTTTTAATACTCAGCTCCCACAGTTTAATGGGAAAAACTATGACTATTGGGCAATAACCATGAGAGCCCTGTTTGCTTCTCAAGATTTATGGGAATTAGTTGAAGATGGTTTTGAAGAACCAGCAGATGAAAATGAGTTTAATATATTAACTCAGGCAGAGAAGAATCTGTTGAACAACAATAGGAAGAAGGATTCAAAATCCCTTGTATCTTTGTATCAAGCAATGGACCAAAGTGTGTTTCCAAGGATAGCAGCAGCTAAGACATCCAAAGAAGCATGGAAAACTCTCAAGACAGCCTATCAAGGCATGGAGAAAGTAAAGACAACAAAACTATAGTTGTTGAGGAAAGATTTTGAGAACCTGTGCATGAAGGAGTCGGACAATATTGACTCATTCTTCACACATGTGATTAAGGACTCATGGAGAAGTTCTTGAAGAAAGGAGGATTGTGGAGAAAATATTGAGGGTCCTACCCTCAAAGTTTGATGTGATTGTCACCACCATAGAAGAGACAAAGGATCTCTCAAACTTTTCAGTTGATGAACTTCATGCATCACTAATAACACATGAGCAGAGGTTGAGTAGAAATGAAAACTCATCTCTAGAGCAAGCCTTTAGGACCGAGATGTCCTTTGGAAGAGGAAAAGGTCAAGGCAGAGGAAACAAGAGAGGAAGAGACAGAAGCCAAAACAGAGGTGGAAGAAACAGTCCAACAAATGCTCAAGGAAGATGCAGTAACCCAAATCAGAACCAAGGCCAAGGCAGCAGTCAACAAAGAGGAAAACATCATTCTCAAGGACAAAGGTATGAAAAATCCAATGTCCAATGTTATTACTGTAAAAAATATGGGCATTATGCAAATGAATGTAGAAAGAAGTAGCATGATATGACTAATAGATCAAGTGCAAATATCACTAGAGAAAATATCAGCCAAGATAATGTGATGTTAGCTTGTAATATGGCTTAAACAAACAGTGATGATATATGGTTTCTAGACTCCGATTGCAGTAACCATATGACAGGAAACATAGCCCTGTTTTCTGCTCTAGATCAGAGTGTAAAATCACAAGTCACACTTAGGACTGATAGTAAAATTTCTATTATGGGAAAAGGAGAAGTAAAAATATTTACAAAGAAAGGTGAAAAGAAAACCATAGCAGATGTCTATTATGTTCCTGGAATGAAGTGTAACCTCTTAAGTATTGGACAGCTTGTTCAAAAGGGGTACAATATTTTCTTTGTGAATGATGTATGCACCATCATGGATAGAGCACCCAAGAAATGATGTATTGCTGAAGTGAAGATGACGAGGAACAGGATGTTCCCTCTCAGAATAAGGACTGATTTGAAAAACAAAGAAGTAATTGAGCAGTTATCCAAGAGGCTTTCCAAAGCGTACCAAAGCATGAAAATTGGTTGTGGCACTTGAGATTTGGACATCTCAACTTTGGAGGTCTTAACTTGTTGAGAAGAAAAGGAATGGTAAGAGGATTACCATTAATAGAGAAACTAGACAATCTTTGTGAAGGTTGCATCTTGGGGAAACAACATAGAGAAAGTTTTCCATTAGGGAAAAGCATAAGGGCAAAGGCACCCTTAGAGATTGTCCACTCAGACTTATGTGGACCAATGCAAACTCCATCACTAGCAGGCAGCCAATATTTTCTAACATTCATTGATGATTTCACCAGAAAGACTTGGGTCTATTTCCTTAAGAACAAAAGTGAAGTGTTTGAAAAATTTCGAAATTTCAAAGCACTTGTAGAAAATCAAAGTGGGCTGCGCATCAAAGTTTTGAGAACTGACAGAGGAGGTGAGTATATCTCCAAGGAATTTCTACGGTTTTGTAGAGAAAATGGAATACACAAGCAATTTACAGCAAGGTACACTCCGCAGCAAAATGGAGTTGCTGAAAGGAAGAATAGGACCATCATGGATATGGCGAGGAGCATGCTAAAAGCAAAGAATTTTCCAAATGATTATTGGGCTAAAGCTGTACACTGTGCAGTGTATATTTTGAATAGATTTCCTACAAAAGTAGTGATGAACAAAGTGCCGGAATAAGCATGGAGTGGGAGAAAGCAAGGAGTCACCCACATGAAAATTTTTGGTTGTGTGGCTTATGCACACATTTCAGATCAGCTAAGGAAGAAGTTGGACAACAAAGGGGAGAAATGTATTTTCATTGGATACAGTGAGGAATCCAAAGCTTACAGGTTGTATATCCCATCTACCAAGAAGTTTTTTGTGACTAGAGATGTTCAGTTCATTGAGGAGGAAGCTTGGGATGGAAGCATAGAGAAAATAGTGAATGTTAAAAACTATTTGTCTCATGATGAAGTTGATGAAGAGATGGCTGAAATACATCCCCAAACAGTAGCACCAACACAAAGAAAGCAAGAGACAACCTTGAGGAAAAATGAAAGTGCTTTTCCAAGCACACCACAAGGAGGAAATACAAGTGCATCTTCAAGCACTTGCACACCAAATGAAAGAGGTAAGAAATTCAGAAATTTAAGTGATATTTATGATGAAGGAATGAATTCCTTGTTTGCTTTGTATAGTCATGTTGATGATCCTATTCATTTTGAAGATGCAATTAAAGATAAGAAATGGATAGAAGCTATGGATGAGGAGATGAATGCCATAGAAAGAAACAAGACATGGGATTTGATTGAGCTACCAAAAGGTAAAGAAGTCATTGGAGTCAAATGGGTTTATAAGACCAAAAGTAATGGTGAAGGAAAAATAGAAAGGCACAAGGCAAGACTTGTTGTCAAAGGATACAAGCAGCAGTATGGGAGAGATTATGAGGAGACTTTCGCACCGGTTGCAAGAGTGGAAACCGTGAGAGAAGTGTTATCCATAGTAGCACAAAACAAGTGAAAAGTTTACCAAATGGACGTGAAGTCAGTGTTCCTAAATGGAGTGTTAATGGAAGAGGATTACATTGAACAACCTCTAGGCTATGAAAAGAAAGGCCAAGAGCACAAAGTGTGCATATTGAAGAAAGTTCTTTATGGGCTGAAGCAAGCACCAAGAGCATGGTACAGTAGGATAGATTCCTATTTACTGGAAAATGGATTTGAGAAGTGTGAGGGAGAACCCACCCTCTACATCAAAGAGAAGGATGGTAAATTACTAATTGTTGTGTTGTATGTTGATGATGTGATTTTTACAAGTAATGATGACTACCTCATTAAAAATTTCAAATCAGTCATGAAAGAAGAATTTGAGATGACCGACATGGGTTTGCTGAGATACTTCTTAGAAATAGAAGTAGATCAAAATGAAAATTGAATTTTTATTTCGCAAGAAAAATATTTAAATGAAGTGTTGGGCAGATTTAACATGCAGGACAGCAAGGCAGCAATCACTCCCATAGTGATGGGATTAAAACTCAGCAAAGAGGACAGCAGCAAGGATTTTGATCCTAGCTTGTATAAGAGCATAGTTGGCAGCGTAATGTATTTGACTGCAACTAGGACAAATTTAATGTTTGTTGTTAGTTTAATTTCTAGATTCATGGAGAGGCCAAAAGAAGCACATTGGCAGGCAACAAAAAGGATTCTGAGGTATGTTAAAGGTACTAAAAGGTTTGGCATTTTATATACTGTCTCATAATGTTCAGATTTAGTTGGATACACTAATAGTGATTGGGTTGGAAGTGTAGATGATCAGAAAAGCACATCCGGTTATGTTTTTCACATGGGATCAGGAGCTATTTCATGGGCTTCTAAGAAACATCTTATTGTAGCATTGTCTACAGTGAAAGCAGAATATGTGGCAGCTACAATAGCAGCATGTCAAGCAATTTGGATGAGAAGAATGTTAAGGAGCTTAGGCCAAAAGCAGGCAAAAGGAACGGTGATTTTTTGTGACAATAGCTCAGCTATTGCATTATCTAAGAATTCGGTGTTTCACAAGAGAACGAAACACATTGACACAAGGTTTCACTACATCAGGGAATTGGTAAGCAATGGAGAAATTGTTTTGAAACATTGCAGGACTCAAGAACAAGTTGCAGACATTCTGACAAAGCCATTGGACCAAAAAATCTTTAAATTTTTGAGGAAGTGTTTGGGTATGACTGAACGCCCAGCAGTTGAAATTAAAGGGGAGCGTTGAAATATTAATTTCAACTTGCTGTGTTGCACTTAATTCACAAAACCACCTGACCATATCAGATCGCTTTTCACGAAAAGTGGTTTTCCTCCAAATGCACCCGATGCAATTAAAATTTGACACGCGTCCACTGTACTTTTTACAAAACCATCTTTCTATCAGGACGTAACATTCATTCTGTTTGGGCGAGCAATGATCGTTGGATTAGTGTGAAGACTATCCACCATTGATTGCATCCAAAGCTACATACAAGCCTGCAACATGACATTGCGTAAAAAATTTGGTTGACCGCTGGTAAAATATAAATGAAATTAAATGTGTTCGTAGAGTATTGGTAAAAGGTTTTTAATTTTAATGTTTTTTATTCCTCACAGAGGTATGGGCATAGTAAAACGTATTTACATGTTATGTTTTTTTTATGTATTGCATATGCATTGTGTGTGTTATATTTTTTTTGTGGTGTTGACCATTTTGTAATGAAACGGTGGAACGCACAGCAGTGCAAAAACGAAGACGAAGGTAGAAACCAGAACAGAGCACCGTGGATGTTTTGATGTCTTGTTTGGGAATGAAATGAAGTAGCAGAAGCAGCGTGTGAGTAAGGAGAAAGGAAATGCTCGGCAGAGCCTGAATGTATTTTTTTTTTTTTTTGAAGATGAATGTAAAAGTGCAGCACCATATGTAAGAATCCTTTTTATTTTACAGCAGTAAATGTAAACAAAAATTTACACACAGTTGTGTAAATTTTTTTAAGGAGACAGAGTAATGTTTTCTGTTGTTGAAATGTTTTTTGGTGAATCCCTCTGAGAGAAAGAGGATGAATTTTGTATCAGGAATTTTATTTTAATGAATACAAAGCTTTTGTGGGTGTATGTAATACTCTGTTCTCAGAAATCAGTTATAGCTTCCATGTGTTAAGATATTGGAGATAAACAGAGCATTGTTCTCTGTTCAGTTAATTTGTTTTTAGAATTTTACCAGAAAAATTCCCAACATTTTGTTTGGTCTTTTAACCTAAGGGAATAGCCATGTTCATTATATTTTCATGGAAGGGAACGGTCATGTCAATATATTTGGGTCATGGTCAATATATTTGGCCCATTGGATAATATAAAAGGTTTAAAAACTAAATTGAATAATTGAAAATAATAATATATATACATCTTTTTATTTACTACTTTGTGGCTAGTTTTATATTTTATTTTATATAAAGAAATAAAAAAATTTAAAGTATTAATTCGGTGTTATTGTGGAAGTCTAGTCAAATTTATGCGAGCTAACATGTAACATATATTTTAATTATTATGCAGAAATATAAGAGAGTTAGTTTTTAGGTGTTATTTTGATTATTTTAATATATAATATATAATAATTTTTTTATTATTAAAGGGTATTTTTTTTACTTTCTCAATTATTAACTGGTTTAGGTTTATTTTAATTTAATATTTATTAAGTATTTAGAAGGATTAAATCTCCTTTCACTCAAAAATTGATTTGTATCTAAAAATATTTGATCCCTCTAAGCACTTGTAAATGGAAAGTTAACATGCATCTAAGGTTTTATTATCAATTATAATTATAATTATAATTATAATTATATGTTGAGTTTTCATGAATATATAATCTAAAGAGCTTAACATATTTCAAAATTACTTTTGATATAAAATGTAATTGTTGCTTATACATCTGATTTTTTTCGTTTTTTTCTTCTTATTATTGTAGTGGGCATGGTATACATTATATTTTTGAAATCATCTACAAAGAGGGGAAGAAAATCGTTGTTGTGGATGCACTCTCAAGAAATGATGAGGATGTGGAAGCATTTCTTTGTCCCATTTCTATTATCCAACAAGATTGGATAACCGAAGAAAGTGATGAATCGAAGAATGATGATGTGTGGACAGTCATTCAAAAGTTCTAGAAATATCCAAGCACATCTAATACATTAAGTTGGAAAAATGATTCATTATGGTATTATTGTAGCGGTTACAACGACCCGTCAAAATTTTGGCTTGCATCCAAATTTCAGAGCCTACCTTGGATCGTGTGATTGGTTGTCCCTTGGTTACTTGTTGGTAAGATTATGATCTCAATCTCCCCTCCTTGATCTTAAGAGTTGTTCATATTCTCATATTTATGCATCATGTGTCATATTTTGGCACAGGGATTGTTGTTGGTCATGCAAAGGGGATGTTGTTTTGCTTCAAGGGAAAGCATGCATGAATGAGTTGTTATCATCCCATAGATATGGTTCACACTCACTTCATGCACATTTTGGATAGTCTACATTGTATCACTCAGTGCTTGCATCCTATCAATGTTTACATATATGTTACTCATCTCACACATTGCCATTTCCCAAGCAACCTAGCCTCATCCAGCTTCCTCGAACTATGCCATTTGCTTCTCCAACCCTAAAGCTTTCTCCCTTGCTTGCTAGAAATGCATAGTGTATAGACACCCCAGCCTCCCTTCACATCCAAAAATGCGCAAAGGTATCCTCCAGTGTCCTTCCCCTAAACGAAACCCACTTTCTCTAGAAACTGCGTAGTATTGTCCCTAAGCTGCTCAATCATCCCCAAACCTGCACAGTAGTTTTCCAACCTTGATGCCTACACTTCCTGTAGAAACTATGTAGACATGAGGGACAAGCCTTTGCTTCCTGTCACTTCACTATCCCAGAAAATTGCGTAGTTTTTCCAAACAGTCCCCTTTTTGGCCTAGTATGCTCTCCTACTAAAAACAACGTAGTTTTCTTTCACAGTCTACATGCTGCCTGAAACTCCACTTAGCCCGGAAACTGCACAATCATGTCCTTCCTTGATTGTCTCCCAGAATTACATAGTTCTTACTTGCAACTCCTGCAATGTCATCTTGACCTCCTACAGAAAAGTGCATAGTTTTCACTGCTAGTGCTTCCCACTGCCCGCACTGCCTCCTCGGAAAAACTGCACAATTCTTCCTCCCAGCTGAGCCCTCTCCTCCAGATGCTAATGCTGTCCTAGACTACTCAAATCAGCCTCACAGTGACCTCTGTGCAATTTCTCCCTACTCTTCCCTATAGCCTGGCATCCTGACTTGAGATATTCTTTGCGCAGCCTCAGTACCTTATCCTCCTGTTGATGCCTCGAAAATCTCTGCAACAACATTGGGGGATAACCACCCGGTCCGGACTTTAAAGCAGCTCCTTTTCCATTTGGTGTGGTGACTCTGACTGGTTTAACTAGGTCCAGTTACCTTCTCCCTATTGCTATTGGTTTATGATGCTTCTTTAACTACCAATAGACAGGGGTATCAGATCACTTCTTCTTGCTGATCAGGCAAGAGAATGACCCTTAAGCTAATTTGGGTTCAGCCAAGCCACAACTAAAATTTTGCCTCTTTGAGGAGAGGACTTAAAAGAATGTAGAATTTATTCTAAATGAAAGCTTATTCTATGATGCAAGCAAAAGAAACTAATCTAAATCCTATCTTAATTAGGAAGATATAGATCTAACCCAACTAAGAGCAAGATAATTAAAGTATTGGGATTTAGATATGTCTTGTTTATAATGAATATCAAATTAATGAAGTAGTTCAATTAACTGACATTATGGATACCAAAACACACCCTATTGAGACCTCTTAACTGAAATAATAAACCAACAACATTCAGGAAGTAGTTCACGAAAATGATATTGATTATCAAATCAATAAATCCAATGATTGAATAATGATATGTGGAAATAGTTCAGAACACATTATCATTCAATAAATCAGTTTTATAAGATATATTTATGAGTAAGTAGTTACTCAAAAATGAGAAATTAATCCATAAAAACAGAGATACATAATAACAAGATTCAGACAAATTACCCATATTGACAATAGTGCACAAACATGAATAAAATGAGACATTCTTATTATCATAAAAATGAAACTGATATTTGAAACAATAGTATTAGAAATACCAATTTATTGCATCCATCTCTCTGTCCTTGCTCTCTAACAGTCCTTTACATTGCTTGAACTTCTGCCTTTAAAACTAGAGCCACAGTAGTGCAAACTCTGCCCCTCATACATAATTCAAGATACAAAGGAAAAATCTTCAATCATCCCCAGATCTGAGATTTTCTCTCCTCCCTCCTACAACTCTAAATTCCTATTATAGTAGTGCTTTCAGAAGTCTAAAATTGCAGAGGAGAGCCGCCCCTCATTACATTCTGCAATCTATTACTTATACTATTTGTGAAGGAATTCTTGAGAGGAAAGTTTGGTGAAGAGAAATCTGTTAAATCCAATTTTATTTGCTCAAAAATCCTGATCTTCAATTGCTGGAGCATTCTCATTGATTGAAATCCTTTTCTCCATATTTCTTCCACTGTTTTCCTGCAAAAAGAAATTAAAATAAAATAAGATGCAATCAAAATATCATTTCTGGCAATTAAATCAAATCCAATCAAATTCTATTTAAATAAATACTTGAAAATAAAATGTAAGCTTTCAATCGATGCATGGGATGGTTTGATTGGCCAAAGATATTATTAACCAATGGATATGCAATTAGAAGAGGTTTTGGACAAATGAAAATGAAGAAAATAACTCAGAAAATTGATTTTGTTTTCAAAATTCGGAGCTTGATCTTCTGCCTAATTTTTGACCCAATAAATGATTAACTATGTTAGTGAAATCTCCTCAAAAATGTTCTCCTTGATTTTCTCTTTCCAATGAGCCGTCCTGGGCATCATTTGGCCAAGTATAATTCAATCTATGAGCCTCCAAAGTTGATGGATCAAATCTGATGTAAATCTGGAAATTCTGTTGCTGGACTAAAAAGAGAATTTCAATTAAAATTTTAATTCTAAATTAGCATTCTAATTATCTAATAATTAATTCTATTTTAATCATTAATTATAAACAAAACTAATTATTTAACAAACTATTATTAATTAAAATTAATCTAACTAACTAATATAATTAATAATTTTATAAACTAATTAACATTAATCAAAATAATAATTAAATTTTAATTAAATTAGATTAATTAAATTCTATATATTAATTAATTTATTTAATTTAAAATCTAATATATATAAAATATTTAAACTAACTACTACTACATTTATGTTACCATTTTACTCCTACGATATTCACACTACCATTCACTCATTTGTATGAGTGAAAGCTTGAAATTAAAAAATACAAACCATAAGTTAATGACATGCCTTTGACTTATCACCATGGCATATCGGATCGGGAGAATGGGGAATATCGGGGTTTTCATACTTGTGTCAAGTGGAAAACCTCCGATGCGATATATACACTTTTTAATGATCAGGATCGGGAGGATTGAGTCCATCGGGGTTTTTTGAAATGTCACTTGAAAACTCCCGATGCGATCAAAGCCTCCGATGCGATTAAAATTTTTTTTATTATATATTTTATATTATATTGATATTTCATGTATTGAATTTTATTTTAATTAAATTAATTATTAATTAATTTAATTAATTTAAAATTTAACATTAAATATCAATTTTATTGTGGTTTTATTTTATTAATTTTAGTTTCTAAACTACAGTCACTTGTAAAATAAATAAAAAGAATAAAAATAACTACAGCCACTTGGATATTATGGGTTTTTTAAGATTAGTAATTGATTTGGAAATTGGAGTAAATTTCTTAAATCCCGATACTTAATGATTTGGCTGCATAACTAAAATGGAAAAATCTTAGTAAAAACTTACTACGGGTTAATATTTAAAATGAATGCGTTATTGAACTAATTTATTTACAAAATGCAATATTGTACATTTTATGCATTTTTAACCCAGACTAGATAAGTGATGAGACTTCAAAGGAGTGTCATTTTCAAACCAATTGACCAAATGACGCGAAACAAACGTCAATGGAAAGTTTATAAAAAATCGATTCTAACAAAGCAATCAAAACAAGAATCCAAAGAAAACGAAAAATTAACAAAAGCATAGGGCAATCAACTAAATGAAAATCCAAAAAAGTGTTTAGCCAAAAAATTTTATAGAAAGGGTCCCCATTATTTGAAGTAAACAAGTCAAAAATGGCGAGTTGTGTTTTTACCACAACAATGGCGACACACGGGAGAAGAACCAGTTATCTCTTTTTAACATGAATAAGATTTTCCTAAAATTAAAGTAAAAATAATTAAAGAAGAGAAAATTATGCTTGAAATGCTTGACTGAGTTCATTAGTCTGAATAAAAGCAAGAACCATCTGATTGTAATTTTTCTTAAAATTCCTCATACATTAAAATATTTCAAAACTCTTCATCAGTCCTTAATTAGTTGTAGAGATAAAGCAAGGGTCACTTTACAGCTTAGCTTTTAAAATATACTCATTTGTCATAGGTAGATCCACTGCTGCCAGCAAACATCTATAGTCTTGACAAGGTTACCTTTTAATCATCAATGATTCAGAATCCCATCTCTTTAAAAATTATTGATCTAGAAATAAATCCATATATATATGTTTATTTTTTATTTTTTTTATTTTTGTTATAAATCTTTAAAAGCCATTGTCCTGGTTTGGTGGCCAGATAGTTGACAATGCCATTCACTGGTTATAATCGGTCTGAACAAGCTGGCTCGTGATGAGACCCCTTGTCTTATAATTGTTTGCAATCATAAGCCATTACCCTGGTTTGTTTAGCAGTGTTGGTAATGTCAGCCTATTTTTCCCCTATGATCATGGTAAGCAGGCTCACGATGAGACCTCTTATCTTTTAAGTTTAAATATATTTTTGGATTATACTCTAGAAAAATAAGACTCTTTGGGACAGGGAGAATCATTGACTCCTTAAGAGTTAAGAATGACAATTTCAGAGTTAAAGGTGCTTTGCTGTAAAGTGTCTTTACTTGGTTATAAATAACTTTTCTTGACTGATAATAAAACTTTGAAAGATCTTAATAAAATATTGAAATCTCAAAATAACTACAATTTGATGAAAATAATTTCTCCAGATTTTATGATACTTTGCCAACTTCTCTTGATTGGTAATCTCTTCCTTAAGTATGTCTACCTTTATAATAAGAAAATCAAACTTTACTAAGAGATTTAAGAAAAAGCTAATAGATGACTATTAACAATTTTTCTCCATGTATGTTGACCATTGTTAGGTAACAAGTAGGCCTTCCATATAAATAATGGCAAAGTCACCAAAATCAAAACTGGAATCCAAAGGAAAAGAATTCTTATGCTAAAATGAGAAAGGAAATCATCGAACAAAAATAAAAACAAAGAAATCTCTAAAAATGGAAAGGAAAATCTAAGTTTTGTAAGATAAACTAAAACATGAATTTTTATACCAATGTCTCCAACAATATGAAGAAAAAGAAAATAATCGTGTAATCAATCATTCTCATGTCGAGATTGGGTAAATCATACCTTGCAGGGTTGTGAGTGTTTTAGGCTTTTTAAATAACAGCGATGATAAAATTCAGCCGCAATGAAAACCTTTTTGTCTTATATTATTCTTCTTGTTTCAAAGCATCATCTTAATCATTTTTTAAATAACAGGAATGCTCAAAGAAACAAACTAAAGGTTCAGAAATTCCCTGGTGTAGCTATTTCGATGAAGAATATCGCTGCTTCTTGAAATTAAGCCAGGAGAAGAGTATGGACTTCGAAAATATGATCTGGTGGAGGATTGAAAGCTTCAAATGGAGAACTTCAAAACAGATTCTTTATATCAGAAACAAAACTGAAACTAAAGTAATGAATTAATGAAAGTGGGTACATGAATCTTACCATTGGATAATTGCTTTTGATCTTACTTGAAAGGTATCAGTTTCTCCAAACTAGCTAACTTCTTATTTTAATTAAAATTAAAAACATGAAGAAGTCAAACTAACCAAAATCCTGTATCCTAAAATCATTATTTATTTTATTTAAACTAAAGCAAGCAGTAAAATGCAAAAAAGGAATGCTTAGTTCTCAGGGGAGTTGAAATTAAAACAAATGCATCAGAAATGAGAATGAGAATTTACAGTAACGAATGTTTCTCAAAATATCATAAGTTTCATATAAACTCCATGATTTTATAAATTGTCCGGAATCAAGACCAAGTCCAAGATAATAAAATTTAAATATGAAGATAGAGAGGTCTTGAATTCCATTTTTAATTATGGAATTATATATTTAAAACTGAAATGTATGAGAAATTGAAATGATTTTTGTATGCTGCAAATTTGTCATCAATTGCTTTCTTACCATAGTGGTTACCCAAGCTCGCTTTTAAAATAACACATCACTGTATCGGATGATTCGCATCACATGTCTCTTCACCATGCTTGAATTTTAATTTGCAAGACTTCACTTTTGTTGCTATGCCACATATCGATTAAATGTTAATGGCTTAGAGGCATGCATTGGAAGGTATCGCATCGGAGATTTCAATGGAAAATTGCTGATAAGAACATGTGCAATGAAATGAAGTGATCACATCATTAAAGAAATATTATATCGAGGATTGGGGAATATTGACATTGTGCTTCCCACATCGCACATCGCAGAATCAGAGATTTGATGTAAGCATAAATAAAAATGTGACGAAGCGATTGCGATATCGGCGATTGGCAAACTTTTGGTACCCGATGTAACACGATATGATTCTTGCGATGCCGATATGCGATGAATGACGTGGCTAGTCGGCGATCGGCAATTTTAAGCACATGGTGTAACAATATTTGATATGCCGATATGCGATGAAGAGTGGACCCGATAGATTTATGATGGTATTTTAATAACATATCGGATCCAAGACATCGGCCTTTAAAATTATGCTCCTACCATTATTGCGATTAAACGGACGCGATATTTTTTAAACTTGATTTGAATTTCATATCGGGTCTGGAATTATGTGTTCATCGCAATATCGGTAAAGTCGATTATCGGAGATCGGCGATTCACGATAATGGAAGTATACGTCAACTGCAAAGCTCCGATATGCGAAATGCGATATGGCATATGAGTAAGATAATACATCGGAGGTATTTTATGAACAATTTGTTATCAAAAGAAATGTTAAGAACTACTTCCGATGAAATCTTATGATGCGAATGGTCTTATGATATTCCTTGAAATTTCAATTGGGTTTTCTAAGTGAATAAAAGCAAAGTTAAAAAATGCTTAAATTCTAATGCATCACAAATAAAATTTCCCTGAGCCTATTGCAAATTTGAAATGGGTTTGCTGCTTACTTCAAGTTTCGAAAACAAATGAAAACCTGTAAATAAAACAGAACACAAATAAAAAAATAAACTAAGGAAAAGAGAAACTAATAAGAGATGAGAACGAACTTGTAAATGCGTACCTGGAAGGAAATTGTCTGCAAATTTTACCTTATGAATCTTCAAATTCTTCCTTTGATTTATCAAAATTTCGACTTTGTTCAAAATCATCTCATCATTTATTCTAAATCTAAGTGTGCAATCAGCCTAAATAAGATCTGTTTATTCATGTTCAGGAAATATAAAATTTACCAGAAATAAATATAAAAATAGGCTCCCCTTTTGAATTGAAACAACAATTTATTATCTCTGCTTATTCTGAATAACTTGAGAAGAATCCGTATTGTTATAGCGACTGTTCAATAATACCTTTAGTAAATGAATATGATGCGTTTTGTAGCATCAAATAATAAACTAAAGATCAGAATGGGATAAAGCCACTACTTGTGGAAAAATATCAAAACAGATTTGAAGGTGTGCACACAGCAGAATGGACATCCTTAACAAATTTCGAGGAAGATAATATGAACTTCATATGATTACCGTGAAAGGTTAGACTGACTAATAATGATTGAATTAGAATTAAGCTTATGATAGACAGTCATACATTTCATGGGATAATGGGATCATGAAGCTTTTATATCCTCAAATCCTTACCATATAAATTTCAAAAGAAAATCTTAGAAGGAAATCTCGAAATAAAGAAAAGTGGCTTTGAGGCGATCGATGCCAAGTGCAATCTTAATTGAATTTAATCAAGACATTATTCAAAATAGGCAGAGTAGAGGTATTGTTGTAAGAAATTTAAAAAAGAAAGCAAGAATTAAAATTTTCTGATAGGGAAAAATGTTTTCACTGAACATGTATGAGAATGGCTGATTGCTTTGTTTTATTTTTAATCTACAGAACTGTTGAAAATAAATTAACTACATAAAACAAACTAACTAAATTAATTCTACTCCTATTCTAACCATATACATGGAAATGACTAGGTATAGTCATATTTCCAGTGTAACCATTCTCTCATTTTTATTCCCACATACATGTACAGTTCAAATGTTAGTAATAAAAATACAAATCTAACTAAACTAAGGAAAATAAATATGAAATCAGAATGTACAGTTATTGTTAGCAAGTTGATTAAAATCTCCTTCTCTTTAAATTTTCTTTCTAATTCAATACCAATTGGATCACAAAAATCTGGATGGATTTCCATTAATGATTGGGAAACGTTCAAAAGAGGAGATGACAGGCCAAATTGTGGATATGAGTTTTCAAATTCAAAGGCCTGGAAAAAATTGTTAGTGTTATGTACAAATGTTAAGCTATTTTTTTTTTTCCAAGGAAAAAATCGAACTTTTTATTAAAAATAAAAAGTTACAAGCATATGCAAAAAGCATTCATTTTAGCTGTGTGGGTAAAAATCACACAGCCTGCAATATACAGCACTGCCTAAAGGCATGTAAAAGAGAGCTGCTCCATTTTCCGGAATGCAGCCTAGAGAAAAACCCTGCTGACCTAAGTCTTCCTGCCCTTCTTCTTCTCCACTTTTCGCCAACCATCCGTGTTGGGAGGGGAGTCAAGAACGGCTAGCTGGTTTTCCATCGTACACATTGGTTGTTCCTTATCTGAATCCGATCCTTCAGGGCTGTGACTTCGTTTATTACCACCTGCTTCCATCTGGGTCTCTTGTTCCTTTCCCTCATCTGTCTCCTTATCCTTATTATCCTGATCCTTTTCGTTTGCTGAATTTTGTTCTTCTTTTTTTGCTGTTGCTGTCTTCTTATATACGGCATCTATGTTCTGCCATCCTTTCTGCTTCCTTTGCTGTTGTTTACTCTTATTTTGATTTGGACATGCATTGTACAGATGTCCAGTTTGTTGACATCCCCGGCATCTAAAGGCAGTATTCTCATAGTCGAGGGATTGTTTCCACTGTGTATTATTGAAATTCAGAATGATGCTCTCAGGTAGTCCTCGGCTGAGATCTACCTCAACGCATATTCTGGCAAAAGTAAATATTCCTTTCAGATATCGATCTCTATCTAACTTTAATGTTCTCCCCAGGGTATTTCCAATTGCTATTAGCACCTTTGCATGCCAAAAATGCAAAGGGAGATTGTGCAGCCTAACCCATACTGGCATCCTTGATACCACCATGGTGTTGGCATCGAAATCAGAAAACCAAGGTACAATGAAAAGTCCAGCACTGCCCCAGAACCATGGCCCTTGGTTGAGAACTGTTTCCCGTTCTTCTTCTGTCTCAAAGCATACTATAAAAAACCCTTTTGGGTATAGGTAGATTTGGCAATTTTTTGTCCAAGTCGAATAGATCCATTGATACAGTGCATCAGTTTTAGGCCAAAAACCATTAAATCTACAAATAACTGCTTTTTTCTGTAAATCTGAATGTATTTCTTTTACCTCTGGTATTTCGATGGAGATAGATGGGATCTCTGGTAGCTGATCTACAATGTACTGCCCCGGAGGTTCGTTGACAGCTGTGGGACTTTTTCCTTTGCCTTTCACTGCTTCCTTAAAAGACCCTTTGTTTTGTGAGCTAGTTCCAGCGTTTTCGGCTCCACCTCTTATTCTCATATTGAGAATGATTGTGGAGCCTGGCTTGATGTTGTATTCTTGCATGGTTCTGCCTTCCTGTAGCGATCTGCCCTCATTTAACAGGTGTTGTTCCTTACCCGGGTAGCCAGTCTGATCAGCGATCTTGTTCTTCAGATCTGAGACCCTGTCGCCGTCATAAATCCAGATCACGCTTGTGGTTCCTTTTGGCGTTTTAACAAAGATTTGGTATCCAGACCTGGCAGTCTGGGATGACTCTGTTCTGGGCATATTTGGCCCCTGAATATAGGCTTGATCGAGGTCGATCTGGTGCCTCAGATCATTCTGTGGTCGGATATGGCCTAGATCGTATGGATCTGAACCAAACCTATTCTGATTGAGCCTCCCTTCAGAAGCTGATTGCCAGATCGGCCGTTGGATGCCGTCCCTCGTTGGGGCCAAGGGAGGCATATGATCTGAACTCGCGCTGAGGCTCATCTTTTGATTATTTGCCAGATCCGCTAGATAAGGACCAGATCTGTTGACATGGAGAGCGAGGGAGAGCGGATCCGTTTCATGCCACCTCGAAGAACCAAAAAAGGACAGAGAAATTGCCATTCGGCTCTGTTTCCCATTTCCGCCATCAAAACAAAACAACCAGGGTAGATCACCCTTTAAAGAGGGCGAAACAATCTGTTGCTGTGTGTGATTCGAAAGATTTAAAGCATAAAACCCCTGACAACGAAGAGGGGTGTCCAGATTCGCCCTGAGGAAAACGATACATGTCGAAAAGGGGAAGAAACAATCAAAAACCTGATTGCTATGGTTCAAAACCTGTTTCATCCTTCCGTCAAGGGCCCCAAGCCACGTCTTGAATTTATCTTGCAGCGCAATGTGGCTCGCAGGCAGTCCCCAATCCGTCCCTGCATCATCCGTAACTGCGACGGTGGCAATAAACCCTGCAGAAACCCTATACGCACGAAGTCCTGCCATCCTCTCCCTCTCGAAAGATGTTGGCGTTCTCTTCACGTTAAGCTGAAAAATTCGTAACATAAAACATTCCAGCCAAATGTTAAGCTATTAACAATCTCCTTTGAGAGAAAAATTTCCAAATATTTTTCAAATGAATTAATGAAAAATAGATGGAAATCTTTCAAATGAAATGGAAAATTATTAATTGAATTGAATTGTTGGCCAGATTGCAAAAATACATTCTCTTGTTGATATTGCCTTTGAAAAAATAGAAGCCTTTGATGAAACATTAGCATTGATTGAAATTGAAATATTAATATATTTTGATGTTCATGATTATAATATGAAACTTCAATTTTCCAATCAGGCAATGCATCAATTGAGTGTTTGATAGTAAGGTGTTCAATATGCCAGCAAAAAGTGTGAACAATTTGCAAAATAAAATCAGAAAATAAATCTAAATTTAAACAAAATAATTGTGAAATAAAAACTAAAATAAAATCACTATTTTTACAACTAATGTTACAGCACAATTGGGATTGTTTTGAAATGATTTCTTTTTCACAAGGATTGGCCAAAATTATGGAATTTGAGTAATTTTGAATTCCAACTTGTGAACTAGAAAACAAATTATGATTATGAGTAGGAATGAGAGCTTGATTATAATATGAATCATAGATTGGAATGTTTTCTTGAATGGTGAAATCATGAAGATAATTTGTTACTCTAAAATGAGGATAGGTTGGAATAATTTCTAAATTGAAATGTTCCTCATTCTTAGATGTTATTTGAATTTTATCATGAGGATTTTCTTCAGAAAAATTGAAATCAACATCCTCAACATCAGAGTAATTATCATAAATGACCTCACAAGATTCTCTAGAATTCCCTTCGATCTTATCCAATATATCAAAACAAGGAGGAAGAAGAATTTCATGTTCATTAATGGTAAAAGAATGATCAACAATTGTTTCTTTATCTTGATAAAAATTTATTGGTAATTCATTTAAATCATCGTCTTTAATTTCTGAAATATCATCAGAGTAATTATCATAAATGACCTCACAAGATTCTCTAGAATTCCCTTCGATCTTATCCAATATATCAAAACAAGGAGGAACAAGAATTTCATGTTCATTAATGGTAAAAGAATGATCAACAATTGTTTCTTTATCTTGATAAAAATTTATTGGTAATTCATTTAAATCATCCTCTTTAATTTCTGAAATATCATTAATACCAAGAGGGGAAAAATTACCATCATTAAAAATATCAGGATAAAGAGAAAAATGTGAACCTGAAACAATGTATTTAAAATTGTCTTTGTTTGAGAACTCTTGTGCATTATGCTCATTGTAAATTTCAGATTCTAAATCATTCCTTTGCATGCTCATGCTTTCTTGAAGAAGGCTACTTTGCTGCTGCGATTTCGGCATTTGCTCATCATGGAGAAATTCAGAAATTTGTACAGCAATTTTCATTTGATTTACTTTGATTGCTGCTTGTACTTGGTGATTTGCGATCTGATTTTTTGAATTGTCCGCAGAGTAATTTTCAGATTCCAAGGCAGCTCTTTCTCCAAAATCGCTGTTGTTGTCTTCTTGCATTTGAATAGAAATATTTTTCAAGCTTTGTGAAACCACTTCATCACAATTGATTTGCACATCCATGTTGGGATTCTCATTTATGTTAGAAGGGGATGAAACAAAACTTGAATTAATTTCATATGGATTAGGAATGGGAGGAAGAGAACAAATATATTCAAACCAATCTAATGATTCTTCTTCCATAGGTTTATCTTCATCTTTAAATCTTAAACAATTCAAGTGAAATCGAATATTAAAATCATTAACAGACTCATTTTCAAACCTTCGTAGATATTCAATTTCTTCACATACATGTTCATAATCATAGCCGTCAAATTTACAAATGAAAATTGTAACAAATTGATCCCAACTGTGGATTGAAGCAACTGGAAGAGTTCTACACCAGTTTCTGGCTTTTGCCGCAAATGTGAGAGTAAAAATTCTGCATAAGATGCCTTCATCAATTCCTTGAAAATCATAATTTGAAACATTTTGAATAAATTGAAAGACATGATTAAAATCAGAAGAATTTCTCTTACCATTGAACTTTACCTGAGACAAGAGTCTTACCACTTCGGGTGGAGTATTGGAGGATGCACGTCTATGGATACAACTCCAAATTAGAAGTTTAAGAGGAGCCATCACAATAAATAAAATGTTAAAATTGAAAAAACTCCAATAGACAAAAAATCTCAGGCCCTCCTTCTAGCGCCAAAAATGTTGATGCCTCGCAAATCGCTGCAAGAACATTGGGGGATAACTACCCGGTCCGGACCTTAAAGCAACTCCTTTTCCATTTGGTGTGGTGGCTCCGACTGGTTTAACTAGGTCCAGTTACCTTCTCCCTATTACTATTGGTTTATGATGCTTCTTTAACTACCAATAGACAGGGATATCAGATCACTTCTTCTTGCTGATCAGGCAAGAGAATGACCCTTAAGCTGATTTGGGTTCAGCCAAGTCACAACTAAAATTTTGCCTCTTTGAGGAGAGGACTTAAAAGAATGTAGAATTTACTCTAAATGAAAGCTTATTCTATGATGCAAGCAAAAGAAACTAATCTAAATCCTATCTTAATTAGGCAGATATAGATCTAACCCAACTAAGAGCAAGATAATTAAAGTATTGGGATTTAGATATGTCTTGTTTATAATGAATATCAAATTAATGAAGTAGTTCAATTAACTGACATTATGGATACCAAAACACATCCTATTGAGACCTCTTAACTGAAATAATAAACCAACAACATTCAGGAAGTAGTTCACAAAAATGATATTGATTATCAAATCAATAAATCCAATAATTGAATAATGATATGTGGAAATAGTTCACAACACATTACCATTCAATAAATCAGTTTTATAAGATAGATTTCTGAGTAAGTAATTACTCAAAAACGAGAAATTATTCCATAAAAAACAGAGATACATAATAACAAGATTCAGACAAATTACCCATATTGACAATAGTACACGAACATGAATAAAATGAGACATTCTTATTATCATAAAAATTAAACTGATATTTGAAACAATAGTATTAGAAATACCAATTTATTGCATCCATCTCTCTGTCCTTGGTCTCTAATAGTCCTTTACATTACTTGAACTTTTGCCTTCAAAACTAGAGCCACAGTAGTGCAAACTCTGCCCCTCATACATAATTCAAGATACAAAGGAAAAATCCTCAATAATCCCAAGATCTGAGATTTTCTCTCCTCCCTCCTACAACTCTAAATTCCTATTATAGTAGTGCTTTCAGAAGTCTAAAATTGCAGAGGAGAGCCGCCCCTCATTACATTCTGCAATCTATTACTTATACTATTTGTGAAGGAACTCTTGAGAGGAAAGTTTGGTGAAGAGAAATATGTTAAATCCAATTTTATTTGCTCAAAAATCCTGATCTTCAATTGTTGGAGCATTCTCATTGATTGAGATCCTTTTCTCCATATTTCTTCCACTGTTTTCCTACAAAAAGAAATCAAAATAAATTAAGATGCAATCAAAATATCATTTCTGGCAATTAAATCAAATCAAATCAAATTCTATTTAAATAAATACTTGAAAATAAAATGTAAGTGTTACACAGTAATTTGTCACTGTCTCCCTGTCAGTCTCCCTACTGTGCCATGAATTCCAATTAATCATGCTCCTGCTCCCTAGTCTCGCCAAATGACCCACTTTGCCAAAGTTTATTTGACCAGCGCGACTGTTATTAAAATAACCACGCTGACTCGCCGCTGATAGTGCAACTGATGCGCTGCCAGCGCGGAAGCACACGGGTTTTCCGCGCTGGTCGAATTTCATGAGCCAGCGCATCCTATGAAAATATTAAGCCGCGCTGACACAGCCTGCTCCGTTATTAAGATGCGCTGTCAGCGCTACAGTTCAGTTATACACCCACGCTGATCCAGTTTGGGCGAATTTGTTCCAACATCCAGCCTTCCAGATGACTCCAGACTTGGTTGTTGGCCTTGTGGGTATCGCCCTCCCTTCTATGACATGTATGTTCGTCATTTGAAACCACCTTCCTTGAAGATAAGCTCATCCTCCCTCCATTCATGGAGACTCCTTCTCCTATTTAAACCTCTACCATTACCATGAGCAGCTAGTTTGGATTGTGTGGAATTGATAGTGCTCAGATTGCTACTACTAGTAGGTAGTTGGTGTGATAAGTGTGGAATTGCTAGATAGCTTAAGGAAGGTTGTGGAGTGTTGCTTGTGTGAGAGAGAGTTTTTGTCTTGGGAGATCTACCTCCAAGGGTGAATAATTAAGAGACTTGCTGGCTGGACCCTCTTGAGAAGGATTCGACGTCAGAACATTTGGTTGTACTCTTCTTTGTTATTGATTAATAATAGATGACTACTATTATGATTCCATTCTCATTTGTCTCTGTAATGGTTAATGTGAATTACGTCCTTTCTGACTGATGTATAATTTCTTTTATTAGATTTCACACTTGTGTTTGTCTTTCTCTTCGTGTGTGTAGGTATCTATTCGCAGAGATCGCGGAGGATCGTGACCGGCCAAGAGCGAAGGAGCGAGAGCGGCATCTCTTCATCAAACAATAGCGTTGGAATCCAAGTAGGTGTTCATTGCCTACCTTTTATTTGCAATTAGGAACTTGCATAGTAGCATTGACTGATTGTTGCTAGACCCATTCTGGGCTAGTAGGGATCGCCTCTATCCGTAGAGGGGATTTACCTCTCCAACAATTTGGCGACTCCACTAGGGAGCTAGCCTTTGTCTCTTTTTGTTCATTCTTGTTTTGAGTTTGATTGTCACTCTCTTTTCAAAGATTGGGGATTAGTTCTCTACTTTTAGACTTCCTGGTTCAGTCTGGGAGGTGTCTTAATTGTTTAAAGAGTTATTTCCCTGGTTTGGGAGCTTTTGGCTTGATTCTGCCTGTTTTTTAGCCTCAGCGCGTTTTATATCAAAACAGTCGCGCTGACAGCGCATAGCTGTTTCTTTGACTTCGTGGTCATCGTGCTTGTACGTTAAACAGTCGCGACGGTTCTGAAATCGAACCAGTGCGCTTAAGTCGTGTACTTCCGCGCTGACAGCGCTTTGTTGCTACGCGTGACTTCTTGTCAGCGCATTGTTGCTGAGTTCTACCCGCGCTGATCCTGTAGAATTCAATTTGTTTCAAATTTGCCTCCTGAGCCTGTTGGTTTGACTTTCCCCTACTCTTTCCACCTGGTTTGTGACTTGGTTTTCATTGTTTGAACTGTGAAGCACTTGCTTGCGAAGTCTTGTCGGGCGGATCTTGTTTTGTGTCCGGTGACCTAGTGCTATCATCCCGTTTTCACTAGATTGATTTTGTTTTATCACTCGTTCACAAAGATACGTTGCTACTTGCCTTTGCTTTTGCGAAAACCTTCCTCTTTTGCTTTCTTTGCTTGGTTGTTTAGGTAATTGTCCTCGAACCAGTCCTTGGATTGTTGCGATTACTTCTCACCACCCAGACATAGATTACAATTGCTTGGGTTTCAACCGGCTCTTTTCACGCTTGTTGTGCTTTTCATTGAGTGATTTTGTTTCTCTTTACTCGGTGTTGCTGTCTCTCAAAATTCATTTTAGATGCATTGTGCCATTTAAAAAGAAAGCGAACTAATGTCTTTTGCATTCAATAGTTAATGAAAAGAAAAGCATTTCATTGATTTGTGTTCTCAAAAGAAAAGTCTCATTTCTTTGCCATTAGCTGCATTAGATTGTTTGATTGTCTTAGTTCATTTTGTTTGATTGAAAACTCTTAACCCTCTCGTAGTTAGAATTCATCGAACGAAATGATGTTCTTTGGCATATAGTTTGCATCTAGGTAATTGTAAGAGATCACACGATAAGGCCTGAAACCGAAACTTAAATTCAAGATCAACCATAAAACAAACTGAATAAACCTAAAAAACGCATTGGAACTTAACGCAAACATCTAGAGGTCTAGGTTAGAGACATGTTCCGGCGTCTTTAAACATAGTCACTATTGTTTCACATTACAGTTGGGTGATTCCTCCTTCTGTGACTCGATAGTGGTCTAATACGGACTGTGCTCCCACGTACCGTCGCGTATATAGGGAGACCCCACTAGGCTTTTATCCTTGATCCATAGGAAGCCGAGTCTGTCGCCTTGTGAACCGTAATGCACCGAACACAACATTCAGGAAGATTGACTGCAGTACGGAAAGTCCTTGGTTCTCATACGATTGCCAAGGTGTATAAACAGTTTTACGGATTGCTTGGTAAACCCTTTGCCTAGAGTCTCCAGAGCAGTCACTTTTGATCCTTTTCGGACTCCCTAAAAGAAAAGGTGCCAGTGAGTGTCTTGTCACTTCGTGCTCATTAAACATTCGAAGGAGACTAGAGTCATCTTTTCGTCCTTTTCTTGACTCTTGAAACATGAAAAGGTCAAGTTTAGTTCCTGTGTCTTAAAAATTTATTCGGCCACGATAATATCACCTGGTTAGATCTTGTGTGCGTTAGCTTGAGTAGGGTCTTTATCGTTATTTTCCTTTAGGTTTTCTGTGGCGTTTGTCATCCTGGCTGACCCGTCAACTCCCGGTCCAAGTGATCAAGGTTCTCCATCTTCTGTTGCTCCTGAGGTACCAGTTGTAAGCGATACTCTTCCTGTTATCCCGAGTATCCAACCTATCAATGTACGTGCCCCGGCCGATGAGGATTACGAAGAAGATTGGAACCCTATCTGGGAGCCTGACGAGGACGATACTCCTGTTACCCCTCCTGGTATGTCGTCTCTGATGTCTACTTCCCACATGGATGAGACATCTCCCAGCGCAGGCGAGACACCCTTGGTGTCGAATATTGACACTCCCATTGCAGCTACTTCTCCACTCCCTCCACGATATCAGTCGATGAGGGATAGAATAGCTGCCAGGAATCCTTCTACGACTATATGGGATCCTAGTGTCATTGCCACCACGGAACCCTTCGTTTCACAACCCCATACTACACCTGTTACCTTGGTTCCCACGAATCCAACTGTTTGTGTAGCATACTCGACCCCGGTTGTCAGTGCCGTGACAGCGTCTTCATCTACAAGCCCTGGTGCTGGTCCCTCTCACGGTCAAGTGAGTAATGGCCAGCCGGAACTCTCATCCGGAGTTGTCGACCCTGCACAAAGTGCTCAGCCCTCTTCTAGTCTTGCTCCAGGAGGGGGGCCGTATGATGCCCAGGGCCAACCCATTGTGGACCCGAATTACCAAGGTCCACTCTTTTATTATGATTCTACTGGTCAGTACCTCTAGTTCGCTCAATCCGCGCCTCTTCAACATTTCGTTGAAGTCTCGGTACCATTTTCCATCACTTGGGACGCCAGTACTCATTCTTTTCATGGGGGCCAGGCAATCCCTGGGCAGCCTCAAGGACCACCTAATCAAGGCCAGCCACCTTATGTGCAAGCCCCTCAAGGGCAACCACTTTATGGCCAGTCTTACCCAGGACAATCTGGAGGCCCGCAAGGACAACCCTATCTGGGACAACCTTCGGCCGTTGGTGGTCCGTCGTTTTCCTATCAGAGTCAACCTTCTGGTTACCCAGGGCAACCTGGTACCCAGCAAGGTTACCCATCTGGACAACCAGGACAGCCTTACATCCAACAAGGCCAACCTGGTCTCTAGCAGGGTTATCCCTCTGGACAAGCTGGGCAAAATTATATTCCTCAAGATCAACCAGCAGTCCAACAGGGGTATCCTTCTGGGCAAGGGGGGCAACCCTACGTACAGCAGGGCCAACCCACTGCTCAGTCTGGTCATCCTTCTGGGCAAGGGGGGCAACCCTACGTGCAGCAGGGCCAACCCACTGCTCAATCCATGCATCCTCCTGGGCAAGGGGGGCAACCCTACGTACAGCAGGGCCAACCCACTGCTCAGCCAGTGCACCCTTCCGGGCAAATGGGCCAGCCTTCTATGCAGCAAGGCCAACCCACTGTCCGCCCTAATCTTCCATCTGGACAGGCTGGCCAACCTCAAGGTCAACCAGCCGTCCAGCCTGCTCGGCCATCTGTTCCGCAAGGACAACCCTTGGTGGTTCACGGACAACCTGGCACCCAGCAAGTACGTCCTTCTGGGCAAACAGGTCCATCCCAAACCCAACCAGGCCAACCTTCCGGCCAGATGATCCAAGCCCAACCGGTTCAAGGACATTATCCTGGGCCCCAGACTCAAATGGGTTATCAAATGCAAGGCGGGCCACGGCCCCAACCTTCTTACCAAACACAGCCTTCTTATCAGGCTCAGTATGGGGCTCAACAAATGTATGGCTACCAGCAACCCTAGGGGAAAACTCAGTTTACCCCTTATCAAAATTATCAACAGATGCAGGTTACTCCTTACCAAAATTATCAGTATGTTGCACCTGCAGGTCAAGTTGCTAATACATGGGGTGCTGGGGGGCAGACCCAGGGACAACTGTCTGCATATGGACAAAATCCGTATGGACAGAACTCCTACGGGCAAGGTCCCTATGGGCCAGGTCCTTTCGGGCTGGGTCCATCTGGACAGGGTCCATGGGGGCAACCACCACCTGGTTGGAACCCTAGTACTGCCTCGAATCCACAGCCACAAATGTCCTTTAACCCTCAGTTGCCTTTCTTAGCGACGTTGGAACTTCCGGATGTGTCCAAGTTGACAAATGATCCCATTTTGCATAATCCGTATTGGCCACCAGTTCCAACTAAAATACCCGGTGATTGTCCAAAATTTGACGGCAAAGCTGGTGAAGATCCTCAAGCCCATGTCATGACCTATCACCTCTGGTGTTCATCGAACTCATGGCTTGATGACTCTATCCGGCTCCGCCTCTTTCAGAGAACTCTCACCGGTTCAGCCGCTAAGTGGTATATTGAGCTGAATCGTGGCACGTTTCAAGATTTCAACTCGCTGGCTATGGCGTTCTTAACTCATTTTCAGTTACCCATTCGGTACGAGATAGGGACACATCTCCTCACGTCTCTCAAACAGGACATGGCTATGCACATATCTGATCATATACATGAATGGAGAAGGCGTCGTCGCTTGATCAAATTCTGGATTCCTGATCAACTCCTGACTGATTGGTTCACGACTTCCTTTGTCCCTGCAATTGCACGAGACATCGCCATGGGAGCTTGTGTAACTGAAGAGCAAGCGATCGCGCGTGCTCAGTACCTCAACTTAGTGTACTCTCAGTCGGGTACTTTATATGATTATTTGCCAGATGCCTCAAGGCCTGGACAGTCCAAGGCTCCGCCAAAACCATCTGTTGATGGAGTCATTGGCTTTGTAAACTCGTCATCGAAGAAATCGGCCGCGAACCCTGGGAAGCAAAAACAAAATGCTTCTCAGGGCCAATCTAATTCTGGGAGTACCTCTGAGGTAAACGCCGTTCAGTCCACCGCGGCGGACAAATCCTCAAAAGGGAAAAAGAAAGGGAAAGCTAAGGATAAAACCAGACAGCCCAAGCAAGATTCCCCTAAACCTCAACCTGAGGAAGGAGCCAAACGAAAACCTAAGTATCCTTGTCTCATCTGTGATGAGGATCACTACACTAAGGACTGCCCAAGGCGATCCAAAGTTAGTCGGTTATTGAAAGGTGCTCCTGGGATTCCTGCCATGCTTAAAGAGCCTTTCCCTTCCCAGCAGACTCAAATGGTGGCAGACCCGTCTCAACCCTCTTCCTCGTTCGGTTCTCAAGTGTTCATGGCTGGAACGATTACCATCCATGTTTCAACTCGAGAAAAAGACTATCCATCTCATGCCTGGAAAGAGCCGGAGGTCCCCTCCAGCACTTCTCCATCTAGTTCTGGTCCTCTCCACATCGAAAGGCCCAACGCTGAGACGATCCCCCGACCCCCTCCAAAAGGTGTACTCAGGAAGTCATCTTACAATCCTAATGCTCGTGCTGCCCAGCACTATAGCATTGTTGAGGACTTAGCTCAGGCTCCGTCTGCTATGTCCGCTCTAGAAGTCCTCCAGAGCTGCCCCTCCCAGAGGAAGTCCTTGCTATCAGTTATTGGTGGCATCGACCCGGCAGATTCAGATTTGATTTTTTTTGATCTCGAGGGTTTTACACAGAGACTGCCTCACCAAGTCACTTTCCTTATACAGGTCATCATCAATAGAAAAACGATTCATCGTACAATTATTGATGAAGGTGCCTCAACCTGCATTATGTCTGTCGCTTGTTGGAAGGCTATTGGTTCTCCTACTTTGAGTCAGTCTCCTACGACGTTAGAAGCTTTCGATGGAAGAGAGTCCCATCCTTACGGTATCCTCCAACGTTTGCCCATCTCTTTGGAAGGAAAGACCGTAGAAGTGGAGGTTGAAGTTGTTGACGCCAATCTTACCTACAACCTCCTCCTCGGACGGAGCTAGACATACGCCATGCAAGCCGTGGCTTCCTCCCTGTTTCGTGTCATTCGTTTCCCTCACCAAGGGAAGATTGTCACGGTGGACCAGCTCTCCTTCTTTGCCTCTTCTTCTGAAGGTAATGTGCCATTCGTGGAGCATACCTCTAAGTCGCTCGAGAGCGTGGGTGCTGGACGTTTCAAAGATCCCACTTTAATGGGAGTCTTTCCCCTCCCACCTTCGAATCTCGCCCCTATTAACATGATCTCTGTACGCTCTGATCCGTGGGTTCTTCCTCCTGCTAACCAGGAAGACTCTTGGGGTGATATGATGCCGTTGAGTCCTGCCGAACTCAACTACATCGAGATTGTCGCTGCATCGGCTCCCCCTGATGAACCTGCTCTCCCGAGCAGTGTTCCCAATTCATATGTTCATTTCCCTTGGCTAGGAGATGAGGCCACTTCGGATCCATTGAAGGAAGTATTTCCGTCCGATGAGGCCATCATAGAGACAATGTCTCTCGAAGAGCTCCCTTGGTCAGATCACCACCACCGCTCTTCGTTTCTCCCTCCCCATTCGGAAATGACCGCATGTCTCGAGCAGTTTTCTTCATGCGTCCCATCTCCGCCCCTCCAAACACCTATTCAGCTTTATCAAGTGTCTTCTGAGGACAATATGGGAAACATCATGCAAACCCAACCTATCGGCATCTCTGTCAAACCAGGGATTGTCGAGCACATTCATATCGGAGTCACTTGCACTCCAGAGGAAGTTCAACTCTACACTGCTCTATTTCGCGAATTTCGTGATGTCTTCGCATGGTCCTATGAGGAAATGCCCGGCATCGACCCTAGTATAGTGGTGCACGAAATACCTACGTATCCAGGTGCTAAGCCTATTCGTCAGCGCTTACGCCCTGTGCACCCCCGAAAGGCTGCAACCATCAAGGCCGAAGTCGAAAAGCTCCTTAAAGCTGGTTTCATCTACCCGATTCCCCTTACGGATTGGGTGTCTAATATAGTCCCTTTGAATAAAAAGCAGGGCACTATCCGGGTCTGTGTTGACTACCGTGATATCAATCGTGCCTGTCTAAAGGATAACTTCCCTACGCCCTTCATCGATCAGCTTATTGATGAGTGCGCAGGAAGTGAAATTTACTTGTTTATGGACGGTTTCTCTGGCTATAACCAGATCAACATTGCACCCGCGGACTAGCATAAGACGGCTTTTATTTGTCCTTGGGGCACCTTCGCCTATAAGAAGCTTCCTTTCGGTCTAAAGAATGCCGGCGCTACATTTCAACGTGCAATGTCTTATGCCTTTCATGATATTCGTCATATTGTACAGCCTTATCTGGATGACCTCCCAGCTCATTCAGCTAAGCGTCAGGACCATCCCTCTCATCTTCGCGAGATTTTTCTCCGCTGTCGACACTACCGCATTAGGCTCAATCCTCATAAGTGTGTCTTCTGCGTAGAATCAGGCCGACTGCTCGGGTTCATCGTCTCCCGAGAAGGCATCCGCCTGGATCCCCTCAAAGTTGAGGCCATTCTGAATCTTCCTCCCCCTGCCTCTTTGCCGCAATTGCAGAGCTTGCAGGGCAAAGCGAATTTTCTTAGACGATTCATTCCAAATTATGCTGAGGTGGCTAAGGGTTTCACACGGTTATTAAAGCGAGACACACCCTTTCGTTGGGATGCCATCGCTCAGGAGTCTTTTGAGCGACTCAAGGACCTCCTTGTCTCGGCTCCACTCTTAAGACCTCCGAACTACCACCGTGATTATACTCTCTATCTAGCTGCCACTGACACCACCATCGGCATGGTTCTGGTGCAGGATGATGACGATGGCAATGAGCACGTTATCTATTACCTTAGTTGCAATCTCTTGGATACGGAAACTCGCTACGCTTATGTCGAGAAGTTGGCATTGGCAGCTGTCTGCGCCGTCCAACGATTCCGGCACTATATCCTGTTGCGCACCACGACCGTGATTTCCGACTACAACCCAATGACCTACATCTTGTCGCATCAGCTGCTGGGGGGCAAGTACTCGAAATGGATCGTAATCCTACAAGAGTTTGACTTGGAATTTACTGCCGCCAAATCTAAGAAGTCTCTGGTCTTTGCAGAATTGCTCTGTTCTTTGCCATCTCCTTCTGCACCATCTCGTTCAGAAGAGCATATCCCGGATGAAACATTGTTTCTAATCAGTACCCTCGACCCTTGGTATGGGGACATCATAGTATATTTGCAGACGTCTTCCTTCCATCCTAATGTATCGAAAGACGCTCGACGGAGGATTCGTCACCAATCTCAACCCTATCGCATTATTGGCGATACCCTGTATCGCCTCGACGTGGATTATGTTCTTCGCCGATGTTTGACTCTCGAGGAGGCTGAGCGGGTGTTGAATGACTGCCACTCCGGTGCTTGTGGCGGCCACATGTCCGGATATGCTACCGCCCAGAAAATCCTTCGTTCTGGTTATTTCTGGCCTTCTATCTTCAAGGATTGCATCCTTGCGGTCCGTGCATGTCATGAATGCCAGATCTACCACCGGAAAATGCATGCACCTCCTGCACCACTGCACCCTGTTGTTACCGTAGGTCCATTTGCCAAATGGGGCATCGATTATACGTCCTGTAACCCTTGTTCGGCCGGGGGGCATGGGTATATCATCGTTGCCATGGATTATTTCACCAAATGGGCCGAAGCGATGCCTACATTGAACGAAGACGGTTACACAGTGGCGCAGTTTTTGTTTAATCATGTCATTACTCGGTTTGGAGTCCCTCAGGCTATCGTCACGGATCACGGAAAACATTTCCGTAATCACATGATGACGGAACTAACGACCCAACTAGGCTTGCGTCAAGATAGTTCGATGCCGTATTACCCTCAATCCAACGGCCAAGTTGAAGCTGTGAACAAAGTTTTGATCACAATGCTCCAACGTACCGTGGGTACACACAAGTCTAATTGGCATCTGATGCTGTTCCCCGCCTTGTGGGCCTATCGGACCTCGGTGAAGGACACCACCAGTTTCACTCCTTTTCAGCTTGTTTATGGACTGGAGGCCACCCTTCCTGTTGAGTGTGAGATTCCTTCGTTAAAGTTAGCTGTCGAGTTACTTCCCAACACCACTCCGGTGGAGGAACGGCTTCTTTATTTAGAACGGCTAGACGAGACTCATCGCTTAGCTTCTGTAGCTATTGAAGCGCAGAAGAAGAGGGTTAAGGCTCACTTCGACAATACCATTCAACCTCATTCCTTTGTTGAGGGAGATCTAGTACTGCTCTATGATCAAGCTAAGGATAAGCTGGGGGCAGGCAAACTCGAATCCATGTGGCTAGGCCCCTATATCGTGAAGAGAGTTCTGCAAAAGGGGGCATATGAGCTGATCGACTACGAAGGAAATCCTCTCGACAAGCCCCGCAATGGGCTCTATTTGAAAAAATACTATGCATGATTTCGTGCACCTAGTTTGTACATATGTGTGTTTTTAGCAAGTGTGTTATGTGTGCATGATTTCTTGTTTTGCTTTGGTGTGAAGGCGTGTTTTCCTCTTATTGTGTTTTCTGCTTCTTGTGCAGATGTCTAGTGCACCTTATGTTGGTTTCGCTGATGGCGCCTGCCGTAGCACTTGCAATTTGTCTTCTGCGGCGTGGGCGATCTACGATCCTCACGGCGAGTTGCTAGATCTTCAAGGCGTGTTCTTGGGTCGTACCACTAACAATGTTGCCGAATACAGTGTGGTAATTGAATTACTAGCCGAAGTAGTTGATCTCGGCATTCGTGCATTGGTGGTAAACCTGGACTCTCAACTTGTCGTCCATCAACTCAACGGGCAATATTCCGTTAGAGACCAACGCATTCTAAGGTTGTATCTACGTGTAAGATTGTTAGAAAGGAATTTTGATTGCATCACATATCAACACATTCCGAGACGATTAAATACGTTAACTGATGCATTGGAAAACCATGTGTTAGACAGACATTTGCGTAATAGATAAACATCATACAAGAAGACATAGAAAGCATAATAAGACCATAGAATAAGCATATGTAAATAAATTCTTTTCCAAGCATAGTTTGCATGTGTGCTTTTAAGCTTGCATAAAAAATTAAAAAACATGGATCATATGTTGTGCAACTGATACATTAGATCACATATATGTTAGACATTTGCATAGCATATAAAAACATCATCATATGTAAAAGATCCATCCAAAATCGGTATATATATATATCGTGTGGTGCACTAAGGTGCTCAAAAATAAGTGTATATGTCTGAAATAAGGCCGATGTCCTCAGTACATCTGAGACGCGTGTCTCTCAAAAAGCATCAGTGGAAATAAAACCTAGATCTATATTGTGGTGGGTTGTGCTCTCTGTAGCACACAACTGCCCGTGCCACCCGCCTCAGAAGGCGGTGCATCCTGGGTTCCACCCCCACTGTGTGGATCTGAGATGCTATGGGGACCTCCTCGATCCCCTGGTAATCTGGCACCCTCGCCAGCAAGCCCTCGAGGTTGTGCGCCACAGTCTCCACCATATCGCCTCCTGGAGGAGCCAAGGCCAGAACTCCAACACCTTGCCCCTCTCTCCATGCCTCCGGAGCTAGGCCAAGGGGTCTCGTGGGTCCCACATCTGCATATCATAGCATTTATCAAGACATGTACATGAAAAATTAAAAAACATTAAAAAGACAAAAATTAAAAAGAGATCAAGTGTCATACCTCCATCGTCCCAATGCTCTCCCGCGGGTAGTGGCATGTCGGGATCACCGCGGAAGTCGATACCGGCATATGGCTAGTCTTCTACGAAAATGACCTGCCGATCCAGCCACTCTCGAAAATAAACACCCCATGCCACTGGGCGGCCGCCACCTCCACGCGGCATGACATGGCCCCATCGACTGGCCCTCGTCTCCCGGGGACCTCTGGGTGGATCCACGACCATATCCTGTAGCTGTAAGGCCGGCACCCGCTCCAGCATGAGCGGAAGTAAGAGCGACCCATAACCGAACTGCTTCGACTCTCCGCGTCGACAGTTGCTCAGTTGCCTCTTCATGCTGATCGTTACTGCTGCTGCCCAGTTGAATACGGTGGGTTGTAAACACTCGAGAGCTAGTAGTAAATGGGTCTTTGAGGCCTCATGGTTGGCCAAGCAACCCGCTGCCCGTGTCACCATGAAGAGTATGGTGCGAAGAACGATGTCATCCACCGTCGGAATACCCACCTTCCCACTCCGTGTTTTAACAGCCCGTGGGCACACTCGAGCCATGAGCTGGTCAAGGGTCTCACCACTGGGCCGTTGCCCCTCCAGAATGGGCATCTGGCCCCGGCGTGACAACCCAGTCAAAAAATAAATATCCGTGTAATCGAACTCGATATCACGGCCCCGGATTGTGAATTTTCCATCAACTGGGTTCCAAGCTCTGATTAAGAGCTCGAGGAGATCAGGTTGCGCTCTCAGGCGCGGAGTGAGGAAAAATTTCAAGAATCCACATGCCCGCATTGCATTTCGGCAATCCGCATTGGCATAAGCTGCTATATCTTCATTATCATGGGCTCTCTCTTGCCAAACAAATGCCATTGTGTCCTGCATGACCATGAAAAAATATTAGAGCCCTAACCGTTGAAGTTTGTACGTTCAATTTCTTAAAAATAAAATTTCACGGCGTCAGCGCGGCTGTTTTTAAAACAGTCGCGCTGATCATGGCGCCCCTTTGTTTTTTCCTTGGGTCAGTGCGGAACCACACGTGTTTTCCGCGCTAATCCGAGAGGTGGTGTGTGTAAAATTAATCGATCAGCGTGGACCTGATGGGGAAATCCGCGCTGACTGAGAGCGCATCCAAGCTCAAACAATTCGCCCAAATGGCCAAATCCCACCGTGGAAATGTTGCAAAAAAGGCTCAAAATGAAGCGCAGGGAGAGGAGAACCTACCTGGAACAAGCTGTCGGATGGATGGTGTCCGCACGGGATGGAAATCGCTCCGTCAACCTCGCAGCTCCACAACGTTCTCCACAACTCAAAATGGTAACAATGGTAAAAAATGGCTTTTACCCCCCTATTTATGGTAAAAATTTTATAATTGACTATGGTTTTTTATAAATGTGGGTTTTTGTCATGTTTTTAACATGGATTTCGTGCTAATGTTGCTATATTATGCTTTTATGCATGTTTTACTATGTTTTTTAACGTGTCGAACAGGTTTACGCGGGTGGTGTTCTTATGCAGATTCTAGTAACCAGCGTGGTCACAACGGTTCTATTTACACTTGGTCCCAAAAAACGTCATCTTCAAGCTCTTTTCCAACGTAAAGCAAGAAAAGATGGCCGGGTTCCCTCTCGACTCGTTAAATGGAACGAGAGGCGGTCACTTTTAAAGCTCTTTTTTCTACCGTTTAACTTAAAAAGATTGTCGGGTGTTTGTCGTTTCGCACTCGTTATTGGTCCCAAAACGACGTACTTCTGACCGCTTTTTTACTTTTTCGGGTCGAAGTCACTATTCACAAAAAGTACTCCTCGATCATACTGGTCGGGCGGTTCTTTCGAGCATTGTTTTATACTTTTTCGGGCTCGAGAGACACAACTTTACGAAAAAGGACCCCCCCAGAGTTTTCTTTTCCGCCGTCTTTTCAAACTCTCTAAACAGGAAAAGACGCTGAGTTCTTCCTTTGTCAGGCTCGTTAAAACTTAATGACATCGGACATCGTCGAAATGATGCCTTCCAAGCATATGCTATCCCCGTCAAGCTTGTCCTCCAAAAATAATCGGGCTACCTGCCAGAAATGGTGGGGAAAATGGAACTGCAATAATAGTCGTGTCGGCAGTATGTCGCTCTTGAACATGGCACTCGTCTGCATTCGTGTCTGGGTGGGGATTTCTCATCTTGTTTTACACTAGCCTCCGTGGGTTTGGGTTATCGTATTTGACCTCTCATCTGCTCATTGCCTTGTCACCATGACCTCTGCTCATTTGATGTCAGATACTGCCAAATCCGCTGTCGTGCCGCCAATATGTTCAAGAGAAGTTGGCCTCTGCAAACGTACCACCTCCCTCTGATGTCTCACACAAAGTATTTTCCTCTGTCTCGTGTCGATGATGTGGGAAACATCATGGCCCACCTTCGATCAAGGTTACTTCCTGTCGACTTCAGCTCATTATCCAGGAAAGTGACCTAGAGACCCCCTTCAGGTGCCTTAGAGCCTGCATGCCTCAATGGTAGGTTCTTCGTGTTTGACGCGAGGTTTTCATCATTGGCCTCCGATCGGATGATTCTGCGGGTGTTCGACACCAGCTCATTGATTCACACGCCGCGGATTGTGCCTATAAGTACCTTGAGGACCATTGTCATTATTGGTGGTACCTCTCGCGTCTGTTAACAGTTTTCATCATTGACTGGTAATCAAACGATGTTCATGCATGTTCGACTTCAGCTCAGGTATTCACATGAACTTGTACTTTGTTCGGAATGGGATGGAACGCAAGACCCTGGTTTTTGCCTGCTACAAACCAGGTTGCGATTTTGTGGATTATTATTACATGACTCACTGATGGATGGCTGCGCCCATACCTGAGTCTTTTAGGATGGCTGCGACCATACCTTATTATCATCATGGTCTCTTCAGTTGGGTGGCTGCGTCCATACCACAAACCTTCTTCATATGTCTTTTGGATGGTTGCGCCCATGCCTAGACTACATGTAATTGAGATATCAGTTGTACATGCGGGTCCTTCCTGGTGGTGTTCCAGTTCGGCGAGTTTGTAAAGAATTTCACCCCTCCCACTCTCTTGGGCTTCATGCTTTAGGGGGCATCTGTTACATAGTAATTTTTCACTGTCTCCCTGTCAGTCTCCCTACTGTGCCATGAATTCCAATTAATCATGCTCCTGCTCCCTAGTCTGGCCAAATGAACCACTTTGCCAAAGTTTATTTGACCAGCGCGACTGTTATTAAAATAACCACGCTGACTGGCGGCTGATAGTGCAACTGATGTGCTGCCAGCGCGAAAGCACACGGGTTTTCCGTGCTGGTCGAATTTCATGAGCCATCGCATCCTATGAAAATATTAAGCCGTGCTGACACAGCCTGCTTCGTTATTAAGATGCGCTGTCAGCGCTACAGTTCAGTTATACACTCGCGCTGATCCAGTTTGGGCGAATTTGTTCCAACAACCATCCTTCCAGATGACTCCAGACTTGGTTGTTGGCCTTGTGGGTATCGCCCTCCCTTCTATGGCATGTCTGTTCGTCATTTGAAACCACCTTCCTTGAAGATAAGCTCATCCTCCCCCCATTCATGGAGACTCCTTCTCCTATTTAAACCTCTACCATTACCATGAGCAGCTAGTTTGGATTGTGTGGAATTGATAGTGCTCAGATTGCTGCTACTAGTAGGTAGTTGGTGTGATAAGTGTGGAATTGCTAGATAGCTTAAAGAAGGTTGTGAAGTGTTTCTTGTGTGAGAGAGAGTTTTTGTCTTGGGAGATCTACCTCCAAGGGTGAATGCTTAAGAGACTTGCTGGCTGGACCCTCTTGAGAAGGATTCGACGTTAGAACATTTGGTTGTACTCTTCTCTGTTATTGATTAATAATAGATGACTACTATTATGGTTCCATTCTCATTTGTCTCTGTAATGGTTAATGTGAATTACGTCCTTTCTGACTGATGTATAATTGCTTTTATTAGATTTCACACTTGTGTTTGTCTTTCTCTTCGTGTGTGCAGGTATTTATTCGCGGAGATCGCAGAGGATTATGACCGGCCAAGAGTGAAGAAGCGAGAGCGGCATCTCTTCATCAAACAATAGCGTTGGAATCCAAGTAGGTGTTCATTGCCTACCTTTTATTTGCAATTAGGAACTTGCATAGTAGCATTGACTGATTGTTGCTAGACCCATTTTGGGCTAGTAGGGATCGCCTCTATCCGTAGAGGGGATTTACCTCTCCAACAGTAAGCTTTCAATCGATGCATGGGATGGTTTGATTGGCCAAAGATATTATTAACCAATGGATCTGCAATTAGCAGAGGTTTTGGACAAATGAAAATGAAGAAAATAACTCAGAAAATTGATTTTGTTTTCAAAATTCGGAGTTTGATCTTCTGCCTGATTTTTGACCCAATAAACGATTAAATCTGTTAGTGAAACCTCCTCAAAAACGTTCTCCTTGATTTTCTCTTTCCAATGAGCCATCCTGGGCCTCATTTGGCCAAGTATAATTCAATCTATGAGCCTCCAAAGTTGATGGATCAAATCTGATGTAAATCTGGAAATTTTGTTGTTGGGCTAAAAAGAGAATTTCAATTAAAATTTTAATCCTAAATTAGCATTCTAATTATCTAATAATTAATTCTATTTTAATTATTAATTATAAACTAAACTAATTATTTAACAAACTATTATTAATTAAAATTAATCTAACTAACTAATATTTTTAATTAATTTATAAACTAATTAACATTAATCAAAATAATAATTAAATTTTAATTAAATTAGATTAATTAAATTCTATATATTAATTAATTTATTTAATTTAAAATCTAATATATATAAAATATTTAAACTAACTACTACTACATTTATGTTACCATTTTACTCCTACGATATTCACACTTACCATTCACTCATTTGTATGAGTGAAATCTTGAAATTAAAAAATACAAACCATAAGTTAATAACATGCCTTTGACTTATCACCATGGCATATCGGAGCGGGGGAATGGGGAATATCGGGGTTTTCATACTTGTGTCAAGTTGGAAAACCTCCGATGCGATATATACACTTTTTAATGATCGGGATCGGGAGGATTGAGTCCATTGGGGTTTTTTGAAATGTCACTTGAAAATTCCCGATGCGATCAAAGCGTCCGATGCGATTAAATTTTTTTTTATTATATATTTTATATTATATTGATATTTCATGTATTGAATTTTATTTTAATTAAATTAATTATTAATTAATTTAATTAATTTAAAATTTAACATTAAATATCAATTTTATTGTGGTTTTATTTTATGAATTTTAGTTTCTAAACTACAGCCACTTGTAAAATAAATAAAAAGAATAAAAATAAACTACAACCACTTGGATATTATGGGTTTTTTAAGATTAGTAATTGATTTGGAAATTGGAGTAAATTTCTTAAATCCCAATACTTAATGATTTGGCTGCATAACTAAAATGGAAAAATGTTAGTAAAAACTTGCTACGGGTTAATATTTAAAATGAATGCGTTATTGAACTAATTTATTTACAAAATGCAATATTGTACATTTTATGCATTTTTAACCCAGGCTAAATAAATGATGAGACTTCAAAGGAGTGTCATTTTCAAACTAGTTGACCAAATGAGGCGAAACAAGCCTCAATGGAAAGTTTATAAAAAATCGATTCTAACAAAGCAATCAAAACAAGAATCCAAAGAAAACGAAAAATTAACAAAAGCGTAGGGCAATCAACTAAATAAAAATCCAAAAAGGTGTTTAGCCAAAAAATTTTATAGAAAGGGTCCCCATTATTTGAAGTGAACAAGTAAAAAATGGGGGGTTGTGTTTTTACCACAACACCTCCCTGCTGGTCACCTTGATCGATCCTGGAAAACAATGCATCATGGTACATTAGGAGATTTTTGTATTTTATTTTATCTCTTCATGAGTGATTGCAAAAGAAGGTACATGAATGGGACATGATGTGATGATGGACGAAATGAAGAAGGATCACATGATAGAAGACTTGCTCGCGGTTGGACGAACACGCAAAGCATATAAAGTAGAAAGAAAAGGAGATACATACACATGCATGAACCATCAAGCGAATACAAAGACCATCAAATACTGTGAAAACTTCGTCATGCAAAGGTGAAGATATGATACACCAAGATCATACTCACCAACCAACAACATAACAACTTGACACAGACACCACAGTCAGCATGTTCATGTGAGCAATGTCATATCGAGTTGTGTCATGAGTCATCTTCGCCACATCACTAGTTTGGGAAAAACTTGTTGTAATCAATGTAATGTAATGTGGATGTCCAAGAGAGCCATAGATGAAGTTGAAGAGTCATGTAAGTCAAACAGTCATGAGGAAAGTTGAAGAGTCACAAAGGTTAGTTTTATCCTTGGCTATATATACCCCCTCATTTGTAAATGTAAATGAATTTTCATCTTGGATCCTCCCACACAGTCTTGAGAGCCTATAATAATTTATTTGAGGAGTGAGCAGTGCCTCCAATGCTCCACTACTGGGGCTAGTGATGTAAGGTGTGTGGTTGTGCCTTGAAACTTTCACTTAATTGAGAAGCCTATCAGAGGCAAACACATTTTCATGCATCCATTGTATTCATTTGTAAGACTATTATTTAAATTCTTGTAATGCATATTTGCTTAAATTGTACCAAAATAGTTGAACTGATTCCATTATTCTAGTGCATATGTTGTTGAAGATGTGGTGTAATGGTGGTTATTGCTATCTGGTCAAACACTTGGTCGTGGTGATGATATACCGCGCACCTGTCTTCTTTCTTGGAGGTTGTATCGGTCCTATGAAATCAATTTCCCATTTTTCTAAAGGCTACAATGATACCTGCAGATTCAAAGGCATCTCATCCCTCTGTGATGGCCTTCTAGTTCTTTGACATGCATTGCATGCCCTACAATATGCTTTGGAATCCTCATGCAATTTTGGCAACCACAACCCAGCGCATAAGATTTTCTGTGTTTTGCTTTTCGTGTATAATGGCCTCCCGCAGCTCCTCCATGAGCTTCATCAAGGACACTATTTCTCTCAAACTCAAGCACATAGTGTCGTAGTATTTTTTATGATCCCATATTATACAAATGGCCTACAGTAATAGAAAAGTCTGCCATGTGCACCACCAATTCCTTTTTTTGTTGACTAGTGTATCCCTCTCAAGCCATTCCTATAGTTAGGAACTGCATAATGTCTGCAAAATGATTGTCTGTTGCAGGCACCAAAAAGTATCACGCATCAGGTAGCCCCTCCTATAAATTGGTATGCTCCTCTCTTGTTTCAATGCGTGATAGATGATATGACCCTGCATTCAATCGCCTTGGCTTAACAATTACTTTGAAATCATATTCTTGAAATAGCAGCAACCATTTACATATTCCCCACCAACACATGCTTGTTGACTAGGTAATTTAATGCAGAATTTTCTGCATACATCATAAAGTGTCCACCTAGTAGGTAATTTCTGAATTTCTAGAGTGCGTATACCATAGACATTCCTTCGTGCTCTGTCGTTGAATAATTCATTTTACCCTTGGACAACTCCATGCTTGCAAACCCTATAAGGTGCTCCAACTCTCCTTCACCAGCCTATCTCAGTACTACTCCCAATGCAATACATGACGCATCTACATGCACATGAAATTCCTTCTTCCAATCTGGGAAGACTAGCATTAGAATGATGACCATTTTTTTCCTTTCATTTATCTAGACTCCACTCACATTATTCATCCCCACATAATGTAGCATCCTTCTTTAGCATATTTTCCATCGTCCCGGTAATATGAGCATAACTTTTGATGAACTTTCGATAGTATCCAATCTGACCCAACATTGCGTGCAAATGTTTAACACTCCCTAGCGCTTCCAAATTAATTATACCCATGATCTTAATAGGGTACACAATTAAGCCTTGTCTGCATACCACATGACCCAGCAGGATTCCAAAAGGGATGTAAAACAAACATTTCTTCAAGTTAAGTTCAATCTGATACCTTCGGGATGCACCCAACATCAAGCACTGATCCAAGAGGATCTCAAGACACTAATGGGATGGATAAGGCTTGAAATTCAAAATGGGAGAAACGAGAATTTAGTGGCACCAAGTGAGAGGGCCCATCCTCCTGATTGCGATGGTGCGAACGGTTCATCAATATGAGCTTGTATGCAAAAGATAGAGCTCTTCAAAATTTGGTATGGCAAGGGAAAAATGGGGCCCACAGTGTGCCACATGGCATCCCAATCAGCACATGGGACCCACATGGAAGCCTTCAAATCTCAACACTTGGCTTTCCCTAATGACCTCCTAAACCTGCACAAGAGACAAACAATATTTTGTTATAGTTTTTATATAGTTAATACCTTAACTATATAACCAAATCCAAATATTTATGGAAAGAAAAATCTATAACCAAAGGTATATGTCAAAATCCAACCATATATGTATATTAACCAAAATCAAACTATATAGCAGAATCATTTTTTGTTATATTAAAATAGTGCAACAAAAACGAACGTGACATTCACATGGGGGGGAGGGGGGGTGGGGAGGGGGGGTGGGGGGGGTGTTGTTAAAAAGGTTAATACATATATAATCTAAAATCGTTAAATGAATGGCATATGGTGGAGTATGGTTCTAACGAAACTATATATTATATATAGTTATAACCAACGTATATGGTGGGGACATATGTTATATGGTTGCAAAACCATATTACCAAAACGCATATGAAAACAACCAATCAAACAGTCATATGTGTTGATAGCTATATAGTTAAACCAAATGGTCAACGATGGGTACATTGGAGGCTTGGGTAGGTAGCCACGTGGTGGTCCCTCCACCCAAAGCCACCCAAAAAAATGTACAATGCCAACCTACAAGATTTAATGTGGATTTCGTTGGGATGGGGAAGGGTGCGGGTCCCATAAAGTATGAGCCCACCCCCCAATGTAATATAAAAATATATATGACACATATATGGGTTGGGTTTGTTATGTTATTTAAAAATAACCCATAATAACCAAACTATGGTAAGTCCAACCATGTTATTATTTAAACATAATATTTTTGTCAGCATTAGGGTAGACAGCATAGGTACAGCAGCCCAGGCACAGAAACCAAGACAAAGGCAGTGGAACCTTGAGCATTCAGAAAACACTGGTGGAAACATGCTTGGCTGAATTTTTTGTAGGGGGGTGATTTTGGTCCAATCTCAAAGTTGGGAAAGTTTTATATCGGTTTTGCACCTCTCAGTGATGGGAATCCAATGGTGGTGTCATTTTTTGCAACAGAGCTCTCCAATTTTTGGGCATTTTTCAGCATGGAGGTATAATGCTCCATTTCTGTAACTGATGAATGTAACTTCTTTTGATGCCATTTTTAATGACTAAAGGCCTCCCCATTGATCGAGCAGGGCTCGGAGACGTAGTTCAGGAGGGGAAAACTCTCTTATCAAGTTCTTGTCTTCTTGTCTTCTTATGCGCTTCTTCTTCTTTCTCTCACATGTGCACATTTAAAGTTTCTCTTTGGTTAAGCTACAAACTGTATATGTAATTCTTTTAATGCATCTATAAAAAAAGATAACATAGATCAAGTGGTATCAGAGCAGGTGTTTTTAGATGTCAATTGCATGTTTGTATGCTAACGATAAATAGGCTCCGAAGAGGTGAAGGGGAGTTACAGTCTTTCGATCCCGAGGCGGGGCGTTCACATCGAAGGAAAAACATGGCAGATGAAGAGGCTCGGTATCAGGAGGAGCTCAATTTTCGTAAGACTTTCTATATGATGGTAGATCATGTTGAGAAGTTGATCTCAAAGCTTGAAAAATTGGAAAATGCAGAGGGGAAAAGTCCAGAAGGACAACATTCAGTACATGGAGATGATGATGGAGGAGATCCACCTCCTTCTCCTTCCACAAGTGGAAGTTCTTCCTCTTCTTCGCACCATCATAATAATTGAAATTCCAAAGATGCATCTAAGAAGCCTTTCTTTAAATTAGATGTTAAATTTGATCTCCCCATGTACAATGGTGAAAGTAATGCAGAAAAACTTAATAATTGGATTAGGTAGATTGAGATCTACTGTAGGATTCTGCAGATCATGGAGGATGAAGCAAAGATTCAGTTGGCCTCTTTGTGATTAACCAACACCGCTCTCGTCTGGTGGGAGAGCAAAGTACAAAGTAGTAAGGATGTGGGTAATCTTTATTCCTCTTGGCCTAATTTCATTTCTGCATTAAAAGCACAATTTTATCCATTAGGTTACATGCAAAAAGATTTAATGAACTGCCAGTATTTAAGGCAAGGCAAAGGTCAAGATGTTTAGAGTTTTACTGAAGAATTTAGGAATCAAGCACTAAATTTGCATATTGCACTTGATACAACTGAAATTGTAACTAAATACATTGGATTGTTACATAATTATATTAGGCATTCATTGTTATTGTTTGAACCAACCACCATTGATGCGGCTAGCGTAAAGGCCATTCACATTGAGAACAGGGGAAAATATGACAGAGATGACCAATCAAAGAGAACGGCAGCAGTCAAGAGAAGGGGAGAAAAGCCCTCTTGTACACATTGTGGGAAAGAGGGGCATGATGAAGAGAATTGCTAGAAGCTGCACCCTGAACTGAGACTTGAGAGGAATGATAGAAATGGGAAACAGAAGGTCGTCGCCACCATACAACAAAGCCAAGATTCTGAGTCAGAGGAAGATGAGAAAGTCACAACTACGGGATGTGCACGAGGTAGGCCCATTGACTTGGGGTCTGACTCTAGTGACGAGACAAAGCTCACAGCCTTTGGGATCGTGAGAGCAGGGCCCATCGATTTGGGGTCTGATTCTGGCCATGAATCAAGAATTTCAACCAATATAACAAAAAGGACACTTCCTTCAGTAGAACTTGAAGAGATCAACCACCGCCTTCAAGTAGAGAATGCCAAGCTAAGGAGGCTTCTACAGGAGGTGAGGGATGAAAACCAAAGGTTACAATGCGAGTTTCAAGCCAAGGATGGGGCCTTGGAATAGCCACAACATAGCTATCTGGAGGTAAAAAGCGATTCTCCAATTTCATATGAATTTCATGATGATGAGTTTGCTACTTCTGAAAAACATACTGCAAGGATTGGATCCAAGCTAATGAAGAAAATGGGATATCAAGGAAAGGGCCTCAACACCCAAGGCCAAGGCATCATAAACCCCATCAAAGTCAAGGAGTTGCTATGTTATGCAGGACTCGGATATGTCGAAAAGGAGATGGGGAAAAACTCCGATATGGCTAGTAACCAGCCAACAACAGATGATGAAATTCCTTCCTCACAATCCAGCGATAGTGAAGGCTCCATGGACACCTTTCGAAAGAACACCAACGGGAAGCGCCACAAGATATCCCTAAAGGTTTGGAGGAGAAAGAATCATTGTAGCCATTGTAACAAAGAGGGACACCAGCAAACCACATGTCCGATGCTTCATGCTTTGGAACCATCGCCAGAAAAGCAGAAAGATGAATATGTGCAACCGATATAACCACCCTGTCCACGATGGTCTGCTTTATTGAGTTGGTTTTTTTAAGGGTAATAACTTGTTATGGCCACCATTGTAAATCATTTGTTGCATTTTTGTGTAAAAGTGATGAGATGTTTCCATCACTTGGTCAGAAACAGTGATGTATGGTCATGTTTGAATTGTATTTTGAGTTGCATGTTAAACTATGAAAGTGATGTTTGGCCTTATGAATGTAAATCATGGGGTTGCAGTGATGATGTGGTTTCTATCACTTATTGGAGCAACCATGATAAGTCAACCTTCTTGTCATAGCTGGGGTATTGAGTCCATCTTAATGTAAATTTGACCACCGAGTGTGATAAACATGTGGCAAGTATGGGTCATTAGTTTGGTCATGTTATTTGAAAAAAAACAATGTACTACAGGTTGCAGAGGTAGCAGGTGTCAGTTTGTCGCTTAAGGCTCCGAAGGACAAAGGTGGAGATAGAAGTGAGACCTTTTCAGGGCACTTGTGATGCAAACAGGGTATAGAAGAAGTTGCAGAGTATCTTTCATGATTTTGGAGGACCAAAAGCTCATCAGTGGGGAGGATTTATCCAAGAGGATCTCGAGACACTAAGGGGATGGACAAGGCTCGAAATTCAAAATGGAAGAAAGGAGAATTTAGTGGCATCAAGTGAGAGGGTTCGTCTTCCTTATTGCGATGGCATGAATGGTTCGTTAATCTAAGCTCGTATGCAAAAGATAGAGCTCTTCAAAATTTGGTATGGTAGGGGAAAAATGGGGCCCACAGTGTGCCACATGGCATCCCAGTCAGCATGTGGGACCCACATGGTAGCCTTCAAATCTCAACACTTAGCTTTCCCTAATAACCTCCTAAACCTGCACAAGAGACAAACAACATTTTGTTATAGTTTTTATATAATTAATACCTTAACTATATAACGAAATCCAAATACATATGAAAAGAAAAAAACTATAACCAAAGATATATGTCAAAATCCAACCATATATGTATATTAACCAAAATCAAACTATATAACAAAATCATTTTTTTTTATATTAAAATAGTATAACAAAAGCCAACGTGACATTCACGCCGGGGGGTGCTGTTGTTAAAAAGGTTAATACATATAAAATCCAAAACCGTCAAACGCATGGCATATGGTGGAGTATGGTTATAACAAAACTATATATTATATATAGCTATAACCAATTTATATGGTGGGGAATATGTATGTGGTTACAAAACCATATTACCAAAATTCATATGAAAACAAGCAATCAAACGGTCAACGATGGGTACGTTGGAGGCTTGGGTAGGCGACCACGTGGTGGTCCCGCCACCCAAAGCCACCCAAAAACATGTACACTGCCAAACTACAAGATTTAATGTGGATTTCATTGGGATGGGGAAGGGTGCGGGTCGCATAAAGTACGGGCCCACCCCCCAATGTAATATAAAAATATATATGACATATATATGGGTTTGGTTTGTTATGTTATTTAAAAATAACCCATAACAACCAAACTATGGTAAGTCCACCCATGTTATTATTTAAACATAAGATTTTTGTTAGCATGGAGGTAGTACAACAGCCCAGGCACAAAAACCGAGACAAAGGCAGTGGAACCCTGAGCATTCAGAAAACACTGGTGGAACCATGCTTGGCTAAATTTTTGCAGGAGGGTGATTTTGGTCCAGTCTCAGAATTGGGCAAGTTTTATATCGATTTTGCACCTCTCAGTGATGGGAATCCAACGGTGGTGTCAGTTTCTGCAACAAAGCTCTCCAATTTTCAGGCATTTTTCAGCATGGAGGTATAATGCTCCATTTTTGTAATTGATGAATGTAACTTCTTTTGATGCCATTTTTAATGAATGAAGGCCTCCCCATTGATTGAGCAGGGCCCGGAGACGTAGTCCAGGAGGGACGAACTCCGTTATCAAGTTCTTGTCTTCTTGTCTTCTTATGCTCTTCTTCTTCTTTCTCTCACATGTGCACATTTAAAGTTTCTCTTTGGTTAAGCTACAAACTGTATATGTAATTCTTTCAATGCATCTATAAACAAAAGATAACCTGGATCAAGCACAAACTAGCTACGTGGAACTTTACTAGTCCAAACACCGTCCAATCATCAAAGTACACCTCCAAAAACTTGTGAATGAACTCTTTTAAATGTCACGATGACTAAGTGTGAGAAGATTGCCAGTGCATTCTTAAGTCCAAAAGGCATTACAATATACTAAAAACATCCCCACTCGGTTGCGAAGGTTGTCTTACTCATGTCTTCTAGTGCAATCTTAATCTAATGGTACCCAGAGAACACATCAATGAATGAATATGCTTCTTGTCCTCCTACATTGTCCAGTACTTCATCCATGAATGCTGTAAGAAAAGGATCATAAACTTAAGAATATTTAAGCTTCATGAGATCAACCAATATCCTTATTTCATCCTTATCCTTCTTTTCCTAAACTAACATTTGGTTCACCTAATTAGAATCCTCTACCGGTTCAATAATACTTGCTACAAGCATCTTATCCAGCTCCAAGAGGACCTTTTCTTTACACTTTTGATTAAGGCAATAGGGTCTTTGCTTAATAAGCTTCACGTCTAGCTTCAAGGTAATTTTCAATATACACAAGTCTCTTATTATTCCATTTAGGTCTGAAAACTTTGTAGGGAACAAATCGTGATACTTGCATAGCAGCTCAGTGACCTTATCTACTGTGGCATAATCCTAGTAGTCCCCAATCTTCACAAACTTCGGTTTCGCTTTTGTTCCAATATTCACTTGTATAGTGTTAAGTGGCATGATGATATATGGATTCTCTATTTGTGGTCCATCCACTTCGTCGTTGCCTTCTGCCTCTGGGATATTAATGTTCGTTAGATCCTTGTCTTCCTCTTTAGTAGTCACATTGTAGCACTCCAGTACATGGCGCAGCTGGGTGGTCCAATCTGGTTGAATCAAATCAAAGGGATCCTATGGTATTCTTAAGATCACTCTCTTTCCCTCCTACAATGCCTCATCAATGCATTCAAATCCGTCCTCAAAGGTAAATGTCATCATGAATTCATGTCTCAAAATGTCCCATTCTTCAGTGTCGTGGTAGAGCTCTATTTCCAAGTACCAATTCATTGATATCATATCCAATGTATGATAGAATAAATACACCCACTCCAGTTGTGGCTCCACTCCATAGAAATTGGTCCACTTTTCCAAATGAGCTCGTGGATCATTCCTTCCATCTTATTTCTCTCTTAGCCGAAATTTTGGGCAACCAAACTGCAATTTCATCATTTTCTATGTTGGCGTCATCCATCAAAATTGTCTTTATGCATACCCACCCATCTTGTGGGCATAGTTTGCAGCGCCAAATTCAAGGCTTGAAAGTGCATCTTCTCTGGCACTTCCCTTTTAAATGCATCCAAAAATTTATCCACATCAATTAAACCATCATAATAAGGAAAAATTCTTACATCCAATGACAAACATCGCAATAACTTATTCATCATGTTACAACAAAGTGTAGATACTTTGTGCAACCTATTCTCCCAGTGTTCCAACTCCTCATCTGAATCAAATCTATAGGAACTTTTGCAGTCCTAGGAAATACATCCATCAACTGTCGGATTCACCCAATCTTGATCTCGTGTTGTTATTTTGTAGATTTGATCCAAATCATCATCACTTTCATAATCACACACCAAACCAGTATACCACGGTCCTTTTGCAAGTTCCAAAGGTACTACTACATGGAGCAATTTCATTTTAAATGACATCATCTGCTTCTTTAAATTGATCACCCCATTCATGTCAGTAACCCAATCGATCCCAAGGAGTGCAGGGTAGGGATTGTTGTCATCCACAATCTCTATTATTTCAAAAGTGACCAACACACTCACACCTTCAATATCTACTGTTACTCCCTGTAATCTTCCCATGGGTATAATCTTATGTTGATTTGTCATCCTCAATTGAATCGGAGACCATTGGACTGTAGGTCTCCCCATTCTTTCCCACGTTTGTTTAGGAAATAGGTTCGCATCTGACCCCAAATCCATAAGAACTTGATCCATTTCATACTCTCCTATCTACACATTGAGCCTCATCTCACACCCTATTCTTGCCTTATGCTTACCAATTTTTTTGACTATGCAAGGTCCTTGAGGAGTATCTTATTTTCTATCACACTTATTGATCAACTCTTGTAACCCTTTCACAACCTTGCTATCATGCAGTAGCTTCATGCAAGTTTCCAAAAAGGTAGTAAGCTTGGAGCGGTCCAGTTCTTCATAAAACTTATCCTGATTTCGTAAGGTTGAGGCCTTAACAAATATTTTCTTTGCTTCCATGAATGTTTCCTTCTTGCACTCCAAATCAAACCCAACCTACTTTTCTAGAGATTTGTGTACCTACTCACTTTCTTCAGGCTTCTTTCCTTTATCTTTGTCAGTCGTCATTCCGCTTCGCAGCACGATGTTAACATTAGAATCCTCTTCATGGGGTTCAACCTCATCATATGTAGTTTCTAGGTAGGCTGTTGAGGTTGCGCCCTCTTCTCCTATATCTTATCTATTACTACATGGAAATATTCTATCATGTGAGAAAAATGAGTACAGTATCAGCATGACAGGTGTGTTGAGCTTGTATAGTCTCACACGTAGTGTCTTGGCACTCTGCAATTGTAACAAATACCCTTCCCCCGACCTCAACTAGGTTATCCTCCTTCTCCTCAGCCTTGTTTGTGCCCATGATATGCTTCGTGCGCTCCCCCAATACCTTGATTAGAAGACCGAGTTACTATATTCATTCGATATGTAGGTGTTCTTTCCATCATCAACTCATGGCTATGACAATTACGCTCATCATGGCCCACCAATTTACAGAAGTTGTAGAAGAGTTGTTGCAGTGCCTGTACAAATTTCTACAGCAAGTGGCAATTGTCTCTTACATGTTTTCCGGCTACCTGACAGATAGCGTACCATAGCATGGGCCCTGCACTTGGCCCTATTTGAGCTTCTGACCTCAAAGGCATTGACCCTCCTCCTGCAACATAATTCGCGAATATAAGGAAGTGATAATTATCATGCCCCTAGCTCTTGCATTTCTAGCACCAAACTTCTTTGCGCACCTTTGTCCAAGTAATTCTATTGTTCTTGAGACTTTGAAACTCTACACAAAGATTCTGCAATTCCATGTGAATCTACTAAACTCCCAAAGAAGCATCCTTAATTAGCATCTCATGCAATCTCATCAGAATTTCAAGCGCTTCCACCTGGGTCCCAATCTTTTGTTGTGATAAGGAAACGTTAGGTGAGGCAAGAGTGAATCTACAAAGCATTCATGGTGTTTTCCTTCCATAAGATTCGTGTTACCTTCCTGGATCTAGCATTTTAATCTCTAATGTAGATCCTAGGGTGTTTCGCCAGGCCTCATCATGATTTCCTTGAATCCAATGACAGGTTGTGATTTAAGCTTGGGCCTACTGAATTACTTATTCATTACAGTCTGAATGTGTACTAATAGAGTTGTCAAGTTATCAATACAGTACTTAGGGTACCACATTAGCGCGTGATCCTGTAGAGTAGTAACTAACTTTTCTTTCTTCATCTAATCATCTGTAATATTTTGGGTTGTCCATACAACCTTCGCAATGAACCAAGACTAGTCTAGGTCCTCATTTCCCAAGCCCTTGAAAACTAGAAATTTCATTGTATTTGACATATCAAATGGTGGCGGAGGTGGTGGAAATTTGGATGGAGGTGTATGTTATGCAGGCGAAGGCGAAGGTGGTGTTGATGGAAGATTTAACTTGACTTGTGACCCATGATTGCACTCATCCCCAAAACTACGCAGTAGTTTTCCAACCTTCATGCCTACACTTCCTGCAGAAACTACGTAGACATGAGGGACATGCCTTTGTTTCTTGTCGCTTCACTATCCCAGTAAATTACATAGTTTTGCCAGACAGTCCCCTTGTTGACCTAGTATTCTCTCCGGCTAAAAACTGCGTAGTTTTCATTGACAGTCCTCATGATGCCCAACACTCCATTCATCCTAGAAACTGCAGAGTCATGTCCTTCCTTGACTATCTTCCAAAATTACGCAGTTATTACCTATAGCTCCCACAACATAATCTCAAATTCCTCCAGAAAACTATGTAGTTTTCACTGCCAGTGCTTCTTGTTGCCCACACTGCCTCCTAGGAAAAATTATGCAATTCTTCCTCCTAGCTGAGCCCTCTCCTCCAAATTCTATTGTTTTCCTTGACTGCTCAAATTAGCCTCTGAGTGAACTCTGTGCAGTATCTCTCTACTTTGCCACGTAGCCTAGCATCCCAACTTGAGTTATGCTTTGCACAGTCTCAGTACCTTGTCAGGAAAAACTATGCAATTCTTCCTCCTGGTTGAGCCCTCTCCTCCAGATTCTACTGTTGTCCTTGACTGCTCAAACTAGCCTCCCAGTGAACTTTGTGTAGTTTCTCCCTACTCTGCCACGTAGCCTAGTATTCCAACTTGAGCTATGCTTTGCGTAGTCTCAGTACCTTGTCCTCCCTCTTGGTCACCTGGACCCATCATAGAAAACAATGCATCATGGTACATTAGGATATTTCTCTATTTTATGTCATCTCATCATGAGTGATTGCAAAATCAGGTACATGAATGGAACAAGACACGATGATGAACAAAATGAAGTAGTGCATGATGGAAGACTTGCTCGTGGTTGGAAAAACACACAAAGCATACCGAGCAGCAAGCGAAGGAGATACATACACATGCGTGAACCATCAAGCGAATACTAATACCATCAAATACCTTGAAAAATTTGTTATGCAGAGATGAAGATATGATACACCAGGAGCATACTCATCACCCAACAACATAACAACTCAAAATAGACACCATAGTCAGCATGTTCATGTGAGAAATGTCATATCGAGTTGTGTCATGAGTCGTCTTCACCACATCACTAGTTTGGGCACTTGTTGTAATCAATGTAATGTACTATGGAAGTCCAAGAGAGCCCTAGATGAAGTTGAAGATTCATGTATGTCAAACAGTCATGAGGGAAGTCAAAGAGTCACAAAGGTGAGTTTCACCCTTGGCTATATATATACCCCCTCATTTGTACATGTAAAGGAATTTTCACCTTGGCTCCTCCAACATAGTCTTGAGAGTCTATAATCATTTCTTTGAGGAGTGAACACTGGCTCCAATGCTCCACTATTGGGGCTAGTGATGTAAGGTGTGTGATTGTGTCTAGGAATTTTCACTTAATTGAGAAGCCTGTTAGAGGGCAGAACATTTTCATGGATGCATTGTATTCATTTGTAAGACTAGTATTTAAACATTTGTAATGCATTTATGCTTAAATTGTACCAAAATAGTTGAACTAATTCGGTTATTCGTTGTTGAAGATGTGGTGTAGTGGTTGTTTTTTATATCTTCTCAAATACTCGGTCGTGGTGAAGATATACCACACACCTGTATTCTTTCCTAGAAGCTGAATTAGTCCTACTAAATCAACTGCCCATTTTTTGAATGGCTACAATGATACATGAGGATTCAAAGGCATCTTATCCCTCTACGATGCCTACTAGTTCTCTTACATGCATCACATGCCCTACAATATGCGTTGGAATCCTTATGCAATTTTTTCCACCACAACCCAATGCGTAAAAATTTATTTGTTGTTTCTTTTCCTACATAATGGTCTCCCGCAACTCCTCCATGAGCTTCAGCAAGGACATTGTTTCACTCAAACTCGGGCACATAGTGTCGTAGTATTTCATCTAATCCCATATTATACAAATGGCTTGCAATAATAGAAAATTCTGCCATGCGTACCACTAATTCCTTATTTTGTTGACTAGTGTATCCCTCTTGAGTTGTTCCTGTATTTAGGAAGTGGATAATGTTTGCAAAATGATTGTCTGTTGCATGCACCGCAAAGTGTCATGCGTCAGGTAGCCCCTCCTATAAATTGGTAGGATCATCTCTTGTTTCAATGGATAATAGATGATATGGCCCTGCATTCAATCACCCTGGCTTCAAAAATACCTCAAAATCATATTCTTGAAATAGCAGCAACTATCTACATATTTCCCCCCCAACACAGGCTTTTTGACTAGGTAATTTAATGCAGAATGATGTGCATACATCTTAAATTGTCTGCCTAGCAAGTAATGTCTGAACTTCTGGAGCGCGTACACCATAGCTAGACCTTCATGCTTTGTTTTTGAATAATTCTTCTTAGCATTGTACAACTCCCTACTTGCAAACCCTATAGGGTGGTCCAACTCTCCTTCACTGGCCTGTCTAAGTACTACTCCCAGTGCAATACATGATGCATCTACATCCACATGAAATTCCTTCTTCCAATCTGGGAAGACTAGGATCAGTGTTGTGACCAATTTTCCCTTTAATATATCTAGACTCCACTAACATTCTTCATCCCCACATAATGTAGTGTCCTTCTTTAGCATATTTTCCATCAGCACGATAATCTGAGCATAACTTTTGATGAAATTTCGATAGTATCTAGTATGACCAAACATTGCGCGCAACTATTCAATGCTCCTTGGTACTTCTAAATTAATTATAGCTGTGATGTTAGCGGGGTCCACAATTAAGCCTTGTCTGCATACCACATGACCCAGTAGGATTCTGAAAGAGATGAAAAACAAAAATTTCTTCAAGTTAAGTGTGATCTAATACCTTCGATGTGTACCCAGCATCAAGCACAAACTAGCTACATGGTGCTTTACCAATCCAAACACTGTCTAATCATCAAACTACAGCTCCAAAAACTTGTGAATTAACGCTCTAAACATCGCAATGACTATACGTGAGAAGATTGTTGGCACATTCTTAAGTCCAAAAGGCATTACAATATACTGAAAACATCCCCACTCAGTCACAAAGGTTGTATTAATCTTGTCTTTTGGCACAATCTTAATCTGATGGTACCCACAAAACCCATCTGTTATAGACATTTTTGGGCATTGCAACCCCAAGCATAAAATGTCCATAAACCAAGGGCTCCTAAGTCCCTAAAAGTGTTGTTCCAACCCCTAAAGGAACAAGGTCAACTGATTACAGCTTCTCCCAGAAGTTATCCATGAAAAACTACTCAGAACTGGTCAAAACTAGATCATTTCACTTGATCCATGGCCAGGGTGTGATGCATCTCACCTTGTACACACGAGAAGTGCGTTGCATTTCAAAAAGCCCTTCTATGGGGTGCGATGGACGAGAAAAGACAAGTGGCAGAGACAGTTTGCGAGGTGGATGATCATGGAATCTTCCAGAAACTTCTCCTGTGACACTTGCCTCTCAGAATCGCCCAAGGATGAGTAAGAGATCAATGAGATATCCAAGTGGAATCAAGAACCATCAGAGAGAAGACACTAATCAAAAACCCAGAGTTGACTCACACCTCTGCAAATATCTATATATAGATCTCTCATCCCAGAGATCTGGAGGTTGGAGGCTGGAATTTTGCATCTTGTAAGGAATTGTTGTTGGTTTCTTGAGGCAACATCATAGTGTTGGGTGATCTAAGATTTGCATGAGGTGAAGAAGGGCTTACTTGATGAGAAGATGATGCTGGGTCAGAACAACTGGTTGTAACTCTCTTGGCTCTTTCTTGATTATCAATAAAGCTATTCAAGTTTTCCTCCATACTCTTGTGTAATCTATGTTTTGTGCATTTGTATGGTCAATTTATATCTGATCCTAGATTGTTTATGATAATAGATCCATGTTCTCGTATAGTGTTATACTGCTTTGATTCTACAGGTACTCTGTGAAGCTGGGTGTACAAGGAAGTGAGTAGCAAAGGACTATCAGAAGAGAGAGGAAACGAGCAAGGAACCAAGTGCAAGACAGAGGTTGGTCTCCTTTATTCTTCTCTCATCTATCTTTCATAACGGAAAACGAAAGTAGTTTTACTTTGTTTGTTTCTAAGGTAGCTACCACACCTTAGTGGGATTAGCAGTTCTGCATAGACACTTTTCCCTGTAACAAAATGGCGACTCCACTGGGGACCAACTAGGTTGTTTGTTTATCTACATTTGTTTACTTTATAAACTTACAGACGGAGCTTGAAGTTGAGCCAGGTAGCTTTCGAACTGCATTTGCTATGCAAATGCAAAGTAGATAAATGTCGCTTCAGTCAATCTCCGGGTTTTGTTTATGAGTTAAACAACTGATTTACAAACTCTCTAATTGCCCTTGTGGTGGCTCTAGTAACCTCCTTAGATCTATCCCTGTTGTTGATTTACTGATTACCACTTGCTCGGCCAAAATCCCTGAACTAAACTGCAAACTATGACCCAGAACCTAAGCAAAGTCTCATCCTTGGCCCAGTGCAGTCTCTATTCTGTGAATCCAAAATTCAGCGCACTTCCTGAGTGTAGTAGGTGCGCTGCATTTCAAATTCACTGTGTTAGAGGTGCACTGATCAGACTAGGTATTGTTCCTGAATATTGGTTTCTGTGTTCACTTTTTTCAGATCTATTCAAGAATTTTGCTGCCTGTAGTCAGTATACCTCTGTTTGAAACCCCTTTCTTTGATATTATTCTGCCTCCATTATGCAAAGAACTGTAAATGTTTTTGTGTATTTGTTGAGTCATTTTCAGTTCTCCTTTGCAAAAAAGTAACGTAATTGTATTGTCGTTTCTTGATTTGAAAGTGTCACAAGTGTCATTTTCAGTCATAGAAGAGAGTCTGATTGCTCTTGATATTCGATTACCCTGTTACTATTGTATTTGATCTGAATTAGTATTTTTTCTAGTGTCGAAAGCAAGTCTTCATTTCCAAATCGCAAAGTGTTGTCATTGTACTCATTTTGATTTTGAAAAGAAACTTGTTAGTAATTGTCGCTTGAAAAGTAATTCAGATTTGCGCATTAGCTTTCTTTTTATCATTCACATATTAAGAAGTCTGAAAACAAATACATGCATGTGCATTTGCATTTAGACTGTTTGATTGGTTTGATTTAGGACAATGCATATAGTGTGTGCTCTATGCTCTTTGTGAAAGAATACTGTCTCTCTTTCCTTAGTAGCTAGGATTTTCATTGCACAAAGAAGATAAAAAGACTATTTATCATCTTAGATTGAATTTTAGGAATTGTACATCTACATCACGCGGTGAACCTAAAAGGCAAATTTCTTAAGCAAGATCAACTATAAAATAAATTTAATGAATATAACAACGCTTTGAAACCTAACGCACAACATCTAGAAGTCTAGGCTAGAGACGTATTCCAGTGTCGTAAAGCCTGGTAACTGTTGTTCTCACTGTTGGTTGGGTGATTTTTCCAATTTGAGATGATAAGTGCCAGTACGTACTTGTGCTCCCACGTACCGTCGAGTATATTTTGGGAGACCACAATAGGCTTAATCCTTTACCCTTAGGAAGCCGTGTCTGCCGCCCTATCGATCGCAATGCACTAAACACAGCGTTCGGGAAGATTGACTGCCGTACCATAAAAAGTATTCTCCAGTTTTGCGATTGGTTTGGTAATCCCTCTACCTAGATTTCTAGAGCAGTCCCTTTCATTCCTTTTCAGACTCCTTAACGGAAAAGGTCCATCTGAGCACTTGTCACTTCAGGCTCATTAAAAATCGAAGGCGACTAGAGTCATCTTTTGTTTTTTCTCGACTCTTTAAAATTGAAAAAACAAGTTGTGTCAAAGCATCTAAAATTCATCTAATTCAGAAACATACTTCCCCTTGATTTTTAGTTGATCAAGTAATCCACAATCGTGGAATAAAGTCAATAGAAATCGCTTGAAAATATTTTGGATAGACTAGATATGTCTGAACAACCGTCGACATCCAGGACTGTGTCATCTAACGCAGCAGTGGCAGAACCTCCTGCTGCTACTCCAACGATGCTTGCCGGTATACCATTTGTGCCGGCAAGTTATCAACAACAAGCCAGAGTCCAAGACTGTTTCGACGACATGGTCAGTTCCTATTTCTTCATCTGGATTATCATATGGTATTTCTTATGTTGAAACTCAACAAATTGATCCAATGTGCCTTCAAAGGCCAATCTACCCTTTAAGTACCGGATTGCCACCATATGGAGGCAGTATGCCTTTTCATTGTTCCCTCCTGGAGAACAACCATAGGGGAGTTTACAACAAAGTTCAGGTCAAACTGGAATCGCATCCAGTGGTTGGGTACCAATACTGCCTCAGCAACCAAGGGTTGTATATTCAATGCAACCAATCCACCCTGTGTCAAATATTCCCACTATACCTGTTCTGATGATTGCGTCGCAAGTACAAGCGCTACTTGTTGTATGTCAACCCCAAGTTTCTAAGGTTGCTATACAACAACCTCTTGTCTCGAAAACTCAATCACAACCTCAGATTAGTGCCTCCTTATCTGGAGCGACTCAGGCTCAAACAAGTACTATGACTCCTCATCTTGGTCAATCATCCAGTATTTGGCAACAACAAATGGTCCAACAACCATGGCTGGTTCAATCTCAACAACCGCCATTCCAGCAATCATATCAAGGACCTGAGCAACAAGTCTTTGTAATTAATGGGCAACCGCATTTCCAAAGCGGTTATCAACAACCATATTATAATGGTTATGCCCATCAACCTTGTCAAAGTTACCAGCATCAAATACATTATGCTGGTATGCAAAGACCCACTGCTCAGGCAATTCCATCTTATCCTGGGTATGCTTCGCCTAACCTGAATCAACAGTTGCCCTTTGTAGCAACTCTAGAATTACCAGATCTAAACCGGCTGACAAATGATCCAATTTCTTATGCCCCTTGGTGGCCGACGATTCCGCATAAAATTCTGTCAGATATTCCTAAATTTAATGGAAATCTGGGTGAAGACCCGTTGAATCATGTGATGACATTTCATCTGTGGTGTTCATCAAACACCCTAAATGTTGATTCGATTAGGCTTCGCCTTTTCTAGAGGACGTTAACTGGTCTGGCAACAAAATGGTATATCCAGTTACCCAGAGCTTCATTCGATAACTTCACCACCCTAGCCACAACCTTTTTAACCCATTTTCAGTTACCAATAAGGTATGAAACAGGAACAAAGCTTCTTACCAATTTCAAACAGACAACGGCCACTCACATATCTGATCATATTCATGAGTGGTGATGTCGTCGCAAAATGGTAAAAATGTACGTTCCTGATTAGCTTTTAGCTTAATGGTTTATTAAGTCATTATTACCTTCCATCACAGAAGATGTGGCAAAGGGAGGAGTCGTCACTGAAGAGCAAGTTATTGCTCGTGTGCAATATTTAGACTTGATTTATACTTAGTCTAGCACACTCTATGATAAAATCCATGACGCTCCCAGACCAGAATTTTCCGTTCCTCCTCCTCCTAAATCGAACAATGACTCTCATGCCGACGATGGCGTGATTGGTACTACAAACAGGAAATAAACAAAGGCTACATCTAAAAAGGCCCGTAAGATTTCTAGTCAAAATGCAAATGAGGAACTTCTTGCCTCATAAGTAAATGTCGTGTCAACCAACAAGGGAAAACAACTGAAGAAACCAGGGGGCAAGAAGAAAAAGAAAGGGAGAAAAAAGAAGAAGAATGAGTCATCTCCTAAAAAACCTTCTGCAAACCCTTCTGGGCAAAGGAAACCCCCTGCGGGGTGTCACATATGTGATGAGGATCATCGGACGAGAGATTGTCCACATAAAGCTGAAGTTAAGAAACTCTTTAAGAGTTCAAAAACCTTAGCAGTATTGACTGATCCGTTTCCAAACCCGCGAACCAAACTGGTTGCTAATCAAAATGCTTCCCGATCCCAAGTGCTTATGTTTTCTATCTCAAAGCAGCAAAATGATGCTTTGACAAGGAATAAAGATTACGGGAATCCACAGCTGTCGAATAACAACGCTAGTGAACAACCTAGTAGTTTGTCAACAACTTTGACCGAAGTTGTGCCACCCATCATTCCTGAACCAATGATAAAGTCACCAAATGGAGTAATACAGAAATCAACATTTAATCCTCATGCAAAAATAGCACAAAATTATAATATGGTAGAGGACCTGGCCCAATCTCCATCCGCTATGTCGACACTTGAGGTACCACAAAATTGCCCCTCCCAAAAGCAGACTCTATTATTAGTAATAGGTGGGATTGACCCAACGGATTCCAATCTTGTATCCTTTAATCACAAAGGATATGACCCTGAGTTACCAACTCAACTAGCCTTCCTTATTCAAGTGAAAGCCCTCAACAAAACTGTTCATCGAACAATTATTGATGAGGGGGCATCTACATGTATTATGTCGATGAGTTGCTAGAAAAATTTAGGCTCACCACCCTTGTCGCAATCGTCAACGATGTTAAGAGCATTTGGTGGACGATCATACACTCCATACGGGATTTTAAGTAACTTGCAAGTTGAACTGGAGGGAAAAATAGTAGAAATTGATGTTGAATTAATCGACGAAAACCTCGATTACAACATCCTACTGGGAAGGCCCTGGATATATGCCATGGCCACAATTGTGTCGACCTACTTCAGGAAGATTGCATTTCCCTTCCAAGGAGGAATTACAATCGTCGACCAACAAACATTTCTCCCCAACAGTTCACAAGTTACGAGAAGCATTCCAATGATCCATGGAAGCAATCATTCGCTTTAAAATATTGGAGTAGGCCTCCTAAAAGACCTTGCCTTAATGGGTACTTTTGCCCTACCGCCTCTGAGTAATTTGGCAGAAGTAGCCACAGTGGAAACCTGCAATATGAAATCTTCCATATCTAATGGATTTGGAAGATTCCTAAACATTTTGTCAGCATGGATCATCGCCATTTTAGAAATATTGTAGCAATCAATTTTCATGGCTTGGGGGGAAAACCCAAATCAACGCTCATCGAGTGTTTGGATAGATAGGTCTAAGGAATATGACACCTCTTCAGATCCTTGGTCGCATGTACATTGTACAGACGAAGGAATCATTCAATCAATGATGATAGGAGAGGCACCATGGGAAGATTACCACCATTGCTCCCATCTTCTGGATTACCACTAAGATTATTCCAACAACCTTAATCATCCATCAGTTTTTGATTTTCTATCAAATACTGTAAATACGGTGGATTTCGAGGATGGTTCTTATCTTGTGTCGACCTCATTAAAAAATGAAACAAGGAGTCATGAGGATAGTTATTTTACTGTGTCAACCTCATTAAAAAATGAAACAAATACCCTTTCCAAATCTCAAAGGTAAACCTTGATTCCAACCACCGAGTTGAATGCAATGAAGATTGGGGGGCATGCACCTCGATTTGCGTTATTATGCTGGGGGAATGAAAACTTATCACGAGAAGTGTTACTGCAGGGTTCAAGCTCATTAAAAAATAAACCCGCCACGAGCAGTGTTACTGCAAGGTTCAAGCTCGTTAAAAATTAAACCCACATCGAGCAGTTTTGACACGGACTTCATGCTCGTTAAAAAATAAACATAAGCGATGAGCAAATGTTTCCCCCAACGTTTAAGCTCAATAAAAAATGAACCAATTCCCAGTAAATAATCATCGTGAATGTAGTACTTCAGCCTTTAAAGCCTTGGTCGTGTTCCCATCATCACCTCCACTCTGTATTGGCCGATCATTCACCTCCATTTGATTGTTCACCCCTTTTGAGGAACAACTACGAAGAGTGATCCTATTAGCCATCCTTGTAACATTGTCGTGATTGGAAAATTCCAAACCTTACCTAGAATCAGCTGCTACCCAATTTTATCACTCATTCCTCAAAGACGAGTCTCCTTTAAGCTCTTTTCAACTGACTCGTAAAATATGAAAACATTGCTGAGCCATTAGCCTCTCCAGCTCGTTAAAGGGACCGGAAGTGCTATCCCTCCTTTAGATTTTAATCTTTTGGAACTGAGGGATTATTACACAAAAGGATCGAGCGCTTGTTTTGTTCAGCTCGTTAAAAGTATCGAAAATTCATCCCTTCTGTATTGTTTTATACATTTTCGGACTTAAGGGATTAGATGACGAAAAAGGATTTTGGAGTTTCCTTTACGTCCCCTTTCAGAATCTCTAAAATTGAAAAGGACCGAGTTATCTCCGTCGTTAAACTCGTTAAAACCTAATAGCGACAAACTTGTCCATAGCAGACAAGAACGAGTTTCACTATCGCTAGGCTCGTTAAAACATTGTGATGGGTTTGCCTGAAGGGAAAATTATAGAACAAGCATATGTTATCCTCCTCAAGCTTGACAAAAATAAAGAGGTACTGGTCAGTAATGACTGGGGAAAAATTGGGAAGAAAACTTGAAGAAACTTTGTTGGTAGCAAGTTGCTCTTGAACATGACACTTTCACTCCGCATCCAAGTCGGGTTGGGTTGTTTCATCCACTGGTCACATCACCATGGTCACATCTCACCATCCACATTTGGGGTTAATGCTACCAATCCATCATGTCAGTGTCGCCGATATGTTCAAGAGAAGTCACTCAGAGAATTCACCTGTGTCATTTACGCTCCATTCTTTCATGACCGCCACCATGAACCTTATATCACCAGACCGTTTTCACCTCCATTAAAATCATTTGCTCTGTTCCGTGTCATTGATGTGGGATTCATTAAGGCCCTCCTTTGACCGATCACTTCTTGTCGACATCAGCTCATTATCCAAGAAGCCGATCTAGGGACACCCCTTTCAGTACTTTGAAGCTTGCATGCCTCAATGGCAAGTTTCTTACCTCCGACAACAGGTTTACATCAATGGCCTTTGACCGCAAGATTTTGCGTGGTGTTTGACGCCAAGTCCTTTATTCACACCACATGAATTGTACTACAATACCTTGAGGGTCATTATCATTATCGGTGATTCCTCTCGCGCCTGTTAACAGCTTACATCATTGGCTGGTAATCACGCGATGTCTTTCCATGTTCGACTCCAGAACATCTCTCACATGGATCGACTTGTACTTTGAGTGAAGATCGAATGAGATTGAAGACCCTGAATCTAGTTTCATCCATCCAGGCTGCGATATATATTCAAGAAAATAAAGACATCAAATGTACATCATTTCTGCACAGATAATCATCCAATCAAAGGGATGATGGGTCTACCAGAATCATCAGTCTACACTCAGATGATTGTCTGTCCTATGTACATGAAAATGAATTTATAAAGCTGAGCATGGGAATGCCCGCCTCAGCTAGATCATGAAAATATTATGAAGATAATGTATTGTATTATATCTTATTATAGGTCTCCTTCCAGCTTGAAAGAACTTCGGATCCTCATGATAAAGCATTTCACCCAACATAAAAAAAAAAAAGATTAACGACCTCATGCTTTAGGGGGAAACTGTTATAGACATTTTTGGGCACTGCAACCCCAAGCATAAAATGTCCATAAACCAAGGGCTCCTAAGTCTCTAAAAGTGTTGTTCCAACCCCTAGAGGAACAAGGTCAACTGATTACAGCTTCTCCCAGAAGTTCTCCATGAAAAACTACTCAGAACTGGTCAAAACTGGATCATTTCACTTGCTCCATGGCCAAGGTGCGATTCATCTCACCTTGTACCACGGGAAGTGTGTTGCATTTCAAAAAGCCCTTCTATGGGGTGCGATGGACGAGAAAAGACAAGTGGTAGAGACAGTTTGCGAGGTGGATGATCATGGAATCTTCCAGAAACTTCTCCTGTGACACTTGCCTCTCAGAATCGCCCAAGGATGAGTAAGAGATCAATGAGATCTCCAAGTGGAATCAAGAACCATCAAAGAGAAGACAATAATCAAAAACCCAGAGCTGACTCACACCTCTGCAAATATCTATATATAGATCTCTCATCCTAGAGATCCGAAGGTTGGAGGCTGGAATTTTGCATCTTGTAAGGAATTGTCGTTGGTTTCTTTAGGCAACATCATAGTGTTGGGTGATCTAAGCTTTGCATGAGGTGAAGAGGGGCTTACTTGCTGAGAGGATGATGTTGGGTCAGAACAACTGGTTGTAACTCTCTTGGCTCTTTCTTGATTATCAATAAAGCTATTCATGTTTTCCTCCATACTCTTGTGTAATCTATGTTTTGTGCATTTGTATGGTCAATTTATATCTGATCCTAGATTGTTTATGATAATAGATCCATGTTCTCGTATAGTGTTATGCTGCTTTGATTCTACAGGTACTCTGTGAAGCTGGGTGTACAGGGAAGCGAGTAGCAAAGGACTATCAGAAGAGAGAGGAATCGAGCAAGGAACCAAGCGCAAGACAAAGGTTGGTCTCCTTTATTCTTCTCTCATCTATCTTTCATAAAGGAAAACGAAAGTAGTTTTAATTTGTTTGTTTCTAAGGTAGCTACCACACCTTAGTGGGATTAGCAGTTCTGCATAGACACATTTCCCTGTAACACCATCAATGAATGAATATGCTTCCTGTGCTCCTACATTGTCTAGTACTTCATCCGTGAATGGTGTCAGAAAAGGATCTTGAACACAAGCATCGTTAAGATTCTTGAGATCGACGCATATCCTTATTTTATCATTCTAATTCTTTTCCTGAGCTAGCATTGGGCTCACCTAATCAAGTTCCTCTACCAGTTCAATAATACCTGCTACAAGCATCTTATCTAGTTCCAAGAGGAAGTTTTCTTTATACTTTTGATTAAGGTGATAGGGCCTTTACTTAATACACTTCGCATATGGTTTCAAGGTAATTTTAATTACACCCAGGTCTCCTATTACTCCATTCAGGTTTGAAAACTTCGTAGGGAACAAATCCTGAGACTCGTGGAGCAACTCAGTGACCTTATCTATTGTGGAATCATCCCAGTAGTCCCTAATCTTCACAAACTTTGGTTCCGCTTCCGTGTCAATATTCACTTGTATAGTGTTAAGTGGCATGATGATATCTATATTCTCTACTTGTGGTCCCTCCACTTAGCAGTGACTGTCTGCCTCTGGGATATTAATCTTCCTTGGATCCTTGTCTTCCTCTTCAGTAGTCACATTGTAACACTTCAGTGCATGGTGCATTTGGGTGGTCCAATCTGGTTGAATCAAATCCAAGGGATCCTATAGTATTTTGAATATCAATGACTTTCCCTCCTACAACGCCTGACCAGTGCATTCAAATTCATCCTCAAAGCTGAATGTCATCAATAATCCCTTTCTCAAAACATCCCATTCTTCAGTGTCATGGAAGATCTCTGTTTCCAAGTACCAATTCATTAGTATCACATCCAAAGTATGATAGAATAAATGCACCCACTCTGGTCGCGGCTCTGCTTCATAGACATCAGTCCACTTTGCCAAATGATGGCACAGATAATTCCTTCCATCATATTTCTTTGTTAGCAGAAATTTTGGGTGACCAAACAACAATCTCATCATTTTTCTATACTCGTGCCATCCATCAAAATTGTCTTTATGCATACCCCATCATCTTGCAGGCATAGTGCGCGGTGCTAAATCCAAGGCTTGAAAGAGCTGCTTCTCTGGCACTTCCCTTTCAAATGCATCCAAAAATTTATCTACGTCAGTTAAAAATCATAATGAGGCAAACTTCTTACCTGCAATGATACACATTGCAACGATTTATTCATCATGTTACAACATTGTGTAGATACTTCATGCAACCTATTCTGCCAGTGTTCCAACTCCTTATCTGAATCAAATGTACAGGAACTTTCGTAGTCCCAAGAAACGCATCCATCATCTATTGGATTCACCTAATCTTGATCTTGCGTTGTTGTTTTGTAGATCTGATCCAAATCATCATTTCTTTCATAATCGTGGACCGACTTAGTATAGCACGGTCCTTTTGCAAGATCCAAAGGTACTACTACGGGGAGTGATTTCATTTCAAATGACATCATCCACTTCTTCAAATTGATCACCCCATTCATAGCAATATCCTAATCGATCCAAAGGAGCATAGGGTAAGGATTGTTTTCATCCACAATATCCATTACTTCAAAATCGGCCAACACGCTCATACCTTTGATATCTACTGTTACTTCGTGTAATCTTCCCATGGGTATAACCTTACATTGATTTCTCATCCTCAATTGAATCGGAGACCACTGTAATGTAGGTATCCCTATTCTTTCCCATGTTTTTTTAGGCAATAGGTTTGCATCCGACCCCAAATCCATAATAACTTGATCCATTTCATACTCTCTTATCTACGTAGTGAGCCTCATCTCACACCCTATTCTTGCCTTATGGTTACCAATTTTTCTGACTATGCGAGGTCCTTGAGCAACATTTTATTTTCTAGCACACTTATTTATCAACTCCTATAATCCTTTCACAAGCTTGCTATCGCGTAGCAGCTTCATGCAAGTTTCCAAAAAGGTAGTAAGCATGGAGGGGTCCATTTCTTTTGAGAGCTTATCCTGACTTCCTGAGGTTGAGGCCTCAACAAATCTTTTCATTGCTTCCATGAACATTTCCTTCGCATGCTCCATATCAAACCCAACCTCCTTTTCTGGAGATTTGCAGACCTACTCACTTTCTTTAGGCTTCTTTCCTTTATCTTCGCTAGTCATCATTCCTCTTCACAGCACAATATTCACATGAGGATCCTCTTCACGGGGTTCAACCCTCATCATATGTAGGTTATAGGTAGGTTGCTAAGGCTACGCCCTCTTCTCCTGTATCTTAGCTATTAATACATGGAAATATTCTATTGTGTGATCAAACTGAGTACAGTATTGGCACGACAGGCACTTCAGGCTCGTACAGTCACATGCATAGTGTTTGGACACTCTGCAATCGTAACAAATAACCTGCCCTCGACCTCAACCAGGTCCTCCTCCTTCTCCTCAGCCTTGTCCATGGCCTTGATATATTTTGCATGCTGAGTTTGTATATGCATTGGATATGCATTCAATATGCAGGTGTTCTTTCCATCATCAGCTCATATCTATGACAATTACACTCATCATGGCCCATCGATTCGTAAAAGTTGTAGAAGAGCTATTGTGGTGCCTGTACAAATTTCTGCAACATGTCGCAATTGTCTCTTAAATTGTTTCTAGCTACCTAACAGATAGCACACCACAACATGGGCCCTGCACTTAGCTGTACTTGAGCGTTTGACCTCAAAGGCAACGACCCTCCTCCCGCAACATAATTCATGAATACAAGGCAGTGATCATTATCATGCCCCTAGCTCTTGCATTTCAGGCACCAAACTTCTTCGTGCACCTCTAGCCAAGAAACCCTATCCTTCTTCAGACTTTGAAACTCTGTGAAAAGATTCTGTAAGTCTACGTGAATCTACTAAACTCCCAAAGAAGCATCTTGAATTGGCATCTCATCCAATCTCATCGCAATTTCTAGGGCCTCCACCTTGGTCACAATCTTTTGCTGTGATAAGGAAACCCTTAAGTGAGGCAAGAGCAAAGCTACAAACCATTCGTGGTGCTACCCATCTATAAGATTCATGTTAGCTACATGGATCTGGAATTTCAATCTCTAATGCAGATCCTAGGGTGTTTCACCAGGCCTCATCATGATTTCCTTGAATCCATTGAATGATTGTGATTCAGACTTGGGCCTACTGAATTCCTTATTCATTGCAGTCTGAATGTATACTAACGGAGTTGTCAGGTTATCGATACAATACTTAATGTACCATGTTAGTGTGCGAACCTGTAGAGTAGTAACTGAAGTTGGTTTCTTCATCTAATCATCTGTAATATTCTGGGTTATCTATACGGCCTTCGCAACGAACCAAAACTGGTCTGGGTCCTCATTTCCCAAGCCCTAAGAAATGGGAAATTTCATTGTATTCAACATATTGAACGGTGGCAAAGGTGGTGGCAGTGTGGGCGAAGGTGTATGTTGTGCAGGTGAAGGCAGTGGTGGTGTGGATGGATGAGGTATTCGCAGAAACCCTTGCCTTATTAACTAGACAATGCTTTGTGGTGAAGCCTGTGCTCCTCCCTCATCGTCACTCAGAGGAGTCTCAATTAGCAGGCTATGTTCAAGGCTTTTTATCCCTCTATCCCTTATGAATTTTCCACTTTACGTAGCTCCAATCATCAAGGTAATGTCATAACCTGCTTTTCACACAATAGCATCTCAATCCAAGTATTCAAAGATCTTAAATACTAGCCTCACGATCCCTTGAAGAATTGTTGCTCTGCTTCACTGTAGCTAACCAAGGTATCGACTGTGAATTCTGTCACAAATCCTCCTATGACACGATCAAGCTAGTGATCAACAACACGTGCAATCTTAGCTTCAAAGGCTTCCAATCTCCACACTAACTCCAGGGTCCACACTATTGTCCCATCAAGCCTCCATCTTCCTTGGCCATCTTCCAATTTAGCGATCCACTCATATAGTTTGATTGAAAAGGAACAAAAGAAAACTTCATGTATCTCTGTGTATAGATATCTTTCCAACAAATGTTCTTTCGTCAATCGCAAATTTTTATTTTCTTGCACTGTGAATTCATGGATCTTTCTATCCAACCACTCCTCAATTTCATTCTTAGTTGGATTCCAATGATTTGACATCACACATCTCTTTATGTAGATCCTAGTTCTAGAAACGGAACCATTTTTTGGCTTAGTGGGTCCTGACCCAGGTTCAGAGTTAGTTTGTCAAAAAAATCCCTACACTGCTAACCCTTTCGGCATCAATCCGTAGAGCGCGGGCTAAAGTCTCACCCGAAGCAGTAAGGGGAAACTCTCAAACCAAGTTTTCCCACCCAAAGGTTAGTGTAGTGTCATTTTATGCCCTAAATTTTCCTTCACAGAAATCAACTTCTTCGAAAATTGATGCATGGATTTCAAGATATGACAAAAATAATTTTCTTCTCTATGTATTTTTGTTTCCTATAGTAACTACAGGATCTTCCTATAAAATTTTAGGACAACAAGGAAAGTGAGTGGTAAAATCTTGGGAATTATGAATGGATGGTGGAAATATATGAGGGTGATGGATGGGCATGGTCTTGGTCCTTCCGGAGCATCTGAGCAAAGGATGAGAAAGTCCAAGTTTTACTTCCTTTAACTATGCTTTTGATAAACTTTTCTTTTGGTGGCTAACTTGGTTTTTTCCTTGCAGAGTTTTGAGAACACTTGCATTCATGGGAGAGAGGATACATGGAGAAATGAGAGCTAGAACAATGTTTAGGATATAGTTTTAAAAATAAATGGCTTTAGCCCAAAACTTCGGAAATATTTTTCCCATAAGAGGCATCAATTCATTTCTGTCATGGATTGATTCTTAAATTGTGCAACACCATTCTATTCAGGATCGTGATGGATAGAGATCCTCCAAGGGAAACCAAACTAATCAAGGTGTTCTTCAAAAGTTCAATTCACAAACCTTACAATCCACACATTTAAATGAAGATAGAAGACTAACTTAGGTAAGTGGAAAAATTTCCCCTATTTCAATATCTTTTTTGAAAAGATTTGTCCAAGCACCTCCAACATGCTAAACTTGATAAGGGAAATATATTTCCATCTCCAAAAATGTGTGAAAAACAACAATGAATAGCTAATCATACAAGAAAAAAAGATCTCATAGACCCACATAATGTAGATATGGAAACCAAATTTTCAATTGTGTATAATAGTAGAAAAATAGACAAATGTGCCTTGAGTTGTGTACAATGTAACTATCATTCCTTTCTCCTTTTTCTCCATTGAATAACTAAATTAGGATCATTCATGAAGTAAATGAGTGCCTACCTTAGTGGTATTTATGCATGATAACAAGGTACTCTTACTATTTTCTCTTCTTCCCTTTGACCCCTCATAGGGTCTCATTATATAGGCCATTCATAAAATTGGGAGGAAGTATCTAGACAGTTACCACCAATAGAAGTTAGGTTTTGTGGCATGTGAATTGGGTGGATACATGTCATGTATAGATTTGACCAATCAAGAACAACAAATGCACATGTTGCTTGCTCAATTATAAGTCTTTCCAAAATCACTATCGACCTTATCAATTATGAGCTTTCATCAATTATGAAATAAATATTGTTTCATAGTTATGAAATTGTTTCAAAATTATTAAGAAATGTTACAAAACTATGTAATTTTAGTTGTATAACATTTCATAAGTTAGTTATAAGACCTATACTAGTTACAAAAAGAATGAAATTGGATGCATTCTCGCCAAAAATTGAGATAAGTAGAACTAGGGTCTCTCTCACTATAGTAGAGTGGGAAATAAGGATATAACAACATTATAGATGTGTTCTTTCAATTTTATTCATAGGTTAATATCATAGCAATGGATATGGCCAACAATATTAGATTGGAAGTTTACAATCATACAAGCACATATGCCTTGGAATGGGTAAAACAATGTTAAAATAGAGGTAATGAAATGCTGCAACATTAATTTTCTTGTAAGTTTTGCTTTTATTAATGAAGTGGAATTCAATGCTTTACCACTTTAAGTATGTGTATCATCCTTAAAATCCCCTACCTGCATTTGGGGGTTGTAATCTTCTTGAAGATATCAGACCAATACCATTTGATCAAGGACTAGAAATCTGACCTCATCAATGTAAACAAAGGTAAATTGAAGATCTTGTTGGTATGTGCTAGCCAGGATAATAATTTGATTAGTTATAGTAAGAAATATATGCTACTATTTTTAGGATAGGATCATCTAGGTTGTTAATCAATAATGTGAATGAATTTACTAAGGAACAAAAGAAACATATGGAGGAGATGTAAAAACCTATAGAGGGGTGTTTTAGGTGCACAGGGCCTATCACTGATTAGGGAAGTAAACACGATATACAATTATTTTCTAACTCACCATTACCAAATATTATGTTGTATAGATAGTCTATTTTGGAAGAAAATAAAGTGAAGAAGTAGTTCTTGTAGCTAATGGAGTAAGTTATGATACAACCAAGCACATCACCTTATGTGGAATAGATTATAATTGCACTGAATAAGGTTTGTAATTGATGAGTGTACACCAAAGAAAAATACATAAATAATATTACTCTTACTAGAATCACCTACCTAGGATCAATCATTGGTCAGAGTAGCTACAAAAAGCTAGGTAATTCACCAAGTGTGATATAAAATCACCACACTAAAAAGTACATATAAAATAAGGAGACACCTATGAGAATGTATCCAAGAAAAGGAAGACTTTGTATGAATGTAAGGTCATGTCATTTGGTTTATGTAATGAGATAGATATGCTTATGAAATTGATCTTAAGGCCTCCTTGGCTCGGAACCAATAAATCCTACTCATATTATTCATAGACTCCATTCTCCTAAAGATTAAGGCAAGGATCTACCAAAAGGCGATCACAAAAAATTGCATTCCTTCATCTTCTTCTAGTTCAATCCAAGTTGGGGCACCTAGGGCATCAATTTCTTGACAACCTGGCAATCCAAAAATATTAATCTCCTACAGTCTCATATGTTGGAGTTTCCTCAAGGTATTTTCCAATTTTGAAGCCATTCTGACAATGGATTTGGGAGAAAACAGAAGCCTTAGCTTTGGGATCAAACTTTTCATTAGCATCCCCAAGGCTAGTATCTCATGGGTGGTGGGCCCTAGTATTGCAGTAATAATGCTGCAACTCCTGGGACTCCCTTCTTTAATTTTATCAACCCGGTAGTTCATAACAAACTTGGAAGCGACGATGCTATATGCACAAGTACTAGCTCTTGCCACGACTATCACTTGATCAGCTGGCACAAGTCCGCTAGGAGCTTAAGCCAAATTCTATGAGCTCTTAGAAGAAGCTTTTAACTGTGATGGATGATAGCTAACTCAACAGAGGCTAATCTACTTGCAGAAAGGAGCGGAAAGCTGAAAGGAAATGCAAACCCTAACAAACCCTATTTTTACCAACTAACCCTACCGGTGCAAGAAAAGCCATGAAAGCAGTGGAAATGGATGCCATTGACTTCTAGAAAGGTAAAATGCATGTGACTAAGCTACTTCTACAGTAAGATTTGGAAGAAACATCTTTTTGTATTTTTGAGTAAGTTGGCAGAATTATTGTGCATGTGCGTTAACTGGTTTTTGACTGTGCAGAGGTGGATTGGTGAGATGAAATGCTTGCAGGAGGTTGGGAAGGTTAGAAGAGGGCCTAAGGGGTCCCTATCACCCTTCCAGAGAGTTTCATAGAGTTTGGTTATAAAGAAACCACTTTTGTGAGCTTCTACAGAAAGTCTGCAGGGGTTCTACAGGATGTTCCGAAAAGAGGATTTTGGAGGGTTGATGGAGGAAAAATGGTGAGAAAGTGGAAATGGAGGTTGGATAAGGATGTTAAGGAGTCTAGAACCTGGTGAATGAGGCTAAGGAGTGATTGGATTAGTTCAAGGATGGAGGGAGCAATGATGCACAAGAATGTAAAAATTAGGTCAAATTGGGGAAGTGTGGCAAATGAAGAGAAGGAATCTTGGATTAGGGGTTGGAGTAGGTAGTATGATGAAGGAAGGATAGGCAGGGATGTATTATAGGTGATTTTCACACTATTTCTCAAAACTAATCGAAGAAAGACTAGAAAAATAAGAGATCTAGCTATTTTGACCTACTTTGACCTACAAACCAAAAATATGATGAACAAAAGTTTATTGGCAGAAAATCATGCAAGATAACTATGGAAAATGAGCAAGAAAAGATTCTAAACATGCTAGTACAACTGGTATCAACTTCTACAAATGAGAATCTCACACTAATAATTGCATGATGAAGCAAAAACAATGTTTTTGGTGGCAGCAAGGACACCTTGGTCCCAGCTCATGGTCCCACTAAGGGAGAGGTGAGATCAGAGGTGCTTGATAGCCTTTTTCTGAAGATCTTCCCTGTTATTAACCTATCAAATCAATCTGAACATGAAAATCTATTTTCACCATCAAAAACAACCTAAATAAGAAAACAAGATTTAAATCTAAATAACAGATTTTATTCTAAGAATGCAACAAAAACACATAAAAGTAAACAAAGGAGGTACTGGGCACTTGAGATGGGCCCAACCCCAAGAGCTACAGCCTCCTAAGAGAGATTAGAGCTGGTGCAAAGCTGGATTCATCTTTATTGATCAAAACAATCGTTACATTCCAAAAATTGTCGACAAGAAAAAGCTTGAAAATGTGTCGAACTGCAGAGCTAATCTACTGCCTACAAACTGACTAAAAAATGACTAAAATCGAACTAGCAACTAGCTAACTTCTACTAAAAAATGTCTAACTGAAATGAGGCCCTAAGCCTTCTTATTTATAAAAATTGAGGACCCCAACAACCCTCCTAAACTTTAGGAACTCGGCTGCCAAAACTTGTAGTTAACAACACCTTTACTAGCCCTTGCTCAGCTGCCCTTGTGATAATCGATTTGGTGGCCCTTGAACTCCGAGCTGATGGTGGAGAATTCGAGGAAAGGGCCCATAAATGAAGGGGACACCTTCCTAAAAATCCTCTCCACGAATTTGTCTACCAAGTGCTCATTTAAACCTTTGATTTTGTCTCCAAATTTACCAAAAAGACTGCATAAAGCACACATTAGACTTGTTGGCATAATGACTAACCCAATTCACTCTATTAGCATAAATATAATAAAAAACATGCAATAAAATAATGAGAATGGTGGATTAAGTTGAATTAGGGGGCTGAATGAGCCCATATAATTATCCATTTTTGGGGCTCATCATCACCCCCTACTGAAAGTGTTGCTCATCCTCTGAGAAACTAATCTATCTCTTCATCTTTGATGGCCCTAGTGGCCTCCTTGTCATGACAAGCTTTTGAAGTGATGTCCTCTTCATGCTTTTCTCTCTACTTCTTCCCACTGCCTGTGCTCCTTTTCCTGTAGCAGTTTTGTTAAAGCTTCAACCTCAGCTGGTAGCTTGTCCTCTCCTTGCTGTTCATCAGATGTTTCCTTGTCTTTCCTTCTTCCTGTGATTGTTTGGCCACATTTTCCTCCAATTTCTCGGTCTCTTTTAACTTAGCCCAAGTTTCCTGTAGAGAATTCTCAGCTTCCTATAGAACTGTCTCAGCTTCCTGTAGAGTTATCTTTGAGTCCATCATTTGAATTCTCTCTCTCCACGTGAAGGGTTTTGGCTTCCTTGTTCATAGGTGATGGTTATCTTTGAAGGATACTCTTCCTTTTGTTTAGTTGTTGTGTCCTTAATGACAATTTTCTCCTTTGACTGTGGCTGGGGTCTACCTACTTCTACCTGTGTGCTCCTCCTTGCCTTAAAGTACAGGGAAGTTTGCCTTTTTCTCTTCCCTTTTTGTTTTGGAGGTGTGCTTAAGGTGGCAAGCACGGCTGCTGCCTCCCTGGCTAGAATCTCAAGAGATTTCTCCTTCTGCTTCCCTATGTCCATGCTTCCTATAGAAACTGTTTTCGGACTTCCTGTAGAAACTATTTTCAGACTTCCTATAGAAACTATTTAGGCCTATTTGGATGGATGTGTCTTTCTTCTTAATTCCTGTTTGGTTTCCTTGGTTGTGCCCTCCTTTGTTTGGACTTTTTTCAGTCCTCTTTTCTTTACTCTGCAGTCATTTCTCCCTGGGTGTTTGTGCCATTGGTCCTCCCACAGTTTTAGGCTCAGCAACTTGGCCTTTTCCTTGTTTCCCCTTCTGTTCTTTCTGTGGTGGTTTGTCCTGTGTTTCATTACCACTGACTTTCTTTCCTGCCTCAGTGTGTTCCCCTTCTTCACTGCTGATGGTGAGAGTGCTCTGTTTTATGCTCTGAATAGAAAAGGAAATGCCATGTATGGATTTCTCCCCTGGACAAGGGATTTCAACTATCAATTAGCACCGATTCCCTGGTTCTAAGGCTATTGCTACCCAAAACTTGGCTGCCCATTTATGGAGGGAGAAATTTGGTTTCCACAGACAGGGTACAACACTTCAATTTTTTTACTCCTAGCATACATACAAACGTGCATATTCATTTCTTTTTTCTTTTATGTACAGGCTAGCCCTCACAGTTCTTTATCTTTTCTACAGGAAAAAAAAAGGTTTTAACAGGAACTGTGGAGGAGAATATTGACGCAGAACCGACTGAGAAATTCCATGCAACACAGGCAAACTGTTATTTTCGACTCACAGGCAGATTTGTCTCTAACCCTCCAATTCAAAATAGCTCAGTTCATCATATTTGCAGAATATATCAGCATGGAAGAGTGTCTCGAGCCTACATCTCTCATAACCCCAAATTTGATGAAGAAAAGTCCAGGCTTCCCTGCTTCTGAAAGCTGTGTCGTACTTCCTGTAGAACTTCTTCTTGTAGAACACCGATAAGTAGGAGGGTTTAAAAAATGGTCGAGAAAGCTTGGTTTGCTACTATGGGAGTGGTATGGAGCTTGTTACAGCTGCAAGGACGATGATAAACTGGAAACAACAGTGGTGAGAGTTTGATTGGCTGTTTATGAAGATTTCCATTGATGGAGGGTGAGCTGGCCAACTGCACGTTGGCCCCATGTGGACTATTTGTCCCCACTACAGAGTTTAACTGTTTGTTCTCTGTCTGTAACCACATCCATCAATCACGCTGAGGTTTAAATGGTAACCACTACCTATTTCCAGATTTCCTCCTGAGATGGCTGAGCACACGTGTCGTATTCACCCATCGAGCACTCTTTGAACTGGATGAGGGTGGCCAGTTAGCTGGCCACCGACTTTTTTAATCACAACCATCTCATTGCTCATGCAATTTTCAAATTACATTCATGTAATCAAAGGAACGAGTTTAGTCATGTACCTATAAGTCTAATGTGGTTGCTGTGAGGTGCTTTTTGCTGCTGCATGGATTTGTTTTTTTGGTTGCATGATGGCTTGGTTGCTGATTCATGGCTATTTTTCTTATGCAGGTATCCTCTAGCCAGATCTACGCTGCAGGAGTTTGTTTCCATGTTCAAACTTGCACCCTCAAGCTGCTGACGTTGAATTTTTATAAAACAGTGACTTATTTTCTCCACAACTCCCAAACGATAGACCGGATCGATCTGAAACTTTCTGAGCATGGTTCTATCATCATTATGCACCTCCCATAGCGAAATTTCGATCAATGGATGCACAGATTTCAAGAAAATGGAAAATGGCTGAAGATTATAGAGCTCAATTTCTTGGAAACTGTGCATTGGAATTGGCTAAAACTTCTTGGGTAGGTTACTATGACCCATATGCATCTCCCCATGAAACAGGTTTTGAAATGGATGCATGGATATGGAGAAAATGAAAAAATGGCTGAAGGTGATGGAGGCTGATTTCTTGGAAACCGTGCACCAAAATTGGATAAAATTGCTCGGGCATGTTGCCATCCTCCATATACAACTCTCCATGTGACAGTTTTGCAAATGGATGCATGGTTTTCAAGCTAGGGAAAAAAAAAATTCAGCACTATGCATTTTTGCTTCCAAGCATTCTGCAGTTTTTTGCATGGTAAGAAAAAATGAGCTTGGGTTGTGATGCAGGCATGGAATTGATGGGAGAGAGGTTTGAGGATTTTAGGAGGACTTATGAACACATGAGGAAGCTATCATGTTCGCCAAACTACCTTTTTGAAATCCATTTCTAGCTTCCTATAGAATTCCTGTAATTTCTACAGGAACTTCCTGTAGAACACATAGTTTTTAGGAAAGAACCATAATGAGATGGAAAAAATGATGGAGAAGGGTGAGGGATGGGAACATGGATGCTTGCAGGCATCATGGACATATTTCTAGCCTTCAGGTCCTCTTCGGAGATCAATTTTGGCTTGTTTGTAGGCTTCTTGTAGAAGACACATAACTTCCTGTAGAAGGCACAAAACTTCCTCTGTCTTTGTTTTTGAGTGATCCTCCTGACCTGCAATGTCCTTCCCGCAACCTGAAATTATTCAATGGAAATTAGGTTTATTTTTCTTTTTTTTTTCTCTTTTTTCGAAAACAACTAGGGTGCCTCATGGAGGTTTTCACCCTAATTGCCTGCCCTGGGCGCCTCCAAGCGAGGTTTTCACCCAGGGATCTTATTCTCTTTTTTCCAACCCATTGACCACCTCATGGAGGTTTTCAATCAATAAGCCAATCTAAGGCGCGTCCAAGGAGGTTTTCACCTTAGATTTTTATTTTCCTCTTATTTTCATTTTTTCTCTTATTTTTTCTTTGTTTTTCTCTTCTTCTTTTTTCTACCCTACTGTACTTGAAAACTAAAATCATTTTCAAGTATAAGAGTACTTCCAATGGAGCCATGTGCACATCTAGATTAGAGACAAAATGATGTGGAGGCTTGAAATGCATGCTTTGATAGCTATCCGGATTTCAGAGACCAAATGATTTGACTTTGAAGGGATCAAACATAGCTAAGGAAGAGAGTACTGCTGCAATTAGTGACCGTCTGGAACCATATCTCAATATAGCTCTGATATCCTTGGTCCTTTTTCTGATCTGGATCATTCTTCATATCTTCTTCTAGCATTACCTTCTCATCTTCCTCTTTTGGCCGATTTTTCTCTTGAATACATGGAGGATTTGATGGTAACCATGAGGGAGCTTTCTTGATCTCTGATTCTGATGTCTTCTCTTCATCAAGTGCAGCCCATGGTTCTTTGATCTCCTCTTTTGAATCTTCTTTTGCTGGATGTGGTCCTGAGCTATGGTGAAGATCATTGAGCTCAAGATGAGTCATTTGGACATGTTGTGCCTCAGCTTTGAAATTGGGTTGAGCTACTCCATTGTACGAGTTTTGGAATGGTGGTATGGGTAGTTGAGTGGGGGTGTATATTTGAGATGGATGTGGATGGGGTTGTGGTTGGGCAGGTGGTGGAGGCAAATGAGCGGGAGGAGAGTTGTACTGGGGCCTCCACCCCTTATGAGGTGCATTCCACTGAGGCGGTGGCTGAGTGTAAGGGTGAAATGGATGAGAAGCTGGTTGAGCATGATATTGAGAAGAATACGACCAAGGAGGGGGTGTGGACCAGGAAGGATGATCAGGGGGACCCCAAGAAGGCATGTAAGTGGTTTTATAAGGGTCGTAGTAGGTCTAGGATGTCCCTTGCATTCCCTGCTGGTAAGGTATGGGTCCATGTGACCTCCTTTGGTTCATATAATAGAGTGATTCAATGGCTCCTTTGGCTCTTTGATATGCAGCTTTAAGTCCAGGCAAGGAAGGGCATTGATTCATAGGATGGTATTCTTCACAGATGGTATTCTTCACAGACGAAACACACTTATATGGAGTGTAATGGACATTCATTCCTAGGAGGCTTTCTAGTGCACCTGGGACAAAAGATGGCCAACGCCCTCTTGGCTTCCTCTTGCTTCCTTTGGATCTACAAGGTATCCAGCTGCATGGAAAGAAACTACCTCATATCACTCTTGAAATCTTCCATCTAATTTGCAAATTCGTTTCTGGACAAGGTACTGCTCCCAACATTTCTATTTGTAGCCATTTGCTCCAGAGGAATGTTTTCTTCTTCTTCTTCCCTTGAGGTTATTTGAATATGTCTTGCGGTCCACCTAAGAGTTCTTTAATCACAATCATTGAATAAGAGAGAAGGTTGGCTGTGTGAAACAGTGGGGGTGTTGTGCAATCATTTTTCTGAATTATCTCTACTCCTACAAGGCATGAAAGGAAATATTTTTGGTTGATCTTATTTTTTTTTTCTTGTACCTACAAAACTAAAATAGATTGAACTGCAACTAACTATCTTGCTTAAATGAAAATGCGGAATTGAAATGAAAGCAGGAAAGGACTAATCTATTTTGCTGAAATGAAATTACGGGAATGAAATGCTAGGCTATGCTTGCAAAATTGAAATGCTAATCTACGCTTGTAGAATTGAAATTGTGGAATTGAAATGCTAATCTATGCTTGCAGAATTGGAATGCTAATCTACGCTTGCAGAATTGAAATGCTAATCTACGCTTGCAGAATTGAAATGCTAATCTACGCTTGCAGAATTGAAATTGTGGAATTGAAATGAAATAAACTACTTAGCAGAAGGTTGTAGTGGAAAATAGAAGAAAAGCATTAATCACCAATACTCTGACGCTTCCCCAGCAATGGCACCAAAAAGATGGTGGGCCCCAGTATTGCAGTAATAATGTTGCAACTCCTGGGACTCCCTTCTTTAATTTTATCAACCTGATAGTTCGTAACAAACTTGGAAGCGACGGTGCTATATGCACAAGTACTAGCTTTCGTCGCGGCTATCACTTTATCAGCTAGCACAAGTCCGCTAGGAACTCAAGCCAACTTCTATGAGCTCTTAGAAGAAGCTTTTAACTGTGATAGACGAAAGATAACTCAACAGAGGCTAATCTACTTGCAGAAAGGAGCGGAAAGCTGAAAGGAAATGCAAACCCTAGCAAACCCTAGTTTTACCGACTAACCCTACTGGTGCAAGAAAAGCGATGAAGGTAGTGGAAATGGATTCCATTGACTTATAGGAAGGTAACATGCATGTGACTAAGCTACTTCTACAGTAAAATTTGGAAGAAACATCTTTTTGTATTTTTGAGTAAGTTGGCAGAATTATTGTGCATGTGCTTTAACTGGTTTTTGACTGTACAGAGGTGGATTGGCGAGATGAAATGCTTGAAAGAGGTTGGGAAGGTTAGAAGAGGGCCTAAGGGGTTCCTAGAACCCTTCCAGAGAGTTTCATAGAGTTTGACTGTCAAGAAACCACTTTCGTGAGCTTCTACAGGAAGTCTGCAGGGGTTCTACAGGATGTTCTGTAATTTCTACAGGATGTTCCGAAAAGAGGATTTTGGAGGGTTGATGGAGGAAAAATGGTGAGAAAGTGGAAATGGAGGTTGGATAAGGATGTTAAGGGGTCTAGGACTGGTGAATGAGGCTAAGGAGCGATTGGATTCGTTCAAGGATGGAGGGAGCAATGATGCACAAGAATGTAGAAATTAGGTCAAATTGGGGAAGTATGGAAAATGAAGAGAAGGAATCTTGGATTAGGCGTTGGAGCAAGTGGTATGATGAAGGAAGGATAGGCAGGGATGTATTACAAGTGATCTACACACTATTTCTCAAAACTAATCGAAGAAAGACTAGAAAAATAAGAGATCTAGCTATTTTGACCTACTTTGACCTACAAACAAAAAATATGATGAACAGAGTTTATTGGCAGAAAATCATGCAAGATAACTATGGAAACTGAGCAAGAAAATATTCTAAACATGCTAGTACAATTGGTATCAACTTCTGCAAATGAGAATCTCACACTAATAATTGCATGATGAAGCAAAAACAGTGTTTTTGGCAGTAGCAAGGACACCTTGGTCCCAGCTCATGGTCCCACTAAGGGAGAGGTGAGATCAGAGGTGCTTAATAGTCTTTTTCTGAAGATCTTCCCTTTTATTAACCTATCAAATCAATCTGAGCATGAAAATATATTTTCACCATCAAAAACAACCTAAATAACAAAACAAGATTTAAATCTAAATAGTAGATTTTATTCTAAGAATGCAGAAAAAAACACATAAAAGTAAACAAAGGAGGTACCGGGCACTTGATATGGGCCCAGCCCCAAGAGCTACAGCCTCCTAAGAGAGATTAGAGCTGGTGCAAAGTTGGATTCATCTTTATTGATCAAAAGAATAGTTACATTCCAAAAACTGTCTACAAGAAAAAGCTTGAAAATGTGCTGAACTATAGAGCTAATCTATTGCCTACAAACTGACTAAAATTTGACTAAAATCGAACTGAAATGAGGCCCTAAGCCTTCTTATTTATACAAATTGAGGACCCCGATAGCCCTCCTAAACTTTAGGAACTCGACTGCCAAAACTTGTAGTTAACAGCACCTTTACTAGCCCTTGCTCGACTGCCCTTGTGATAATCGATTTGGTGGCCCTTGAACTCTAACCTAATGGTGGAGAATTTGAGGTAAGGGCCCATAAATGAAGGGGACACCTTCCTAAAAATCCTCTCCACGAATTTGGCTGCCAAGTGCTAATTTAAACCTTTGATTTTGTCTCCAAATTGACCAAAAATATTGCATAAAGCACACATTAGACTTGTTGGCATAATGACTAACCCAATTCACTCTGTTAGCATAAATATAATAAAAGACATGCAATAAACTAATGAGAATGATGGATTAAGTCGAATTCGGAGGCTGAATGAGCCCATATAATTATCCATTTTTGGGGCTCATCAATAGGATCAAATCAACACCTTTAAGTGAAAATTATTTCTTTGATACTTTCCCTGCTTTGTCTATCGTAATAACATCATTGGTTTCTATCCTCATTCCCCTTATCATACACCGGGTCCACTTGGTCCCTTGTGCTCCCATTCATTTTAAAAAACAATTCTTCAACAATCATTCAAGATACAAATTACAATAAGGATTTTAGGGATTGGGAAGTCACTTCATAAGTCATATCGCATAAACCTAACCATTTAATCCTCCATTCCTTTCCCTAGAAGACATTGTACTTTTCTTAGGAAGAGAGCATGTCATATCCTTCTTACTCTTTCGGGAAAGGGATATTTTCAGTCACTCCATATAATTACATTGACTTGTCCTTCATTGGTTACTCCATAATATACCAGGTCTCCTCCCATTGGTGAAAGTCCATAAATAAAAGGGAGACTTAGCTGAGGTGGCAGTGGGCTATGTCCCCATTTATTTCCCTTGGACTAGCATTTTCCCTTTATGGGTCCCTTTCAATCCCCTTGTTAGTTTCAACAGCAACATTTTGGCACCATTACTAGGGACATGAGATGTGTTTTCTTTTCCCCGTACGACATATCGACATCTTACTATTGGTGACTCCACTATAAGAATGAATCCCTAGTTCTTATTTGAGCTTTAAAGTTAATGATTGTAGGGTGAAACAAGAATCTATCAAGTCACTTTAATTTACCCTGGCAACTCCATTATAATATTAATATGAAAAATCATAGAAAATGGAGATTTATCTTGGTCCTATATTTGAAGAAATAAATAACCAAGAGTTTCAGAAGGTGCAAAACAAAGAGGTGGAATATGCAGAATTTTTTCAAAATATGTTGGAGGACATGGATATGAAATTCATGCTTAGGCTTTATGGGTCACAAGAAAGACAACTCGAAATAGTAAGGTGTGCTTATGAAAAGGATTATATTTGTCTCCATGAACTTGCTCACATAGCTTGTGTTGCGAATATTGTCGATAACCTCATCAATAACAATGTGAAAGGGAATACCTCCTTTGAGGATGATGAAGAGTTGAATCCTATGAGCCTCCAAATCATGCAAGAAAGAATGGATGAATATGTAGGTCATCCAGGGAGGTAGTAATGGAAGATAATTCTAATCAAGTTTTCTCCTGCTTTCATGATGAATATGTAAAGATACATATGATGAAATGTGACTATAAAGAGAACATCACCAATGATCTCCTGCTAGAGGTATACTACCAGAATCATGTAACAAATATCTTAGCCATTGTTCGTCAAGAGAATAGAGAAGAAGATAGGTCCCACTTTTCAATCAACCAAGATGAAGATGACATTGAGGATCTCGGTGATAAGTAGGAAGATGAGTCCTCATTGGGGTTGTAGAACGAACACGATGATTTTGACATCATATGTGTTGAGGAGAATGAAGTTATGGAAAGCAAGGTCAATACTAACCTTACATTTCTCAAGGATATCACTCCTTATGATTCTCCTTTTGAAAATATTCAGGAAGGTTATCTCGTGAGCTCCTTGGAAAATGACATTGGAGATTATTTCCTCATTGAAAATGATAAATAGGAGTTGGGTTCCAATTTGAGTGTGCTCCCATTTATGATACTGAAAAAAATGATGAGATTGACATTGGTTTTTCCTTGATCCCATACATTACTTGCGATCACCTATTTGTTGATACCTTTGGGAAGAAAAGTTATTGTTTTCCATGGCATGAACAAAGACAGTTGTAAGTGATTGATTCTCGTTTTAATGAAAGCCTACTCTTTGATGCTTATAATGAGGCTCCCACATACCCACCTTATCACTATGTATTCAAATAGCTTGAGCCTTTATATTGTGGGGTATTAAATCCCATTGAATATGATACTTCACCCTTCCCTTTTCATTTCCCTCTTGTAGATAATCTTGAGTCTTCCTCAATCAATTCCCTTGTTGCTTTTCATATGACATCGAATGACAATGCCCTTTTTCCCCTTTATGCATGTGGTTTCAAGGAATGATCCTTCATTGAATATAATTTATCCCCATTGCTCATCCTTAGAGTTGTGATCAGTCTACGACATCCCCTCCACAATGTGACCATAAACTTGAGAGACCCATTTTTTGTACTCCTTCTCTCCCTAGCCTTTCGTTCCCCTATCATCACAATGTTGTGGCATCTTCAAAGCATAATACTATATACAACGATTGTGCCAAGGAGTCCTTGAGAATGGTAATTCATTCCACCATTGTGTACCTAGAAGGAACGCATCTGACCTCTATATTAACCTATTTAATTTCTCCTAAGAATTCCCTTTACTTGAGATGGAGATCATATTTTCTAGCCTTCCACTCACTTCATCTGCCATGTGACTATGTCCACATTCAATTTGAGAATTGCTCCATCATTAATGATACTCAGAGACGTATGTATATTTATGTGATGATATTTTTGTTGCACTGGAATTATGGTTACAATTAGTATTAGCATTATAATATGTGTGTTAGGATAGGATGCATTGCATTCTCATTTTCGCATGAGAAATAACATCATGTGATATTTCTCACCATATATATGTGCATATGTGCATGTACGATCATGAGATGGCCTAAAAACATGTTTCCCTATGTTTTTCCATCTATTTTATGTGTAAGTGTTAGGTCTATGACAACCAATAGATTGGCAGACTTCTCATGACCTCCCATTTAAGCAATTTTACCCACTTCTTTTAGAGATCACATCCCAATTGGACCCAGATGTTAAACACCATTCTATGGGTAATATCCCTATGAGATTTCTTTTCTCCAATATGGACCTCAATTTGTAGTGAATAGCAATATGCAGCCACCAGCGAGCTCATTGTTCCATTTCTCCACCACCTGACCTAGTCATGTGGTCCCTCGTCCATCTTCCATGATCATATGTTTGAAGGTGGGCATGCCAAACATAAATGTATGCCTTGTCCTTTGGAAATTGAGTATTGTAGTTTTCTTATCATCGAAACTTAGGAGCATGGATTAATGGGGGGATCTAGTGCAAGCAAATCACTAGGTCTATGCTTCTTTCCTCTAGACTCCTTTTAGGAATTAACCTTGGACTGTAGTCCCATGGGATTTATTTTGCTGACCATTTGGTTCCAGGGATGGTATTTCATGGGAAACCCTGATTTTGGTTCCATGGCCCCACTCCCTTATCCTATTATATTACCTTATTTCCATTCATTACTACCCTATTCATCATTTCCCATGCCTGGGTCGACATTCCTCTAATGGGTCCAAATAGGGTTAGCATGCCCCTTCCCCTTGCTCAAACCTTGGGTCATGGTGTAGAATGAGGCACAGATTTTGATGTAGCTGAAAAGAAGGATAAAATCATATATGATGACATTCAATAGGAAAATGTACCAAAAAATCCAAAATAGGATTGGGACAAACACATTTAGCAAGTGAGAAAAATCCAATGCAGGAGCTCTACCCCATCATCATGGCCATCACCTTGGTTCTTGTAGGTTCTATGAACCTTTTTCATCATATAGGAATACATGATTGTCCCAAACCGTAGTGGTCAATGAACCTCCCTACCTTAAAACATCGCTTAACTACTATGCTCTAACTCCTTGAGCCTCGAGCAGTTAATCAAAGAAAATCATAACAAGAAAAAATGCATACAAAAAGGGGTGGAAAAAGCAAGGTCGGGGCACCTCATGTACCACGATCACTCCCTCCTATACATTATAAACCCAAGTATGGGATCCTCTCTTATTGGCTATGCTTGTACCCCAACATGTGACCTAGTTTTTTTCCCTTCTCATCCCCTACTTCATTCACCTATCTGCCACATGCCACAACCTTTTTAAGGATCTACCTTGACTATATTATCCCCTTTAGAAGTAGAACCCACCTAATAGGAATATTGGTTATAATCCCATTTGAAATTTAGAAAACATTGGCCCATCCCGAAGCACATTGTAGAAGGGGAGGCTATTATGAAGTCCCCACCTGTGGTCCATGATTTGGTAAGCTCAATTAATTTATTTCTCTAATGACTTGTTGTACTGGAAGGTTAGGGAACAAATAAGATCTTATGTAAGATTACATATAGCCTCCATTTTGGGTTTGATCTCCCTATATGGGGTCCTAATCCTCCATAGGGTTACATTCTCACATGTAGGGTGTGTTTTGAGATCCATTGGCAGCCACAGTAGCAAACAACACTCTATGGGTCCCCACAAAAATTCAAAGATTTCTCTTGGTTAACTTATTGGACGAGGAAGATGGATTTGATCCTTCATGCCCAGCTGGCCCCAGATTTGTACCATACACTTGGAAGATGATCTAGGACTTGCATGATGATTTGGCATCACCCACACTCATCGTATACCTTGCAGGAAATCGCTAGGCATCTTTTATTTATTCAGAGACCCATGAGGACACTTGTGTGCCCACAGGGGCTTCAATATTGAAACAATACTATACCACTTGCATTCCTATTAGGGGATACATATTGATGAAAAAATGACATAATATATTGATGATATAATAGGGTGTAAAGGGTTTTTATATTGGCACGTATAAAAAATGGACCTCAAAGTTAATGAAAAAATATAAAGGGGTATAAAAAATGTTAATGAAAAAATGGATACATATGATATCTAGTGAAAGTAGGGTTTTTTTAAATTGGGAAGTTGTACTAGGTTCATATTGGTAAGGGAATAAATAATGTGACTTTTAGAGATATTTTCCAATATGTAGTCAAATTAAGGGTATGTTTTAGTATACCATGAATGCATGTGATAAGTCATAGGTTCATCGAGTGAAGCCCCTCTCTGTGTTCCCCCACATGTTAATTGGAGCACCACAGACTATTGCAAGGGGCCAACCCATTGTCCCCAACTTTTGAGGTCCTTTCTCTTCATTGTGGCACCCATGGACCTGATTAGGCCTCTTAGAGGGCCACAAAATGTTCAAACATTATTATTGGACCTCTTGAGAGGCATATTTTTTTCATTTAATAGCTAATTTGGTGGGCTTGTCAACAAAAGTTGAATTATTAGAACACTGAAGGGAGGACCGGAGGGACGGAGTCACTCACTATTCCGATGGTGAGGGTGCGTAAGCACGCTCGACTAATAAGGATGCGTAAGCAGGCTCGACCATAGGGAGAGGACCTTTAGGTGCTCGACGAAGAGGGGGGATTATGTAGACCAAGGAGGCTAATTCGAACTCCTAATTTGTGTATAAATACAATTGAGATGAGTTCATTTACTCATAATCACTTTGGATTGGATATTTTCTCTCTCTTGAGATTTTCACACTTTTCCTAGAGGATGAATTAGAGCTTTATGGATTAATTTTGATGTGTGGATATTGGTCCATCTTCTCTTGGAGTTTCTCTCTTGTGAGTTGTGAATGGTTGGAAATATTGTGTTACATGTAAGTACATTATCTGAATGGTATCCTTGTTTTACTTGGGCATATACATTGGACTGGGATTTTCATTTTTCTAGAGATAATTGTTGCATGTATTTACTACTTGAAATTGAAGAAATTTGTCTCTATTATAACATCTCTAAATGTATGGGCCATGTAATATGAAAAAATATCCTCGGGGTAATTCTATTAGAGAATTTGACCTTGATAAGCCATTCCCTTTATGCATCGAAGTAGGAAATCTACAAGATTGATTCTCCTTGACCTAGAAGGCCAGTGAAGTGGTATTGGGGCCTCCTTAACTGGGAACGAATAAATCCTACTCATACTCATCATATAATCCATTCTCCCAAAGAGTAAGGCACTAACCTACCAAAAGGTGGTCACCAAAAATCACATACCTTCACCTTCTTCCAAGTCTATCCTAGTTGGGGAAACTAGGGCTTGAATTACCAGACAATATAGCCCTCCAAAAAGTTTAGTCTACTAGGGTCTTCTACAATTGTGTTTCCTCAAGGTCTCATTCAATTTTGAATCCATTTGAATGGTCCAGTGGGGAGAAAGGACAAGCCCTAGTTCTACGATCAAAATTTTCCTTGGCATTCCCAAGGCTAGTACTTCATAGTATCAAATCAACACCTTCAAGTGAAAAAGGTTTCTTTGATACTTTCATCACCTTTTTTTATAGTAATAACATAATTAGTTGCTATAATAATTCCCCTTATCCTAGATCGAGTCCACATAGTCCCCTGTGGTCCCACTTCTTTGAAAAACAATCCTTCAATAACCATCTGTGATACAAATTACAATAAGGATTTTAGGGATTGGGAAGTTCCTTGATAAGTCATATCCCATAAACATAACCCTTGAATCCTCCTTTCTTTTTCATAGAAGACATTGTAATTTTATTAGGAAGCAAGAAAGCCTTACCCTTCTAACTCTTCTGGGAATGGGGTTGTTTAGGTCACTCCACGTCAATTCATTGACTTATCCTTCATCGGTGACTCCATAATATACTAGGTCTCCTCCCATTAGTGAAAGGACATGAATAGAAGGGAGACTGAGCTGAGGTCACAATGTGCTCAATCTCCATTTGTTTCCCTTAACCTAACATTTTCCCTTTAAGTATCCCCTTGTTACACTAAAATTTGTCACCATGACTATTTGCAGTTAGTATGGCTCCATCAACTGTCATACTATCCTCCTTGGCAAGTCTCATACCTCTGCTCCTCATGTCAAACTCCAAGAAAGAGAGAAAGTCTTTAAAAATCTATATATCTCTGGGTACGCAGTTTCTCTTAGCCTTACCTGCGTGTACGCACCTCAAGTTCACAATACCTGCGTACTTGTACGCTCTGTCTGTAAAAGGGTGGGTGCGTACTCCTGTAAAGGTCAAAAGGCGCAAGTTTCACTTCAAAAAAGTTACTTGTGGTCATTTCTAGAGCATTCTAGAAGCTTGTTTGACGTGTATTGAGCGCCTCCAGATGGTTCATGTATCCCTATGAAAGAGGAACTTATCCCATCAAGAGGGGAGCTATCCCATTCAAAGAGGGGCTTATCCCATTGATGGTGGACCTGATTAACTTCCTCTAGAGCACTATAAATACAGGCATTGGGCTAGAAGGAGGGGAGGTTGAAAGCTGAATATTCCTAAGGGTAGATGCTGATGGAATTAGGACTCCCTTATAGAGCTTGAGAGGAGAGATTCCCATCCTTTCCTAGCCTTATTTGGAAGTGGGTGAGCTGATCAAAGTAAAGGAAAACTCTTGCTGGACCCTAGGAGGGACCTGCACAACACCAAGGCTCAGGTTGTAATGGTTTCTTTTGTTTCCACTTAATACAATTAAGCTCACTTTTCCCAACAGATTGTTATACATGATTTGTTTCATATACTCCTTGGTCTGTATGATGAATATGTGCTATTTTATAAGTTATTCAGGTGCTATGCATTCTTTTGGCTTATTAGTGAATGCAGGTTTCGAAGAGAAGGAGGATCTCATCCGGATCGGCGAGGCTGGATTACTACAAAGCGTTGGACTAAAGGTATGTTATGAACACCTGATTACTTGTATTCTAAATGCATATTTAGAGAAAGGTAGTGTTTACTTGTCTTGTTTGTCACTAGAAAGCCTTAGCTTCTAGGGAGGTCGGTTTTGTCCGCAAAATTGACTCTTTCCGCATGACAAAATGGCGACTCCGCTGGGGAATTGATGTGAATGATTTTTCCTTTGTGTGAAACTTTGATCTGAGAAAAGTCATTTGTTTTCTGGTTTTTGGCCGTTTGACTGTGTATTTGGGTGGGGTATCTTAGGGTTAAATTAGATTTTAGTTTTTCTTGGTTTTGCTAGCAGTACGCACCCTCTGAGTTAAGCACAGTGCGTACCTGTACGCACTGCAGCTTTGTGCACAGAGCATACACGCACCTGTGCAAACAGGTTGCCTGCGTACCCTGTCAAAATTGAGAAAATTTCAATCTTTTCCTTTTTGCCTCTTAGATTTTGTTTTTAATTTGTTTTTACTGCCTAGATCCACTGTTTACCTGTCATAAATCTTCACCTAAGCTTGTTTCATCAGTGTCAAGAGTTTTAGTGAAATTCATAGAGATTTTGCCCTAGGGTTTGATTTTTGTATTGGTCCTGTAGTGACTTTGGCTTTAGAAGTTGTAAAACCTTGGATCTCCCTGGTCTTTTCAGTCTTCTTAGGAGTCGGACCTTTCATAGAATCCACCCTTGTGAGAAACCTACCTTTGTGTTCTCTCTTTGCCGAATCTCGAAAAAGTTTGTTGATTAATCTTTGAAATTTATTCTTAAGAAAAAGAACAAAAGATTTTGATTTTTGTTTTTGACTGGTTTTTGATTCTGCATTAACTAGTCCTTAGTTAAATTTTGACTGAGTAAAACATCCTGGAATCATACTTGCTAGGCTTTTGCCTCATTAGATTTACTTTTAGGTGATTTTCTCTTAGATTTGCTTTTGGGTGCAATTGAGTTGATTTGATTGCCATAGATTTTTTAACTTTGATTTCTATTAAAGTAAGTTTTACATGCTTTGTTAATATAGGGAAAAATACAAGAAAAAAAAACTCTTTTGAAGAAAAGTTTGCTTTAGTAGCATTTGAGTCTTTGAAAAGAAAAGGAATTTTCGTGAAGTAATTAGTGGTCATGTGTTGTATGCTTTGGAAAAGATAAAGAGATTGTTTCTTTTATTTTCATTGCCAAGAATCTTGTCTTTATATCAATTTTGCATTCTCCAACTCTCTTAGCTAGGGAATTCATTGAAAAAGAAAATTAATATAAATCATCCTAAGTGCATCTTTTTGTGGATTTCAGTCGAGTCTACACACCATCAGTTTCATCTCCACTACCTTTTGTCCTAAAGAAAAGCCGTAAAAAATTAACGCTTAAAGTAAAATCAACTTAGTAACTTTTATTTACTACGGCTCTGAAACACCAATATAGATCAGGCTAGTGTCTTGGAGTAGGAGAGTAATTAACTCTCCAAGACAGTAAAACCAAACAAGTAGCTCATCTTGTGGTAGGATAAATCCAACTATTTCATTTGTACTCTGGGAAAGCTCCTCTTAAAGGAGAAGCACGAGACCGTGTCCGAACCAGTGAGGGGATCAATCCTCCTTCATTGGGAAAGACGCCAGATACGCACATACTACAAACAGTAAACCTCGGATTATTGTCGAGGAGCCTGGGGTCACTTGTTGGTAAACCTTGGATTATTGTCAAGGAGCCGGAAAGAGGATTGAGCTTGTTACTCTGCCCTTGCGTGCTATCGGGTCGTAGACTGTTCCCCCAGGTATATTTGTTGCTGTTGGTAACCTTAGTGACCATTATCTTTAGGATTCTACTCGAGGTGACGGTGGAGGGAAGATCCCACTATACCTGGAGCAGACGTCGGCTAGACTCACTTGGATTTTCCGGGGGGTTCACTTCACTCGAGACGGTTAAAGTGGAGGAACTTGTGCCGATCTATTCATTAAGCAGGTTGACGGGGTAACTGTTCCACCCACCACTTCTGTACTGAATTCGGCGATGTTGGGCTTCATCACCAACTAGTGTTTTCGGTCCGGAAGGCTACTATTTGTGTATGGTTTGACGCCCTAGATTCTTTAGGCGTGTGATTCGAATTTGTTTGGTTCTTTAGCGACTTTAGGAGGTTTGCTTTGAGATTTTACTTTGATTGCGTGTGCAGTGGTTAAAAGTTTTTAACTGTGGCTGAATTACCGAGACAGTCCCATAGACTTCGGGGCAAGTCTCCTAAGATTGTTACCGTGGCCGATTTGTTGAGGAAGTCCCATAGACTTCGGGGCGAACCTCCTGAAGACGTCTCGGGTCATTACGAAGGTTTGAAGGTCCTTGTAACTCCTAGTGGCAGTAAAGTAGGTTCACCTGAAGAAGGAGAGTCTTCGTTGGTAGTCCATCCAGATTACCAAAGTCTAGAAACAGGTTATAATCCTGAAGCTGTTGCAGTTTCCGAGCTTGCTGGTAGTTTTTCATCTAGTAGTGATATAGGCGAAGAACCTGAAATATCTGAACCTGTTACTCCAACTTCTAGTGTTCCTGATTCACCTAGGGTAGAAAGAGTCATCACCGAAAATCTTCCTTTTGGTTTGATAGCTATTGAAGAACTTGCTCCAGAAGAAGAAATAGGTGTCCCTATCCCTAAAGATCAACCTACTATTGATCTAAGGGAGCGTGAATCCATTTTTTACAGTCCTCCTAGAAGTACTACTTGGTATCTTTCATTAACTAATTATTTGGACAACTCAGGGTCAAGTTTTTCTCCACCTCATACTCCTTATCCACCCGGAGGTATTTATACTCCTGTAAATATGTCTGGTCAGTCGTCTGTGTTCACTCAATCTCCTGAATCTTTCTTGTACAGCGGTCCTTCTGTTCCCTCTGGGTATCAGTCACTTTCTGGTACTTTTGCGGGAGCATCTCCTCAACCCATTGAACATGGGTTATTAACTGGAAACAATGGTAATAAACCGTTGGGTGTAGGAGACATTTACATGATGTCAGGTTCAATTCCCGGTTCTCAACCTCAAGGTGGCCAGTTACCGCCTAGGGGGCAGCCTCAGTGAACGCCTGGGGGGTAACCTCAAGGTACACAAATTGCGTCTAGGGGGCAACCTCAAGGACAGTATGTACCCATGGTACAGTACATTCCTCAAGGTCAACCCCAGCCTCAATATGTACCCCAAGGTCAACCTCAGTATCAATTTATTCCTCAAGGTCAACCCCAGTGTCAGTACTTACCTCAAGGGTATCTACCCCAAGGTCAGTACTCGAGTCAAGGTTATCAACCACCTCAAGGTCAATCGTATATTCAAGGTACGGGAAATGTACCTTTCAATTTTCAATCCTACCCTCAATCTGGTTATGGATCTCAATATCCTCAACCTGTTATGGGTCAATACCCCGGAATGAACATAGTGTGGGATCCATCACAAGTTCAATAGGTGTTGCAGCCAAGCGTGCAGTTGTCATCCCAAACTGGACAACCTTTAGTTTCTGGTCCACCGCAGCAACCAGTCCAGTCTAATGTTCAAACTTTTGTACCTTCGGTAGTTACTCAGTCGCCCATTGCACCTAGTACTCCATCTCAAACGACTGCTACAACTACCGCAACATCTGTTCAGTCTACCGCACTTACTTCTGGAGTATCAACAGCTCCGGTTTCTACTGTCTCTGCCACTACTCCTCAGACATCTTTACCATTGTCTGGATCCACGATTCAAACTACGGTTCAGATGCCTGTAGGACAACCTGGTTTAAGTACGGTTGTCACTAGTCAACCACAATTCGCTTATCAACCGTACCAGGGACAGTACTAATACGGGCCTGCTGTCCAACAACCAGTTTACCAGTATCAACCGTATCCTGGGTACACTTATCAACAACCACAACAACCCCAGTATGGTCCGGTTAATCCTGGTTTTCCGGGAGGATACAATATCCCGAATGCGATTCCTATTCCAAGTTATCTTGGATATCCTCCTCCTGGGACTAGTCTTGTGACCCAGAGTTTTAGGGATCCTAATCGGAAATTGCCGTTTATCGCAACTTTGGATTTACCAGACTTGACGCGCCTAATGAACGATCCAATAAATTATCTTCCATTTTGGCCGCCAATGCCAAATAAGTTGCCCAGTGACATTCCCAAGTTCGAGGGTAAGTCTGGAGAGGATCCGTCAAATCATGTGATGACTTACCACCTCTAGTGTGCTTCAAATTCCATCTCGGATGATTCGATCTGCTTACGTCTTTTCCAGCGTACGCTCATTGGTCTCGCGGCCAAATGGTACATTGAGTTACCACAGGCCTCTTTTTATAATTTTAGTCACTTAGCTACCTCGTTCCTAACTCATTTTTAGTTGCCGGTCAGATATGATAATGGCACAGAGCTACTAACTTCATTAAAACAGTCGACGTCCACTTATATTTCCAATCATATACATGAATGGAGACGTCGAAGGCGATTAGTGAAAGTTTTTATCCCGAACCAAATCTTAGCTGAATGGTTTGTTAAATCATTATTACCGAAGATTACTGAAGAAGTAGCTAAGGTCGGCGTAGTTACTGAGGAGCAAGTGATTGCTCAAGCGCAGTACCTTGACTTAGTTTACACTCAGTCAGGTACGTTACACGAAAAGATCCCAGATCTTCCAAAGTCAAATCAAATCGCTGCTGCTCCTTCGGGATCTCATGCTGCTGATGGCATGATTGGTACGGTGAATACTAAAAGCAAGAAGAAGTCTTCAAAGAATTCTTCGCCAATTATAACCTTACCAGACTCCCCGACAAGAGAATCTTCTGCTGAAGTTTCCGCTGATATTCACGCTGTAGAGTCATCTATGGCTAAATCAAAAAACGGTGGGAAGAAGGAGGGTGAGAAGAAGAATAAAGCAGACAAGACTCCAAAGGAAAAAATAGAAAAGTCGGAAACCAATGACGAAAAGCGCAAACCTTGATATCCTTGTCTTATTTGCGAAGAGGATCATTTTACAAGAGATTGCCCTCACCGGGCCGAGGTTGTGAAAATCGTCAAGGGTTCCCCAAATCCTGCTGTTTTGAAAGATCCATTTCCAAAGCAGGAGAGTAAGATGATAGGTTCTTCCTCGAGTGCCAGTGAAGAACCCATATTGATGCTGTCTCATGTAAGGATTGCAACTCGATCGCAAGATAATGGTAGTAAAAGTCCTGTTGATGGATCGAAAGAAGCGGAATCTTCTCATTCAAATCCATCAACCTCAGCTCCCGGTTCCGATCCACTACAGATCGAGAAACCTAACCCTGACTTAGTAATCAAACCGCCCGCCAAGGGTGTACTTCGAAGGTCTGCTTTCAATCCACATGCGAGAGCGGCCCAAAATTACAACATTGTGGAGGATTTAGCTGTTTCACCTTCAGCAATGTCGGCTTTAGAAGTGCTGCAATCATGCCCAGCATAGCGAAAATTACTTTTGTCGGCTATAGGAGCTGTTGATGTTCAGGACCCGAACCTAATAATCTTTGATCTAGAAAATAGTACACCGCGTTTGCCTCATCAGATGGCTTTCCAGATCCCAGTGATAGTCAAAAATAGACCTATTCATCGGACTATAATTGATGAGGGAGCTTCCACGTGTATTATGTCGATACAGTGCTAGAGATCGCTTGGTTCTCCTTCACTAAATCAATCCCCGACAATTCTTAAGGCCTTTGATGGCCGTGGGTTTCATCCGTTTGGAATTCTACAGGATTTGCCTATAGGGGTTGAAGGAAAAACCGTTAGTCTAGATGTGGAGGTGGTTGATGCCCCTCTAGACTACAACCTTCTCTTGGGTCGAAGTTGGTCTTACGTTATGACAGCGGTCGTTTCATCGGTCTTCAGAGTAATAAAGTTTCCACATAATGGCAAGATCGTAACCATAGACCAGCTGGCTTACTTTTCATCCGACCCAGCCTCTTTAGAGAGTATCCAGCATGTCGGTAAAACGACTATCCCTTACAAGGATGTTGGCGTAGGATTAGTTAAAGATGCCGATTTACTGGGAACTTTTCCTTTTCCTCCAATCAACGTCGTGTCTTTGTTTGCATCTATTCATATGATTACTTCAGACACCATTGTTTATGACGATCCTTGGATCGTCCCTTCTGAATCTGAGATAGACTCATTTGGTGATGCTATGCCTTTGAGTCCATATGAAATTGCCTATGAAGCCGTGCAGTCTTTTACCGACCCGAGTTCAACCAAAATCGACCAAATGAATGTGGTCCGTGAGGAATCACTTTTCACCTCAACCTCGGAGTTAATAACGTTTCCCGAAGTTGTGTCATCTGACGAACAACTTTGTGAAGTCCTGTGCGTAGACGATTTACCATGGGAAGATCTCCATCATAGATCTTCGTTTTTACCTGAGGATGATCGTTTTGAAAATGATTTCTCATCAATCTTTACAGCTGAATATGTCAAAGAAGCTCAGAGTCCAATGAAACATCCTGATTCAGAGCTGAATTTGGGAAACATTTCTCGCACTATTCCCATTGACATTTCAGTCAAGCCCGGAATTGTTGAGCACATTCATATAGGTGCCTCGTCTTCAGATGATGACATTCAGACATACAAGGCCCTATTTCAAGAATTTCGCGACGTGTTTGCCTGGTCTTACGAGGAAATGCCAGGAATTGATCCCGCGATTGTTGTCCATGAGATCAAGACTTACCCGGATGCTAAACCCGTCCGGCAACGTTTGCGTCAGATTCAACCATGCAAAAGCGGCTGCAATTAAAGCAGAAGTTGAGAAGCTGTTGAAAGCAGGTTTCATTTATCCGATCCCGTTAACGGATTGGGTATCGAATATTGTTCCGGTTAACAAAAAACAGGGAACAATAAGAATATGTATCGACTATAGGGATATTAATCGTGCTTGTCCCAAGGACAACTATCCAACACCCTATATCGATCAAATAATTGATGATTGTGCCGGCAGTGAAATATTTTCCTTTATGGACGGTTTTTCCGGTTACAACCAAATCAATATTCTACCTGCCGATCAACCAAAAACGGCTTTCATTTGTCCATGGGGGACATTTGCTTATTGCAAATTACCTTTTGGGCTGAAGAATGCCGGAGCCACTTTTCAAAGGGCGATGTCTTATGCATTTCATGACATCAAACACATTGTGCAACCGTATCTCGATGATTTGCCCGCTCACTCCTTACATCGAGCTGATCACCTTGTCCATTTACGAGCAATCTTCATGAGGTGTAGGCATTATCGTATTCGTTTGAACCCACACAAATGTGTCTTCTGTATAGAAGTGGGACGATTGCTGGGATTTGTAGTTTCAAAAGCCGGCATCCGCGTCGATCCCTCGAAGGTAGAAGCTATCATCAAATTGCCTCCTCCTTCGAGTCTTCGCCAACTCCAAAGTTTGCAGGGGAAAGCAAACTTTTTACGCTGATTCATTCCTAACTACGCCGAGATTACAAAGGGTTTTACCCGGTTGTTGAAACAGAATGCTCAATTCTCTTGGGATGAGATAGCTCAGAAATCTTTCGATGCACTCAAGCACGCGTTGACCCATGCACCGTTGCTGCATCCTCCCAACTACAACCAGGATTACTTTTTGTACCTCGCCGCTGCTCATTCCACCATTGGAATGGTCTTAGTACAGGAAGACGAATTCGGAACGGAACATGTGATATATTACCTTAGTCGGACGTTAAATCCCACTGAGCTCAAATATTCACATGTGGAGAAATTGGCCTTGGCAGCCGTTCAAGCTGTCCAACGTTTTCGTCACTACATTCTTCTCCGTAAAACTACAGTCATTTCGGATTGCAACCCTATGATCTACATTTTGACTAAACAATTGCTAGGGGGCAAGTACTCTAAATGGATTGTTATCCTGCAGGAGTTCGACTTGGAATTTGAAAAATCTAAGTCTAAGAAATCTTTAGTTTTTGCAGAGTTGATGTGTGATTTCCCGCGTGCTGACACGGAAACTGTGGCAGAGGAACCCATTGCGGACGAATCTTTGTTTCTCATCAGCACTTTAGATCCGTGGTATGGGGATATAATCATCTATCTCCAAACCCAATCCTTTCGGCCCGAAGTTTCAAAGTCGGAACGTCGGAAAATTCGATTCCAGTCCCAACAGTACAAAATTATTGGAGATACTCTTTATCGCCGTGGGGCGGACTTGGTTTTTCGTCGTTGCTTAACTCACGAGGAAGCTGAAAGGGTTTTGAATGACTGTCACTCTGGAGCGTGTGGCGGTCATATGTCTGGGTATGCCACAGCCCAAAAGATATTGTGCGCTGGCTACTTCTGGCCGTCCTTGTTTAAAGACTGTATTATTGCGGTCCGGAAATGCCACAACTGTCAAGTGTTTGATCGCAAGATGCGCGCACCACCTGCTCCTCTCCACCCTATAATTGCCGTTGGTCCTTTTGCCAAATGGGGTATCGATTTTATTACATGTAACCCTCACTCGGCCGGGGGGCATGCGTATATCATCCTTGCGGTTGATTATTTTACTAAGTGGGCCGAGGCGATGCCTACATTCGAGGCAGACGGCAAGACAGCTGCAATTTTTGTATTCAATCACATTATTGCTAGGTTTGGTGTCCCACAAGCGATAATCACTGACCATGGGCGCCATTTTCGAAACATTATGATGACAGAACTTACAGGCCAGCTTGGTTTGCGTCATGATAGCTCAACTCCTTATTATCCACAAGCCAATGGTCTGGTTGAGTCCATCAACAAAGTTTTAGTTATCATGATCCGACGAATCATTGGTATTCATCGGTCGAATTGGCACAACATGTTATTTTCCGCGCTTTGGGCATACCGAACCTCAGTGAAAACATCAACAGGGTTCACTCCTTTCCAACTAGTTTATGGTTTGGAAGTTGTGCTGCCCATTGAATGCGAAATCCCGTCACTTCAAATGGCTGTCGAATTACTTCCAGCTACTTCCGAAGAGGAGAAGCGTTTATTATACTTAGCTCAATTAGATGAGACTCGACGTGATGCTGCATTGGCAATCGAGACTCATGCAAAACGTATGAAAGCTCAGTATGATCGAAATGTGACCCCTCGAAATTTTTCGGAAGGAGACCTAGTGCTATTATATGATCAAGCTAACGATAAATTAGGTGCTGGAAAATTCGTTCCTATGTGGCATGGGCCCTACATTGTCAAGCGAAAGCTAGCAAAAGGGGCCTATGAGCTGGTAGATTTTGACGGGGACTCTTTGGGTAAACCCAGAAATGGACTTTACCTAAAGAGGTATTATGCTTAAATGATGGGTATGGAGATTTAGTTAGGTTAGTTTTTTCTTTCTAGCTGGTGTGTTTGTTAGTATAGACAGTGTGCTTAGCTTAGAAAGTGTGTTTTTCGTCGTTATTCTGGCTTATCTTGGTTTTACTCTTGATATTGCAGATGTCGACGCCTCTCCAAACGTACATTGGATTCGCTGATGGTGCTTGTCGTAGTACACGGAATATCTCTTCCGCAGCTTGGGTTATCTATTCGCCCTCTGACGAGTTAGTTTCTATGCATGGGGTGAGCCTCGGTCAAACAACAAACAACATTGCAGAATACAGTGCAGTGATTGAGTTATTGTCTGAATCTATTTCGTTTGGGATTCGGAGTTTGATAGTGAGGTTAGATTCTGAACTCGTTGTATTACAGCTTAATAGAGTATATGCCATTAGAAATCCAGTGTTATTAAGGTTATTTTTGAGAGTGCGTCTCTTGGAACGTGAATTTGATTACATTGAATATCAGCATATTCCAAGGTCTTTAAATACATTAGCAGATGCAATTGCTTCTCGAATGTTAGACAGACATTTGCGATAATCATACATGTAAATTTAAAAACATTTCATCACACATGTTTAACAAGATAAGCCGGTAATAATGATATATATAGATAGGAGTGTGTCAAAAAATACATCGTCTTCGATCATAGGTTGAAAAACACCTTATGATCGGCAAAAATGATAAGTACAAAAAACCAAAATGTCACATGTGTCTACAAAAGTGACCATCCAATCACTGGTGATGCTCTCTATACGACACCACTGCACGGGCTACCCTACACAAGAACCTCCTAAAAGGTCCTGGGACTGCGACTACATAGCGCTGAAGTCTGATAGGAATATCATCTATAGTCGTCTCTGGTATGTCTGCCGTAAGACGCTCTAGGTCTTGTTCCAACTCAGCTAAGGTCTCTGCAGCCGCGTCCTGTGGGGCCGGTGCCGGTGCAACTGGTACTCTCCTCTCGAAAGGCCGGAGATTGGCTGGACGCTGTGGGCCTACATCTGCATTTTGAAAATTGTCACTGTCAGTTTTGAGACGATATAAAAACAAAAAAATAGATAATTTAAAAACTTGTGAAAAATGAAGTACCTGTGTCATCCCACTGTTCTCCCGGTGGAAGAATCATGTCCGGATCTCCACGAAAATCAACTCCGGCATAAGGAAAATCCTGTATCGAGAAGACCTGGTTCTCTAACCAGTGAAAATACTCTGGTCTAAATCGGACAACCTCCGTGCCCTCGTCAGGATGACGGGCCATCACCGCAACCCATCGCATCAACTTAGGCTCTCGGGGAGGCCCAACCTCAACAGTGAGCTGCTGTGGGATCAGCATCGGAACCCTCTCTAGGGCAAAACTCACAACTAAAGGCCCATAACCAAAAGTCTTCAGTTGTCCGTTTTTGGTCCTAGTCAGTTGGCCCTTTAAGTTGGCCAACACAGCATCGCACCAGTTGAAAATGGTGCCCCGATAGCAATCAATCGCCATCCGCATCTGGGATCCAGTGGCAATGTGCAAAGCGGCAGCCCCGCAAAGTCTGGTAACTGTAAAGGCAATTACCATAAGTTCAGGTCGGGATATCTTTTTGATTTCTATCCCCTTATCCTGGTTTTGATTATTGCACCACTCTAGTCGGAGACTAGCAATGGACTGGCCACCCGGCCTAGTCCCGGACAGAGTCAATTGTTCGCCCCTCTTGGGCAAACCAGTGAGAAAGTAAATATCTGAGGGCTCTATCTCGAGCTGGTGCCCTCCAATGTAAAAGCACTGATCCTGAACGTTCCACCTTTCAACCAGCCACTCTAGAAAGCGCACCTGGGCCCTCATGCCAGGTATGGCCCAGTATTTGTAAAGACCGCATGCCTTCAAAGCATCAATGGAAGGTTGGTGATTAATCGCGGCCAAATCAACATCTTCGTGTTCTCTCTCGCGCCAATCAAGCATGGTGGGCAATCTACACACCATAAAACATCTGTTAGAGTCCATAAAATTAAAAGTTTTTGGTTCATTTTGGAGAAATGGGAGTTTCAAAATCCATTCCGCGGTGTACGCAGCCCGCCTTTAGAGACAGGGCGTATGTACGCAGGTTCTCTTAAGGCAAGCTGCGTATGCCCAGCATTTTCCCAACTGAGAAAATGTCGGGGTACGCAGGTCACCCATGGGGCACCTGCGTACCCCGAAAAGCGGACCTTGAAACCCCAAGGCCTCCAAAAAATGAAACTAAAGCTTAAAAACAAATTCTAAACGGATGGAAATGCAAGGGAGGATGTTGTAGAATACCTGATGAGACGGCGTTCGGTTTCGACGGTCGGATTCTCCGCAGTGTCCACGGGAAGTTTCTTGCCAAAAGCCCTTTTTCTCTCCTCAACAGTAAAATGGTAAAAATGAAATGGTAAAAGCCCTTTTTATAGGTTTTTTGAGTAAATAAATGTTAAATTTGTTTATTTTCCACCATGAAAAGGTATTTTTCAAAGTATTTTTATCTATCTTTAAACAGGTATGAGTAATGTGTTGGTTTTTGTGCAGGATAAAAGGATTTTCAGGGAAAATGTCATTTTTCACAAACAAAAACATCAGAGTCATCTTTTAAGCCCTTTTCTGACTCCTAAAACATGAAAAGATTGCCGAGCGTTTCTTTTACACTCGTTAAAACGGAATTAAAAGACGGTCCCCTTATAGCCCTTTTCTGACCGTAAAAACAGGAAAAGATTGCCGGATTTTTGTCGTTTCAAATTCGATACTGGAAATAAAACGACGTGTCCTTGATCGCTTTTTACTTTTCAGGTCAAAGACACTAATCATGAAAGTACTCCTTGGTCGCAAGATCAAGCGGTTCTCTCAAGTATTATTTTATACTTTTTCGGGCTTGGGAGACACAAATTTACGAAAAAGTTCAACCCTGGAGTCTTCTTAAGTTTTTTCAGACTCTCTAAAATTGAAAAACGCCGAGTTTCTCCTATACTGGACTCGTTAAAATTTCACAGTAAAGGACCTGTTCGATTACAAACAGGAACGGACCACTCCTTCTTAGGGTTCGAATCAAAACTAAGTTGGACTCATCCGAAGGATGAGCTTATAATCAAGCATATGTTATCCTCCTCAAGCTTGTAAAAAATAAAGAGGTACTTGCCAGAAATGGTGGGGGAAAAGAGAGAAAAATGAGCCTATTTGTTATCCTTTGTCTCAGAAGAAGCCTTATCACCACTCTTGAACACGACACTTTTCATTCACCTGGGTTGGGAAATCCTTTGCCTCACAGTTGATCAAACCACATTGAAAGTCTTCAGCCGGGTATTAACTTTGGGTCAAATGTCACCAAGCCATCTGTTGTGTCGTTATGTGTTCAAGAGGTCACTGCAAATAAACCATTCATCTGCAAAATACCCGTCATCCATCTCGACCATCCCTGAGTCAGTCCTTACAGCTACATTTCTTCAACTTGATCTATGATTTCGTGTTGTGGGCTTGCCTGCAACGGGTCGCTTTCTATCGACATCAGCACATTATCTAGAAAGATGACCTAGAAATCGTCAGTACCTTGAAATCTGCATGCATCAATGGCAGGTTTCTCGCCTTTGACGACAGTTTACATCATTGACTTTCGATCGAAGGATTCCGTGAAATGTTCGACATCAACTCATTCATTCACATCTCATGGATTGTACTGGGTACTTTGAGAACCATTGACATCACTGGTGGTCTCTCTCACACTTGTTAACAGTTTACATCATTGACTGGTAATCAAGTGGTTTCTACCATGTTCGACATCAACTCATTTATTCGCATGGATAGAATCGTACCTGTTCGGGAAGTAGAAATGAAGACCCTGGATCTAGTTTCCACCATCCAGGCTGCGAGGAGTTTTGTATTCATTATACAGTAGACTAATCATAAACAGATGGCTGCGTCCATACTGTGTCTACAAGAGTCTATGATTATGATGTACTGCAAAATCATTCCTGTATCAGAGCAGTAGTTAGTTTGTTAGTTAAAGTTTTCAATCTGAGTATGGGAATGCCTACCTCAGCGATGATATGATCTTATATATGTATTTTGTGTTGAATACTTGCAGGTTCCGACTGGGCTCTCCACAAGATAATCCTTGAAATGATAAAGTACTTCACCCTTCCTAGATGATATGAAACCCTAATCTACTACAGGCTTCGCACTTTAGGGGGCAATCTGTTACACTAAAATTTGTCACCATGACTATTTGCAGTTAGTATGGCTCCATCAACTGTCATACTATCCTCCTTGGCAAGTCTCATACCTCTGCTCTTCATGTCAAACTCCAAGAAAGAGAGAAAGTCTTTAAAAATCTATATATCTCTGGGTACGCAGTTTCTCTTAGCCTTACCTGCGTGTACGCACCCAAGTTCACAATACCTGCGTACTTGTACGCTCTGTCTGTAAAGGGTGGGTGCGTACTCCTGTAAAGGTCAAAAGGCGCAAGTTTCACTTCAAAAAAGTTACTTGTGGTCATTTCTAGAGCATTCTAGAAGCTTGTTTGACGTGTATTGAGCGCCTCCAGATGGTTCATGTATCCCTATGAAAGAGGAACTTATCCCATCAAGAGGGGAGCTATCCCATTCAAAGAGGGGCTTATCCCATTGATGGTGGACCTGATTAACTTCCTCTAGAGCACTATAAATACAGGCATTGGGCCAGAGGGAGGGGAGGTTGAAAGCTGAACATTCCTAAGGGTAGATGCTGCTGGAATTAGGACTCCCTTATAGAGCTTGAGAGGAGAGATTCCCATCCTTTCCTAGCCTTATTTGGAAGTGGGTGAGCTGATCAAAGTAAAGGAAAACTCTTGCTGGACCCTAGGAGGGACCTGCACAACACCAAGGCTCAGGTTGTAATGGTTTCTTTTGTTTCCACTTAATACAAATAAACTCATTTTTCTCAACAGATTGTTATTCATGATTTGTTTCATATACTCCTTGGTCTGTATGATGAATATGTGTTATTTTATAAGTTTATCAGGTGCTATGTAATCTTTTGGCTTGTTAGTGAATGCAGGTTTCGAAGAGAAGGAGGAGCTCATCCGGATCGGCGAGGCTGGACTACTACAAAGCGTTGGACTAAAGGTATGTTATAATCACCTGATTACTTGTATTCTAAATGCATATTTAGAGAAAGGTAGTGTTTACTTGTCTTGTTTGTCACTAGAAAGCCTTAGCTTCTAGGGAGGTCGGTTTTGTCCGCAAAATTGACTCTTTCCGCATGACAAAATGGCGACTCCACTGGGGACTCCATTGATGTGAATGATTTTTCCTTTGTGTGAAACTTTGATTTGAGAAAAGTCGTTTGTTTTCTGGTTTTTGGCTGTTTGACTGTGTATTTGGGTGGGCTAGCTTAGGGTTAAATTAGATTTTAGTTTTTCTTAGTTTTGCTAGCAGTACGCACCCTCTGAGTTAAGCACAGTGCGTACCTGTACGCACTGCAGCTTTGTGCACAGAGCGTACACGCACCTGTGCAAACAGGTTGCCTGCGTACCCTGTCAAAATTGAGAAAATTTCAATTTTCTTCTTTTTTGCCTTTTAGATTTTGTTTTTAATTTGTTTTTGCTGCCCAGATCCACTGGTTACCTGTCATAAATCTTCACCTAAGCTTGTTTCATCAGTGTCAAGAGTTTTAGTGAAATTCATAGAGATTTTGCCCTAGGGTTTGATTTTTGCACTGGTCCTGTAGTGACTTTGGCTTTAGAAGTTGTAAAACCTTGGATCTCCCTGGTTTTTTCAGTCTTCTTAGGAGTCGGACCTTTCATAGAATCCACCCTTGTGAGAAACCTACCTTTGTGTTGTCTCTTTGCCGAATCTCGAAAAAGTTTGTTGATTGAACTTTGAATTTTATTCTTAAGAAAAAGAACAAAAGATTTTGATTTTTGTTTTTGACTGGTTTTTGATTCTGCATTAACTAGTCCTTAGTTAAATTTTGACTGAGTAAAACATCCTGGAATCATACTTGGTAGGCTTTTGCCTCATTAGATTTACTTTTAGGTGCATTTCTCTTAGATTTGCTTTTGTGTGAAATTGAGTTGATTTGATTGCCATAGATTTTTTAACTTTGATTTCTGTTAAAGTAAGTTTTACATGCTTTGTTAATATAGGGAAAAATACAAAAACTCTTTTGAAGAAAAGTTTGCTTTAGTAGCATTTGAGTCTTTGAAAAGAAAAGGAATTTTCGTGAAGTAATTAGTGGTCATGTGTTGTATGCTTTGGAAAAGATAAAGAGTTTGTTTCTTTGATTTTCATTGCCAAGAAAGTTGTCTTTATATCAATTTTGCATTCTCCAACTCTCTTAGCTAGGGAATTCATTGAAAAAGAAAATTAGTATAAATCATCCTAAGTGCATCTTTTTAGTGGATTTGAGTCGAGTCTACACACCATCAGTTTCATCTCCACTACCTTTTGTCCTAAAGAAAAGCCATAAAAATTAACGCTTAAAGTAAAATCAACTTAGTAACTTTTATTTACTAGGGCTCTGAAACACCAATATAGATCAGGCTAGTGTCTTGGAGTAGGAGAGTAATTAACTCTCCAAGACAGTAAAACCAAACAAGTAGCTCATCTTGTGGTAGGATAAATCCAACTGTTTCATTTGTACTCTGGGAAAGCTCCTCTTAAAGGAGAAGCACGAGACCGTGTCCGAACCAGTGAGGGGATCAATCCTCCTTCATTGGGAAAGACGCCAGATACGCACGTACTACAAACGGTAAACCTCGGATTATTGTCGAGGAGCCTGGGGTCACTTGTCGGTAAACCTTGGATTATTGTCAAGGAGCCGGCAAGGGGATTGAGCTTGTTACTCTGCCCTTGCGTGCTATCGGGTCGTAGACTGTTCCCCCAGGTATATTTGTTGCTGTTGGTAACCTTAGTGACCATTATCTTTAGGATTCTACCGAGGTGACGGTGGAGGGAAGATCCCACTGTACCTGGAGCAGACGTCGGCTAGACTCACTTGGATTTTCCGGGGGGTTCACTTCACTCGAGACGGTTAAAGTGGAGGAACTTGTGCCGGTCTATTCATTAAGCAGGTTGCCGGGGTAACTGTTCCACCCACCACTTCTGTACTGAATTCGGCGATGTTGGGTTTCATCTCCAACTAGTGTTTTCGGTCCGGAAGGCTACTGTTTGTGTATGGTTTGACGCCCTAGATTCTTTAGGCGTGTGATTCGAATTTGTTTGGTTCTTTAGAGACTTTAGGCGGTTTGCTTTGAGATTTTACTTTGTTTGCGTGTGCAGTAGTTAAAAGTTTTTAACTGTGGCTGAATTACCGAGACAGTCCCGTAGACTTCGGGGCAAGTCTCCTGAGATTGTTACCGTGGCCGATTTGTTGAGGAAGTCCCGTAGACTTCGGGGCGAACCTCCTGAAGACGTCCCGGGTCATTACGAAGGTTTGAAAGTCCTTGTAACTCCTAGTGGCAGTAAAGTAGGTTCACCTGAAGAAGGAGAGTCGTCGTTGGTAGTCCATCCAGATTACCAAGGTCTAGAAACAGGTTATAATCCCGAAGCTGTTGCAGTTTCCGAGCTTGCTGGTAGTTTTTCATCTACTAGTGATATAGGCGAAGAACCTGAAATATCTGAACCTGTTACTCCAACTTCTAGTGCTCCTGATTCACCTAGGGTAGAAAGAGTCATCACCGAAAATCTTCCTGCTGGTTTGATAGCTATTGAAGAACTTGCTCCAGAAGAAGAATTTGGCGTCTCTATCCTTGAAGATCAACCTACTATTGATCTAAGGGAGCGTGAATCCATCTTTTACAGTCCTCCTAGAAGTACTACTTGGTATCTTTCGTTAACTAATTATTTAGACAACTCAGGGTCAAGTTTTTCTCCACCTCGTACTCCTTATCCACCTGGAGGTATTTATACTCCTGTAAATATGTCTGGTCAGTCGTCCATGTTCACTCAATCTCCTGAATCTTTCTTGTACGGCGGTCCTTCTGTTCCCTCTGGGTATCAGTCACTTTCTGGTACTTTTGCGGGAGCATCTCCTCAACCCATTGAACATGGGTTATTAGCTGGAAACAATGGTAATAAACCGTTGGGTGTAGGAGACATTTACATGATGTCAGGTTCAGTTCCCGGTTCTCAACCTCAAGGTGGCCAGTTACCGCCTGGGGGGCAACCTCAAGGTACACAAATTGCGTCTGGGGGGCAACCTCAAGGACAGTATGTACCCATAGTACAATACATTCCTCAAGGTCAACCCCAGCCTCAATATGTACCCCAAGGTCAACCTCAGTATCAATTTATAGCTCAAGGTCAACCCCAGTATCAGTACTTACCTCAAGGGTATCTACCTCAAGGTCAGTACTCGAGTCAAGGTTATCAACCACCCCAAGGTCAATCTTATGTTCAAGGTACGGGAAATGTACCTTTCAATTATCAATCCTACCCTCAATCCGGTTATGGATCTCAATATCCTCAACCTGTCATGGGTCAATACCCCGGAATGAACATAGTGTGGGATCCATCGCAAGTTCAACAGGTATTGCAGCCAAGTGTACAGTTGTCATCTCAAGCTGGACAACCCTTAGTTTCTGGTTCACCCCAGCAACCAGTCCAGTCTAATGTTCAAACTTCTGTACCTTCGGTAGTTACTCAGTCGCCCATTGCACCTAGTACTCCATCTCAAACGACTGCTGCAACTACCGCAACATCTGTTCCTTCCACCACACTTACTTCTGGAGTATCGACAGCTCCGGTTTCTACTGTCTCTGCAACTACTCCTCAGACATCTTTACCATTGTCTGGATCCACGATTCAAACTACGGTTCAGATGCCTGTAGGACAGCCTGGTTTAAGTACGGTTGTCACTAGTCAACCACAATTCACTTATCAACCGTACCAGGGACAGTACCAATACGGGCCTGCTGTCCAACAGCCAGTTTACCAGTATCAACCGTATCCTGGGTACACTTATCAACAACCTCAGCAACCCCAGTACGGTCCGGTTAATCCTGGTTTTCCAGGAGGATACAATATCCCGAATGCGATTCCTATTCCAAGTTATCCTGGATATCCTCCTCCTGGGACTGGTCTTGTGACCCAGAGTTTTAGGGATCCTAATCGGCAATTACCGTTTATCGCAACTTTGGATTTACCAGACTTGTCGCGCCTAACGAACGATCCAATAAATTATCTTCCGTTTTGGCCGCCAATGCCAAATAAGTTGCCCAGTGACATACCCAAGTTCGAAGGTAAGTCTGGAGAGGATCCGTCAAATCATGTGATGACTTACCACCTCTGGTGTGCTTCAAATTCCATCTCGGATGATTCGATCCGCTTACGTCTTTTCCAGCGTACGCTCATTGGTCTCGCGGCCAAGTGGTACATTGAGTTACCACGGGCCTCTTTTTACAATTTTAGTCAGTTAGCTACCTCGTTCCTAACTCATTTTCAGTTGCCGGTCAGATATGATAATGGCACGGAGCTACTAACTTCATTAAAACAGTCGACGTCCACTTATATTTCCGATCATATACATGAATGGAGACGTCGAAGGCGATTAGTGAAAGTTTTTATCCCGGACCAAATCTTAGCTGAATGGTTTGTTAAATCATTATTACCGAAGATTACTGAAGACGTAGCTAAGGCCGGAGTAGTTACTGAGGAGCAAGTGATTGCTCAAGCGCAGTACCTTGACTTAGTTTACACTCAGTCAGGTACGTTACACGAAAAGATCCCAGATCTTCCAAAGTCAAATCAAATCGCTGCTGCTCCTTCGGGATCTCATGCTGCTGATGGCATGATTGGTACGGTAAATACTAAAAGCAAGAAGAAGTCTTCAAAGAATTCTTCGCCCATTATAACCTTACCAGACTCCCCGACAGGAGAATCTTCTCCTGAAGTTTCCGCTGATATTCACGCTGTAGAGTCATCTACGGCTAAATCAAAAAACGGTGGGAAGAAGAAAGGTAAGAAGAAGAATAAAGCAGACAAGACTCCAAAGGAGAAAACAGAAAAGTCGGAAACCAATGACGAAAAGCGCAAACCTCGATATCCTTGTCTTATTTGTGAAGAGGATCATTTTACAAGAGATTGCCCTCATCGGGCCGAGGTTGTGAAAATCGTCAAAGGTTCCCCAACTCCTGCTGTTTTGAAAGATCCATTTCCAAAGCAGGAGAGTAAGATGATAGGTTCTTCCTCGAGTGCCAGTGAAGAACCCATATTGATGATGTCTCATGTAAGGATTGCGACTCGATCGCAAGATTATGGTAGTAAAAGTCCTGTTGATGGATCGAAAGAAGCAGAATCTTCTCATTCAAATCCATCAACCTCAGCTCCCGGTTCCGATCCACTACAGATCGAGAAACCTAACCCTGACTTAGTAATCAAACCGCCCGCCAAGGGTGTACTTCGAAGGTCTGCTTTCAATCCACATGCGAGAGCGGCCCAGAATTACAACATTGTTGAGGATTTAGCTGTTTCACCCTCAGCAATGTCGGCTTTAGAAGTGCTGCAATCATGCCCAGCACAGCGAAAATTACTTTTGTCGGCTATAGGAGCTGTTGATGTTCAGGACCCGAACCTAATAATCTTTGATCTAGAAAATAGTACACCGCGTTTGCCTCATCAGATGGCTTTCCAGATCCCAGTGATAGTAAAAAACAGGCCTATTCATCGGACTGTAATTGATGAGGGAGCTTCCACGTGTATTATGTCGATACAGTGCTGGAGATCGCTTGGTTCTCCTTCACTAAATCAATCCCCGACAATTCTTAAGGCCTTTGATGGCCGTGGGTTCCATCCGTTTGGCATTCTACAGGATTTGCCTATAGGGGTTGAAGGAAAAACCGTTAGTCTAGATGTGGAGGTGGTTGATGCCCCTCTAGACTACAACCTTCTCTTGGGTCGAAGTTGGTCTTACGCTATGACAGCGGTCGTTTCATCGGTCTTCAGAGTAATAAAGTTTCCACATAATGGCAAGATCGTAACCATAGACCAGCTGGCTTACTTTTCATCCGACCCAGCCTCTTCAGAGAGTATCCAGCATGTCGGTAAAACGACTATCCCTTATAAGGATGTTGGCGTAGGATTAGTTAAAGATGCCGGTTTACTGGGAACTTTTCCTTTTCCTCCAATCAACGCCGTGTCTTCATTTGCATCTATTCATATGATTACTTCAGACACCATTGTTTATGACGATCCTTGGATCGTTCCTTCTGAATCTGAGATAGACTCATTTGGTGATGCAATGCCTTTGAGTCCATATGAAATTGCCTATGAAGCCGTGCAGTCTTTTACCGACCCGAGTTCAACCAAAATCGACCAAATGAATGTGGTCCGTGAGGAATCACTTTTCGCGTCAACCTCGGAGTTAATAACGTTTCCCGAAGTTGTGTCATCTGACGAACAACTTTGTGAAGTCCTGTGCGTAGACGATTTACCATGGGAAGATCTCCATCATAGATCTTCGTTTTTACCTGAGGATGATCGTTTTGAAAACGATTTCTCATCAATCTTTACAGCTGAATATGTCAAAGAAGCTCAGAGTCCAATGAAACATCCTGATTCAGAGCTGAATTTGGGAAACATTTCTCGCACTATTCCCATTGACATTTCAGTCAAGCCCGGAATTGTTGAGCACATTCATATAGGTGCCTCGTGTTCAGATGACGAAATTCAGACATACAAGGCCCTATTTCAAGAATTCCGCGACGTGTTTGCCTGGTCCTATGAGGAAATGCCAGGAATTGATCCCGCAATTGTTGTCCATGAGATCAAGACTTACCCGGACGCTAAACCCGTCCGGCAACGTTTGCGTCAGATTCACCCACGAAAAGCGGCTGCAATTAAAGCAGAAGTTGAGAAGCTGTTGAAAGCAGGTTTCATTTATCCGATCCCGTTAACGGATTGGGTATCGAATATTGTTCCGGTTAACAAAAAACAGGGAACAATAAGAATATGTATCGACTATAGGGATATCAATCGTGCTTGTCCCAAGGACAACTATCCAACACCCTATATCGATCAAATAATTGATGATTGTGCCGGCAGTGAAATATTTTCCTTTATGGACGGTTTTTCCGGTTACAACCAAATCAATATTCTACCTGCCGATCAACCAAAAACGGCTTTCATTTGTCCATGGGGGACATTTGCTTATTGCAAATTACCTTTTGGGCTTAAGAATGCCGGAGCCACTTTTCAAAGGGCGATGTCTTATGCATTTCATGACATCAAACACATTGTGCAACCGTATCTCGATGATTTGCCCGCTCACTCCTTACATCGAGCTGATCACCTTGTCCATTTACGAGCAATTTTTATGAGGTGTAGGCATTATCGTATACGGTTGAACCCACACAAATGTGTCTTCTGTATAGAAGTGGGACGATTGCTGGGATTTGTAGTTTCAAAAGCCGGCATTCGCGTCGATCCCTCGAAGGTAGAAGCTATCATCAAATTGCCTCCTCCTTCGAGTCTTCGCCAACTCCAAAGTTTGCAGGGGAAAGCAAACTTTTTACGCCGATTCATTCCTAACTACGCCGAGATTACCAAGGGTTTTACCCGGTTGTTGAAACAAAATGCTCAATTCTCTTGGGATGAGATAGCTCAGAAATCTTTTGATGCACTCAAGCACGCGTTGACCCATGCACCGTTGCTGCATCCTCCCAACTACAACCAGGATTACTTTTTGTACCTCGCCGCCGCTCATTCCACCATTGGAATGGTCTTAGTCAGGAAGACGAATTCGGAACGGAACATGTGATATATTACCTTAGTCGGACGTTAAATCCCACTGAGCTCAAATATTCACATGTGGAGAAATTGGCCTTGGCAGCCGTTCAAGCTGTCCAACGTTTTCGTCACTACATTCTTCTCCGTAAAACTACAGTCATTTCGGATTGCAACCCTATGATCTACATTTTGACTAAACAATTGCTAGGGGGCAAGTACTCTAAATGGATCGTTATCCTGCAGGAGTTCGACTTGGAATTTGAAAAATCTAAGTCTAAGAAATCTTTAGTTTTTGCAGAGTTGATGTGTGACTTCCCGCGTGCTGACACAGAAACTGTGGCAGAGGAACCCATTGCGGACGAATCTTTGTTTCTCATCAGCACTTTAGATCCGTGGTATGGGGATATAATTGTCTATCTCCAGACCCAATCCTTTCGGCCCGAAGTTTCAAAGTCGGAACGTCGGAAAATTCGATTCCAGTCCCAACAGTACAAAATTATTGGAGATACTCTTTATCGCCGTGGGGCGGACTTGGTTTTTCGTCGTTGCTTAACTCACGAGGAAGCTGAAAGGGTTTTGAATGACTGTCACTCTGGAGCGTGTGGCGGTCATATGTCTGGGTATGCCACAGCCCAAAAGATATTGCGCGCTGGCTACTTCTGGCCGTCCTTGTTTAAAGACTGTATTATTGCGGTCCGGAAATGCCACAACTGTCAAGTGTTTGATCGCAAGATGCGCGCACCACCTGCTCCTCTCCACCCTATAATTGCCGTTGGTCCTTTTGCTAAATGGGGTATCGATTTTATTACATGTAACCCTCACTCGGCCGGGGGGCATGCGTATATCATCCTTGCGGTTGATTATTTTACTAAGTGGGCCGAGGCGATGCCTACATTCGAGGCAGACGGCAAGACAGCTGCAATTTTCGTATTCAATCACATTATTGCTAGGTTTGGTGTCCCACAAGCGATAATCACTGACCATGGGCGCCATTTTCGAAACGTTATGATGACAGAACTTACAGGCCAGCTTGGTTTGCGTCACGATAGCTCAACTCCTTATTATCCACAAGCCAATGGCTGGTTGAGTCCATCAACAAAGTTTTAGTTATCATGATCCGACGAATCATTGGTATTCATCGGTCGAATTGGCACAACATGTTATTTTCCGCGCTTTGGGCGTACCGAACCTCAGTGAAAACATCAACAGGGTTCACTCCTTTCCAACTAGTTTATGGTTTGGAAGCAGTGCTGCCCATTGAATGCGAAATCCCGTCACTTCAAATGGCTGTCGAATTACTTCCAGCTACTTCCGAAGAGGAGAAGCGTCTATTATACTTAGCTCAATTAGATGAGACTCGACGTGACGCTGCATTGGCAATCGAGACTCACGCAAAACGGATGAAAGCTCAGTATGATCGCAACGTGACCCCTCGAAATTTTTCGGAAGGAGACCTAGTGCTATTATATGATCAAGCTAACGATAAATTAGGTGCTGGAAAATTCGTTCCTATGTGGCATGGGCCCTACATTGTCAAGCGAAAGCTAGCAAAAGGGGCCTATGAGCTGGTAGATTTTGATGGGGACTCTTTGGGTAAACCCAGAAATGGACTTTACCTAAAGAGGTATTATGCTTAAATGATGGGTATGGAGATTTAGTTAGGTTAGTTTTTTCTTTCTAGCTGGTGTGTTTGTTAGTATAGACAGTGTGCTTAGCTTAGAGAGTGTGTTTTTCGTCGTTATTCTGGCTTATCTTGGTTTTACTCTTGATATTGCAGATGTCGACGCCTCTCCAAACGTACATTGGATTCGCTGATGGTGCTTGTCGTAGTACACGGAATATCTCTTCCGCAGCTTGGGTTATCTATTCGCCCTCTGACGAGTTAGTTTCTATGCATGGGGTGAGCCTCGGTCAAACAACAAACAACATTGCAGAATACAGTGCAGTGATTGAGTTATTGTCTGAATCTATTTCGTTTGGGATTCGGAGTTTGATAGTGAGGTTAGATTCTGAACTCGTTGTATTACAGCTTAATAGAGTTTATGCCATTAGAAATCCAGTGTTATTAAGGTTATTTTTGAGAGTGCGCCTCTTGGAACGTGAATTTGATTACATTGAATATCAGCATATTCCAAGGTCTTTAAATACATTAGCAGATGCAATTGCTTCTCGAATGTTAGACAGACATTTGCGATAATCATACATGTAAATTTAAAAACATTTCATCACACATGTTTAACAAGATAAGCCGGTAATAATGATATATATAGATAGGAGTGTGTCAAAAATACATCGTCTTCGATCATAGGTTGAAAAACACCTTATGATCGGCAAAAATGATAAGTACAAAAAACCAAAATGTCACATGTGTCTACAAAAGTGACCATCCAATCACTGGTGGTGCTCTCTATACGACACCACTGCACGGGCTACCCTACACAAGAACCTCCTAAAAGGTCCTGGGACTGCGACCACATAGCGCTGAAGTCTGATAGGAATATCATCTATAGTCGTCTCTGGTATGTCTGCCGTAAGACGCTCTAGGTCTTGTTCCAACTCAGCTAAGGTCTCTGCGGCCGCGTCCTGTGGGGCCGGTGCCGGTGCAACTGGTACTCTCCTCTCGAAAGGCCGGAGATTGGCTGGACGCTGTGGGCCTACATCTGCATTTTGAAAATTGTCACTGTCAGTTTTGAGACGATATAAAAACAAAAAAAAAAATAGATAATTTAAAAACTTGTGAAAAATGAAGTACCTGTGTCATCCCACTGTTCTCCCGGTGGAAGAATCATGTCCGGATCTCCACGAAAATCAACTCCGGCATACGGAAAATCCTGTATCGAGAAGACCTGGTTCTCTAACCAGTGAAAATACTCCGGTCTAAATCGGACAACCTCCGTGCCCTCGTCAGGATGACGGGCCATCACCGCAACCCATCGCATCAACTTAGGCTCTCGGGGAGGCCCAACCTCAACAGTGAGCTGCTGTGGGATCAGCATCGGAACCCTCTCTAGGGCAAAACTCACAACTAAAGGCCCATAACCAAAAGTCTTCAGCTGTCCGTTTTTGGTCCTAGTCAGTTGGCCCTTTAAGTTGGCCAACACAGCATCGCACCAGTTGAAAATGGTGCCCCGATAGCAATCAATCGCCATCCGCATCTGGGATCCAGTGGCAATGTGCAAAGCGGCAGCCCCGCAAAGTCTGGTAACTGTAAAGGCAATTACCATAAGTTCAGGTCGGGATATCTTTTTGATTTCTATCCCCTTATCCTGGTTTTGATTATTGCACCACTCTAGTCGGAGACTAGCAATGGACTGGCCACCCGGCCTAGTCCCGGACAGAGTCAATTGTTCGCCCCTCTTGGGCAAACCAGTGAGAAAGTAAATATCTGAGGGCTCTATCTCGAGCTGGTGCCCTCCAATGTAAAACACTGATCCTGAACGTTCCACCTTTCAACCAGCCACTCTAGAAAGCGCACCTGGGCCCTCATGCCAGGTATGGCCCAGTATTTGTAAAGACCGCATGCCTTCAAAGCATCAATGGAAGGTTGGTGATTAATCGCGGCCAAATCAACATCTTCGTGTTCTCTCTCGCGCCAATCAAGCATGGTGGGCAATCTACACACCATAAAACATCTGTTAGAGTCCATAAAATTAAAAGTTTTTGGTTCATTTTGGAGAAATGGGAGTTTCAAAATCCATTCCGCGGTGTACGCAGCCCGCCTTTAGAGACAGGGCGTATGTACGCAGGTTCTCTTAAGGCAAGCTGCGTACGCCCGGCATTTTCCCAACTGAGAAAATGTCGGGGTACGCAGGTCACCCATGGGGCACCTGCGTACCCCGAAAAGCGGACCTTGAAACCCCCAAGGCCTCCAAAAAATAAAACTAAAGCTTAAAAACAAATTCTAAACGGATGGAAATGCAAGGGAGGATGTTGTAGAATACCTGATGAGACGGCGTTCGGTTTCGACGGTCGGATTCTCCGCAATGTCCACGGGAAGTTTCTTGCCAAAAGCCCTTTTTCTCTCCTCAACAGTAAAATGGTAAAAATGAAATGGTAAAAGCCCTTTTTATAGGTTTTTTGAGTAAATAAATGTTAAATTTGTTTATTTTCCACCATGAAAAGGTATTTTTCAAAGTATTTTTATCTATCTTTAAACAGGTATGAGTAATGTGTTGGTTTTTGCGCAGGATAAAAGGATTTTCAGGGAAAATGTCATTTTTCACAAACAAAAACATCAGAGTCATCTTTTAAGCCCTTTTCTGACTCCTAAAACATGAAAAGATTGCCGAGCATTTCTTTTACACTCGTTAAAACGGAATTAAAAGACGGTCCCCTTATAGCCCTTTTCTGACCGTAAAAACAGGAAAAGATTGCCGGATTTTTGTCGTTTCAAATTCGATACTGGAAATAAAACGACGTGTCCTTGATCGCTTTTTACTTTTCAGGTCAAAGACACTAATCATGAAAGTACTCCTTGGTCGCAAGATCAAGCGGTTCTCTCAAGTATTATTTTATACTTTTTCGGGCTTGGGAGACACAAATTTACGAAAAAGTTCAACCCTGGAGTCTTCTTAAGTTTTTTCAGACTCTCTAAAATTGAAAAACGCCGAGTTTCTCCTATACTGGACTCGTTAAAATTTCACAGTAAAGGACCTGTTCGATTACAAACAGGAATGGACCACTCCTTCTTAGGGTTCGAATCAAAACTAAGTTGGACTCATCCGAAGGATGAGCTTATAATCAAGCATATGTTATCCTCCTCAAGCTTGTAAAAAATAAAGAGGTACTTGCCAGAAATAGTGGGGGAAAAGAGAGAAAAATGAGCCTATTTGTTATCCTTTGTCTCAGAAGAAGCCTTATCACCACTCTTGAACACGACACTTTTCATTCACCTGGGTTGGGAAATCCTTTGCCTCACAGTTGATCAAACCACATTGAAAGTCTTCAGCCGGGTATTAACTTTGGGTCAAATGTCACCAAGCCATCTGTTGTGTCATTATGTGTTCAAGAGGTCACTGCAAATAAACCATTCATCTGCAAAATACCCGTCATCCATCTCGACCATCCCTGAGTCAGTCCTTACAGCTACATTTCTTCAACTTGATCTATGATTTCGTGTTGTGGGCTTGCCTGCAACGGGTCGCTTTCTATCGACATCAGCACATTATCTAGAAAGATGACCTAGAAATCGTCAGTACCTTGAAATCTGCATGCATCAATGGCAGGTTTCTCGCCTTTGACGACAATTTACATCATTGACTTTCGATCGAAGGATTCTGTGAAATGTTCGACATCAACTCATTCATTCACATCTCATGGATTGTACTGGGTACTTTGAGAACCATTGACATCACTGGTGGTCTCTCTCACACTTGTTAACGGTTTACATCATTGACTGGTAATCAAGTGGTTTCTACCATGTTCGACATCAACTCATTTATTCGCATGGATAGAATCGTACCTGTTCGGGAAGTAGAAATGAAGACCCTGGATCTAGTTTCCACTGTCCCGGCTGCAAGGAGTTTTGTATTCATTATACAGTAGACTAATCATAAATAGATGGCTGCGTCCATACTGTGTCTACAAAAGTCTATGATTATGATGTACTGCAAAATCATTCCTGTATCAGAGCAGTAGTTAGTTTCTTAGTTAAAGTTTTCAATCTGAGTATGGGAATGCCTACCTCAGCAATGATATGATCTTATATATGTATTTTGTGTTGAATACTTGCAGGTTCCGACTGGGCTCTCCATAAGATAATCCTTCAAAATGATAAAGTACTTCACCCTTCCTAGATGATATGAAACCCTAATCTACTACAGGCTTCGCACTTTAGGGGGCAATCTATTACACTAAAATTTGTCACCATGACTATTTGCAGTTAGTATGGCTCCATCAACTGTCATACTATCCTCCTTGGCAAGTCTCATACCTCTGCTCTTCATGTCAAACTCCAAGAAAGAGAGAAAGTGTTTAAAAATCTATATATCTCTGGGTAAGCAGTTTCTCTTAGCCTTACCTGCGTGTACGCACCCCAAGTTCACAATACCTGCGTACTTGTACACTCTGTCTGTAAAGGGGTGGGTGCGTACTCCTGTAAAGGTAAAAAGGCGCAAGTTTCACTTCAAAAAAGTTACTTGTGGTCATTTCTAGAGCATTCTAGAAGCTTGTTTGACGTGTATTGAGCGCCTCTAGATGGTTCATGTATCCCTATGAAAGAGGAACTTATCCCATCAAGAGGGGAGCTATCCCATTCAAAGAGGGGCTTATCCCATTGATGGTGGACCTGATTAACTTCCTCTAGAGCACTATAAATACAGGCATTGGGCCAGAGGGAGGGGAGGTTGAAATCTGAACATTCCTAAGGGTAGATGCTGCTAGAATTAGGACTCCCTTATAGAGCTTGAGAGGAGAGATTTCCATCCTTTCCTAGCCTTATTTGGAAGTGGGTGAGCTGATCAAAGTAAAGGAAAACTCTTGCTGGACCCTAGGAGGGACCTGCACAACACCAAGGCTCAGGTTGTAATGGTTTCTTTTGTTTCCACTTAATACAAATAAACTAATTTTTCTCAACAGATTGTTATTCATGATTTGTTTCATATACTCCTTGGTCTGTATGATGAATATGTGTTATTTTATAAGTTTATCAGGTGCTATGTAATCTTTTGGCTTGTTAGTGAATGCAGGTTTCGAAGAGAAGGAGGAGCTCATCTGGATCGGCGAGGCTGGACTACTACAAAGCGTTGGACTAAAGGTATGTTATAATCACCTGATTACTTGTATTCTAAATGCATATTTAGAGAAAGGTAGTGTTTACTTGTCTTGTTTGTCACTAGAAAACCTTAGCTTCTAGGGAGGTCGGTTTTGTCCACAAAATTGACTCTTTCCGCATGACAGTCTCCTTTATTCATCTCTCATCTATATTTCATAAAGGAAAACGAAAGTAGCTTTACTTTGTTTGTTTCTAAGGTAGCTACCACACCTTAGTGGGATTAGCAGTTCTGCATAGACACTTTTCCCTGTAACATGTACCTTCACCTGAAACACAGTACTTTCCATCATTGCCCATCTCTATGTGCATCTTGAGGTCTTTCTCCTCCAAGGTACTGAATAAACTCTTATCGTCGGTCATGTGGAATGAGGCTCCACTGTCTAGGTACCAAACACAACCCACCATTGATGAAACCATGCATATGATGGGGGTAAAATCCATTTGAACTAAGAAGCCAGTGCCACACCTTCTGATCCTTTCGAGGATCCCTTCTGGGATTTATTCAATGGAAAATTAGTTGCATAATGGCCCACCTCATGACAATTAAAACATCTCACTTTAGATTTGTCAATCTTCTTCCCAACATGGGAAGAACTTGATTTGAATGGGAAGCCTTCCCTTTCCCTTTCCTTTCTTTGCTTGCTAAGGCTAGATTTTCTTCATCATCATGCTTAGATGAAGAACCCTCTTTGGTGCTCCTCCTGCATCAAATCCCACCACAGTCTTTCCCAATCCGAGAGTTTCTCTCTTCCATTCACTAAGTCCTAGTAGTTATGCCAACTCTTAGGAAGACCGAGGAGAGAAAGACTCACCATATCATCATCAATTGTTGTTATTCCTGCACTTCCAAGCTCATCTCTGTAGGTGGTGAGCTTGTTCAGATACGTAGAAATCATGTCGCCATTTTCACACTTGATTTTCCAAAGCTTATCCTTCAGTACTAGCTTCCTCTAGTTGCTGATGTTCTGATATAGGTCCTTCAATGTCTTCCACATTGAAAATGGAGTCTCCTTCCCATCGAGACTCGAGACAATATGGTCTCGAACTCCCTCCAGAAGAATCCTCCTCGCTTTCACCATACACTTCTTCCATTCCGCCAATTCTTGGGCATTAGATGCTGCTCGCTTTCAAATTTCTTGATCAATGAATCCTTCAACCAATTGTCTTCTAATACCGCTTTGAAGCAATCCTTCCATGCTATGTAATTCGAGCTGCCATCCAGGGCATACTCAATTCTCAAGCCATTGAACGCCATTGGTGAACTTTTAGATGTGATAAGAAATCAATTTTGTACATGCAATCAAGAACTTCAAAATTCGAACTTTTCCCTTCTCAATATGTTGTTCACAGCTTTGATCACCTTTGCTCTGATACCATGTAGAAATTCTCACTGTAGATTAAATTGATTATGCAATGTACTAAAGAAAAATACTTAATCTACTTCTACAATCAAACTTGTGAAATCTTAATCGATTTTGAGAAAGATCAAGAAGAACACATATAACAGACAAGAAGAATCAATCACACATGAAACACATAAGAATACTCTGGGGAAATCCCTAGCTAAAAACCCCGTTATCTGTATTATCATACAAGTGGAAATATCTCAGGATTACACAAATATTTAGCTCTCAAGCTATCCAGCTCTAAGTACAATCCCTCACTGTTGCTCATAGACAAAATAGACAACACATATGCCTTCTCCTCTGTCCTCCAAGCCTCCTATTTCCTTGCGCAGTTTTCCATGGTGCTCCAGCTGTTACCTAGTGTGATAATGATCACACACATTGCTCTTGCCTCTATAGAAACTGCACAATCCTCAAGGAATGAATTCCTTCTGCAGGCAAGAGATTTTCTCATAGGAATATTCTTGCAACTGATAGGACATTGTCCCTACCTTTAATCTCAACTGGGTCTTTGTCTAAACTAACATGCATGAGTTATTTATGAGAGAATATTCAATTATCTGGAGAACACTAGTTGCATGCATGCTTTCATTAACTTACTGAACTCACAATTAGTTCCACAAACTATTTGGAACTAATTTAACTGGACTTAACTCAGTTAACTGAGGTAACTAATTACAACTCAAATACAACTCATCCTTATCTCCTTAATTAAGGGATAACTTCCTCAATCAAAGGGATAACTGTTGCATGACTTCACAAAGACTTCATGTTTGAATTTCTTCAACTAATTAAATCAAGATGAATTAATTAGCTATTTTTAAAATATTTGGTGAGACTAAATTCAAATTTTAATTCTCAATTTTAATTCAAGGACAAATTAAAATTGGAATATATCGTGAAATTCTATCTATAGAAATGCTATTTATAGAATTTCTATTTTTTAGCATTTATTGTTGTTATTTTCAGCAATTGTTACTTTGGGAAATAAGTTGTACAGGATACCGGAGGTAGCACTGTCTACCGCCATCTCTTTGGTTACTGCAAAACAATGCAGTAAGCTCATTTCCAAAACCGGGAAATTTTTTTTCCTGATGATACGCCCTCAAGGAAAGAAGAAGACGGTGGTCACAACCTCCACACAGGGCCCCTCTACACGACAAAAACGAATGAACAAGGTTGTGGAGGAGTACGAGGACATATTCACCTCCCCCGCAGGGGTGCCTCTGCATTTCCAGGTAAAGAACTCCATCGATCTGACCTTGGGTGTACCACATCACAATGGACTAATCTATCGGCGCTCCATTCTGGAGAATGAAGAAATCTAGAGGTAGATTCAGGAACTGTTGCAGAAAGGTCACATCTAACCGAGTCCATCACCCTGTGGGAACCTGATTGTGTTATTACAGAGAAGGATGGGACTTGGAGACTCTCTATTGACTATCAGGCACAACAAGATCATTGTCCATAATAGGTACCCAATCCCATGAATTGATGACCTTCTGGACCAAATAAAGAGGGCAAAATATTTCAAAACGATCGACTTGAAGTTGGGATATCACTAGGTACCAATCAAACCCTCCAATGTGTGGAAGTTTGTCTTCAAATCCAAGGAGGGCCTTTTCAAATGGTTGGTTATGCCTTTCGGGTTGACGAATGCTCCTGCAACCTTCATGAGGTTGATGGATGACATCTTGCAGCCATTCACCAACTCATTTGTAGTGATATACTTGGATGACATCCTAATCTTCAACCATAGTTGGGAAGAGCACCTCCATCACATCCAACAAGTTCTCCAAACACTGCGGCAACACAAGCTATGTGCCAATTTGGAGAAATGCACTTTTGGCATGACCCAAGTTCAGTATCTGGGATACATTATTGATGAATGGGGGGTGCATGTGGATCCAACCAACATCCAAGTCATTCGGTATTGGCTAGCTCCAACCACTCTGATAGAGCTCCGTAGCTTTCTAGGTCTTACCAATTTCTATCACAGGTTAGTGTTGGGATTCTCTCATATCACTTGGCCCTTGAGTCAAGTCACCAAGGGAGGGGCAAAAGAAAAATTCTTTTGGTTTGAATATCAACAGAAGGCATTCACAGAGTTGAAACATCACCTCTGCTCGGCACTAGCGCTTGCATTACCATACTTGCAACATCCATTTGAGGTCAAGATAGATGCCTCTGAATATGTTATTGGGGCAGTCCTACTCAACACAGGGATCTAGTGGCATATCATAGTGAGACACTTTCAGACACAGTTCGAAAGTGTCCTACTTATGAAAAAGAGATGTATTCCATTGTGCAGGCCTACCGACAATGGAAGCATTACATTTTGGGGAAGGAAATGATCATCCACACAAACCACCGGCCCCTACAGTTCATACAGATGGAAGGGAAGTTGCAGAATGATCACCATCATAAGTGGTCCACATACCTGCAACAATTCCATTTGAATATCAAGTATAAGAAGGGCGACAAAAATACATTTGCAGATTGTCTCAATTGACCACCGATCATGGCGTTAACCACCGTGCTCAACTCTTGTGGGCACGAGACTTTTGAGTGGCCACTTCTCTAGAAAAGTGACCCAGAATTCGGCCACACATACTAGATGCTCTTGGAGGGTTAGCATGCTCCAGATTTTCACCTCCAGGATGCCTTGTTATGCCACCTGGGTTACCTTTGTGTTCCTTCAACAAAGTGTGCCAAGATGATTTGGGAAGTGCACTATAGTTAGGCTGCTGAGCATTTTGGGGTTGAGAAAATGGTGGCATTATTGTATGAGTATTTCTATTGGCTGAATCTTCGACAAGATGTCGGGAAGTACATCTGATTCTGCACTGCCTGTGCCATTGCCAAACCAACCATCAAGAAGCAAGGCCTCTATACTCCACTACCTACCCCTAGTCGACCTTGGGAATCCATATCCATGTATTACAGGTCGGGCCTTCCTTCCACTAAGCATGGCAACCACTGTGCTTTTGTGGTCATCAACAGATTCTTGAAGATGACCATTATGGCAGCCTGCAAGAAAAATATCACAACAGAAGCCACGACTAAACTCTTCTTTCAACGAGTGTGGGTACACTTTGGGATCCCACAATCTATCATCTCAGATTGGGACAGAAGGTTCCTTAATGAATTTTGGTCCAGTCTCTAGGCGATGTTGGACACCAAGCTCACTAAGTCCACAACTTTCTATCTCCAAACTAATGTCCAGATATAGGTTGTCAACAAGATGATCGTACACATTCTACGCATGTACAACTCAAAGCATCCATGAACATGGCGTGAGAACCTCCCCTATGTCCAACACAGCTATAACTAGGCTCTCCACAACTCGACTGGCCATAGCCCCTTTTAGGTGGGCTTGGGATTCCACCCACTATGTCTCATTGATGTGGCCATGCCATTTGCAACTACTTAGGCATATTCGGCTCATGTCTAATTTGAAACCGATAAGGAAAACAACTTCATTGATAACATACAACATATTTTCTAGTAGGTACATGACATTCTAGAGAAATCAAATGCCAAATACAAGCAACAACATGATCAACATCGGGTGCCACACAAGTTTCAAGTGGGCGACAAAGTCTGGTTGAATTTGCAAAAGGAACGCCTTATTGGAGTCTATTAGAAACTCAGACCACTCTGATATGGTCCATACACCATTACCAAGGCTATGGGAGACAATGCATTTGAGCTTAGCATTCCCCAATTCCTTGGCCTGCACCCAGTGTTCAATGTGGACCGCCTTCGACCATACTTCCCACCATTGCTAGACACATCAGACATTGTAGAACAACTCACACCTACAGAGTTAAATCCATATTGCATGGAACAGAACACAAATGATTGGATCATGGACATGCAGAGCATGAACACCTAATAACAAAGGATCCAACTATATCGAGTTTTCAAAGCAGGCCAACTCCTTCACCAGGGCAAGTGGCTCACCAAGGACCAAGTTCAGCAGAAGTTTCCTCATCTCATGGAGGAACTCAATGCAATGGGGACCATTGCTTCCTAAGGGGGAGGAATGATCCAGGTGGATATTGGTGGCCACACACCTATTCCACTTCGACCTCCACCATTGTTTCTTTCATTTGTTTAGTTTCCTTATTTGTAGCACAATTTACTATTTTTTGCAGTTTTTCGGGTTTTGAACTTATGGAGCCATTTTGAGGCCCTAAACAATGTTTTTTTGGGAAAACTGCGAGCAACATGGGTACATGGGATGATTATTCTCATCTCAAAGTTGTATTCCTCGAATATATCTTTCTAATGAGGTATTGTGCGCGTCAAATGGAGATTGTATTCCAAAGTTACGACCCCGGGAAGTTGATGTACCAAGTTACCCAAAACAGGGCCCATAGTTTGGCGCTTCATCTCCTAGGGTTAGGTCTTTTAATGTTTATGGTTTTCCATTATTTCTAAACAATAAATAGGCCTTCGAGCCTCATTGTAAGAGAGTTTAGAGGCATGTAGCCGCCACATCTCTTCTTAGATAAGCTACCATCGCCCGAGCTAGTTTATTTCCATTTCTATTTGTAAGCATATTTCAACATTTTACATCAATGAAATGAAGTATAATTTCTGTTGCATATCTGTAATTTGTTGCATTCCCATTTAAATCTGAATCACTTTCCTTGTAGTCACAGACCGGTTTAGTATAGTGTGGTCCTTCTGCAGGGTCCAAAGTTACTACAACGCGAAGCGATATCCTTTCAAATGACATCATCCGCTTTTTCAAATTGATTACCCCATTCATGTCGATGGCCTAATTAATTCCAAGGAGTGCGCAGTATGGATTGTTGTCCTTAAAAATCTCTATCACTTCAAAATTGGCCAACGCGCTCGCACCTTCTATATCCACAGTCACTCCATGCAATTGCCCGATAGGGATAATCTTTTGTTGATTTTCCATCCTTAATTGAATCGAAGACCACTGCAACACAAGTATTCCCATTCTTTCCCATGTCTGTTTGGGCAAAACATTCGCATCTGATGCCAGATCCAAAATAAATTAATCCACCTTATAATCTCCTATTTGTGCTTTGAGTCTCATCTTGCGCCTTGTTCTCATTTTGTGTTTTCCTATCTTTTTTACTGCGCGGTCTCCTTCAAGAACATTTTCCTTACCAGCACATGTGTTTATCTATTTTTGTAGCCCATTTACAGCCTTTCTATCATGCAGTGGGTTCATACAAGTCTCCAAAAAGGTGTTAAGCATGGAGGGGTCAACCTCTTTAGATAGGTTTTCCTGACTACCTAAGATAGAGGCCTCAACAAAGCTCTTACTCGCCTCCATGAATGTTTCTTTCATGCACTCCAGATCAAACCCAACCTCCTTCTCTGGAGCCTTGCGGACCCATCCACTTTCTTCAAGCTATTTTCCTTTATCATCACCAGTCATCATCCTACTTTGCCGCACATTATTCACATTGAGATCCTCTTCGCGGGGCTCGGCCCTCATCATCTATAGATTCTGAGTAGGTTATTGAGGTTGCGCCTTCTTCTCCTACATATTGGCTATCAATATAGGGCATTCTTCTATTGCATGGTCGAACTGAGTGCAATACTAGCATGACGGGTGTGTCTGGATTGTGCACTCCCGTGGGTAGTGTCCTAGCACTCCGTAATTATAGAAAATAAGTTATCCTTGACCTCTACCAGGTCCTCCTCCTCCTCAGCCTTGTCCGCACCCCTGATATCCTCTGTGTGCTCCCCCAACGCCCTAATCCAGAGGCCGAGTTTCTATTTGCATTTGATATGCAGGAATTCTTTCCATCGTCAATTCATAGTTATGGAAGTTACACTCATCGTGGCCACCGATTTATAGAAATTGTAGAATAACTATTGCAGCGTCTATACAAACTTATGTAGCAAGTGACAATTGTCTGTTATATGTTTTCTAGCTACTTGATAGATAATGCACCATAGCACGGGCCCTGTACTTGATCTTGTTGGAGCTTCCCACCTTAGAGGCATTGGACCTCCTCCTACCACATAATTCAAAAAGATAGGGTAGTGATCTTTATCATGCCCTTGGATTTTACACTTCAGGAACCAAACTTCTTTGTGCACCTCTAGCAGAGCCACTTTTTCATTTTTCAAGATCTGCAACTCCAAGTAGAGGTTCTCCAACTCTACATGAATCTATTGGACTCCCAAAGAAGTGTCCTGGATGGGTATCTCATGCAATCTCTAGAGCTTCCACCTGAGTCCCGATCTTCTGTTGTGATAATGCAATACTTAAATGGGGCAGGAACACAGCTATAAACCAATCGCGGTGCTGACCTTTTGTGAGATTCATATTATCTTCGTAGACCCCACACTTCAGTCTCTGATCTAATTCCCAAGGTGTTTCGCTGACCCTCATCACAATTTCCTGGAACCCCACTACTGATTTAGTATTAGAATTAGGCCTATCGAATTCCTTGTTTAGAGAAGTCTGAGTGTCTGCTAATGATGCCAATGTATTATCAATGCAGTACTTAATGTATCACATCAATGCATGATCTTGTAGGGTAGTAACCAACTGTGATTTCTTTATATGATCATCTATAATATTGTGTTGTCCACATAGCCTTCACAACGAACCAAAACTGATCGGGTCCTCACTTCCCAAGCCCTTGAAAACGAGCAACTTCATCGTATTCGACATGTTGAACGACAGTGGAGGTGGTGGTGTAGGCAAAGGTGTTTGTTGTGGAGGTGATGTGGGTGGATGAAGTATTCACAGAAAACACTTGTTTATCAATTGTATAGTGCTTCGCGGTGATGCTTGCTACACAGTAATTTGTCATTGCCTTCACCCAAGTCCTTCTATTGTGTCATGTATCCAGTAAAACATGCTCATACTGAACAAATGCTCTCTTATGTTGCAAATTGACCCACTTTTCCTAACTTTTTCTGCCTCGTCGTGAGAATTCACTAAATATACGTGACGAACATCAGTCATAAACAGTCCAGTCGCACCTTCATCACAGGAGTACATTTGATTCCCACGACGATCAGATTTCATGCTCTAGTGTGAGGTTATTTGGTATCTTTAGCAATGGTTTGACTGAATATACTGCCTACTAGCGATGTTAGCGCTAAAGCTTAGTTATGAACTAGCGATGGTCCAGATTGGGTGAATTTGTTCCAACAGTCGGCCTTTTGGATGTCTCTAGACCTGGTTGTTGGGTCAGTTTGGGTCACCCTCCTCCCTCTAGCATGGTAGTTCCAACTCTTGTGTTTCTTTCCTTGAGGATACTCTCCCTCTCCCTCATTTCATGGAGACTCCTTCTCCCATAAAATCACTCACCATTGCTATCATCTGCTAGTTCTTTTGGTTGTATAGTGCCGTTGCTGCTTTTGGGTTTGATAGATAGTTGGCATGAGTGTGACAAGTGTGGGATTGCTTTATTGTTTGCAAGAAGGTGTGGAGTGCCCTTAACCTTGTTTAAAGCTTGTGAATGAGAGAGAGATATATTGCTACTTTGGAGACCCATCTTTGAGAGTGAATTCTTGAAGAAACACACTGGTTGGACCCTCTGAGAAGGCTTGTGACGTCAAGACTTGGTTGTAATCTTTACTCTTGATTTATTATTAATACAATCAATGATGATTTCCTATGTCTTCTATGTAATTTACTTGATAGCTCATGACTATTTGACTTTATGAGTAAATAGATCATTGTTGTTTCTCAGTTATGTGCTCTGTTGTCTCTTTGTGGTGTTTTAGGTTGATTGCTCATTAAGGAGAAGGAAACGGAAGCTGGAGCAGTGCAACGGAACTTCATCGGCCACTGGTTTGAGGTAGGCCTCCAATGATGACTATTTAAGGGAATTAATTGTTGTTTTGTCCTTGCTGTGACTAGACCCACTCTAGGTCTAGAGGGGTTGCCTCTATCTGCAAAGGGAACACTTTCCTGCATCTCAAGTTGGCGACTCCGCTGGGGACTCCTTTGTAGGTTTCTTCTTTTTTTTGCATTTGTTTTGGTTTTGATTTGGTGTCTTTTGAATTTTGGGGATAAACTATCAGTCTTTTGGGTTACCTGGGTTGATCTGGGAAATCCCTCTATTGATTGAAGGATTGACTGGTTTTTATTTGGGAGTTTCTTATTCATTTGTCATTGTTTTTAAGATCATCACGGAAAATAGTTTAACAATCATGTTGACGTCACCTTTACTCTTTTGTAAAGTCCTGTGCATCGCTGAATCCCATCGTACAGTCGTGACAACCCCTGAAATCAGCCTATCAAGGAAGAGACATGTACTCTCGCGACGACGTCGCTCTGTTGCTATAGCAATTGGATGATCATCCCTAGTTGCTTATGTAGTACTCGCAACAATTCATGTAGAATTGTTTTTTCAATTCTACCTCCTGAATTCACTAGTCCTGTTGATCCATTGCCTTCTTTCTCTTGCTCAGTAGCTTGTTTTTTACTGTTTATGGTTAAGGCACTCCTTCTTTGGCTTTATTGAATGAATCTTACATTTTTCCCATGTGACCTAGTTTGTTCTTTCAAGCTCTTGAATTAATTGGCTTGGTTGCTAGTTTGCCCAAGGTTCATTTGCAACTTTCTTGTTGGTTTGTTTGAGCCTTCTCCATTGCTTGTTTTTCGTTGATTTTTAGTGATGATTATTGAACTAATCTTTGGTATTGATTCGATTTCTTTTCACTAGTGAACATAGATCACAATTGTTTGGATCAACTGGTTTTCTTTTCATGCTTTCTTGTTTGTTTCTTTTAAATTTAAAAAAATCAAAATCAAAATAAGGTATTCATTTAGTATACGAAAGTGAAAATGTATTTTCATTTCAAGTTTTCATATTGGAAAGCAAATGATAAAATCCATCATCAGTAGTGTTCGTACACTATAGGGTTGATGTGTTTTTGCAATGTGTCTCTTGGCTTATCTTGGTTTTCTTGATTTGGGAATGATCTCTCTACCCTTCTATAGGTAGGTGTTCATTGAAGTAAAAGGATGTTTCACTCATTGTAGTTGCATCCTAGGTTTTGGATGTTTCACTCATTGTAGTTGCATCCTAGGTTTTGTTGTATACATACGGTAAGGCCTGAAAACTGAAACATAATTCAAGATCAACTCTAGAATGAACTAAATGAACTTAACAACACATTGGAACATAACACACATTATTTAGAGGTCTAGGCTAGAGACGTGCTCCGGCATCGTTAAACCTAGTCACTATTGCTTTCACTCAAGGTTGGGTGATTCCTCCTTCTGTGACTCAATAGCGGTCTAGTACGGAATTGTGCTCCCAGTACTGTCGAGTATATGTTGGGAGACCCCACTAGGTTATCATCCTATATCCCTAGGAAGCCATGTCTGCCGCCTTGTAAACCATAACACAACAAACACAACATTTGGGAAGATTGAATGACGTACGGAAAGTCCTTGGTTTTCATATGATCGCCAAGGTGTATATGTAGTTTTACGGGATGTTTGGTAAACCTTTTGCCTAGTTTCTCCAAAGCAGTCACTTTCATTCCTTTTCAGACTCCTTAAAAAAAAAGGTCCATCTGAGCACTTGTCACTTCAGGCTCATTAAATATTCGAAGGTGACTAGAGTCATCTTTTTGTCCTTTTCTTGACTCAATAGCAGTCTAGTATGGAATTGTGCTCCCAGTACCGTCGAGTATATGTTGGGAGACCCCACTAGGTTATCATCCTATATCCCTAGGAAGCCATGTCCGCCGCCTTGTAAACCGTAACGCACCGAACACAACATTTGGGAAGATTGAATGTCGTACGGAAAGTCCTTGGTTTTCATATGATCGCCAAGGTGTATATGTAGTTTTATGGGATGTTTGGTAAACCTTTTGCCTAGTTTCTCCAAAGCAGTCACTTTCATTCCTTTTCGGACTCCTTAAAAGAAAAGGTCCATCTGAGCACTTGTCACTTTAGGCTCATTAAATATTCGAAGGCGACTAGAGTCATCTTTTTGTCCTTTTCTTGACTCTTTAAAGATGAAAAGGTCAAGTTTTGTTCCTGTGTCTTAAAATTTATTTGGCCACGTTCACACTTACCCTATTAGATCTTGTTGCGTTTTAGTTTGCGTAGGGTTATTTCTCCTTACTCGATTAGTTATCCCTAGGGCTTTTGAGTTATATCATCATGACAGAATCACTGATCCCATCTCTCATTCCAAGCAACCAAGGATCCCCATCTTCTGTCGCTCCTGAGGTACCGGTTGCTAGTGATACTCATCCTGTTATTCCGAGTATCCAACTGCTTAACTCTCGTGCTCCTGAAGATGAGTCTTATGATATTCATTGGAACCCCATTTTGAAACCTTATGAAGAAGATTTTCCCCTTACCCCTCTTAGTGTTTGAGTCCCAATGTTTTCTTCTGACATGGATGAGATGAACCCGTCACAAGTGAAGAGTCCTTGATGACAAGTGGTGAAATTCCTATACTGACGGAAACTTCACCCTTCCGTGTCACCTCCCTTGGTATCACACTGTCGTTACATTATAATGCTCTAGCTGATATCATGGGTTCTAGGTCTCCTCTTACAAGTTCCATGTGGTCTCATACTTCCACTCCAACTTCGGGATCTTTTACTCCCCATAAGCACAATGTGACATCTGTCCCGACTATTCCAACCATTTGTCTGGCTTCCACAGCCCCCGCTGTTAGTGTTGTCACTGCATCTTTAGTGGTGACCACTGTTGCTGGGCCTTCAATAGGTCCTTCACACAGTGGCCCTGCGGCACCCATATCCGAGGTTGTTTACCCTAGCCTAAGTGCCCCACCTTCTTCTAGTTCCATTCCAACAGGGGGGCATATGATCAATATCCTCAAATTCCTCAAAATCTAGATCCTCAAAATTCATTTAATTATTATGACTCTCGAGGAGCCCATATTTATCACCCTAGACCCATAGCATCTCAACCTTTTGTTAAGGTCTCAGTTCCGTTGTCTATTGCTTGGGGTACCATGGCTTACCATGGTGGCCAAGCACAGTCTTCAAATATTAAAGGACCACCCTATCAAGGTCAACCATATTATAGACAACAGTATTACGGACAACCATACTATGGGCAACCTTATTCAGCACAAACTCTTGGCCAACAAGGACAACCCATTTCGGGACAACCTTCGACCTTCGGTGGGTCTTCTTTTATGTACTTTGGGCAACCTTCTGGTAACCCAGGATAACCTTACATTCAACAAGGCCAACCTGGTACCCAGCAAGGCTACCCTTTTGGACAAGTTGGTTAGTCTCAAATTCAACAAGGCCAACCACTTGTCTAGCCTGCTCAACCATCAGGTCAGTCTGGATAGTCTTCGGTTCTGCAAGGTCAACCCAATTCCCAGCAAGTTCAAACTTCTAGGAAAATGGGTCAACCTCAACCTCAACCGGGCCAACCTTCTAGCCAGATGGCTCAACCTTTGTCTTCTCAAGGACATCCGTCTGGGCCTGCTCAACCAGGCACTCAAATGATTATTGCTTCTCAAGCTCCACCCGGTTTTCAGCCCTAGCCTAGGCTCCAGACCCAATCCAGTCTTCAAATTCAGGTTGGATCCCAATCCCAACCTGCTTATCAAATGTAGTCTGGCCCCTAGGCTCAGTTTGGAGCCCAACCGTCTTATGGTTTTCAGCAATCCCAAGGGCAAACCTAGTTTGCCCCATACCAAAATTATCAACAACAGTAGGTGAATCCTTACCAGAATGTCCAGCAACCATATGTTGCTCCTGCAGGCCAAGTATGTAATCAGTGGAATGCTGGGGGGAAAGTCCAGGGTCAACCGTCCAGTTACAAATATAACTCCTATGGACAAAACCCTTATGGGCCAAATCCGTCTGGACAAAATCAATGGGGGCAATAAGAAACTGGGTGGAACTCTGGTGCTACTTCCTACCCATAGCCTCAGATGTCCTTTAACCCTCAATTACCTTTTCTAGCAATGTTGGAATTACTGGATGTGTCCAAACTGACAAATGATCCCATTCTTCATAATCCGTATTGGCCATCGGTTCCAACTAAAATTCCCATTGATTGTCCCAAGTTTGATAGGAAAGCTGGAGAAGATCCCCAAGCCCATGTCATGACTTATCATCTATGGTGTTCATCAAACCCATGGCTTGATGATTCAATCCAGCTCTGCCTTGTTCAATGGACCTTCACTGGCTCTGCTGGTAAATGGTATATTGAGCTAGCTCGTGGATCTTTTCAAGACTTTAACTCGTTGGCTATGGCATTTTTAACTCATTTTCAGTTGCCGATTCGATATGAAATGGGCACACATCTCCTGACATCCTTAAAAAAGACCATGACCATGCATATATCCGATCATATCCATGAATGGAGATGACATCGCCATTTGATTAAGTTTTGGATTCCCGATCAGCTTCTGACTCACCGGTTCACAACCTCATTTGTCGGTCCAATATCCCGGGACCTTGCTATGGGGGCATGTGTAACTGAAGAGCAAGCTATTGTGCTTGCTTAGTACCATGACTTGGTTTACTCCCAGTTCGGTACACTATATGATTATTTTCCTGATGCTCCGAGGCTCGGAACTTCCAAAGCCCTGCTAACACCATCTGTTGATGGCATCATTGGTTCTGTCAATACGTCCTCTAAGAAATCTTTCATGAACCTTGGGAAGCAAAAATCGAACGCTTCGAATGAAAACACTTCTCAGGCTGTATCGAATTTTGGTAACACTTCCGAGGTTAACGTCGTTCAGTCCACCACGGTGGACAAAGCCTCGAAAGGGAAAAAGAAGGGTGTTATCACTCAGATTTTCCTTGAAGTTGTTGGGAAGAGGAAAGAGGTTCGAGGTAACCACAAACCTACTTTTAGGTACAGAATATAGCCAATCTGTACCCAGAGAGGGCTCTCTCTTTATGATTTAGCTTCGTTTTGAAATATATTAGGCTAGTTGTGAAGTTTAGGAGTTTTGTTTGAGTTTGGGTGGTGTGATTCAATAGCAAAGGGGTAAGACTGAGTATTTTAGGCAATTGGGCTAATGGAGTCAAAGAAGATGGCTTTACTGGACTTGGTTTCTTAACAAAATATGGTTTCATAGGGAAGATGGTCAAATAGGGAAAAAATAAAGACTTGGGATAGATGGAATGGGTTTAAAATGGGTGAAGGGCAGTTAAGAATCCTTTATCCTATTTAAAGAGGGAACTTGAATGATTACTACTAAAGAGTAGTTAAGTATTCTTTAATAAATAATCAAAATGAACGAACTAGAAAACAAGAGCAATTGAGATTTCACTATTTATCCTAATTCAAAAGAAAACATGGAGAATAATAACGATTGAAAACAGAGTGCAATCAAGCATATTCTGAATTACTCTTTTTCGTTTATCATTCAGATGTGAAACATAGATGATATAATAAATAAGGAAAACTTTGAAACATAAGGTATAAAGGACTTATTGATCTGGTGTTTGATTCAAGAAATCTGTGAAAAGTCCTTTGCTTCAATTCTTTATCCAGCAAGCCATAAAAAAGTTGGTCCAACAACACTTTATTCCAAATAGTCAATATTACAACAATGTCTAAGAATCCACCCTCAATACTCCAATTGAGGGGTACTTATACAAAAAATTTTACATTGAAATATCTCATAACAAAGTGAGATATAAACTGGGGTGACTAATCATATCCTTCAAGAAAGTAGGGCTAGAAGACCTTGTAGATGACAGATAAGGCAACCAAATGGTTTGTTGTCCCTATTTTTGAGAATGTGTTGGAGTTAGGCCCTATGATTTGGACTCTTGCTATCCTTGGTGTAACTATGTGCTGGTTGCTCTATTTTGACCTCCCTAATGATACACTTTACCTGCATATGATACTCTTTACCTATTGATCTCTTTTCATCCTCTTTACCTATATTGACTGTAGCAAAAATCAAAATTTACCTTTTACCTAGAATAAATTACAAAATTTCAAGCATTTCTTCCTACCAGTTTGGCTATGGTATTCTGGTTTTCTGAAGCTTTCTGAGGGTTTCATCTATTTCTGTATACCTAAAAAATGTGGGCTGAATTGGGAACAAGTGCTTTAGTTCATGTTTGACATAGAATAAGTTCTCTAGGCTGTCATAGAGAAATTTTCCTGTAAGCAATGCCTTTATCCCTGATGCACTTGTAGATGAACCTGCTTGGTTGCCTGCATACTGATTCAATTTCTCCACATAATCTTTCTGCCTCATTAACCTGTCATTAATCACCAAAGGACTAGGTATCCCTTTATTTTGTAAAATATCAAACTTCTCCATAAAAGCATTAATCTCTGCCCGCATGTCATGACACCTTCTTTCTAAATTCTGAATAAAAGTTTTCTTGGTTAACACCCTTTTGATTTCCAAAATGGTTTCTGTCCTATCATTAATGCCTAACCTTTCCAGCTGTTCTTTATTTCTAGTATTCAAAAAATGTATGAGCCTGTTGGTTTCCTCAGGCATTTGATCTAATTCTGCTCTTGTCCTTTGGACTTCTTCTTGGGCTGCCTTCACAAGATCAATCTGCTCAAAAATCACTTGGATGGATGGCCAAACATCATTTATGGATTGAGTGATGTTGGACCAAAGAATTCTCTTGATTTCTATTAGAGGCTTGTCAAATGTAAGATCTTTCTCCAATGATTTTACTTTGTTTTCTAACATTTTAATGTCTCTTGTTTTTTTTGCAACATTTATCTTTGAGGGATCATAGCTTTGTTCCATTTTGGCATATTTCTCCTTTAGCTTATTTAGTTCTGAAACTTGTAGTTTCAGGTCCTCCATTGATTTTATTAGCTATTTTGTGCTCAAATTAGCAGTACTACCCTATGCTACTCCTGTTGTTCCTGTTGTTTTTGTACCTGTAACTACCTCTGCTATGACTAGTGGGATACTTGGTGCCAATGTTGCTCCAAGAGTTGATGGGACTGCTATTGATACTACTGGTATTACATTGGGAGGCTGGGAGGTCGACTCTCCCTGCTTGTCCTTCAATTCCCTTTCAAGTGCTTGTTCAGTATCATTCATTCGTTCATTGAGCTTTAGGAGTAAATCCATCAGCTCTTCTTTAGATTTTTTCTTTATAACCTCATCAGTCTGTGGATGTCTTGAAGGTGGTAGTTTTAGTTGCTTCCTTAGGGTGGCAATATCTTCATCTTTCTTTTTTTATCAATGCTTCTGTAGCCTTTGTATCTTTGGGATGATGGCCCAATCCAATAATTATTTCTTCTAAGGTTTTTATTCTATTATCTTTGGCCTGAGAGGAGGCCTTTTCCAAGTGGAGTTGAGCAATAGTGTTGTCCAAAGAATTTTGTAACCTGTGGGCCATCATTGCCTTGCCAGTCAAGGTTGAGTAAATCATTTCTCCGATTTTCTTATGCAACTCAATTTGATCCAAAGGATGAATATCCTTGCCATGACTTCAAAATTTGTTCTGAGATAATCTGCTGCTGATTTAGGCTGTTGCACCTTGGGCTTGAAATAGCTCATTATCATCTTGCCTTCTCTGATGTCATAGGATGACATCAATCTTTGTTGATTTATAGGAGCCATCTTCAAATATTGGTTATAAACCTAAAGCCTCAATGGATCATTCCTAGCTTTTATTTCTGTGAATGTTTTCTTGATGTCTGAGGCATCAGTCCCTGGTGGCTTGGAAGAAGATATCTCTATGCTTTTCTGCCTTTCTAGCTCCTGCCTTTGAGAGCTAGTGGATGTTCCTCCTGTTGGGAAAGTTTGTTGGCTTTCCATTCTTTCTTCCCTCTGACTATCTGTATTTTCTTTTGCAAATTCCTCCTCTGAAAGGGGATTTAATCTCTGTCTCTTTGTTCTAGGTTGTCCTGATGGTTCACTGGCAGGGGTAGTTTTTTCCTTGTCTCTCTTTTTGTTTCTTTCCTCATTTAGAGGAGTTTGTAGAATTGGAGGCTCTCCTATATTGACCTGAGTGGGAGGAGTCTGTATTTGAGCCTGTTCTCTGGAAGTTTCAGGCTGCTTGGACATTGTAGGCTATTAGTGTGTTGAAAGCTGGTCTCTAATTCCTTGCCCATGGATGACCCTGTAGCTAGTATACTTGTTTCCATGGAAAATTTTAGGGGCTAATGTTCGCCCAGTGGGCTAATTTTCCATGATTTTTCCACAAAAAAGATTCGCCAATTTCCAATTTTATAAAAGACGATTCGCCCAAATTTTAGAATATATAATTATTTTACCTTAAAAATCGCCAACATTATATAGAGACTATATATAAAATAATTATAAATTTGAATAATTTTACAAATATATCAATAAACATTTATAATTTGCATATTAGGGATTAGTGAGATTCGCCAATGTTTTAAACTTCAAGAAAATTTTCCATCCTTAAAATTTTCCTTGGTTGTTTCCTGTGAAGGTTGCTTAGAGGTTCCAGCACTGGAGGCACCAACTCCTGACCTTTGAGATAACTTAAATGGTACCTGCCCAAAAGAATCCAAGTCAAGTGTTTTCTCAAGATCTCTCCTAACTTTCTCAAAATTGACCTGTTCACTATCATGCTCTACTAGGGTACCTTCCCTCCATTCATCCATATTTGCATATTTTTCAATTTTTGGAATTCTATGGTGAATATATGGGGACAACCTGTTCTTCATTCTCCTATCACATATAAAATTGTTAGGATCATATGGTTTCCACCCAAAAATCTTTTGTAACTTAAGTTGCTCTTCTAAAAAAATTTATGCTTCTTTCCATGCTTCCCTAGTGTTGCAGACAAAAGGGCCTAGCTAGTTCTTGATTCTAAGTTGAGCTTTCTTCTTGGCATTACAAAAATGGACTAGGTCTGCATTTATCATTTGCTTGAAATATTCCAATGCAAAGAGTCTCATTGGAACATACTTTGGTAGCTTAAAAGGGTAGAGTTCACACCCATAAATCTTGATTTCTATGTGATTTTCATATAGGTACCAGTCACCTATCCTGTATTGCTTGGAGAGTTGGAGGATTTTCTTCATATCACCATTTATCCTAGGTGGGGAAACTCTTGTCAATAAAGTGGCTGTTGGATGGACAAATAGGTCAATGAACTCATTATAGGTGTAAGGGGTCTCAATGGAATTATGGAAAATGGGACTCCAAAAAATGACAGACCTTGGATTGCCTCTGGTATAAAGTTTCTTGACAGGGAAAGGGAAGTTATTTGACTGATAATACAATAGAAGATGATAGATGAAAGTAGTGTATTTGAAGACTCCTTCATTGTCCAGTCTTAGGAATTGGTCATGAATATTGTTGCCAATATAAGAGGCATAATCATATTTAACGGCAGGGGGCTGTCCAGGAGTAAAAATTGACAATAACACCAAGGTTATCTCATCAACATACTCTCTAGAGTTGAATCCCATGATTGAGGCTATCATATCAATAATAATTCTTCCTGTATCTGTAAAGAAAACCTGCAGATAAGGAGGTGGGCCTTTAGGCTGATGTTTAGGGTCCATGAACATTTGATAGATGCGAGTCAGTTTTGATTGAGACAATTGGGGATCTCTTTCAAGTAAGTATCCCATAGAAAGGAGAGTGAGAGCATGACTGGAGTGGAATTGTAGCATTTCATTGATAGACTAAGCAGTTATGGGAAAAAGGACTGCTTGGCTTGGGGACATGACTGCTCTTTTCTTAGGGTCATAATTGGCACAATAGTGATGAATGATATCTGGGAAAACATGGACTGAAGAGAGGAAGTACATGGGAATGTTGGATTCCCACAGTCCTAAGATGTCATAGCCATTCAGATACTTGTCTCTGGCTTGGTAAAAGATCTTAAGGTGGTTTTCATTACTGGATAAGTTTTTTATCTGAAAATCTTTATCGGCCATAGGCAAATAATCTAAATCTTTGTGAGGGACGTTCATGGGTACAACATTCAGAGCTATAGGAGTTTCCATCTCTGTTTCTTGTGGGTTCAGGAATGGAATTTGGGTTTTCTATGAAAAATAGTGAAAACAGTAGGTTTGGGAACCTATATAGTGAAACAAAGACTGAATGTATAGTGAAATTGGTCTTTTCAGTGGAATATTCAATATAAAACCAAAACTTGCAGGGTTTCGGTAGAAATGGGTAAATACCTATATTAGGGAAGTGAACAGTGCAATGGTAGGATGGATAATAGGTTCTGGATGATGTCTCTGCAAATTTTCTGACTAGGTGGCAGTTGAAAAGCTTCAGCAGTTGACTGGGACGTCAATTTGCATGGGGACACATTTTTCTGTATAAAACATTGAAAATGACATTTCATTGGTTTTATTCGCAAAATCTAGGTTGGCAGGGGTTTTTTTGGATTATTAAGCGGGTGACGTACGCAGGGAAATGATGTTTTGTCATTTATGGAGGGCGGTAAGTGGGATGGGATCGCACCACTTTTGGGATCAGGTGGTATTAGACCAGAGGACATCGATTCCACTAGTCACATGCCGCATGGCGGAGGTATGGGAGGAAAACTGCTTGGTGATTGCGCGTTAACACGCAATCACCAGGGGGGGCACGATATAGATACTGACTGTCGGATGATGGGGACGGGATCAAACAGTGGACGAGAGGCATATTGCAGTGGAGTTTGACTGTGGCGGGCCCAACACAATAAAAAATATTTAATTATATCGTGGGTAATTCGATTGGTTGGGGGGTGGTTCTTAATTAACCATAAGGGTTAATTAATTCCAATTAATCCTGTTTGACAAGTATCTATGGTTATATTTAACTGGGGTAGGATATATAATATTTCGGGGTTTTCAATGTGATAAAAAGCACTAAGTAAAAACATTAGAGTATACATTTAAACTTAGGCTTAAAGTGGAAAAGGGGTTTTTATGTGATATTGCCATTTTTCCTAAGTAAAATAGGATTTTACTTAGGAAAAGACTTATAAGAGTGAATGAATGATTTATGGATGGTTTTAAGTACTTAGGCCATTTAAATTATTGGGTCGAGGGTCCAATCCCTCCAAAAGTCAGAGAAATGCTCTGAGCCCCTTTAATTTTGAAAGACCTTAATACTTTAGGGTGACTAGCTGCCGCAGGTAACCAATGACAACTTCCAAATTTTCCCCCACCATTGCTGGTGAGTACCCCAACTATTTTTGAAAACAAGCTTGAAGGGGATAGCATATGCTTGTAATATAAGTTCTACCTTCGGTCGAATCCAACCTAGTAATATTTTAACGAGCCCCAAGGAGGAGAAGCTCGAGTCTCATCATGGTGACGAGTCCAATGCCGTCAGGGTTTAACGAGTCCGACATAGGTGAAACTCAGAGTCTTTTTTCATGTTTAGAGAGTTTGAAAAAGACATGGAAAATAAAACTCCAGGGGGTCCTTTTTCGTAGATTTGTCTCTTGAGCCCGAAAAAGTATAAAACAATACTTAAGACAACTGCTTGACCATTACGATCAAGGAGTACTTTTCATCATTAGTGACCTCGATCTGAAAGAGTAGAAAAGAGATCGAAGCCACGTTGTTTCGTAACCAATAAAAAACCCGAAACGACAAAATCCCGGCAATCTTTCGCGTTTATACGGTCGGAAAAGAGCTTAAAGGAGACTGCCTCTTATTTCGTTTAACGAGTCAAAAGGAATAACTCGGCAATATTTTCGTCTTTTATGTCGGAATAGAGCATTAAAGAAGACTTTATGGATCAAGTGCATACAAAGTACGACATAACCTCGCCACCTGTAGTTCTGCACAAAACACGTCAAACGTAAAACCCATTTGATATAAATAAATAATATATGCAGAAATACAGTTAAAACCCTAATTAAAAATGCAATAAAAATGAGAAAACCCACATCCTAAAGTATAATTTTTAATTTTTTAAAAAATTACTATAAAAAGGGTGGGGTAATTGATTTATTTTTACCATTTACATTTCACATTTTACCTTTGAGCATTTGGAGCACCAACCTGAGCAAATTTCTGAAGCAGATTCCAACCTCATCTGTCCACGATTCGTCCTAGAACCTTCACCAAGTAAGTACATTTCCCCTTGCACTACATTTTAGTAGTTTTTTCATGCAATTTAGTGTTAGGTAGGTGGTTTTAGGTGGATTTTCAAATCCGAGCCCGCCTCTCAGTCATCGCGGAAATGCCACTCGGGTCCGTGACGACTGAGTGTGGTTACACATACCACCTTCGTGATCGTCGTGAGAAACAGATGTACTCTCGTGAAGATCACGGGAAAAGTGAACTATTAACTCAGCACCGTCGCCACTGTTTTGAAAACAGCCACGACAGCGACGCGAAGTTCAATTTTTGTGTAAATTATGGATGAAATTTATGAAAAGAGCTCTAATTCATTTTTCTTTTAATGCAGGGCAACATGGCGTTTGTTTGGCAGGAACGAACTCACGATGTCAATGATGAGGAAGCATTCAATGATGCTGGGTACCAAAATGCTTTACCTGCTTGTGAGCTACTGAATTTTTTTCTCACTCTGCATCTTCGGTCTCAACCCGATTTGTTAGAGTTGCTAATTTGTGCTTTGAACCCAACAGATGGAAAGTTCATTATCCAAGGCAAAGACATTGAGTTCGATGCTACGAACATATGTTTCCTGACCGGATTGTCCTGTCATAGCAAGAAGCCGATTCTAGAGGGCCAACGAACCAGGGGCGAATCACTAGACATGCTGATAGCACGAGTGTGCCCAAGGGCACACAAATCAAACAACGGGAAAGTGGCAATTCCCACGGTGGAAGACTTGGTTCTTTGCACAGTTCTATTTATGGTGATGAGGGCGGCGAGCTCCCAAGACCAACCCGAGGCAACGAAGACCCAACTCTGGTTGGCTCTTGAGTGCCTCAACCCGACCATGTACAACTGGGTGGAAGCAGTGATGATCAACATGAATAGATAGCTCACCAAATGTCATCGTAGGGAGGCAAAGAAATTTGGTTACGGGTCTATATTGATCCCGCTCATGCTGGAGCGGGTGCTGGCACTTCAGTTGCAGGATATGGACTTGGATAGACCCAGACCGCGAGAGACCCGGATCACATGGTGGGCACATGTTATGCCACGAGGGGGTGGCGGACGACCAGTGTCATGGGGGACACTATTCCGCGAGTGGCTGGATCGCCAGATGATCTTCGTCGAGGACTGGCCATATGCTGGTATGGACTTTCGTGGAGACCCTGACATTCAGCTACCTACTGGTGATCAGTGGGACGATGGAGGTAACACACTTGATCACGCCATTTTTGTATTTTGTCTTTTATGATATTTTTTAGATTTTTTCATGCATATGTCCTAATGATGTATTCTATGGTACTTGTAGATGTGGTACTAGAGAGGCCTGTGGGACTAGCTCCAGAGGCACAGAGGGATCCACAGGGCATCAGAGAGCTGGCCTTGGTTCCCCTAGCTGGCAGTTTAATGTAGACAGTGGCCCACAATCTCGAGGGCCTGACGGAGGGGATCCCTAATTACAGGGGGATCGAGGAGGTCACCATAGAGTACTAGATACATACAGTAGAGGTGATACCTAGGGTGCACAGACTCTTGAGGCGAGTCACACAAGTAGTGGTATGCTACAGGGAGCATAACCCACCGCAATAGATGCCTAGGTTTTATTTCCTACTGATTTTTTGAGAGACATGTGTCTTGGATGTATGGAGAGCATAGACTCTGTTTGTACATATACACTTATTTTTTGAATGCCTTGGTGTGCCACACGAGATATATATATATATATATATATATATATATATATATATATATATATATATATATATATATATATTCCTATGGTTCATTATTATGTTTTGAATGCTTCTATATGATGTTTTGATTACATGTTGCGTAAATGTCTTTCTAATACATGATTTGCTAATGCATCAATTAATGTGTTTAATCTTCTTGGAATGTGTTGATATGTAATAAAATCAAAATTTGTTTCCAAAAACGTAACACATAAATACAACCTTAAAATTCAATGATCTCTGACGGAATAACACCCGTTAAGCTGGTGGACAACAAGCTGAGACTCTAGATTCACAACCAACGTATGAATAAGGAGGTTGATAGCCTTAGTTCGTAATTCAATAACAACACTATATTCAGTGACATTGTTTGTGGTGCAACCCAGACAAACACCTTGAAGGTCTACTAACTCACCGTGAGGATCGTAGATCACCCATTCCACAGAAGAAAGGTTCTGGGTACTGTGGCAGGCACCATCAGCGAAACCAACGTAAGGTGTACGAGACATCTGCACAAGAAGAAAAAAGACACAATAAGTGGCAATTATGCCTACACACCAAGCCAGAAATCAAAACACACACACAACACACTTGCTAACAACACACCTATGTACAAATCAAATGCATGGGATTCATGCATAATATTTTTTTAGATAAAGCCCATTTCGGGGCTTATCTAGAGGGTTCCCTTTATAATCAATCAGCGCATAGGCCCCTTTTTACAAAACTCGTTTCACAATATAAGGCCCATGCCACATAGGCTCGAATTTGCCTACCCCCAGCTTATCATTCGCTTGATCATAAAGCAAGACTAAATCTACTTCAACGAAAGAACAAGAATGGATAGTATGATCGAAGTGAGTTTTCACTCTCTTCTTTTGTGCTTCAATGGCTAGAGAGGCTAGTCGACGAGTCTCGTCTAGCCACTCTAGGTAGAGAAGATATTCTTCTACCGGAGTAGTGTTTGGGAGCAATTCAATGGTTAATTTCAGAGAAGGGATCTCACACTCAATCGGAAGGGTAGCCTCCAGACCGTAAACCAATTGGAACGGGGTGAATCTGGTAGCATCCTTCACTGAAGTTTGGTAGGCCCATAAGGCAGAGAACAACATCAAATGCCAGTTGGACTTGTGCATGCCAATGGTGCATTGAAGCATCGTGACTAAAACTTTGTTGACAGCTTCCACTTGGCCATTAGCCTGAGGATAGTACGGTGTCGAGCTATCATGCCGCAAGCCTAGCTGGGTCATTAACTCAGTCATCATATGATTACGAAAATGTTTTCCGTGATTAATGATGATAGCTTGAGGGACTCCGAACCGTGAAATGACATGATTAAATAAAAAGTGCGTCGCTGTGTGACCATCTTCAAATAGTGTAGGCATCGCCTCGGCCCATTTTGTGAAATAATCAATCTCAATGATGATATACCCATGCCCCCCAGCCGAGCGAGGGCTACAAGTCATATAATCAATGCCCCATTTGGCAAAAGGGCCAACAGTAATGATAAGGTGCAATGGAGCGGGAGGTGCACGCATCTTCCGTTGGTAGATTTGGCACTCATGGCAAGAGAAGATGGTAAGAATTCAATCCTTGAAGATAGAGGGCCAAAAATAACCAGCACAGAGGATCTTTTGAGTAGTAGCATACTCGGACATATGACCACCACAGGTGCTAGAATGGCAGTCATTGAGAACTCGTTCAGCGGCCTCAAATGTTAAGCATCGACGAAGAACACAGTTAGCACGGAGACGGTACAGGGTGTCCCCAATAATGAGATAAGGTTGAGAATGATGGCAAATCCGTCGTCGAGCATCTTTAGACAAATCGGGACGAAACGAGGACGTCTGGAGATAAACAATAATATCCCCGTACCAAGGATTGAGGGTACTAATCAAGAACAGAGTTTCATCAGGAATATGGTCCTCTAACCGAGAGGGCACGGTAATAGATGGTAAAGAGCAAAGCAACTCAGCAAAGATGAGGGACTTCTTAGACTTGGTGGTGGTGAACTCCAAGTCAAACTCTTGAAGGATGAAAATCCACTTTGAGTATTTGCCCCCTAGTAACTGACGTGATGAAATGTACGTCATTGGGTTGCAATCAGAAATCACCGTCCTGGTACGCAATAAGATATAGTGGTGAAAACGCTGGATGGTGCAAACGGCGGCCAATGCCAACTTCTCGACATAAGCATATCGAGTTTCTGTATCAAGTAAATTGCGGCTTAGATAGTAAACGACATGCTCAGTACCATCATCATCATCTTGAACTAGAACCATGCCAATGGTGGTATCGACAGTGGCTAAATGAAGAGTGCAGTCACGGTGATAGTTAGGGGACATAACAACGGAGCAGAAACAAGGAGGGCCTTGAGGTGCTTGAATGACTCTTGTGCAGTGGCATCCCAAAGAAAAGGGGTGTCCCACTTTAATAACCGTGTATAGCCTTTGGCCACTTCAACATAATTCAGAATAAATCGTCGTAAAAAATTTGCTTTACCCTGCAAACTCTGTAATTTCTATAAAGAAGCAAGGGGAGGGAGATTTAAGATGGCTTCGACTTTAAGGGGATCGAGACAGATACCCTCCCAGGAGACGATGAACCCAAGAAGTCTGCCTGACTCTATGCAGAAGACACACTTATGCGGATTAAGCCGGATACGATAGTGTCGACAGCGGAGAAAAATTTTGCGAAGGTGGGTTGGATGGTCTTGGCGCTTCGCTGAATGAGCTGGAAGGTCATCCAGGTAAGGCTGCACAATGTGTCGAATATCATGAAATGCATAAGACATTACACGTTGGAAGGTGGCACCGGCATTTTTTAAACTGAAGGTGAGATTTTTGTAAGCGAAAGTGCCCCACATACAGATAAAGGCGGTTTTGTGTTGATCCGCATGCGAGATATTAATCTGGTTATAACTAGAAAAGTCATCCATGAATGAATATATCTCACTCCTGGAACACTCATCAATGAGCTGGTCAATGAAGGGTGTAGGGTATTTATCTTTGGGACAGGCACGATTAATGTCACGATAGTCAACACATACCCTAATAGTGCCCTATTTTTTAGTAACAAGGACAATGTTAGAAACCTGACTTGTGAGTGGGATAGGGTAAATGAAGCCAGTATTAAGAAGCTTTTCAACTTCCAATTTAATAGTTGTAGCCTTTCGGGGGTGCACGGGGCATAGATGCTGTCGAACAGGTTTGGCACCCGGATATGTAGGTATGTCATGTACCACGATGCTAGGATCAATGCTGGGCATCTCTTCATAAGACCAAGCGAACACATCATGAAATTCATGAAAAATCAGTATAAATATGAATCTCCTCCGAAGTACAAGTTACTCCAACATTGATGTGCTCGAAAATCCCTGGTTTAATAGAGATGTCGATTGGTTGAGTTTGTGCAATGTTCCCCATATTCCCTTCAGAAGACACTTGATGAATTTGGATGGGTGTCTGAAGGGGTTGGGAGGGGAGACAAGGAGCAAACCACTCGAGACAAGTAAACATTTCCCGATGGGTAGGGAGAAATGAGGAATGATGGTGATGATTAGACCAAGGAGGTTCCTCGAAAGACATGGTCTCAATAATCGCTTCATCAGTAGGAAAAATTTCCTTCAAAGGGTCTGAAGAAGCGGCATCTCCAAGCCAAGGGGATTGAGTGTACGAGTCGAGAGCTTTGCTAGAAGGAGCAGGTTCAGGGGATGGAGCTGATACAGAAACAATTTCAACATAGTTGAGCTCAGCAGGACTCAACGGCATCTCATCACCCTAGGATTCTATCTGATCAACAGGAGGAAGAACCCAAGGATCAGAGCAAACAGAAATCATATTAATGGGAGCGATGTTGGGAGGTGGGAGTGAAAAAAACCCATAAGGGCAGGATCTTTAAAGAGTCTAGCACCCACACTCTCACATGGAATGGAGGTATGTTCCATGAAAGGCACGTTGCCATCAGAGGAGGAGGAGGTGAAGAAGGACAACTGGTCTATTGTGATGATCTTCCCCTGATGAGGAAAATGAATAACATGAAATAGAGATGAAGCCACGACTCACATGGCATATGTCCAGCTTTGTCCTAAAACGAGGTTGTTAGTTAAATTAGAATCAACTACTTCGACCTCCACTTCGACCATCTTCCCTTCCAGAGTAATAGGCAAACGTTGGAGGATACCATAAGGATGAGACTCTCTCCCATCAAAGGCTTCCAAGGTCGTAGGAGACTGGCTCAGAGTCGGAGAACCGATAGCCTTCCAACAAGCAACAGACATTATGCAAGTAGAAGTGCCTTCATTAATGACGGTGCGATGAATAGTTTTAGAATTGATGATGACCTGATAAGAAAGGAAATTTGGTGAGCCAGTCTTGGTATATGACTATCTAGGTCAAAAGTGATTATCTTTGAGTCGGTCGGGTCAATGCCACTGATAGCTGATAGCAAGGACTTCCTCTGAGAGGGGTAGCTCTGGAGGACTTCTAATGCAGACATAGCTAATGGAGCCTGGGCTAAGTCCTCAATGATGCTATAGTGCTAAGTAGCACGAGCATTAGGGTTGTAAGAAGACTTCCGGAGCACGCCTTTAGGAGGAGGTCAGATGACCACTTCAGTGCTAGGTCGCTCAATATGGAGGGGACCAGAACTAGATGGAGGAGCACTAGAGGGGACCTCAGTTTCCTTCCCGACAGGTGACAGATACTCTTTTGCCCGAGTACTAATGTGGATGGGAATCATCCCAGCCATAAATACCTGAGAACCAAAGGGAGAAGAGGATTGAGATGGATCGGCCACCATTTGCGTTTGTTGCGAGGGAAAAGGCTCTTTGAGCACGACAGGAGTCCCAGGGGCACCTTTTAACAAACGACTAACTTCAGACCACCTGGGGCAGTATTTAGTATAGTGATCCTCATCATAGATAAGACAAGGATACTTAGGCTTGCGTTTGGCACCTTCCTCGAGTGGAGGTTTAGGGGAATCCTGCTTCGATTGATCAACCTTATTCTTTCCTTTTCCCTTTGTTATGCTCCTATACCAATAGGTGTCATATTTCATGATTGACTTGATGAGCTATGTAATATGTTCATGCCTTTACTTATTGCAAAGGTTTTCCATATTATTAAAAAATAAAAATAAAAATTAAAAAATGTAAAGAGGGTATACCCTAAAAGAAAAATTAAAGGGTAAAAAGAATAAAGATGGTCAAAAAAGTGAAAGAAAATGAACCCCACCAAAAGAAAGACCAAGGAAAATGTGCAAGTCTAAATGCCACTAATTTTTACTCTTATGTAATAAACAAATTGTGTGCAACTTGTAACTTATGCCATAATTGGTGAAAAATCAAATAGTTTAAACTTGGCTGGTTCATATTTTCAATTTTATGTTTTAGAGATAGAGAATAAAATCTAACCACACTGTTTAATCTTGGAAGATAAGTAGATAGGTAGAGTGAATAAAAAGAGCTCAACAATTTAATCTGAGCCCTTGGATGTAATAAGGTTAGACTTAGATAGAGTTCTATATGTAAAAGAAAGAGTGTGATAAGGGTTTGCCAGTCCAAGTGCACCCTAATAAAGAAGAAAAAATGTCAGGCTAAAGTAGGTAGGGTAAGTAGATGGTGTTGCAGAATTACTTGTGATGGATAATGTCTCTAAATGTGTTAATTTTCACTTTTATCACAAGTATAAGGCAGACATTTCACTTGATGCAGTTCAAGCAAAACAAGGTCAAATAATTAACTTCCTTTCACATTTTTCCATAAAGACTTCACTAATTCCCCCTAAAGTATTAAGGTCTTTGAAAATTAAAGGGGCTCAGAGCATTTATCTAACTTTTGGAGGGACTGGACCCTCGGCCCAATAATTTAAATGGCCTAAGTACTTAAAACCATCCATAAATCACTCATTCTGTTAGCTACCTATACCAATAGGTTTCATTTTTCATGATTGGCAGGGGAAGTGCCAATATGATCTACTTTGGTGATGCAAAGATCTCATATTATTGTGAAGGACACATATCTATGGTTGGTTGATGCTGTCCTACTTTTGAATGGGTGATCCAACAGTCTAAGCTGGGTTATGCCATATTTCAATTGATTGTTGTAGACTAGAGAAAGAAATATGTCCAAACTATTCAATCTTGGCAGATAAGTAGCTACGTAGAGAATGAAGGTTCCCAACTGTTTAATCTGGGGCCTTGGAAGCAATAAGGCTAGCCTTAGATAGAAAATCAAAAGGAAAAAGCCAACGGAAAAGAAAAGGCACATAAGGGTTTGCAAGTCTAAGTGCACCCTCTTTGAAGTAACAAAAAATGCTAGGCAATAGAATGGGTAGGTAGATGGGGTTGCAGAAGCATGATTTATGACATTTCACTGGCCTAAGCAAAGGAACAACACGATGTCAGTGCAGATCTTCCTATTCAGCAGTTTTGCAGCAACAAAATGAAGCATGTCTAACTTTCCAATCATCCCCCATCATATTCCTTGCTAAAATCCCAATACCACCTTTGCTCATGAGAGAAAACAAACTCATTGATTGATCCTTGTTGCATAAAGAGCCACATTTCCTGTGTAAAAGTCTTTTCATTTTGATCTACTCTCCTAACTAAGTTTGTTCCCTAACAACTTAGTCTTTGCTTCCTCCCATTCCTATTCCCCTCCAATGCTAACTACTAACTCTATCTACACTTAACTCCCTATGTTCCCCTTTCCCTATTACTATAGCACTATGGTGTATAAAACCCCAAAAAATATGTATATTCCCTCCCCTTTGGCATTATAGCCATATATTCAAATTTTGGATAACCATGCAGAATCAAAGTCTTGTTCAAAGATTTGTTGTTTAAAGTCAGGGATTAAACTAACCCCTGGTTGGTTTAATAACCTAAGCCCTACCCTTTTTTCCCTTTACAACCCACTATTATGTTTAACCCGCGCTATTTGCAAAAAACACCAATAAACCCACTTTCATCCCTTACCCAAAGTTTTGATTAAAGCGCATTGAACACAAAAAACATTGAAAAAACCCATATTTTCTTTGATTTCCAAAGGTCCCGCCAGGCGCGCTTTTCCATGAAAATAATTGTTTATTCTCCGCCCCGCTACCGTATCGTCCTGTCATTTTGGCAACCCGTCGCCCGTCGGATCTGGGCTTTCCCATCCGACGGCCCATATTGATATCGGACCGCCCACGATGGCAGTACTTTACCTCCCGAAAAATGTCAGACCATGACGTTAGGGCAGCGCCACGCGTCACTCCCATATCGTATCGGGAGGCCGCCTACCATTACCGCCCCCGTACAATAAGCGGTCCGAAATTACCGCTTACCACTTTGGTTTACCGCCCGCCCACGTCACACCTACGCCATGCCCACGTAATGCCAACTCAGCGTCATGTCAGCGCCCGGCCTGCCATCACTCCGACCTGTCTGCCACATCACCGGTCCCCGTCGACCACTCACAGGCCGCCACGTCACCTTTCCGTACCCGACCCCACCCGATGATGTCATGCTGACGTCGTCCAAAAAAGCACGCCAAAGCCAAAATTGTCCATATTTTTCCAAAATTCACGGTTTTTTCGCATTTTTTAGCGAAAGACTGTTCTGCCTCTTGCATGCGAATTACGTCCATTTCGCCGCCAACCTACTGAAAGCTACTCCAGAGCTGCTGCCGCCTACAAGTCGACTTCAACCAAGCTCTGCCATTGCTCCACGACCAGGTACTTACCAAATTCTCCATCCGCCTAGTCTATTCCATTCTGCATTTGTAAAAAACCGCTGAACTGCCCGTTTCACCTAATATTTCGACCTGCACTGCCTTGGAATCAATCTAATTGCTCCTACATCGGCCAATTGTGCCCAATTGCGCCTAAATTATCCTGTCAACACTGTAAACCTGCAAGTTTACCTTAACCTGTTGCGCAAAACTGCATTTGCCCGAAGTTTGTTATAATTCTGATTGAAAACACATACAGACCATGGAAACACCAGTAGCATTGAACATTCCACCCTTGAATGCCCCACACAGAGAGCTAGAATGGCAGGCCCTGGGTGATAGAGATTACCAAATGACAGAAACACTCTCAATGCACACCAAATATAATATTCATGTACTCAATGAGCTGAAGGCCAAGCACCTCAGTGGAACTGATATTCTAGGGATTTGGGACTCCAATTTGCCCATTTATAACCTCCCTCAAGTCAATGTCCTTCCAGATTTAATTCACAGATGCAGTGCCAACTATGACCCATGTCAAAGAGCTGTCCTCAATACCTCAGGTTCAGTTTTGTTCCATGTCACCCCTGAGGCTATAAATCAAATGCTGAACTTTCACTCTACAAAGCCATTGACTCCTCTTTCCATGATGGACTTGCTAAAGAAAGGAGGCAAGCTGTCTAGTGCCCAAATCATAAAGATTAATCAGCTATTCATTGAATCAGGCTCTCAAACTGTGAGGACCCCTCCTATAGGGAATGTATATTTCAATGAGTTGGGCAAGTTGCTTGTGGATTTGATCAGTTATGTCCTAGGTTACAGATCAGCTGAGGATGCTGATGAAACCATTCTGGCAATGATGTCTATCTTCTCCCCTGGAATGCCTCCTTCTGTTCACTATGATTATGCTACATACATTGCCAATAAGATTCATGAGCAATTGATGAATCTAGAGAGGGAAAAGGTGTTTAGATACACTTCATACATCTATCACTTGTTCCTATTTTATCAACCTGATGGCTTCCCTATTACTCTCAAGAAGTTTTATGCTCAGGGAAACCCAAGGTATGTGGTATTTTGGACTTCAGTCTTTCATCACACATCTTATTCACCATACAGCTATTGTGAATTCATAGACCTCTTTATCCATCCAGCTATGTCCTTGCTATTGGGTACCCCTCCTCCCAGATTGACAGATGAGATGCAAAGGATTCTCCAGCTCTCAAAGGCCTACAGCATTGGGGATTGGTACTTTTACCAAAACCATACAGTGATCAGAATATATGGCTGTGAATTGGCCCCATATAGGCTGCCAAGATATGTCCCTCTGAGACTCTTTGCCTTAGAGTATTTCAGGCAGTTTGGAAATGCAGACATGGTCCATTTCCACAACAAAAACAAGAAGGTACAGCTCAAAATCAGAAACCAGCTAGGCCCATTTCTTTATAATAAAAGGGAAGAAGGATGGAAAGAAGCAGATAAGATCCTAGAGGGCCTCCAATTGCAAACCAGTTTCCTCTGGTCACCCTATGACCCCAATCACTTCATTAGTCTTAGAAGGGTCAAATATAAGATGGCTAGTTATGATCATGTCAGGTTGCCTCATATTGAAAAATATGCAAACCTGTTAAGATGGAAAGAGGGCACTCTAGAAGAGGCAAGTACTAGAGAAGAAATAGCACAAAGAGAAGCAAAGAAACTTGAGAAAGAAGCTGACTTGGAACATTGTGAACAGGTTTCTTCCTCTTATCATATTCGGATTGGAGCAGCTGCCTCATCCTCTACAGCTCCCCAGCAAGCAGCTCAAACTACTTCTCAGGCTGCCAGCAAAGGTAAAGAAAAGGAGATGGAGTAGGAACAACCACCCCTTACAGCAGAACAGCAAAAAGAGCAGCCCAAGCAGCAAGAAGAAACAGCTGAGGCCCCAATATCTAAAGAGCAGCAGGCTCAAGAGAGTGTGCCTCCTAGGCAAGAAACAGTAGTGGAGGCCTCGGTGCTCCAGACTCCACTGAATGAAGAAAGAAGCAGGAAGAGGGATAGAGAGCAGGAAACTCCCCTCACCACATCAACAAATCAAGGGGAGAAAAGGCAGAGATTAAATCCTCTTTCTGAAGAGGAGATGCCTATTGCGTAATCCTTGGGTATGGGCCCTCCTAGCATGGAGGCATATGCCAGTTCCTTTCAGCAGGAACAAGAAAGAACCCTTGGAGGAGAGGTCAGCTCCTCAAGCCAGCAAAGGAGAGCTGAATCAGGCATAAAGCAACAATTTATTGATATCAAGAAGAGAAATGAGCCAGTCAGGCTCCAGCTCTACAATCACTTGCTTAAAATGGCCCCTACAAACCAACAGAGGCTTATGTCAGCATATGACATAACAGAGGGAAAAATGACTATGAGTCATTTCATGCCTACTATGTTGCAGCCACAGTTAGCTGCAGATTATATAAGAACTAATCTTGAATTACTTGCAAAAGACATCCACCCAATGGACCAGATAGAGCTTCACAAGCAAACGGGTGAGATGGTCTATTCAACACTTGCAGACAAGACCTTCCTGGCACATAAATTGCAAAACAGTCTGCACAATACAACTGCCCAACTTGAGTTGGAGAAGGCATCCTCTCAGGCCAAAGACAACAGGATCAGGTCTTTGGAGGATATTATTATAGAGCTTGGACATGAACCAAAAGATCCCAAAGCTGTGCAGGCACTGCTAAAAGAAAGAGATGCAGATATAGCAGCTTTGAGAAAGATGGTAAAAATTCCAACAACCCTTCACCCTCAAACAGAAGAGGTTGCTCAGCAGAGGAAGGACCAAGATGTAGCAGCCATGCTACTAACACTACACAAACAGCTGGTCCAAATAGAAGGCAAATTAGTAGAAACAGAAGTTGTATTACAGGCAGCCTTGCAGCAGAGAGAAGGAGGCCAAACATCTCAGCCCCCTCAACCAGTGATCAACCTTGAGGAGCCCCCTCAAATCATCACTCCTCCCACAGGACAGACAGCTGAAACAGGGCCAACAACATCAGCACCAGCAACAACATCAGAACAGGCTCCAAGCCTTGACATGCAGAAGATGATGAAAGAGATTCAGGTTCTAGAGGCCCAGATGGCTGAACTAAATGAGGCCAAGGTAAAATTAGCTACTCTTAATGAAAAATATGATAAATCAAAGAAAATTGTAGCTGAAAAAGCAAGAGAGGTGAAGGCTCTTAAGGAGAAGATAAAAGAGCTGGAGAAAGAGCTCTCTCTTGACAAGGTTGTGGCTGAGATCAAGAAAGTCTTATGGGCCAATATTGGCCAATCAATAACAGATCAATGGCAGTACATAGAAACTATCCATGAGCACATGGAGCTCATAGGCAGGGCACACGAGGAAAGCCAAAGAGCAAGGGCATCTCTAGGCACTATGCCTGAGAGAGCCAATAGAATGATCAATGTTCTCAATAACCGCACAGGCCCTCAGCTGGCAGCAATAGGAATCACCAATAGAACTGACACCATCTTGCTGATAAAGACGGTCCTCACTTTGAGAAATCTGGTGCAGACATTGGATAGAAGGTGCCAGGAGATGCAAACAGAGGTAAACAAATTCACTGATAAATTCACAGCATTGCACAGCCGAGGCCTTCCCAGCTTACTGAACAGCGCAGGAAGGCTACTATCCCATGAGAACTATGCAAAAAGGGTAAATACATTTGCCACCAATCAGATCACTGCAGGATCAAGTATCCCAGAGGAAGCAGGGCCTGCATCTGGGTAGAGCCTCTATGAGAAAGTAGAAAATTTGTTTTTTATCATGAATGAAATCAGGCATCTGTTTGAAGTGCCTCCTAATTACTTCAAATATACTGAGGCAGATGAAACATTAGGCACAATTTTGAGGCATCAGTTGCCTACACAGGAATGGTGGACCAGCATGATACAGATATTGCTGTGAGCCAACAGGTCTTCATCAAGTTTTTTCATAAAAAATATATAAGTCATCATGTTCAGACAGTTGATACATTCACCATGACAGTAAAAGAGTGGACTGAGCCAACTCAGCAAACCAATTCGGCCACCAAAGCAACCCCGACAGATGCAGATGACAGGGCCGAGAAAGCTACAGCACGACAGAAAATTAAAGGCATATCATTCAGAATTAATGCAGAGCGCTCAACCGACTCAGTGGCCTCCAAAAGTCAAAAAGGTTTCTGACAGAACTAAAGGGTATTCATTGTATCTTTAGAATAGCAATAACTTTCTTATCTGCTATTCTGAAAGTTGGTGAACGCATTTATTAATCAAATGACTCAGCGATTCAGATATTTTGTAAAACCGATTGTATATAATTCCCCTCGCATAAGCTTGCAGGGGTTGTTGATTTTCTCTTGAAAAGAACCTATGCTGTAAATTTCAGAGTTTTTAATACAGAGAGCTGATGGAATTTCCAAAGTTCTGAGTTGTTTGATGTGTTGCGGTGTGATGGTTTACTGCTACAGGATTCCTGTGTATTTCATGGCACAATAAGTTTTCTCGAACTCTTTTGTTATGTATTTCATTCTTTCATAATCCGTTCATGCTTTATGTTTCACAATTTAATAGCACAGAAAAAGAATAGTTTCAGGATTTGTTCATTAAACACCCTGAACTCAATCTATGCTATTATGAATGTTTTCCTCTAAGTATTAGTTATGAAAGTGTAATTCTTAACTGCTTCACCTTCAGACTAAAACTTCACAGTGACTATTATTCAGGAATTCAAATCTGCTCCTGGGTGATATATCTCTTTCTCACATCACCAGCTTAGTGAAAAACTCTTAATTGCCTTTCACTGGCTAATCATATTTTATCACCACAATCTTAAGTTTGTTTCATGACATATCTAAAGGCCCTGCAGTTCTAAGCAATCTTACTCAATAGCTCAAACAACCCATAATCACAGACTCCATTGCCCAATGGACTGAAACTGTCTGAAGATCTCATCTTAGGTACTGAAAGACATCACTCAACCAAAATTTTAAACCAAACCCTCACCTCATAACTAGCCTAAGATCCTCAAGAACAAAGTTAAAAACTAAAAGAGAGAGCCCTCTCTGATTACAGGTTGGCTAGAACCTGTAATCCAAAGCTTGGTTAGTGGTTACCCCAACCGTATTCCCTCAGGAGTCAAAGGGAACAACCTGGGTGTTAACATAAATGGCGACTCCGCTGGGGACCTGAATGAACTTTATAACCCCCTGTCTGATTCTTAATACTGTAGATAAAGCCTGAGTGACAGCCAGACAGCCTTAGAAACTGCCTCTGCTTTGCATTTGCAGGAGTACATAAAAGCTGCCTCAGTCAATCTTTATTCAGTCTTAAGTTCCATACAGTTGTGCTATGCCTGATCAGTCCTTGTCGAATATCACTATCTCTTAGAAAATTCTCCTAAAGAAAATTACAGAAACTGGCTCCTAAGAAGAAAACTCGCTACACAAGGTCAAACCCAGACCCTGATCCATCACCTGAATTCCAAAATCCAAACTTGATTTCAAGAATCCTCAAGAGACACAAATCAGAAGGGACTCTATCAGATTCAAGTTCTGAAGCAGGTCTTCAAACTGACATTCCAACCCCTGCTAAGGTTTCTCCACATCCTCACACCACTGTCCCACAACCTCCTAGTTCTTCATCCACTTCACAAGGTATCCTTTCAGCCACTCCATCAACTACACATACCCCTCTCATCCCCTTTCCTCCACTTGTCCCATTCATTCCTGTTATCCATATTGTCCCACCAAACATGGCTAATAGATATGCTCCACTGCAGTTACCTGCCAATCCAGGGCCTATGCCTCAAGATTACCAAAGCAAGATTTCATATTTTGATGGTACTGGCTCTTATCCAGCCCTTCAACATACTAAGAAAATGCAGGACTACTTTGAAAATTATGAGATAGATGATGATGGGGTTAGAATGAAAATTTTTGTGCAAAGCCTAACAGGAGATGTAAGATCATGGTTTAGGGCACTCCCAGCAAACTCCATAGTTGACCCTGAAGCCCTATATCAAACCTTTATCAACAGATGGGAGAAGAAAAAGGATCCACTTCACATTTTATCTGAATACAATACTATCAAAAGAGGTCCCCAAGAAACTGTCTTGGACTATTGTGCTCGGTTTAACAATGTCTACAATGCTATTCCCCAAAATCTCAGACCCCCACCTGATCTAGCTCTATACACCTTTCCTGATGGGTTTGATTCAGATATGGCATACCAATTAAGAGAAAGAGCTCCCCGAACTTTAGCTGAAATGCAAGACATAGCAGTGAGTGTAGAAGCCAACTTGATAGCTAGGAGAAATAGAACCAGAACTGAAAGAAAGACTACCTTCAAAGAAGAGCCTTCAGGCTGGGATCAGAAATTAGATGCAATAATCACTGGCATGCATAGGTTAGGTGACAAAGTAGAATCAGTTGAGAGGAAGTCATCATGGGAAGCACCACAGAATAACCCTATCAGGAATCCCAATTTTAGAAGAAATCAAAATCCCAATGTTGGCAAGCCCAGCCCTGAACTAGAGATAAGGCCTTCGTTCCAAGAAAACTATGCTGAAACATCTACTTCTAATGAGCAGATAGATGATACCCACATCAATTTGATGGGCCTTAACAATGATCAGCAAGTCTTTCTGAGCCAAGAAGATCATGAAGATGAAGACATCAAGCAATTCCAAATGAAATCAGGTGAATCATTTGATTTCAAACAAGGCTATGACACGGCTGTTTTTGAAGTTCATAAACAATACAAATTGAGAAGCAGAACTATAAATGTGCCATAGCCTGAGAAAACAAAGGATAGCCTGCAGCCTAAGAAAGCTATTGTCACAGAGCCTATTAACAAAACTGATTCAAATACAAATGAAGTAATTATTGAAGAGGTAACAGAACCATTCCCCTCAAATCAAGAACCAAGGGCTACACCTCCTTTACAGTACAATCCAAGCAGCACTTCCCAAAAGATGAGCACAAAGGACAAGCCTCAAGATCAAAATGAGAATCAAGAAGAAAACTCTAAGAATTCGGTTGAGAGAGAGAGGGTTGTTAACCAGAACACCAAGACCCAATCTGAAAGACCTTTTGACTTAGAAGCTGAAATTGGAAAATTGAAGATAGCCATTCCTCTTTCAGAGCTAGCCAAGCATAACATTTACAAGCAACAAATCAAGAAGTCCCTTCAACTTACTCATAATAAAGATGATGTCAATGTATTGGATGACACCCCAGAACTACTTTTCGGTCCAGAGGTTGATGGAAAGACAGCAGTTACAGGAATACTACCTTTTTATGTCAGCTTGCATGTTCATGATAAGATATTACACAATGCAATGTTTGACTCAGGCGCCTCTCATAACCTGATGCCCAAATCAGTCATGGAGAGGTTGAATCTAGATATTACAAGACCATATAAGGACCTATTTTCATTTGACTCCAACCAAGTTAAGTGTTTAGGCTTGATAAAAGATCTATGTGTGTCCCTAGTCCAGTACCCAAATAAAACAATCTTAATGGACGTTGTAGTTGTTGATATCCCACCCAAGTATGGAATGCTGTTATCAAGATCATGGGGGGCTAAACTCCAAGGTTCCCTGCAATTGGATATGTCATATGCCACTATTTCTGTTTTTGGGCAGCCAAAGAGGCTATACAGGGAGTCACTCATGAAATACATGGTGAGCAGTGAAGAAAAACCTCAAAATTTCCCTATTTATGCAGTCCATTCAGATATGGATTCCTTTATTCTGTTCAATGATGATATAAGTCCAATGAGTGATAAAAAATCTATCATACTTGAACAAGATCTACACATGAGTGAGCAATCAAGTTCCCAAGAAATCAAGGTTGACCAATCAAGTGATGAAACTGTTCTAGAAGGCAAACCAGGTGAAAGACAAGAACTCCAATTTATAATCCCAAGTCATAGAGAAAATGTTGAAAATCCCCTAAATCAAGAGATCCTATGGTTTCTTGAGTTTGATGGATCAGTCAACAAATTAGGGGCAGGAGCTGGAGTGTGGATTCATAATAAACAAAGCAATCATGCACAAGGTCGAGCCTATAGGCTTAATTTTAGATGTACTAATAATATGGAAGAATATGAGGCTCTTCTGCTAGGCCTCAAACTGGTAAAATCATTTCAGGCCACAAAAGTTTCAATCATGGGAGATTCAGACCTTATTATCCAACAAGTAAAAGGCAATTTTGTCACAAATGACAAAAGACTAAGATCATACAGGGCTGCTACTATTGAAATACTCAAAGCTTTCACTGAATTTCAAATGACTAAAATACCTAGGACTCACAACATTCATGCACACAGTTTAGCTACATTTTCGAGTACATGCAAATTGCCTTTTGAACCCAACCACTGCTTTACAGCTGAGATAAAACACAGACCTTCTGTCCCAAACAATATCAAAGATTGGCAAGTGTTTGAGGATGACACACAAATAAACAGTTTCCTAACCTTGCAGCATGAATTTTCAAGCTTGAACATTGATGTTGATTCTGTGAAAGACACACGACCATTGAGTGAACAGGACCTAACAACAGTATCACCCAAAACAACAAATCAAATACTTTGTCCAACAAACTTTGACAAGGAAAAAATACAAGAATTTGAACAATTGCATTTTGATGAAGTAGCTGGTACAGAGGCTGAAATCATAGAGCTAAGGGATAACTTTCTACCAACAGGCCTAACTCCATTGGAGGACATTTTTGACTCAAATGATATTCCTAGAAAACCAAAAATGCAACCCCTTAATGCTGCCATTGAAGAATGCAACATTGGAACTATTGAAAAACCCAAGAAGCCTAAATACATTGACCTCTTTAAAGAGTTCCAAGATGTGTTTGCATGGAGTTATGAGGATTTGAAATCCTATGACACCTCTGTTATTCAACACAATATCCCTCTCAAGCCCAATCAAAAGCCATTCAAGCAAAAATTGAGAAGAATCAATCCTATGCTCCTCCCTTCAATTGAGAAAGAGGTACAAAAAATGTTTAAAGCTAGCATCATAGCACCAATCAGGTTTTCAGACTAGATTTCAAACTTGGTGCCCACCAGAAAGAAAACTGGGGAGATTAGGCTATGTGTTGACCTAAGAAATTTGAATCAAGTGTCCCTTAAAGACAATTATCCCTTACCGAAAATGGATCACATTCTCCAAAGAGTGGTGGGGGCTTCAAGAATTTCATTACTTGATGGATTTTCAGGTTTCAATCAGATCCTAGTCCACCCTGATGATCAAGATAAAACAGCTTTCACAACCCCATGGGGAACTTTCAAATATGTTAAAATGCCTTTTGGATTGAAAAATGCAGGAGCTACATTTCAGAGAGCAATGGATATTGCTTTTGCTAAAGAGATTCATGAGTTCCTTGTTATTTACTTAGATGACCTTACACCTTTCTCAAAGTCTGACCAAGAACATTTAAAACATTTGAGACAAATATTCATAACATGTAGGAAGTATGGAATTTCTTTAAATCCCAAGAAGTCTCTATTTGGTTTGGAAGAAGGTAAGCTATTAGGTCATATCATTTCAAAGGATGGCATTAGAATTGACCCACATAGAATACAGGCCATCTTGCAAATGCCCCATCCAAGAAACATTAAAGAATTACAAGCCTTCTTGGGAAAGATCAACTTTTTAAGGAGATTTATCCCAAAATTAGCAGAATTGATCAGATTACTAAACAATATGCTGAAGAAGGATTCAAAAGTAAAGTGGACAGTAGAAGCAAATCAAGCTTTTGAAGGTATTAAATTGGCCCTTACCCAAACCCCAGTCTTAACAAATCCTCAATTTGACAAAGAATTTATCATTTTCTCTTTTGCCTCCCAACATACCATTGCTGCTGTCTTATTGCAGAAAGATGATCAAGGGAATGAAAAACCCATTTCTTTCTTTAGTAGAGCCCTTAGAGATGCACCTCTGAAATATCAGATCATGGAAAAGCAAGCTTATGCTTTGGTCAAAGCCATCAAAGACTTTAGGATCTACATCCTATACTCCCATGTTATTGCTTATGTACCAAATCCCATTGTGAAAGACATACTAACTCAAGAAAACTTAGAGGGCAGAAGAGGAAAATGGATTGCTAGTATATTGGAATTTGACATTGAGATAAGACCTACAAAACTGATAAAAGGGAAAGGTTTGGCTAAATTGATATCTGAAACAAACTTTCAAGCCTTGGACATAAACCAACTGGACAATGAACCGGAGCTGGCGACTCCAAAGATCAATGCAGCCTTTGAACAATCCCTGTGGTATTCTGACATCTGTTATATATTGCAAAACCTGTGTGCTCCCCCAGGATTGTCTAGAACCAAATCTAGATTTTTAAAAATGAAAGCTTCAAGATTCTATGTTAAAAATGGTAATTTATTATGGAAAAATCATGAATGTATACTGCTGAACTGTTTGAATATGGATGAAACTAACAATGTTATGAAAGAATTCCATGCAGGTGATTGTGGTGGGCATTTATACTGGAAGTCCACTGTGGATAAGATATTAAGGGCAGGTTACTATTGGCCCACTGTCTTCTCTGATGTTAAAAAATTTACCACTTCATGTCACAAATGTCAAGTGTTTGAGGGAAAAAGAAAGTTACTACCACTTCCCTTAAAGCCTATTGCAACAGAAAGGCCCTTTCAGCAATGGGGCTTGGACTTCATTGGGGAAATTCATCCTTCATCTTCAGGCCAACATAGATGGATTCTAATAGCCATAGATTACTTTACTGAATGGATTGAGGTTGTTCCATGTAGACAAGCAAATGATTCTACTATCATTCAGTTCCTTGAGACTAATATCCTTTCTAGATTTGGTTGTCCTGACAAGATTATAACAGACAATGCTGCTGCTTTTAGATCCAAGAAGATGGTGAACTATTGCCACAAATTCCACATTACTTTGGGCCATTCTACTGCATATTACCCTCAAGGCAATGGTTTAGCTGAATCATCTAACAAAAGTCTTATCAACATCATTAAGAAGGTACTAGAAGAGAATAAGAAAAATTGGCACAAGAAGCTTGTAAATGCCTTGTGGGCAGACAGGCTAACAACCAAAAGATCTATAGGGGTCAACCCATATGAGTTGGTTTATGGAATGGAAGCCAAATTCCCTTCATCATTGGGGGTCCCTGTCATGAAGCTGCTTCAGGAAAGTCAAGCTGAACCAAATGACATGCAAAGAAGAATAAACCAGATTATATGTTTGCAGCAAACCAGAGATCAAGTGTATAACAGAGTTCAAATCCTACAAGAGAAGTTGAAGAAAGCCTTTGATAGAAGAACCAAGGCTGAAGATTTCTTCATTGGGGATAAAGTGCTTAAATGGGATTCAAGAAGAGAAGACAAGGGTAAGCATGGCAAATTTGACTCCCTTTGGAGGGGACCTTTTGTTATTCAAGCACTACAAGGAAATAACACTTATTTCTTGAAGAATTTGGATGGCATTGAAGCTGAAGAGGGCCCTGTAAATGGTCGGATGTTAAAGCACTATTTTGACTACTTTCCATGTATATAGCATGGCTCTGCCCTGTACATTATCAGTTGTATATAGTTTTCTTCTAGCATATGAATAGTTCAGTTTAAGAAGTTTTGTGAATAAGCAGAAATAGGCTTTTATTTCAGAGGTTCCAAAATGGTGGAAGATTCCAGTTTTGAAGTCCAAAGACGAAGTTTTCAAGTTTTGAGAAGAAGTCAAAAGCCAAGGCAGTCTGACCTGCTGTTCTTGGTCTTTCAAGTAGAAAAACCATCCCCAAGTGGAGCCACTGTTAGCTACCTATACCAATAGGTTTCATTTTTCATGATTGGCAGGGGAAGTGCCAATATGATCTACTTTGGTGATGCAAAGATCTCATATTCTTGTGAAAGACACATATCTATAGTTGGTTGATGCTGTCCTACTTTTGAATGGGTGATCCAACAGTCTAAGCTGGGTCATGCCATATTTCAATTGATTGTTGTAGACTAGAGAAAGAAATCTGTCCAAACTGTTCAATCTTGGCAGATAAGTAGCTAGGTAGAGAATGAAGGTTCCCAACTGTTTAATCTGGGGCCTTGGAAGCAATAAGGCTAGCCTTAGATAGAAAATCAAAAGGAAAAAGCCAAAGGAAAAGAAAAGGCACATAAGGGTTTGCAAGTCTAAGTGCACCCTCTTTGAAGTAACAAAAAATGCTAGGCAATAGAATGGGTAGGTAGATGGGGTTGCAGAAGCATGATTTATGACATTTCACTGGACTAAGCAAAGGAACAACATGGTGTCAGTGCAGATCTTCCTATTCAACAGTTTTTCAGCAACAAAATGAAGCATGTCTAACTTTCCAATCATCCCCCATCATATTCCTTGCTAACATCCCAATACCACCTTTGCTCATGAGAGAAAACAAACTCATTGATTGATCCTTGTTGCATAAAGAGCCACATTTCCTGTGTAAAAGTCTTTTCATTTTGATCTACTCTCCTAACTAAGTTTGTTCCCTAACAACTTAGTCTTTGCTTCCTCCTATTTCTATTCCCCTCCAATGCTAACTACTAACTCTATCTACACTTAACTCCCTATGTTCCCCTTTCCCTATTACTATAGCACTATGGTGTATAAAACCCCAAAAAATATGTATATTCCCTCCCCTTTGGCATTATAGCCATATATTCAAATTTTGGATAACCATGCAGAATCAAAGTCTTGTTCAAAGATCTGTTGTTTAAAGTCAGGGATTAAACTAACCCCTGGTTGGTTTAATAACCTAAGCCCTACCCTTTTTTCCCTTTACAACCCACTATTATGTTTAACCCGCGCTATTTGCAAAAAACACCAATAAACCCACTTTCATCCCTTACCCAAAGTTTTGATTAAAGCACATTGAACACAAAAAACATTGAAAAAACCCATATTTTCTTTGATTTCCAAAGGTCCCGCCAGGCGCGCTTTTCCATAAAAAACAATTGTTTATTCTCCGCCCCGCTACCGTATCGTCCTGTCATTTTGGCAACCTGTCGCCCGTCGGATCTGGGCTTTCCCATCCGACGGCCCATATTGATATCGGACCGCCCCCGATGGCAGTACTTTACCTCCCGAAAAATGTCAGACCATGACGTTAGGGCAGCGCCACGCGTCACTCCCATATCGTATCGGGAGGCCGCCTGCCATTACCGCCCCCATACAATAAGCGGTCCGAAATTACCGCTTACCGCTTTGGTTTACCGCCCGCCCACGTCACGCCTACGCCATGCCCACGTCATGCCAACTCAGCGTCGTGTCAGCGCCCGGCCCGCCATCGCTCCGACCTGTCTGCCACATCACCGGTCCCCGTGGACCACTCACAGGCCGCCACGTCACCTTTCCGTACCCGACCCCACCCGATGACGTCATGCTGACGTCATCCAAAAAAGCGCGCCAAAGCCAAAATTGTCCATATTTTGCCAAAATTCACGGTTTTTTCGCATTTTTTAGCGAAAGACTGTTCTGCCTCCTGCATGCGAATTACGTCCATTTCGCCGCCAACCTACTGAAAGCTACTCCAGAGCTGCTGCCGCCTACAAGTCGACTTCAACCAAGCCTCCGCCATTGCTCCACGACCAGGTACTTACCAAATTCTCCATCCGCCTGGTCTATTCCATTCTGCATTTGTAAAAAACCGCTGAACTGCCCGTTTCACCTAAGAATTCGACCTGCACTGCCTTGGAATCAATCTAATTGCTCCTACACCGGCCAATTGTGCCCAATTGCACCTAAATTATCCTGTCAACACTGTAAACCTGCAAGTTTACCTTAACCTGTTGCGCAAAACTGCATTTGCCCGAAGTTTGTTATAATTCTGATTGAAAACACATACAGACCATGGAAACACCAGTAGCATTGAACATTCCACCCTTGAATGCCCCACACAGAGAGCTAGAATGGCAGGCCCTGGGTGATAGAGATTACCAGATGACAGAAACACTCTCAATGCACACCAAATATAATATTCATGTACTCAATGAGCTGAAGGCCAAGCACCTCAGTGGAACTGATATTCTAGGGATTTGGGACTCCAATTTGCCCATTTATAACCTCCCTCAAGTCAATGTCCTTCCAGATTTAATTTACAGATGCAGTGCCAACTATGAGCCATGTCAAAGAGCTGTCCTCAATACCTCAGGTTCAGTTTTGTTCCATGTCACGCCTGAGGCTATAAATCAAATGCTGAACTTTCATTCTACAAAGCCATTGACTCCTCTTTCCATGATGGACTTGCTAAAGAAAGGAGGCAAGCTGTCTAGTGCCCAAATCATAAAGATTAATCAGCTATTCATTGAATCAGGCTCTCAAACTGTGAGGACCCCTCCTATAGGGAATGTATATTTCAATGAGTTGGGCAAGTTGCTTGTGGATTTGATCAGTTATGTCCTAGGTTACAGATCAGCTAAGGATGCTGATGAAACCATTCTGGCAATGATGTCTATCTTTTCCCCTGGAATGCCTCCTTCTGTTCACTATGATTATGCTGCATACATTGCCAATAAGATTCATGAGCAATTGATGAATCTAGAGAGGGAAAAGGTGTTTGGATACACTTCATACATCTATCACTTGTTCCTATTTTATCAACCTGATGGCTTCCCTATTACTCTCAAGAAGTTTGATGCTCAGGGAAACCCAAGGTATGTGGTATTTTGGACTTCAGTCTTTCATCACACATCTTATTCACCATACAGCTACTGTGAATTCATAGACCTCTTTATCCATCCAGCTATGTCCTTGCTATTGGGTACCCCTCCTCCCAGATTGACAGATGAGATGCAAAGGATTCCCCAGCTCTCAAAGGCCTACAGCATTGGGGATTGGTACTTTTACCAAAACCATACAGTGATCAGAATATATGGCTATGAATTGGCCCCATATAGGCTGCCAAGATATGTCCCTATGAGACTCTTTGCCTTAGAGTATTTCAGGCAGTTTGGAAATGCAGACATGGTCCATTTCCACAGCAAAAACAAGAAGGTACAGCTCAAAATCAGAAACCAGCTAGGCCCATTTCTTTATAATAAAAGGGAAGAAGGATGGAAAGAAGCAGATAAGATCCTAGAGGGTCTCCAATTGCAAACCAGTTTCCTCTGGTCACCCTATGACCCCAATCACTTCATTAGTCTTAGAAGGGTCAAATATAAGATGGCTAGTTATGATCATGTAAGGTTGCCTCATATTGAAAAATATGCAAACCTGTTAAGATGGAAAGAGGGCACTCTAAAAGAGGAAAGTACTAGAGAAGAAATATCACAAAGAGAAGCAAAGAAACTTGAGAAAGAAGCTGACTTGGAACATTGTGAACAAGTTTCTTCCTCTTATCATATTCGGATTGGAGCAGCTGCCTCATCCTCTACAGCCCCCCAGCAAGCAGCTCAAACTACTTCTCAGGCTGCCAGCAAAGGTAAAGAAAAGGAGATGGAGCAGGAACAGCCACCCCCTACAGCAGAACAGCAAAAAGAGCAGCCCAAGCAGCAAGAAGAAACAGCTGAGGCCCCAATATCTAAAGAGCAGCAGGCTCAAGAGAGTGTGCCTCCTAGGCAAGAAACAGTAGTGGAGGCCTCGGTGCTCCAAACTCCACTGAATGAAGAAAGAAGCAGGAAGAGGGATAGAGAGCAGGAAACTCCCCTCACCACATCAACAAATCAAGGGGAGAAAAGGCAGAGATTAAATCCTCTTTCTGAAGAGGAGATGCCTATTGGGCAATCCTTGGGTATGGGCCCTCCTAGCATGGAGGCATCTGCCAGTTCCTTTCAGCAGGAACAAGAAAGAACCCTTGGAGGAGAGGTCAGCTCCTCAAGCCAGCAAAGGAGAGCTGAATCAAGCATAAAGCAACAATTTATTGATATCAAGAAGAGAAATGAGCCAGTCAGGCTCCAGCTCTACAATCACTTGCTTAAAATGGCCCCTACAAACCAGCAGAGGCTTATGTCAGCATATGACATAACAGAGGGGAAAATGACTATGAGTCATTTCATGCCTACTATGCTGCAGCCACAGTCAGCTGCAGATTATATAAGAACTAATCTTGAAGTACTTGCAAAAGACATCCACCCAATGGACCAGATAGAGCTTCACAAGCAAACGGGTGAGATGGTCTATTCAACTCTTGCAGACAAGACCTTCCTGGCACATAAATTGCAAAACAGTCTGCACAATACAACTGCCCAACTTGAGTTGGAGAAGGCATCCTCTCAGGCCAAAGACAACAGGATCAGGTCTTTGGAGGATATTATTATAGAGCTTGGACATGACCCAAAGGATCCCAAAGCTGTGCAGGCACTGCTAAAAGAAAGAGATGCAGATATAGCAGCTTTGAGAAAGATGGTAAAAATACCAGCAACCCTTCACCCTCAAACATAAGAGGTTGCTCAGCAGAGGAAGGACCAAGATGTAGCAGCCATGCTGCTAACACTGCACAAACAACTGGTCCAAACAGAAGGCAAATTAGTAGAAACAGAGGCTGCATTACAGGCAGCCCTGCAGCAGAGAGAAGGAGGCCAAACATCTCAGCCCCCTCAACCAGTGATCAACCTTGAGGAGCCCCCTCAAATCATCACTCCTCCCACAGGACAGACAGCTGAAACAGGGCCAACAACATCAGAACAGGCTCCAAGCCTTGACATGCAGAAGATGATGAAAGAGATTCAGGTTCTAGAGGCCCAGATGGCTGAACTAAATGAGGCCAAGGAAAAATTAGCTACTCTTAATGAAAAATATGATAAATCCAAGCAAAGTGTAGCTGAAAAAGCAAGAGAGGTGAAGGCTCTTAAGGAGAAGATAAAAGAGCTGGAGAAAGAGCTCTCTCTTGACAAGGTTGTGGCTGAGATCAAGAAAGTCTTATGGGCCAATATTGGCCAATCAATAACAGATCAATGGCAGTACATAGAAACTATCCATGAGCACATGGAGCTCATAGGCAGGGCACACAAGGAAAGCCAAAGAGCAAGGGCATCTCTAGGCACTATGCCTGAGATAGCCAATAGAATGATCAATGTTCTCAATAACCGCACAGGCCCTCAGCTGGCAGCAATAGGAATCACCAATAGAACTGACACCATATTGCTGATAAAGAGGGTCCTCACTTTGAGAAATCTGGTGCAGACATTGGATAGAAGGTGCCAGGAGATGCAAACAGAGGTAAACAAATTCACTGATAAATTCACAACATTACACAGCCGAGGCCTTCCCAGCTTACTGAATAGCGCAGGAAGGCTACTATCCCATGAGAACTATGCAAAAAGGGTAAATACATTTGCCACCAATCAGATCACTGCAGGATCAAGTATCCCAGAGGAAACAGGGCCTGCATCTGGGCAGAGCCTCTATGAGAAAGTAGAAAATTTGTTTTTAATCATGAATGAAATCAGGCATATGTTTGAAATGCCTCCTAATTACTTCAAATATACTGAGGCAGATGAAACATTAGGCACAATTTTGAGGCATCAGTTGCCTACATAGGAATGGTGGACCAGCATGATACAGATATTTCTGTGAGCCAACAGGTCTTCATCAAGTTTTTTCATAAAAAATATATAAGTCATCATGTTCAGATAGTTGATACATTCACCATGACAGTAAAAGAGTGGACTGAGCCAACTCAGCAAACCAATTCGGCCACCAAAGAAACCCCGACAGATGCAAATGACAGGGCCGAGAAAGCTACAACACGACAGAAAATTAAAGGCATATCATTCTGAATTAATGCAGAGCGCTCAACCGACTTAGTGGCCTCCAAAAGTCAAAAAGGTTTCTGACAGAACTAAAGGGTATTCATTGTATCTTTAGAATAGCAATAACTTTCTTATCTGCTATTCTGAAAGTTGGTGAACGCATTTATTAATCAAATGACTCAGCGATTCAGATATTTTGTAAAACCGATTGTATATATTTCCCCTCGCATAAGCTTGCAGGGGTTGTTGATTTTCTCTTGAAAAGAACCTATGCTGTAAATTTCAGAGTTTTTAATACAGAGAGCTGATGGAATTTCCAAAGTTCTGAGTTGTTTGATGTGTTGCGGTGTGATGGCTTACTGCTACAGGATTCCTGTGTATTTCATGGCACAATAAGTTTTCTCGAACTCTTTTGTTATGTATTTCATTCTTTCATAATCCATTCATGCTTTATGTTTCACAGTTTAATAGCACAGAAAAAGAATAGTTTCAGGATTTGTTCATTAAACACCCTAAACTCAATCTATGCTATTATGAATGTTTTCCTCTAAGTATTAGTTATGAAAGTGTAATTCTTAACTGCTTCACCTTCAGACTAAAACTTCACAGTGACTATTATTCAGGAATTCAAATCTGCTCCTGGGTGATATATCTCTTTCTCACATCACCAGCTTAGTGAAAAACTCTTAATTGCCTTTCACTGGCTAATCATATTTTATCACCACAATCTTAAGTTTGTTTCATGACATATCTAAAGGCCCTGCAGTTCTAAGCAATCTTACTCAATACCTCAAACAACCCATAATCACAGACTCCATTGCCCAATGGACTGAAACTGTCTGAAGATCTCATCTTAGGTACTGAAAGACATCACTCAACCAAAATTTTAAACCAAACCCTCACCTCATAACTAGCCTAAGATCCCCAAGAACAAAGTTAAAAGCTAAAAGAGAGAGCCCTCTCTGATTACAGGTTGGCTAGAACCTGTAATCCAAAGCTTGGTTAGTGGTTACCCCGACCGTATTCCCTCAAGAGTCAAAGGGAACAACCTGGGTGTTAACACATTCACTCTTATAAGTCTTTTCCTAAGTAAAGTCATATTTTACTTAGGAAAAATGCGCAATATCACATAAAAACCCCTGTTCCACTTTAAGCCTAAGTTTAAATGTATACTCTAATGTTTTTACTTAGTGATTTTTATTTAGACCCACTATAGGGCTAGAGGGGTTGCCTCTGTTTGCAGAGGGAACACTTTCTTGCATCACAATTCTTGTACCACTCCCTCGTCATCACTTGAAGGAGGTTCTACAATATCCAAGACCTACTCTTTCCTGATTTCTAAAGATTTTTCCACTTTGCATAGATCCAAACATCAAGGCAGTGGCATAACATGCTTTTCACACAAGAGCATTTTAATCCAAGTATTCAAAGATCTCAAATACTTACCCCATTGTCCCTTGGAGAATCATTGCTCTTCTTCGTTATAGTTGACTGAGGTATCGACTGCGAATTTTGTCACAAATCCTCCTTTGACTCGATCAAGCCAATGATCGATAACAAGTGCAATCTTATCTTCATAAGTTTCCAACCTTTGCATTAGATCCACGGTCCACACTATTAGATCATCAAGCCTCCACCTTCCCTGGTGTTGTGGGGAAAAATGCCTATGCAGGACGATCCTATCCACCTAAGGTGTGACAGTGCCTTAGCAACAAACAGAGACAGCTATTCTAGTATTCTTTCCTTTATGAATTAAGAATGAAGAGAGAGATAGATGGACTAACCGGTGTCTTCCGTTTGTCCCTCGATCCAGCTTCTCTTCTCTTGGAGAGTTCCCAGCTACTTGCCTTCTCGCTCGCCCAGCTTCAAGAGGTTTCTGCAAGATCACAAGAAGAGAACACTACACAAGAAATGGATTCATATTCATAACTAGTTCAGGATTAGAAATAAACTAAACATACTAATGCAATCATACATCAAGAATACATCAGCATATAGGAGAAACCAAGATAGCTTTATTGATGAATAACAAGGTTCAGGAAGAGATACAACCCAGACGGTTCCAATCCAGCATCTCCTTCCTAGTAAATGGAATTCCTATCTTCACCCCCTTCAAAGCAATAAGCACCCAATAGTTCCAGTCTCAAACCAACAACAATTCTTTGCAATAACAAAATTCCAGCCTCTAGATCTCATGGGGGAGAGATCCATATATAGATGTTTGGAGAGAGGATGAGTCAGCTTGAGATGTGACTAGTGTCCTCTCCCTCTGTCAGTTCTTGAGTCCACTTGGAGGTTCTTGCTTCCACTTGGAGATTTGGAACCTCTTACTCATCACCAGTCGAATTCCCTGAGGAAAGTGTCATTTTGGAAGCTTCCTGGGTTTTGACACCTTGAGAAATGAGCTTGCCACTTGTCCATTCTCGTTCAGCGTAGGTAGCCAGTGTTCCAATTGACATTCAACGCAGGTAGCCAGTGTTGGCTTTGACATTTAGCGCAAACAGCTAGTGTAGCCACTGAAATGATCCTGATTTGACTTGTTTTGAGTAGTTTTTGGTGGAGAACTTCTGTGAATTGCTGTGGTTTGTTAGCCTTGTTCCTCTAGGGGTAGGAACAAAATGTTTAGGGACTTTGGATCCCTTAGATTATGGACATTTTATGCTCAATGTTGTAAGGCACAAAAATGTCTATAACACTTGGCCATCTGCCAATTTAGCGATCAACTCGTATAGTTCGATCGGGAAGGTACAGAAGAAAATCTCGTGTATTTCTATGTGCAGATATATATCCAACCACTGTTCTTTTGTCAGGCGCAAATTTCTATTTTCTTAGACCACAAATTCGTGGATATTCCTATCCAACCACTTCCCAATTTCTTTCTTTGTCGGATTCCAGTGATGTGACATCACACATCTCTTTATGCAAATCCTGGTCCCAGCAACGGAACAATTTCTTGGCTTAGTGGGTCCTGACCCAAGTTCAGAGTTAGTTGCACCAAACAAATCCCTACACTACTGGCCCTTTCAACATCAATTCATGAAGCACGAATTGAAGTCTCACCCGCAGCAGTATGGGGGGATGTTGGAACCAAGTTTTCACACCCAGAGATTAGCATGATGTCTTTTTCTACTCTAAATCTGCCTTCACGCAGATCGATAAGCCCTTATGGCTTATCGATGGAACTCCCTTTAGTCAGCCTCTAGACCTTTGTAGAGGTCTACGACTATCTTTTGTGAACCCTGAATAAGCCAATTAGCTACTTATGGGCATCAAATATTATTCTTAACCTAGTATTTACTCATATCTGCTTAATTGTTAGATAACTTTAACATACAATGATATAACCTTCGTGTAAAAAATTAAGATCAATTACGTTCATATAACAATATAGATTGGGTGAATTCATGCATCAATACACCAATATTTCATACACCCATCATTCATCGTAACATAAAGCGTATTCATACATAACAAAAGTAAATAGGTAAAACATAGGAATTTATGTAATAATCTTCTTTATTGATAATCAATTTTTCTTACAGACTCAAGACTTCCCAGCACACTTAGTTGCAGGGGTCCACACACTCAGCTGTGGACTCTACGCTAGGCCTCTATGCACACAGCTTCAGAGCCTTTCTTCCTATTCTTCTACACTAAATTAGACTCCTTTCATCATACCCATAGACAACTCTACTCATCTATCCTGTCTTAGACTCTCTATGACACACCTATTTATACAATCCCATGGTCCGCGGACCATGTGTAGATCTTCAAAAGTTGGCTCAAATTACAGAAAAGAAGATTAAAACCCTTTATGACTCTTTAATTATCTATGCACTTCGCGACCACAATTTGCATAGACTTTACATTTTATACATCAAAACTTAGGATTTTACCCCAAAACCTGGGCTTTTGCCACAAAATTGACCAAGGGGACCCCATCCCAACACTAGCAGTGATGATCACCTTCCCCACACTTTACACAACTTCATACACCCTTTCAAGGCTTCATCTCACCATTATTACCCTCTAAACCCTCTCAAATAACTTCCTATATAATTTCATGACATCTTGTAGTAGTATAGGACATCTTGTAGAAACATCCTATAGCTTACTTGTAGCAGCCTACTTCAACCCTGTTTTGACCTACAATGATAACCTAGCCTAGTTTAGGAGTAGTTCTACCCCTCAACTTGGACTCAATGACTAGAAGTGCCACCTAGACTATTCCTTTCAATCATTATTCCTTCCCGCAAGATCAGATAACATTAGTTCTTTTGTTTCTGAATTTAGCAATTAGAACTTTATTTACTCTACAAGTGTGTATTAGATAGTCAATGCATGCATTCTTGAATTATGAAATGGTAGAATAATCTTTTCTTTTCCAGAAACCTTGATAGCTAGATGATTGAGTGCAAGTTAGCATTGTTTCCTTTCTACAAATTAGTGTAAGATTTGTATCATTTCATAGCATTTACAAGTTGTCAGCTTTCATTTTTTGAGTTGAAAGGCATTTACTTTCTTTGCACTAGGACTAGCCTTTACATTCTACTTCCAATAGTTAGACTCCTTTCAATTCAGTAGAAGGATGGTCTAGAACCCTAGTGATCAAGTGACCCAATTGAGGGTGGCATGAGTAGAATGATGCATCTACTGTGTATATAGCATTGTCACCTCTAAGTTTGTACGAAACCTCGGGTTGATAAAGTAAAGTTGGTAGTTTTAGGAATTGCAGCATTCTGGCTACAATACTGAGGCTCATAATTTTTAGCTCTGTTGCTAGGGAGGTGTCTAGGTAGATGTAATTTCTACTTTTATTTCAGTTTTGCATTTAGTAGATAGATGTTATTCTTTCTTTCCTTTCTTTTTTGTAGTTGATTTTGAAAAACACATAAAATGACACAAATTGTTTCATGCCTCGTAGGAGTAGAGATACTTTAGCTAAATTCTTGCTAAATACCCCCACACCATCAAATAGTCAACCTTCACTCCTCTTTGGTGACTGTCAACTTCCCTTTCTGACTATAGGGGCATTAGATGACCCTTTAGGTTAACAACTTGAGTTCTTTGAAGAGCCTATTGGGGAAGAAGAATAATAAATCATTCCACGTACCCACGCCATGGCTGAAAATAGAAATGAGGGTGATTTTCCCATGAGAGAGATTGATGGAGATGCTAAGATGAAAAATATAAGCCCTTCTTCCCTTCCTCACTTCCATGGCTTAACCTCAGAGGACCCTAATACCTTTCCTTTTTTAGTTTTCTATTGTTTGTGGAACTAATGATTGTACCTATGATGACTAGAAGTTGAAGTTGTTCCCATCTACCCTTAAGGATGGCATCACTACCTGGGCTCAAATGTAGCAATCCTTTTACAACAAGTATAGGGATTGTTGTAGGTCCAAAGACACCAAAGAGGGAATCTTTAGAATGACTCTTGGACAAGATCAATCCTTGGAAGACTATGAGGAAAGGTTCCACCTCAGTTGTAAAAGGGCCAGGTGCACCCTTGAATCTGAATCACTCAAGTTAGTCCTTCTTAGATGAATTAGGGAGGACATATTGGAAACCCTAAACATGCTATCTAGAAGATAAATTTATCAACTATCCTATGAAAACATAAAGACAATATTCAAAAACCATTAGAGATTCTAGGAATAAGGGTAGGTCTAGTCAAGATTTGGCTAGTTCCTCTTCCTCCACCAAATCTATCAAGAATGGAATTGGAAACATGTTGGAGGACTTTAAAAGTGAAATGCTACATCTTTTTTCTACAAATGGATACCATGGAGATCAAGAGGAAACAAGAGGAAGTAGAGAGAGCCTTAGCTATCCTTTTCCCTCAATGCACTAGAAGTCACCCCAAAAATGAATGTCAATTAAATGTTATAGAGGTCTGCTCGATCTGTGAGGAAAACCATTCCACAGATAAGTGTCCTTCTTTTCCTGGATTGAAAGTTTTATACCAAGGGGAAGAAGGTGGGGTTGAACAACTCTATTACATCAATCAAAGGAGGCCTCAAGGACCTCAACCATACCAGCAGGGCATGAAAGGTGCATCATATTCCTATTACCATCCCAACTAGAATGCACCCTTGCCCCTTTTGTACTCTCCTACTCATCCTTCATGGTCCACATCTTCTCCTTGGCCTTATGCACTTCAATATGCTCCCCAACCTTCCAATCAACCATTTTAGCCATATGCTTCTACATATTCTGAGTGGAATATGCCATCACAAGGTTAGAGGCCTCAATTCAGCCAACCACCTACTTTATTGCCTCCACCTCCATCTCTACCACAACTCATTCATCCTACTCCACCTAAGCAACCTCACATGCCTACTCAACCAAATCTAAACCCAAACAACAAGCAGGCACAACAGGTCTATAGTGGAGAGACATCTTACCCTGCCTATGCTGTGGAGATTCAAGAAATCAACCTCAGGTTTGGAAGAGTGCTCCCAGATAAATAACCTCCATCTCCACTTGAGGAGCTTGTGAGGAAAAGGAAGAGAGTGTTCCTAAAGCCAATCTACCTCCTTTTCCTGAAATATTGTTCCATCCTTACCCACACACCCCAAAAGAGACTAAACTTTTGGGAGAATTCATAAACTTGTGTGTTGAAACCCCACTCCCCCAAGCTATCAAGGATGTTCCCATCTACAATAATCTGATAAAAGAGAAATGATTTAAACATCATAGGAGGAGAAAGAAAGACAACCCTATCATCAATGTCATTGGTCAATTGTTTGATCTAATGTTGGGGAGAGTGATTTTCCCAAAGTATCTAGACCCTAGAAGTCTTGTGGTATATGTGCACATTGATGGATTCATTGTCCCTCACACCTTGATTTATCTTGGGGTTTCCATCAACTTGATGACTAAGGAAAACATGCTCAAAGTAAACCTCTAAGGATCTTTGAGAAAGACCACAATAGTGCTGTAACTTGCAGATAGGTCCACAGTGGTTCCAGAGGGAGTTGCTAAGGATGTAATGGTCTTTATTGATTCTTGGCAGTATCTTACTGACTTCTTTATTCTCCAACCCAAGACCAAATTCAATAGCTATACTCTCATCCTTGGAAGACCATGGCTATCCATTGTTGATGCTTACATAAGTTGCAGAACTGGGAACATGACCATTAAGAATCGACATTTGTCTAAACAATTGGTATTGTACCCTCCTACTCAACCATCCCTAGAGCATGACTTACCCCTATGGTTGAAAGAGGAGGAAGATGAAGTTTTTTAGACCACATCCCATCCAATATGTGCCCTAGATTCTATTATAGGAGGGGGAAACTTGATGAAGATGATATCATTGACCAAATCCTTTAGAAGTAGTCCCCCAACACCATGCCTCTTGATGAGCTTGAGAAGGAATTTAAGGTTAATCCTTGGACTTATTTATGCCTAGTGGACCTAAGTCCTACACATGTCAAAATGGTAGAATTTGGTCGATATTAAACCTTGAAGATCAACCCCTCTCTCCCAGCCAATCAAGAAGAGAGGTTTTGTGACATGCTGAGAGAGCACTTGGATGCCTTTGGTTGGAGCTATAAAGAAATTAAGGGAGTGCATTATTTTGTATGTACTCATCACATCCACATCAAGGAAGGATGAAAATCGGTGTGCCAACCTCAGAGGAGAATGAAGCCAGCCCTCAAAAACATAGTAAAGGAAGAGTTGCAGAAGTTGTTGATGCAGGGTTCATTTACCCCACTCAAATAGTGAGTGGGTGTCCCCTGTAGTTTTGGAGCCAAATAATAATGGAAATTGGAGGATATGTGTGGATGATAGAGAGTTGAACAAAGCCACTAAAAAAGACCATTTCCATTTACCTTTCATTGATCAAGTCTTGGAGGTCTTGCAAGGAAGAAGTTATTCTCTTTCTTGGACGGATTCAGTAGTTATAATTAGATCCAGATTAGCCCAGAGGACCAAGATAAAACTACATTCACTTGTCCTTGGGTACATTTTCTTATATGATCCTTCATTTTGGATTATGTAATTCCCCTACCACTTTTCAAAGGGAATTTATGAGCATCTTTTTTGAGTTAGTCCATGACTCTATAGAGATCTAAGTGGATGATTTCACTCCCTATGGGTGTGACTTCGTTGAGGCTCTCTCTAACTTGGGAAAGTCATAAATAAGTGCATTGAAATGAACCTCTCACTTAGTCTTGAGAAATGTGAATTCTTGATGGATGCAGGGACTATCCTAAGCCATTCAATATCTCAAGAGGGAATACAAGTGAACCCAAAAAAAATTGGCATCATAAAAAGGGTCCCTACTTCTCAAAAACAGAAGGATGTTAGGAGCTTCTTGGGCTTAGTTGGATATTATAGGAGGTTTATCAAAGACTTCAACAAAGAAACCTCACAATTGTTTGGATTTCTAGCCAAGGACTTTGAATTTTGCTAGTCAAATAGTTTCCAAATGTCGCTAGAGATCTTGAAAGACAAATTGACTACTGCACCCATACATAGAGGCCCATTTTGGGCTATTCCTTTCCACATCCACACTGATGTATCTGAAAGATCTATAGGAGTAGCTCTAGGCTAGATAGATGACAAGTTTCCTTATTCCATTTACTTCATTAGTTAAAATATGTCTAAGGCTGAATTGAATTACACTGTAACTGAGAAGGAACTCCTAATTGTTGTCCACTCTTTGAACAAGTTCAGACACTACATCACTAGTCATCAAGTACTTAATGTAGCGATCAAGTAATTAATGAAAATTCCTAATGTGAATGATATAATTATTAGATGGTTTCTTTTACTACAACAGTTTGATTTAATTATCATTGATAAGCCAGGTAAATAAAATGTAGTTGCGATTTTTTTTCTAGACTTGATTTGCCTGTAGGTGAGGAAGGGATGGTTGATGATCATCTACCATATGAGCATTTATTTTATATTTCAATTCTCTCTCCATGGTTTTCTAACATAGCCAACTACCTGGTTTTTGCATATTTCCATCCAAATCTGTCATCCAGGGAGGAGAAGAATTGTAAGGAAGAGTGCCCCTTTTACTTAGATTGGGGGAAATCTCTTCAAGATGGGACCAGATCAAATCTTGAGGAGATTTTTCATGGAATAGGAATTCTTTGACATCCTCTTAGCCTATCATGATGGTCCTTGTGGAGGTCACTTTTCTGCCAAGAGGACAACTTTCAAGGTTCTACAAGCTGGCTACTACTGGCCCACTCTCCACCAAGATGCAAGAATATGCACCAGTTGATGTGATCAATGCTAGAGGATGGGGAAACCTACACCCAACGATGAAATTCCCTTGAAACCTAAAGTGGATTTAGAGCCATTTGAAAAGTGGGGCATGGATTTTGTTGGGCAAATTGATCCACCATCAAGGTAGAAAAAGTACATCATTGCATACACTAATTATTTGACAAAGTGGATTGAGACAAAGACTATCAAGGTAGAAATAAAGGAGAAAGTGGTTGACTTCTTAAGGGAGAATGTGTTCTACAAATTTGGGTACCACATAGAGCTAGTCGCAGATCAAGGAGCTCAATTCACATCACATCTTTTCAAGAATTTGTTAAGGCAACATAATATCAAACACATAAATTATACTTCCTATGATCCTCAGGCCAATGGACAAGTATAGGTCACCGTTAGGGAATTAGAAGGCATCCTCACTAAGGTTGTGAGTAGGAGAAAAAATTATCATGTAGACAGATTATGGGAGGCCACTTGGGCCTACAATACAACATGAAAGACAACTACTAGTTTCATCCCTTATGACTTGGTCTATGGAAAGAAGGCTTTGTTCTCCATTGAGTTTGAGTACAATACTTTGAGAATGGAAACACAATTGGATTTAGATGTTACAAAGGAATAGAAGGAGAGGCTGCTCTAGTTAAATTTCTTAGATGAATTCAGAATGCATGCCCCCCTACACACTGAATTTATTCAATTATAGAAGAAGGTTTGGCATGACAGGAAGATCAAGGACAAGGTTTTTCAAGAAGGGGATTGGGCTCTTCTATATGACTCTAGGTTCAAGTACTTCAAAGGAAAATTCATGACAAGGTGGTTAGGCCCATACCTGAAAGAGAAATTTCATTCTAACACTATAGGAAATTCATTGATTTGTGTGACAATAGTAGCATGGAAGAACCAAGACTAGAGAAAAACATTGCACCTAGAGAAAGGGAGATTTTCCAAAGCTGCAAGTGTTGAAGGAAATGTAACTAGGTTCGGTCTTCATAAACTTACTTTTGATATTTTTATTTATTCAAGAAATAAATATTATTTTTATAATATATGTCAATGAGTTTCTTGTTCATTGAAATAGGTCTAGCAATAGTTTAAGTGCTATAAGTGAGTCAAATAGTCAAAATAAAGGGTTGAAGACCTTAAGGACATGTTACAACTTGTATGTGTATGTATTATGGTCAAGATAATACCTCCAAGTAGAGCCACAAGCATTCTCCATGAAACAACATCCTAAAAAGAAGAAATCTGAAGATTAAAAGTCAAGTTGTCCTCAAGTTATCTAGTCAGCATCAAGTCAGCCTAAAAGAAGGAGAAAACACCTATATATAAGGGTCATACTCCACTCCAATACAATGCATTCATAGCTATGAAATTAGCACAGAAAATGAGGAAGAAAAAGGGTGATCAAGTGACAAGAAAGGGAGCCTCTAGTGTAGCGTACAAAGAAGAGTCTAGGCCAAGGTTGTAGGGACTGTTTTCTAGTCTAGAAAACCATCACACATGTGAGAAACATAGCCTCTTCCTACAATCATAACAACACTATCATTACAGTCACATAATATCATTGGTTGGGAAATCTAAGAAGGCCTATAAGGCCCCTCACTCAAGTGTAGAAGGATCTCTCACAAGTGAATAAGGAGGAGGCCTACACCACAAGAAAAATAGTCACATGTGCAAAGGTAAAGAGGATGTCCCTGCTGTCATAACAGTCCTCCCATTAGAGTCTTACAAGTTCATTGATTGGTGAAGACATAGGAATCATCGTAGTAAAATTGTCTCATCAAAGGAATCTTCTCTAGAGCAAGTACAACAAGGTCACTAACAAGTTGAAAGAAGAATGAAGTGTCAGAAGGAGTAGGATGAGTTGTCAGGGAACAAAGTGTCAGAAGAAGGAAGCCTATGTGCCAAGGAACAAAATGAAGAAAGGAGAAAGGGCTTGCATTGTGCTTGTAGGATATTCTTATCAGGGGTCCGAGGTTTGGCATTGATCAATAGAAGCTTAAATAAGAAAATCCACTCAAGGGTTTTCCTCTCAAGATAAGAGAGGTTTCAACCCTAGCAGAAAACCAACATTTTGTGTTCTTGTTTTTATGTTTGGTAGAATTTTAATGAAGAACACACATATGAACTAATAATAAGAAGAATAAGAATAAGCTAATAAGGAAAAGTAAAATTTCACAAATTTTTATCGAATTAACTAAGAAACACATTACACTACTTTTCCCTAGATTATTCAAAATGGTATCAGAGCTTGTTGGGCAGCGGATCCCCCCATAGCGGGTTTTTGGGGCTTGTAGCTCGCGTTCTGGTCAATATAATGTAAATACCCCGCAAAATGCGGGTGTGGAGTGTGAGAGTCTAGGGTTTTCTGCCCTAAAATATTGTAATTTAATATAGAATGTGTTGGCCTACCCATGGTTTGCGGACCATGGGAATGTATAAATAGAGCGAGGCTCTAAGTATAGAAGTCAGTTCTTAGTCTTGGTCTTAATTGATATGGGTTTTGAATAAGGAATTCGATTTGAGTTTGTAAGTCTAAGTCTTGGGTTGTAGGAATAGGAAGAGGCTTTGCAACTATGTGCGTAGAGGCCTGGTAGAGTCTGCCGCTATGTGTGTGGACCCCTGCACCTGAGTGCATAGGGTGGAGTTGGGATTGTAACTGAATAGAGGTTTAATAAAAGATAAGTTGATTTTGAAATATTGTGCATCTGCTTGTAGATCTGTGTGTTTATGCTTATTTTATATTTTTATGCATCTCTTTACAGTTTATGATTGCACGCATTTGTTATGAATGTTGGATGATTGACGAGAATACTGGGCCCACAAAATTAAGTCAGATCTATAATAACACAGTAAGAACAAGGGATCTAGACAACACCTCTTTGCACTCTTTACAGAACTACGTGAAGGTTAGACGGGTGCGCGGAGCAATGCAAGTGCACAGGATCGATTTGGGAACTTCCTAGCCTTCATCAAGACATCCCTAGGGTGTGGAAACCTGGTTCCAGCACCCTCCCATACTACCTCGGGTGATACCTCAGTCCACGCACCATGGACCATTGCTGAAAGGGTCAGTAGTTTCAAGATTTGTTTGGCTAAATCACTTCTAAACCAGGGTCAGGCCCCAACAAGCCAACAAATGGTTCTGTTGCTTTATTGGCTTGTTGGGTCCTGACCTAGGTTCAGAAGTGATTTAGCCAAACAAATCCCAAAACTGCCGGTCCTTTTGGCAACAGTCCCCGGTGCACGGATTGAGGTCTCACCCGAGGTAGTATGGGAGGGTGCTGGAACTAGGTTTCCACACCCTAGGGATGTCTTGATGAAGGCTGGGAAGTTCGTGAACCAATCCTACATGCTTGCACTGCTCCGCGAAACCATCTAACCTTCACGTAGCTCTATAAAGAGTGCGAGGATGTGATGTCTAGATCCGTTGTTCTTATTGTGTTATTATTATAAATCTATCTTAATTTTGTGGGCCTGGTATTCTCATCAATCATCCAACATTCATAACAAGTGCGTGCAATCATAAATTGTAAAGAGATGCATAAAAATATAACAAAGGCATAAACACACAGATCTACGAGCAGATGCACAATATTTCAGAATCAACTTATCTTTTATTAAACCTCTGTTTAGTTACAATAGCAACTCCACCCTACGCACTCAGCTGCAAGGGTCTGCACATACAACGGCAGACTTTACCAGGCCTTTGTGCACATAGCTGCAGAGCCTCTTCCTATTCCTACAACCTAAGACTTGGACTTATAGACTCAGATCGAATTCCTTATTCAAAACCCATATCACTTAAGACCAAGACTAAGAACTGACTTCTACACTTAGAGCCTTCCTCTATTTATACATTACCATGGTCTGCAGACCATGGGAAGGCCAACACATTCTATATTAAATTACAATATTTTAGGGCAGACAACTCTAGACTCTCGCACTCCACACCCATAATTTGTAGGGTATTTACATTATATTGACCAGAACTCGGGCTACAAGCCCCAAAAACCCGCTATGGGGGAATCCGCTGCCCAACAGGCCCCCAACACAATCATTGTGATGTTGGGTGTGGAGCCTGATTATCTTCTATATTCAAAGGTTTCAGCCAGATGTATACCCTAGGAAGATTCTACACCCCTCCCCACGGGAGGGACTTGTCCCCCTCGGCTGGGGGGTCCGGGGGCCAGCAATCCCCTGGTGGGGGTTCAGGGGCAGCGCCCCCGAAGCTAAAAAATAGATGTAAAATTGCCTTGTAAAACTCTAGTAATTTATAGTCAATCTTGGCCGTTCATTAGGCAGATGATCTGAAAGTAGAAGTTATGTTTAATTTAGGGTTTTTTTTCCCTAGAAGGCAATCCCTCAATATATATGAGGGAATTGTATTGCGTCTACGTGTATCTGTATTCTGAGTGAGGAAGATAGAGGAGATTGAGAGTGAAGAGGGTGTTACAGTGGATCTGCTGTAGGTTGTATCTCTTTAGTTTGCTCGATAATATAAAAGGAAGGACTGGTTGTTTCTCCATGGACATAACCCAAACTTGGTGAACCACATATATCTGTGTCTCTCTTGTTTTATGCATTTTCTGTATTTATATTTCTGCAATATTTTATGTGTTCCATTGCTCCTAATATATAATTTTATAACAATTGGTATCAGAGCCGAAGGTCTATTTGGCTGATAAACTCACATGAGAGAAGGGTTCCTAGTTCGAGTGGGAGAAATGGCAGAAGATGGTAGGTTTATGGTCGAAAAATTCAACGGCCAAAACTACCAGCTATGCAAGATGCAGATGGAAGATTATCTGTATCATAGAGATCTATACCTACGATTGAGCAGAAAGACAAAGAATTTGACAAGTATGATAGACATGGAATGGTTTATTCTGGACAGAAATGCACTTGGAACAATACGGCTGTGCCTAGCGGTGTCGGTAGCATTTAATATTTCAAAGGAAATAGCAACATAGGGTTTAATGTCGGCATTGGCCAAACTGTATGAAAAACCCTCGGCCTCAAATAAGGTATTTCTTATGAAGTGTTTATTTGATATGAAGATGTCAGAAGGTGGATCTGTTGTAGATCATTTAAATGATTTTAATATAGTTACAAGTTAGTTAAGTTCTGTAGGGGTAAATTTTGATGTTGAAGTTAGGGATCTGTTATTTCTGTGCTCATTGCCAGAAAGTTGAAATGGTTTAGTTATGGCCGTTAGTAACTCTGTCTCTAGATCTAGTACTTTAAAGTTTGATGATGTTGTTGGAGCAATCCTTAGCAAGGAAATGCGATGGAAAAGCTCTGGTGAGACATCAGGTAATGCTTTGACTGCAGAGACTAGGGGAAGAAAAATGGAAAGAGGAAAGAGCCTAGGATATCGCAGTAAGTCAAGAAAAGGTAGATCCAAGTCCAGATCGGGGATAGTGTGCTGGAAATGCGGGAAGAAAGGACACCTGAAGAAAGACTGCAAGTCTTGAAAGGGAAAAGAAGGAGATTCCCAGCAAGAAACTAATCATGAAGCGAATGTAACAGGTGATGTGTTGCAAGATGCGTTTATTCTTTCATTAGAAAATATTATTGATGCCTGGGTGGTAGATTCATGGGCCTCATTCCATGCCACAGCTGATAAGAAATATTTTCATGACTATGTTCAAGGAGATTTTGGACAAGTGTGTTTGGGTGATGATAAACCCTCTAAAATTGTTGGAATGGGTAAGGTTCTTGTAAAACAGTAGAATGGAAACAAATGGCTACTAAAGGAGGTAAGGCATGTTCCAGATTTGAAGAAAAATCTGATTTCAATAGGGCAGTTAGGCGGTGAAGGTTGCGTAACTACTTTCACAGATAAAACCTGGAAGGTCACTAAAGGATCCTTGGTAATAGCGAAAGGAGAAAAGGTTGATACATTGTATTTATGCAATGGTATTTCTAATTCTGTTAATGCTTTAACCTCTACAGGAGAAGATACGGCATTATGGCATCATAGGCTCGGGCACATGAGTGACAAGGGGATGCAGATTCTTCACTCAAGAAATTTGTTACCAGGTTTGAAGCATGTTGATTTAAAATTCTGTGAGAATTGTGTTTATGGAAAACAAAAGAGAGTGAGGTTCCTTAGAGTTGGGAAAGAAAAGAAGAGTGCAAAATTAGATCTTGTGCATACAGATGTATGGGGACTAGCTCAGGTATCATCTCTTGGTGGCTCTCATTATTATGTTACTGTTATTAATGATGCAACTAGAAAAACCTGGATTTATTGTATTCAAAATAAATATTATGTATTTGATACTTTCAAGAAATGGAAAGCTTTGGTTGAAAATGAGACAGGGAAAAGGTTGAAGTGTCTCAGATCAGATAATGGAGGTGAATATTGCAGCAAAGGGTTTGATAGGTACTGTTCAAAGAATGGAATTCGTAGAGAGAAGATAGTTCCAGGAACACCACAAGAAAATGGTGTGTCAGAAAGGATGAACAGGACAATTATGGAGCGTGTAAGGTGCATGAGATTGTATGTAGGATTGCCTTTACAATTTTGGGCAGATGTTGTAGATACTATTGTTTATGTAATAAACAGAGGACCTTCAAGTTCCTTGGATGGTAGTATTCCAGAGGAGGCATGGACAAGTAAAAAGGTAAACTACTCATTTTTAAATACTTTTGGTTGTGAAGCCTTTGTCCACATTAACAAAGAAAATAGAACAAAGCTTGAGGCAAAATCAAAGAAATGTACCTTTATTGGATATGGTGTTAATGATTTTAGTTATCGCTTATATGATTATGAAAATTACAAAATCATTAGGAGCAGAGATGTAATATTCAATGAAAAGGTATTGTATAAGAATCAGTTGTAGGAAAAGAAACAAGAAAAAGAAAACAGAGAATACACAGTGCTTGATGATATCATAGGAAAAGTGACGGTGCCTAAAAATCATAATGATCAACAGCCAGAACAACAAACACAACAACAACAAGCACTTCAAACACTTGAAAGTGGTGTTAGAAGATCTACCAGGATAAGTAGACCCCTTGAACGATACTTTCCTTCATTATATTATGTATTGTTGACTAATTCTGGTGAACCAGAATGTTATGAAGAAGTAGTGCAGGTAGAAACTAGGAAGAAGTGGAAGCAAGCCATGAAAGAAGAGATGGACTCCTTAGCACATAACTAGACTTGGGACTTAGTTAGGTTGCCTCTAGGTAAAAAAGCTTTGCAGAATAAATGGGTTTACAAGCTGAAGGAAGAAGATAGAGGAAAACAGAGGTACAAAGCTAGACTTTTGGTGAAGGGGTTTGCACAAAAGAAAGGTATTGATTTTGATGAAATATTTTCTCTTGTTGTTAAAATGACTTCAATCAGAAGTATTTTAAGTCTAGTAGTAGCTAAATATTTGCATCTTGAGCAGTTAGATGTAAAGACAGCCTTTCTCCATGGGGATTTGGAGGAAGAGATATATATGCAACAACCACAAGGATATGAGGTAAAAGGGAAGGAGAAACTAGTTTGTAGGTTTAAGAAGAGCTTGTATGGCTTAAAATAGGCTCCAAGGCAATGGTATCTAAAATTTGACAGGTTTATGTCTGAACAAGGTTATACTAGATGTCACTTTGATCATTGTGTTTAACTCAAAAGGCAAAATGACGGTAGCTATATTATATTGTTATTGTATGTAGATGACATGCTTGTTGCAGGTTCTAACATGTAGGAAATAAATGTGCTCAAAAGAAAATTGGAAAACTCATTTGCAATGAAGGATTTGGGTGCTGCAAAACAACTCCTTGGTATGAGAATAACTAGAGATAGTAAGAATCGCAAATTAACATTATCTCAAAGTGAGTACATAGAAAAGGTGTTGAAAAGGTTTAATATGCAGAATGCAAAACGAGTTAGTATACCTTTGGCTAGCCATTTCAAATTAAGTAAGGAGGCGTGTCCCAAGACTCAGGAAGAAATGGCTCATATGTCTAAAGTTCCATATGCATCAGCAGTTGGAAGCTTAATGTATGCAATGGTTTGCAAAAGGCCTAATATTGCACATGCAGTGGGAGTTGTAAGTAGGTACATGAACAATCCAGGAAAAGAACATTGGATGGTAGTGAAGTGGATTCTCAGGTATTTGAGAGGTACCACAAATCAAGCATTATGCTTTGGTGGTTCAAACATTGCTCTACAAGGATATGTTGATGCAGATATGGTAGGTGATAGAGATAACAGGAGGTGTTACACAAAATATTGTCACCATGACTATTTGCAGTCAGTATGGGTCTATCATCATTCATATTGTCCTCCTTAGCAAGTCTCAAACCTCAGCTCTTCATGTCAAGCTTTAAAAATGAGAGAAAGACTTTGAAAATCAATAAAGCTCTGGTTCCACACTTTCTCTTACTGTTACCTGCGGTCTCACACCTCATGGTCGTGTTACCTTCGGACCTGCCCGCTTTGTCTCTAAAGGAGTGGGTGCGGACCCCTGTGAAAGTCAAAAAGGTGCAAGTTTGTTCTTAAAAACTCACTTGTGGTTAATTATGGATGATTCTAGAAGGAATCTTGACGTGGATGGTTCGCTCCTAGGTGGTTCATGCATCCCAAAACTAAAGGAGCTAATCCCTTGATGGGAGGAGCTTATCCCTTTGAAGGAGGGCTTTATCCCTTTGAAGGTGGACCTAGTAACTTCCCTCCATTGAACTATAAATTAAGGCATTGGGCTGGTTGCTAGAGAGGTTAGAAGCTGAACATTTTTGAGGGTAAATGCTGTTGGAATTGAGACTTCCTAGTTAAGCTTGAGAGGAGAGATTACATACCTTTTGGCTTCATTGGGAAGAGAGTAAAACTTGTCAAAGTAGAGGAGATTCTTGCTGGACCCTGGGAGGAGTTTGTACAACATCAAGGCACCAAGGTTGTAAATTTATTCTTTGCTTAAAGTTAATACAATCAGATTCATTTTTCTCAACAAATTTTCTTATATAGTTTATTTCATGAATTCCTTGATCATCATGATAAATATGCTTTATTATATTGACTTTTCGGGTGCTATTTAATGTGTGTGCTTGTTTGTGTTTGCGGATTCTTTACAAGGGAGCTCATTTGGATCAACGGAGCGTGGCTTCCACAAAATTGCACTGGACCCAAGGTAGGCCTAAAACACTTGTTTGCCTTTACTTATAAATTGCATATTTAGAGAAAGATAGAATTTGTTTGGTTTGCTTGTCGCTAGATATCATTAGATACTAGGGAGGTTGGTCTTGTCCGCAAGAACGACTTATCCGACCGACAAAATGGCGACTCCACTGGGGACTTGAACTTTTTATTTTCCTTTGATTTTACTTTGACTTGAGAAACTGTGTCTTTGTTTCTGTTTTTGGCTTGATGTGTGTGGGGTTGGGTAGGTTTAGTAGATCTTGATTTATTTATTTTTTTTTATACTTTTGGGAGAGGACCGCACCCTCTGCTTGTAACAAAGTGCGGACATACCCACATTTTTGCTTTACACACAGAGTGGTACTGCACCTGGGTAAACCGAGGGCCTGTGGACCCTGTCAAAATTTTGAAAAACTTAAGATTTTCTCTTTCAGTCAACTTAGGATTTGGTAATGTGTTTTTAGCCTCTGTCTGCACACGACTTGTCAGGAACTTTTCTTAGGTTAATTCCATTGGAATTAGGGTTTTAGGTGAAATTCCTAGAAGTTTTGCTTGTCGGGCTTGATTTTTCATTTTGGTCTTGTAGTAACTCAGAGCTTAGAAGCCTTAGAAACCTCAGATCACCTTGGTTTTTGCTGGTCTTCTTATGAGTCTGACCGTTTGAAAAACCTGCCTTTGTTGAGGAATCCATCTTGTTTTTCTCTTTACGAAACTTCGAAAGAACTTGTGTTGAAAGTTTTGGATTTCATTTTTAGAAAAGATAACAAAAATTGGTTTTTTTTTGACTGATTTGTGATTCTAGACAAATTATTCCTTAGTTTTCTTATAGCTAAGTAAAACATCCTTGAAAAGAAATCTTGTAAGCTTTTACTTCAATAGTTTTTTAGAATTTATAGATCTCAAGATTAGATTTTTCAATAGCTTTGAGTGTTTTATAAATTAAAAAAAAAAATCTCTTTTGAAAAAGTTTGTTTCAGTAGTATTTGAGTGTTTGAAAAGAAATGGAAATTTTCGTCAGCATAACTAGTTGTCTCGTTTTTTAGTGTATTGGAAAAGACAAAAAGCTCTTCTTTTGATTTGATTGTTAAGGAAAGATTTGTTTTTACAAGCATTTGCATTCTCAACTCTTTCTTAGCTAGAAATTCATTGAAGGGAAAGGATTTTTTTTCATCCTAAGTGCATTTTTTAGTGATTTGGAGTCGAGTCTTCACACCATAAGTTTCATCTCTGCACCTTTTGACTTAAGAAAAAACTGATAAAAATAACGCTTAAAGTAAAATCTATCTAGTAATTTTTTTATTTCTAGGGCTCTTTATCACCAACATAGCTTAGGCTAGTATCTTGTAGTAGGGAGTAATTAACTCTCCAAGATAGTAAAACAAACAAGTAGCTGTATCTTGCGGTAGGAGATAAATTCCAATTGTTACATCTATGCTCTGGGAAAGATCCTCTTAAAGGAGAAGCATGAGATCATATCTGAACTAGTGTGGGAATCAATCCTTCCTCATTGGGAACGATAGAAGATATTCACGTATTAAAAACGGTAAACCTTGGATTGGCCATTGTCGAGGAGCCTGGGGTCACTTGTTGGTAAACCTTAGATTATGTCAAGGAGCCTTCAAGGGGATCGAGCTTGTTACTCTGCCCTTGCGTGCGTATCGGATCGTAGAATGTTCCCCCAGGTATATTTAATTCCGTTGGTGACCATAGTGACTGTTGGCATTATGAGACAAGTGTTGTCCTTGATGGCAAATCACACTGATAACAAATCATAGTGCAGAAGGATAGCAGCAAGGAATTGATGATCAGTCTACAAGTATGAAGAAAAATATATACACGCTGGTTCACTATATACCAAGTCGCGTATACAAGCAGGTTCACTATATACCAAGTCGCATATACGCAGGTCCGCTATATACCAAGTCGCGTGTACACGCTGGTTGGCTTCAGTAAAAGCGCGTGTATGTGGAAAACTTATCTTTGGTCCACGGCGGTTATTCCTTGGAAGTTGTGCCTATGGTTTTGGACCTTGGTGTCTCGACGGACGTGTTGATCCCTAGTTTTGAAGATGATGGTATTGGATTTCTATGGTTTTGGCTCTTGGTATTGAACAAGGCCTAAGGCTATATAAGGAGAAGGAAATCATTTGGCAAGTGTATCTGAAATGTCTTGAATATCTGATGAAGTATTAGATCCAGTATGCAGGTTATTGGTTGATGATGTATTGCTTGATCTGAGCTAAGGAGAGATCTCATCGGTTGATGGAGAACAAGATCTAAGGAGAGATCGGGATCAAATGGTTTGAAATGAACTATCTTTATATAGTTGATTATGCGTATTTCTAGATCCGCATGACTGATGCAATATTATGTTCTAGGTATAACTGATGTCTGGTACAGCTGCAAGTTATGAAAAATTATTTTTAGATCTGTACGCAGTTTGTCTTCGGTAAAACCACGTGTATACGCGGGTTTCCTTCATTGAAGTAGCGTATATCTTTTGGAGCTTGATTTTTGGGTTGCAGCTGGGTCTGACTGTTATTGCAGAGTTCTGTAGTCTGCTCTGTGTTCTGGTGACTGGGTTTGACAGGGTTTCAGTGGTTCAGTGATTCAAAGATTGTTGATGTGAGTATTGGTTGTTTTGTAATCTGCTATAAAGGTTGAATGAATTGTGGTCTTCAGATTGTAATATTGTGCTTCAGGAATATCCAGTCTGAAAATGTATGAAAAGTGGTACCTGAAGGAAAGAAGATTGTAGGCCTGCACCTACGTACTAGTATCTTAGCTAGTACAAGAGCAAAGGGGGTTGAAGCTCCCTTCCAAGGAAGTTTGGAGAACGAGAGAAGGTTGAAGCCTTCTGCAGGTTGTAGCCTGCGTACTGGTATAAGGCTGCACCAGTACAAAAGATTGTAAACTGAAGTTCTTATTAAAGAAAGATAGAGACGACTTGCAGCAGGTGGTTTTCACCCACATTGGGTTTCCACCTTGTATCATGGTGTTCATGTGTGTGGCTTTTGTGTGATGATCTGTTCTGTTATACTGTTTACTCTTAATATGGTGAATAATGACCTGATGCACTTAACTGAAGATAAACTAACTAAATTATAAGTTTTTTTGGTTATACGCTGTTTTCTTTAGACACAGTAGCGTGTACACGCTGGTTCACTTAACTGAAGTAGCGTATATGTTTCTGAGCATTGAAAAGGTTTTATTGATCTGATAATACTGATTCACCCCCCCCTCTCAATATTATTTCCAACAATTGGTATCAGAGCAGGTCCTTCAGAGAAGCTTGATCGCTTGAAGGTAGATCGTTCATCATGAGCAACTACGAGAGAGAAGCATCAATCAGGCCACCGGTTTTTGATGGGACAAACTTCAATTATTGGAAGGTAAGAGTTACTGCCTATCTTCAATCTCTTGGTACAGAAGTCTGGGACATCATAGAAACAGGCTACGCTTTTCCTTCAGCTACTCCTACAGATGCAGCTGAGAAAAAGAAGTATGAAACAAATGCGAAAGCAGTCAGTACCCTATTAGGATGTATATCCCAAACAGAATTCATGAAGGTAATGCACTACAAATCCACAAAAGAGATATGGGACAAAATTGTCACGAGCTATGAAGGAGATGAACAGGTAAAGCGTGCTAAACTTCAAACTCTCAGGATTCAGTATGAGACTCTCAAGATGTATAATGATGAAAGTGTGGCTAACTATTTTCTTCGGGTAGATGAGATCGTTAATTGTATGAAAAATTTGGGTGAAGAAATAAAAGAGGCTATAGTGGTTGAAAAGGTTCTAAGATCATTGTCCCCCAAGTTTGAATCTAAAGTATCTGCAATAGAAGAAAAGGAAAATCTACGAATTCTTACTATGTCTCAGCTACATGGAATTCTAACTGCTTATGAAATGAGAAAGGGAGGTCCATCAGACAGAAGAGAAGCTGCTTTCAAGGCATCAGGCAAAGAAGATTATTATGAAGCAAGCTACGTCCCAGAAGAAGAGGAAGAAGAATCAAATTTTGTCAGAAATCTTCAAAGGGGTTCTGGAAGGTTCAGAGGTAAGTTACCTTTTAAATGCTTTGCTTGTGGAAGAGTAGGTCATTATGCTGCAAAATGTCCTTATAAGGATAAAGGAAAGGAACCTGCTAGATGGAACAAGAAACAGAGTGCAAATAAGAAAAGCTACTACACTCATGAAGATAATGATGGTCTATCGAATAGTGATGAAGATGAACGAGGTAATGAATATAAGTTGTTAATGGCATTTGAAGATGATGATTATATGGATGCTATAGATGTGGATAATCTTTATGATGAAATTACTAGACTCAAGAGATGTATAGAAGAAAAGAATGTGATCATTGATACTCTACAATTTCAAATTGATGAAAAGGAAAAACATCTTGAAAAACTAGAAGGTGAAATTGTTGGTCTTAGAAAAGAGATTGAGAAAACAAAAGCTATTAACCTTAAATTTGTTAAAGGATCTGAAACCTTGCATGAGATTATCAATGTGCAACGATCTCCTCTGATCAAGACAGGTCTTGGATATAATGGAGAAACATCTCAAGCCTCTACCTCTAAAAGTTATCTTGATGTAGCAAGGAAAAGCGAGCAAATGCCAAATAAAAGTAATCAGGTGAATCAGGGACAGTTTACCTCAAGAACAAATAAAGACCATCAAGAAATTTGGGGACAAACTGCCTTAAGGACAAACAGAAGCTACAATCAGCCACAGGTAAAATCTTCCCAATTTTCTCCAAGAATAAATAGAAGCTACAATTGGTTGGATGATAGATCTGATTATCGCAGAATTTTCTTTAATGGCCAATGCTTTTCTTGCCATAACTTCGGTCACAAAGTAGCTCAATGTGTTGCATACAAGACAATCATGACTAGAGAAGCTCAAAAGCAAGGGAGAATGACTGAAACCATGAAAAGGACTTATAACAACTTTTCAGTTCTTGAAAATGAAGTTGAATGCTCTATTTGTAATAACTTTGGTCATGAATACTCTGAATGCAGGAGCAGGTTCCGGAAGACAGTTCAGAAGGAGCAAAACTCAAATGTCAGAACATGGAGAATAAAGGAACCACAACTAGAAAGATGTGGGATAGCCTTTTATGCAGAAGGTCAAGAAAGTCTATGGTACATTGACAGCGGATGTTCGAAGCATATGACAGGGGACAAAGAAAAGCTTGAGTCATATACCGCATTAGAAAAGGGGAAGAAAGTTTCTTTTGGAAACGATATCTCTGCAGCCATAAAAGGAAAAGGTGTGGCTCCATTGAAAGAGAAGGTCAAAGCTGGAAATGTTTTGTATGTTGATGGATTGAAGCATAATCTTCTGAGTGTCAGTCAGATGTGCGATCAAGGAACAGAGGTAATATTTAGATCAAATGGATGTTGTGTTCGTGATCTTGATACAGGTAAAACAGTGATCAAAGGAAGAAGGACTCCAAATAATCTATACATATTTGAAGAAGGACCACAACAATACTATTTGAGCAAGGATGATGAACACTGGCTATGGCATCGAAGGTTGGGGCATCTAAGCTTTTCACAAATAAGGAAAGCATGCAAATATCAGGCATTTCGTGGTCTTCCAAATATCAAAATTCCAGACAACACTATATGCAAATCTTGTCAGTTTGGAAAGCAAACCAGAACTAACTTTCCAGAGAAGGAAGGATCAGCTAGCATGCCTCTTGAACTAGTACATACAGATACATGTGGTCCTTTCAGAAAAAGAACACCTCGAGGAGAAGAATACTTGATATTATTCATTGACGATTTCTCCAAGTTTGTCTGGTTAGGACTTATGAAGCACAAAGATGAAGCATTCGAAAAATTCAAATCCTTCAAAGCCTTGGTTGAAAATGAATCAGGACACAAAATTAAGTGCCTCAGATCTGACAGAGGTGGGGAGTTTACCTCAAACAAATTTTTCGATTTCTGTGAAGAACATGGGATAAGAAGAGAATTCTCTACAGCTAGAACTCCTCAGCAAAATGGGGTGGTGGAAAGAATGAACAGAACAATCCAACAAATGGCTCGTGCTATGCTTGATGAATCAGGTACTCCCGCAACTTTCTGGGGTGAAGCTGCACATGCTACGGTTATTATTCTTAACAAAACAAATGTCCGAGTAAACAACACTCAAACACCTCATGAGCTTTGGAGTGGTGAGACTCCTTCGGTGAAGCACTTCAAAATATTTGGGAGCAAATGTTATATTAAGAATATTGATGAGCAACTTGGCAAACTTGAACCAAGAGCAGATGAAGGCATTCTTCTTGGTTATTCTCCATATAGCAAAGCATACAAGTGCTACAATAAAAGACTTGGCAGAATTGTTGACAACATTGATGTAGTGGTTGATGAGAAGGGATATATTCCTAGGCAAGTTCATCATGAAGACATTGAAGAAGATGAAGGCTACACTCAAAGGCAGAATGATGAAGAAGAAGAACCTCAAGAAGAACCAGAGGAGAAGGCAAGAATAGAAGAGAAGACTCCATCCAGATATGTTCAAAAGAATCATCCAGAATCTCAGATTGTGGGGCAGAAAGAAGCAGGAATACAAACAAGAAGAAGAATTGCAGAAGCTTCAAGATATTTGGCATTACTCTCTTCCACTGAACCACAAAATGTGAAAGAGGCATGCAAAGACGAATGTTGGGTCAAAGCAATGGATGAAGAAATTGAGCAGATCGAAAAGAACAACACTTGGGAACTGGTTCCTAGACCAAAAGATAAGAATGTCATAGGGACAAAATGGGTCTTCAAGAATAAATTGAATGAAAATGGAGAAGTAATTAGAAACAAGGCCAGACTTGTTTGTAAAGGGTATGCGCAGCAAGAAGGGATAGATTTTGAAGAGACCTTTGCTCCTGTAGCAAGACTTGAGGCCATCCGAATGTTCCTTGCTCTCTCAAGCTTTCAAAACTTCAAGGTATTTCAAATGGACGTGAATTCAGCCTTTCTGAATGGAGACTTAGAACAAGAAGTATATATTGAGCAGCCAGATGGTTTCATTCTTGGGAATGATCCAAACCTTGTATGCAAATTAAAAAAGGCTCTCTATGGTCTCAAACAAGCTCCAAGGGCTTGGTACTATCGATTGGACAAATATCTTCACCAACAAGGCTTTTCAAAAGGATCAGCAGATAACAATCTCTATATAAAAATTGAAAATAACAAATTGCTAATACTTGTTGTTTATGTAGATGATATTATCTTTGGCAGCAATGAAGAGACTATGAGTCAAAACTTTGCCTTGGTTATGTAGAAAGAATTCGAAATGTCACTACTTGGAGAATTGACATACTTTCTTGGATTGCAAATCCAACAAAATGAAGGAGGCATCTTCTTGTCTCAAACCAAGTACCTCAAGCAGATCTTGAAGAAGTATGGCATGGAAGATTCAAAGCCAGTATGTACACCCATGGTTACAGGATGCAGCCTCAGTGCAAATGATGAATCAGCAGCAGTTCATCAACCAACTTATAGATCCATGATTGGGAGTTTGCTTTATTTGACAGGTACCGGACCAGACATCATGCATGCAGTCGGAATAGTTGGGAGATTTCAGGCAAATCCAAAGGAGACTCATCTTCAGGCAGTGAAGAGAATCTTCAAATATCTTCAAGGGACACAAAATTATGGATTGTGGTATCCTAGAGATACAGATCTCACACTTCATGCTTATACAGATGCAGATTGGGACGGAAGCGTGGATGACAGGAAGAGCACAAGTGGTGGTGCATTCTTTATGGGCTCCAGATTAGTATCTTGGTTCAGCAAGAAACAGAGTTCGATTGCCTTATCTACAACTGAAGCAGAATATGTGGCTGCGGCATCTTGTTGCACACAACTTCTTTGGATGATGCAGACCTTGAAGGATTTTCAAATCACTTGCACTTCACCAGTCTCTATCTTATGTGATAATACAAGTGCAATCAGCATTTCAAAGAATCCAGTCATGCACTCAAAGACCAAGCACATACCAATCAAGTACCATTTTCTTCGGGAACAAGTGCTTGAGCAGAAGGTCAAGTTGGATTATGTTCCTTCTAAGGAACAAGTTGCTGATATTCTCACAAAACCACTGCCCAGGGAAACTTCTGAATATCTCAGACAAAAGCTGGGAGTAGTTGATGCTTCATCCTGCTGTTGAAGCTTGTCTGTTCTACAGAAAATTTGGTATACGCAAGTTACGTAAGGGATATCCGCGTATATACACCGATTTATACTGGGAAAGTCGCGTGTATGGTGTACGCGTGTTGCAGAAAGCATATCCGCGTGCATACGCCGTTTTCTGCAGGAGAAGTCGCGTATATGGAGTTCTGAACAGCAAGGGCAGACTCTGGTCGGAGAAGGTCTGAGATGGGTATGCCAGAATTTTTCAGGCACAGGTTCAGGGGGAGCAGCAGGCACAGGTTCAGGGGGAGCAAATTAAAGTCTCATAAGGCATTGTTGGCATTTAGATGCTTTTGGTTCTAGTACACAACTGTTGTTGGAGAAGGAGCTCAGAAGGAAATCTTGGATGCTGATCTAAAAGAGGTGTATCAGATGCTGCTTGTGACTTTCATAAGTCTTGGTCTAGATTTGTTGTCTCTGTGTCATGTATCTCTTCTGTGATATCTCTTTTATGGTGTCAAGGTCATGTAACGGCCTATGTTGGTTTCCCCACTATGCCTGGGATGAATGATGTAATATAATTGGTTGTTTCTGATGTATCCCCTCTTGCTTGGGAGTATGGATGTATGTATTGAGTCTTTTGGTAATAGGAAGGTCCCTTATGGTGTATAAGTCTTGGTTCCTTTGAAGAACATCTTTTGCAGATCTTGCCTACAGTCAGAGGAAGCATGTTTCAGCATAGCCAAGCAAAGATATCAGCATGTACTCAGGGGGAGCACAGCCCTTTGCCCTTGATGACAAAGGGGGAGAGTGATTTGATTTGGTATTGTTGCCATCAAGTCCAAAGGGGGAGATTGTTGGCATTATGAGACAAGTGTTGTCCTTGATGGAAAATCACACTGATAACAAATCATAGTGCAGAAGGATAGCAGCAAGGAATTGATGATCAGTCTACAAGTATGAAGAAAAATATATACACGCTGGTTCACTATATACCAAGTCGCGTATACAAGCAGGTTCACTATATACCAAGTCACGTATACGCAGGTCCACTATATACCAAGTCGCGTGTACACGCTAGTTGGCTTCAGTAAAAGCGCGTGTATGTGGAAAACTTATCTTTGGTCCACGGCGGTTATTCCTTGGAAGTTGTGCCTATGGTTTTGGACCTTGGTGTCTCGACGGACGTGTTGATCCCTAGTTTTGAAGATGATGGTATTGGATTTCTATGGTTTTGGCTCTTGGTATTGAACAAGGCCTAAGGCTATATAAGGAGAAGGAAATCATTTGGCAAGTGTATCTGAAATGTCTTGAATATCTGATGAAGTATTAGATCCAGTATGCAGGTTATTGGTTGATGATGTATTGCTTGATCTGAGCTAAGGAGAGATCTCATCGGTTGATGGAGAACAAGATCTAAGGAGAGATCGGGATCAAATGGTTTGAAATGAACTATCTTTATATAGTTGATTATGCGTATTTATAGATCCGCATGACTGACGCAATATTATGTTCTGGGTATAACTGATGTCTGGTACAGCTGCAAGTTATGAAAAATTATTTTTAGATCTGTACGCAGTTTGTCTTCGGTAAAACCGCGTGTATATGCGGGTTGCCTTCATTGAAGTAGCGTATATCTTTTGGAGCTTGATTTTTGGGTTGGAGCTGGGTCTGACTGTTATTGCAGAGTTCTGTAGTCTGCTCTGTGTTCTGGTGACTGGGTTTGACAGGGTTTCAGTGGTTCAGTGATTCAAAGATTGTTGATGTGAGTATTGGTTGTTTTGTAATCTGCTATGAAGGTTGAATGAATTGTGGTCTTCAGATTGTAATATTGTGCTTCAGGAATATCCAGTCTGAAAATGTATGAAAAGTGGTACCTGAAGGAAAGAAGATTGTAGGCCTGCACCTACGTACTAGTATCTTAGCTAGTACAAGAGCAAAGGGGGTTGAAGCTCCCTTCCAAGGAAGTTTGGAGAACGAGAGAAGGTTGAAGCCTTCTGCAGGTTGTAGCCTGCGTACTGGTATAAGGCTGCACCAGTACAAAAGATTGTAAACTGAAGTTCTTATTAAAGAAAGATAGAGACGACTTGCAGTAGGTGGTTTTCACCCACATTGGGTTTCCACCTTATATCATGGTGTTCATGTGTGTGGCTTTTGTGTGATGATCTGTTCCGTTATACTGTTTACTCTTAATATGGTGAATAATGACCTGATGCACTTAACTGAAGATAAACTAACTAAATTATAAGTTTTTTGGTTATACGCTGTTTTCTTTAGACACAGTAGCGTGTACACGCTGGTTCACTTAACTGAAGTAGCGTATATGTTTCTGAGCATTGAAAAGGTTTTATTGATCTGATAATACTGATTCACCCCCCCCCTCTCAGTATTATTTCCAACAGTGACCATATTCTATAGGATTCTTTCCTAAGGTGACGGTGGAGGGAAGACCCCACTGTACCTGTAGCAGACGTCGACTAGACTCACTTGGATTTTCTGGGGGGTTCTCTTCACTCGAGACGATTTAGTGGAGAAACTTGTGCCAGTCTATTCATTAAGCAGGTTGTCGGGGTAACTGTTCCAACCGCCATTTCTGTATTGAATTCTGCGATGTTGGATTTCATCACCAACTAGTGTTTTCGGTATGGAAAGTTACTGTTTGTGTGTGGTTTGATCTCCTAGATTCTTTAGGCGTGTGATTCAAAATTGTTTGGTTTTTTAGAGGCTTTAGGTGGTTTCCATTGAAGATTTTTCTTTGTTTGCGTGTGAATTAGTTAAAATATTTAATCGTGGCTGAATTACCGAGGAAGTCCCATAGACATCGGGGCCAACCTCCTGAGTTTTCACCGAGCCAGCTTGAAGGGCTACGAGCCCTTGTAACTCCCAGTGATAGTAGAGTTGGGTCATCTGAAGAAGGAGAGTCTTCATTGGTTGTACATCCTGATTACCAAGTGCCAGCACCAGAGTATATTTTAGAACCTGTTTCTTTTTCCGAAGTTACTAGTAGTTTTTCTTCTACTAGTGATTTAGCTGAGGAACCTGAAATATATGAACCTGAAACTGAACTTGCTGCTACTCCAACATCAGGATTTGCCTCTCCAACTTCCAGTGGTCCTGGTTCACCCAGGGTAGAAAGAGTAATTACCCAAAATCTTCCTTCTGGACTTATTGCTACTGAAGAACTTGTTACTCCGGAAGAAGGTATCCCTATCCTTAAAAATAAACCAGCTATAGAACTTAGGGAGTGTGAATCGATCTTTTACAGTCCACCTAGGAGGGACGCTTGGTATCTTTCATTGACCAATTTTTTGGAAAACCCGGGACTAAGTTTTTCACCACCTCACATTCCTTTTCACCCAACACCTAGGGGTTACTATCCTTCGTTATATATGTCGAGACAATCATCCATGTTTTCTCAATCTCCAGAAACCTTTTTATATGGCAGTCCTTTTGTTCCCTCTGGGTATCAGTCACTTACTGGTACTTTTCGAGAGCATCTCCTCAACCTATTGAACAAGGGTTATTAACTAGTTATAACGGAACTAAGCCATTGAGGGTAGAAGATATTCTTATGATGTCAGGTACTATTCCTAATCCGCAACCTCAAGGTGGCCAATTACCGCCTGGGGGGCAGCCTCAAGGTCCTCAATTATCGCTTGGGGGGCAACCTCAAGGTACCCAATTACCACCTGGGGGGCAACCTCAAGGACAGTACATACCTACGGGATAGTACATTCCTCAAGGTCAACCCCAGACTCAGTATGTACCTCAAGGTCAACCCCAGTATCAATATGTACCTCATGGTCAACCCCAGTATCAGTACGTGCCTCAAGGCTATTAACCTCAAGGTCAGTACCCAACCCAAGGTTTCCAACCACCTTCTGGTCAGTCATTTGTCCAAGGAACTGGAAATGTACCTTTGAATTATCAACCCTACCCTCAACCCGGTTATGGTCCTCAATATGCTCAACCTTTTATGGGTCCGTACCCCAGAATGAACTTAGTGTGGGATCCATCTCAAACACAACAGATCTTGCAACCGAATGTGTAGTTGTCATCTCAATCTGGACAACCCTTTGTTTCTAGTTCAACCCAGCAACCTGTCCAGTCTACTATTCAAACTTCTGCACCTTCTGTAGTTTCTCAGCATGGGCCTAGTACGCCTCGTACTCCGCCTCAAACGACTTCTGCAACTGCTGCAACATCTGTTCAATCTACCCCACCTACTTTCGGAGTATCTATAGCTCCAGTTTCTACTGTTCCTGTATCAACTCCTCAAGCATCTTTACCTCAGTATGGACCCACAATTCAGACTTCGGTTCAAATGCCTATAGGACAACCTGGTCCAAGTACGATTGTCACAAGTCAACATCAATTTACTTATCAACTGTACCAAGGACAGTACCAATTCGGTCCTGCTGTGCAGCAGCCAGTCTATCAGTATCAACTGTACCCTGGATATACATATCAACAACCTCAACAACCCCAGTATGGTCCGGTTAATCCTGGTTTTCCGGGAGGATATAATATCCCAAATGCAATTCCAATTCCTAGTTATCTTGGATATCTTCCTCCTGGGGCTGGTCTCATGACCTAGGGTTTCAGGGACCCTAATCGTCAGTTACCGTTCATTGCAACTTTGGACTTGCCTGACTTGTTGCGCCTTACGAATGATCCAATTAACTATCATCCGTTTTGGCTGCCAATGCCGAATAAGTTGCCTAGTGATATTCCTAATTTTGAAGGCAAATCAGGAGAGGACTCGTCGAACCATGTGATGAATTATCACCTCTGGTGTGCGTCTAACTCCATTTCAGATGATTCAATCCATTTAAGGCTTTTTCAACGCACTCTAATTGATCTTGCGGCCAAGTGGTACATTGAGTTACCGCGAGCCACTTTTTATAACTTTAGTCAGTTAGCTACTTCATTTTTAACTCATTTTTAGTTACCAGTAAGACATGACAATGGCACGAAATTATTAACTTCATTAAAATAGTCAACGTCCACTTACATTTCAGATCACATTCATGAATGGAGACATCGACGACATTTAGTGAAAGTTTTTATCCCGGATCAAATCTTAGTTGAATGTTTTGTCAAATCTTTATTACCGAAAATCACTGAGGATGTAACTAAGGCAAGAGTCGTTACTGAAGAGCAAGTAATTGCTCAAGCTTAGTACCTTGACTTAGTTTATACGTAGTCAGGTACGTTACATGAGAAAATCCCCGACCTTCCTAAACAAAATCAAATAACTGCAGCTCCTTCAGGGTCTCAAGCTGCTGATGGTATGTTTGGTACGGTTAATACCAAAAGTAAGAAGAAATATTCCAAGAATTCTTCTCCTATCATAATTTTACCAGATTCCCTGACAAGAGATTCTTTCGTGGAAATTTCCGCCGATATTCATGTTGTAGAATCATCTATATCCAAATCAAAATCCAGCGGTAAAAAGAAAGGGAAAAAGAAAAATAAAACAGATAAAAATTCAAAAGGGAAACCAAAAAAATTGGAATCTACTGATGAGAAGCACAAACCTCATTATCCTTGTCTCATTTGTGACGAAGAACATTTTACAAGAGACTGCCCTCATCGCGCTGAGGTTGCTAAAATCGTCAAAGGTTCCCAAACGCCTGCTGTTTGAAGGATCCTTTTCCTAGTCAAGACAGTAAGATGATAGGTTCTTCCTCAAATGCCTCAGCAGAACCCATAATGATGATGTCCCATGTTAGGATTGTGACTCGATCACAAGATTATGGAAGTAAAAGTCCTGTTGGTGGTAAGGAAGCAGAATCTTCTAATTCAAACCCATAAACTTCAACTCCCGGTTCCGATCCACTACAGATCGAGAAACCTAACCCAGACTTAGTAATCAAACGCCCCGCCAAGGGTGTACTTCGAAAGTCATCTTTCAATCCACATGTGAGAGCGGCTCAGAACTATAACATTGTTAAAGATTTGGCTATTTCACCTTCAACAATGTCAGTTTTGGAGGTGTTGCAATCATGTCCAGCACAGCGTAAATTACTATTGTCGGCTATAGGAGCTGTTGACATTCAGGAATCGAGCCTTATAATTTTCGATCTAGAAAATAGTACACCTCGCTTACCTCATCAAATGGATTTCCAGATTCCATTGTTAGTAAAAAACAGACCTTGCTACAGGACTGTGATTGATGAGGGAGCCTCAACGTGTATTATGTCGATCCAGTGTTGGAGATCACTTGGTTCTCCTACACTTAACCATTCCCCGACGATTCTAAAGGCCTTTGATGGCCATGGGTTCCATCCTTTGGGAATTCTATAGGATTTACCTATAGGGGTTGAAGGTAAAAATGTTAATCTAGATGTGGAGGTGGTTGATTCCCCTTTAGATTACAACCTTCTCTTGGGTCGTAGTTGGTCTTACGCTATGACAGTTGTTGTTTCATCGGTCTTTCGACTTATAAAGTTCCCTCATAATGGAAAGATCGTAACTATAGACCAGCTAACTTACTTTTCATCCGACCCAGCCTCTTCTGAAAGTATTCAGCATGTCGGCAAAACAATTATCCCTTATAAGGATGTTGGAGTAGGACTAGTTAAAGATTCAAGTTTGCTAGGGACTTTTCCTTTTCCTCCTCTTAATGTATCACCTTCTATTGCAACCATTCATATGATTTCATCAGACACTATTGTTTATGATGATCCTTAGATCATACCTTCCGAATCTGAGATAGATTCATTTGGTGATGCTATGCCTTTGAGTCCATATGAAATTGCGCATCAGGCCGTGCAGTCATTTTCTGACCCTTCTTCAACTGAAATTCACTTAATGAATGTGGTCCATGAAGAATCACTTTCAACATCAAACTCAGATTCATTAACGTTTTCCGAACTTGTTCACACTGATGAGCAAATTTGTGAAATGCTGTGTGTTGATGATTTACCATGGGAAGATCTTCATCATAGATCTTCATTTTTAACTGAGATTGATTGCTTTGAAAATGATTTTTCATCTATTTTTACGACTGGTTATGTCAACGAACCTCAGAATCCAATGGAAAATCCTGATTCTGAGTTAAATTTGGGAAACATTTCTCGAACTATTCCTATTGACATTTCGGTTAATCTTGGAATTGTTGAAAGCATTCATATAGGCGCCTCTTGTACGGAATATGAAATTCAAACATATAAGGCCCTATTTCAAGAATTCCATGACATGTTTGCCTGGTCATATGAGGAAATGCCAGGAATTGACCCAGCAATTGTTGTTCATGAGATCAAAACTTACCCGGATGCTAAACCCATCCGGCAACGTTTGCGTCAGGTCCACCCACGAAAAGCTGCTGCTATTAAAGCAGAAGTTGAAAAATTACGTAAAGCAGGTTTCATTTATCCAATTCCATTAACGGATTGGGTATTGAATATTGTTCCCATTAACAAAAAGCAAGGAACAATAAGAATATGTATCGATTATAGGGATATTAATCGAGCCTGTCCAAAAGACAATTACCCAACTCCCTATATTGATCAAATCATTGATGATTGTGCCGACAGTGAAATATTCTCCTTCATGGATGGCTTTTCCAGATACAATCAAATAAATATTCTACCTGGTGATCAACCAAAAATGACTTTCATTTGTCGATGGGGGACATTTTCTTATTGTAAATTACCTTTTGGGCTCAATAATGCCAACGCAAATTTTCAAAGAGCCATTTCTTACGCGTTTCATGACATCAAACACATTGTGCAACCCTATCTCGATGATTTACCCGCTCATTCATTACATCGAGTCGATCATCTCATCCATTTACGAGCAATCTTTATGAGGTGTAGGCATTATCGAATTAGGTTGAATCCACACAAGTGTGTTTTCTGTATAGAAACGGGTTGGTTACTGGGGTTTGTTGTTTAGAAAGTTGGCATTCGCGTTGATCCCTCGAAGGTTGAAGCTATTGTCAAATTGCCTCCTCCTTCAAGTCTTCGCCAACTCCAAAGTTTGCAAGGGAAAGAAAACTTTTTACGTCGATTCATTCCTAACTACGCCGAGATCACAAAGGGTTTTACCTGGTTGTTGAAACATAATACTCCATTCTTTTGGGATGAGATAGCTGACAAATCTTTTGATGCACTAAAACACGCGTTGACCCATGCACCGTTATTGCATCCTCCCAACTACAACCAGGACTACTTCTTATATCTCGCTGCCTCCCATTCCACCATTGGAATGGTTTTAGTTCAGGAAGATGAATTTGGTAGTGAACATGTGATATATTACCTTAGTCGAACCTTAAATCCAACTGAGCTAAAATATTCACATGTGGAGAAATTGGCATTGGCAGCTGTTCAAGTTGTCCAACGTTTTCGTCATTACATTTTACAACGCAAAACTCTAGTAATTTCCGATTGCAACCCTATGATCTATATTTTGACCAAACAATTGCTAGGGGGCAAGTACTCCAAATGGATCGTGATCCTGCAGGAGTTCGACTTAGAATTTGAAAAGTCTAAGTCAAATAAATATATAGTTTTTGCGGAGTTGATGTGTGACTTCCCGCGTGCTGACACTGAAACTGTGGCGGAGGAGCCCATTGCGGGCGAATCCTTGTTTCTAATCAGCACTTTAGATCCATGGTATGGAGATATCATAGTCTAACTCCAAACCCAATCCCTTCGGCCAGAAATTTCAAGATCAGAACGTCAAAAAATACGATTCCAGTCCCAACAATTCAAAATTATTGGAGATACAATTTATCGTCATGGGGCGGACTCTATTTCCGATGTTGTTTAACTAATGAGGAAGCTGAAAGGGTTCTAAATGACTGTCACTCTGGAGCGTGTGGCGGTCATATTTCTGGGTTTGCCACAGCCCAAAAGATATTGCGCGCTGGCTATTTCTGGCCGTATTTGTTTAAATACTGTATTAACACGGTATGAAAATGCCACAACTGCCAAATTTTTTATTGAAAGATGTGCACTCCACCTGCTCCTCTCCACCCTATAATTCAGTTGGTCCTTTTGCGAAATGGGGTATCGATTTTATTACATGTAACCCTCACTCGGCCGGGGGGCATGCGTATATCATCCTTGCGGTAGATTATTTTACCAAGTGGGCCGAGGCGATGCCTACATTTGAGGCAGACGGTAAAACTGCTACGATTTTCGTGTTCAATCATATAATTGCTAGGTTAGGTGTTCCACAAGCGATTATCATTGATCATGGGCGTCATTTTCGAAACATTATGATGACCGAACTTACAGACCAACTTGGCTTGTGTCACAATAGTTCAACTCCATATTATCCACAGGCTAATGGTCTGGTTGAAGCAATCAACAAAGTTCTAGTCATCATGATCCGACGAATCATTGGGATTCATAGGTCGAATTGGCATAACATGCTATTTTCAGTGTTTTGGGCATATTGAACCTCAGTAAAAACGTCAACCGGTTTCACCCCTTTCCAACTAGTTTATCGTTTGGAAGTTGTGTTACCTATTGAATGCGAAATCCTGTCATTGCAAATGGCCATAGAATTACTTCCAGCCACTTCCGAAGAGGAAAAACATTTGTTATACTTGGCTCAACTAGATGAGAATTGAAGAGATGCTGCATTAGCAATCGAAACTCATGCCAAACGTATTAAAGCTCAGTATGATCGAAATGTTACCCCTCGTAGTTTTTTGGAAGGAGACCTAGTCTTATTGTACGATCAAGCAAATGATAAATTAAGCGCTAGAAAATTCGTACCCATGTGGCATGGTCCTTATGTTGTTAAGCAAAAGCTGACAAAAGGGGCCTATGAATTGGTAGACTTTGACGGGGTCTCTTTAGGTAAACCCAGAAATGGTATTTACCTGAAGAGGTGTTATGCTTAAATCTGGGTGTGGAGATTTTTAGTTAGGTTAGTTTTTTTTCTAGCTGGTGTGTTTCAGATTAAAAAGTGTGCTTATCTTAGAGAGTGTTTTTTGTCATTATTCCTGCTTATCTTGATTTTACTCTTGATATTGCAGATGTCGATGTCTCTCCAAACATACATTGGTTTTGTTGATGGTGCTTGTCGTAATGCACGAAATATTTCTTCTGCAGCATGGGTTATCTATTCGCCCTCTGATGAGTTGGTATCTATGCATGGGGTAAGCCTTGGTCAAATAGCGAACAACATTGCAGAGTATAGTGCAGTGATTGAGTTATTATCTGAATCCATCTCATTTGGGATTCGGAGTTTGATAGTGAGGTTAGATTCTGAACTCATTGTATTACAGCTTAATAGAGTATATGCCATTAGAAATCCAGTGTTATTGAGATTATTTTTGAGAGTTCGTCTCTTGGAATGTGAATTTGACTATATTGAATATCAGCATATTCCAAGATATTTAAATACATTAGCAGATGCAATTGCTTCTCGAATGTTAAGTAGACATTTGCAATAATCATACAAGTAAATTTAAAAACTTGTCATAACATGTTTTACAAGATAAGCCAGTAATAGTGATATAGTATAGCATAGAAGTGTGTCAAATATACATTATCTTCGATCATAGGTTGAAAAACACCTTATGGTCGACAAAAATGATACTACAAAAAGCAAAAAATGTCATATGAGTCTACAACAGACGATCATCCTATCACTGGTGATGATCACGATAAGAAACAACTGTACGGGCCACCCTACAAAGGAACCTCCTAAAAGGTCCTGGGACCCCAATCACATATCACTGTAGCCTAAGAGGAATATCATCTATGCTGGTCTCCGAAATGTCTGCTGTCAAACGCTCTAGATGACTCTCCAATTCGGCCAAGGTCTCTGTAGATTCGTCCTGTAGGGCTGGTGCTGATGTAGCTGACTGTTTCCTCTCATAGGGCCAGAGAGTGGCTGGTCGACGTGGACCTACATCTGCATTTGAAACTTTTACTATCAATTTTGGGATGAAAAAAAAATAAAAAAATATTAAATTAGAAAATGTTGAAAATAATTTTACCTCAGTCATCCCATTGCTCTCCTGGTGGAAGAGCCATGTCTGGGTCACCACGATAATCTACCCCAGTGTAAGGAAAGTCATGAATAGCAAAAAATTGGTTCTCCAACCAATGAAAATACTCAGGAGTAAATCGAAATTCTTCTGTTCCCTCCTCAGGATGACGGGCCATAACTGCAACCCAACACATCAATTTGGGCTCTCGGGGAAGTCCAGCTCCAACATTAAGATGTTGTGGGACCAACATTAGGACCCTCTCCAGACCAAAGCTCACAACTAAAGCACCATATCCAAAGGTCTTCATTTGTCCATTCTTTGCTCTAGTCAGTTGGTCTTTTATATTAGCCAACACAGCCTCGCACCAGTTGAAGATGGTGCCTCGAAAGCAGTCTACTACCATCCGCATTTGGGATCCAGTGGCTATATGTAGTGTTGCACTTTTGCAGAGCCTGGTAACAGTAAACACAATCACTTTGAGTTCAGGAAGGGAGATTTTTTTGATATCTATCCCTTTGTCTCTAGTTTGGTCGTTACAGAACTCTAGCCGGAGGCTATCGACAGACTGGCCACCTCGCCTAGTCCCGAATAGAGTCAAATGTTCACCTCTCTTAGGCAAACCAGTCAAAAAGTAAATGTCTTCCGGCTCCATTTCGAGCTGGTGGCCACCAATAAAGAAACACTGGTCCTGTATGTTCCACCTGTCTACCAGCCATTGCAAAAAGTCCACCTGGGCCCTCATGCCAGGTATGGCCCAGAATTTGTATAAACTGCATGCCTTCAATGCATCAATCGAAGGTTGATGATTAATCGTGGCGAGATCTACATCCTCGTGCTCCCGTTCCCACCAATCAAGCATGATGTATACCCTACATTCAATAAAAAGGCGGATTAGAATATCTAAAATCAAAATTTTTGGGTGGAATTTGAAAAATTTAGGTTTAAAAACCTTTGCTGCGGGGACCACACCCTCTCTGTTAGAGACAGTGCATGGGTCCGCACTTTGCCTTTACGGTAGGTGCGGACCCCTGACTTTTTTCCTTTTACGAAAAAGTCGGGGTCCGCAGGTTTCCTATGCTATGCCTGTGGACCCCCGCGCACGGGTTTTTAACCTAGAAATTTCGTAAAAAACAAAATAAAGCCCTAAAACCAATTTTCAAACGGATGAAATGAAAGAGTATGACGATGTGGATTACCTGGAGGAGACAGCGTTCGATTCCAATGGACGGATTTTTCGCAATCTTCATGGGAAGTTTCTGACCAAAAGCTCTCTTTTCTCACTCTGAAGTCAAACGATAAAAATGAATTTACAAAAGACCTTTTTATAAGTTTTTTTGAATAAATGAGTTTTTAATTTGTTTATTTTTCACTTTAAAGAGGTAACTTTTGAAGCGTTTTTATTCATTTTAAACAGGTATGAGTAATGTTTGATTTTTTGTGCAGGATAACAGATTTTTTAGGCAAAATTGGTCATTTTTGACAAAAAACATTAGAGTCACCTTTAAGCTCTTTTCTGACTCCTAAAATATGAAAAGATTGCCGAGTTTTTCTTTTTAAGCTCATTAAGACGGAACTAAAGAGACAGTCCACTTACAGCCCTTTTCTGACCATAAAAACATGAAAAGATTGCTGGATTTTTGTCGTTTCAAATTCGATATTGGTTATAAAACGACGTGTCATTGGTCGCTTTTTTACTTTTTCAGATCAGAGGCACTAATTATGAAAAGTACTCCTTGGTCGTAATGATCAAGCGGTTCTCTCAAGTATTATTTTATACTTTTTCGGGCTTGGGAGACACAAATTTATGAAAAAGGACAACCATGGAGTTTTCTTAAGTTTTCAGACTCTCTAAAATTGAAAAACGCCAAGTTTCTCATATACTGGACTCGTTAAAATTTAAGAGTAAAGGACCTGTTCAATTACAAAGAGGAACATACCACTCCTTCTTAGGGTTCGAATTTAAACTAAGTTGGAATCATCTGAAGGATGAGCTTATAATCAAGCAAATGTTATCCTCCTCAAGCTTGTTAAAAATAAAGAGGTACTTGCCAGAAATGGTGGGGGAAAAGAGAGAAAGATGAGCCTGTTCGTCATACTTTGTAACCACTCTTGAACACGACACTTTTTATTCACCTGGGTTGGGAAATCCTTTGCCTAACAGTTGATCAAACCATATTGAAAGTCTTCAGCCGGTTTCTGGGTATTAACTTTGGGACAATTGTCACAAAACCATCTGCTATGTCGTTATGTGTTCAAGAGGTCAGTGCATATAAACCATTCATCTGCAAAATATTTGTCATCCATCTTAACCATGCCTGAGTCAGCTCTTGCAACTAGATTTCTTCAAACTTGATCTATGATTTCGTGTTGTGGGCTTGCCTACGACGGATTGCTTTCTATTGACTTCAGCTCATTATCTAGAAAGATGATCTAGAAATCGTCAGTACCTTGGGATCTGCATGCCTCAATGGTACGTTTCTCGCCTTTGACGATAGGTTGCATCATTGACCTTCAATCAAAGGATTCCGTGACATGTTCGACATCAACACATCTATTCACATCTTATGGATTGTACTAAGTACTTTGAGAGCCATTGACATTACTGGTGGTTTCTCTCACACTTGTTAACAATTTACATCATTGACTGGTAATCAAGTGGTTTCTACCATGTTTGACTTCGACACATTCACTCACATGGATAGAATCATACTATTTTGGGAAGTAGAAATCAAGACCCTGTATCTAGCTTCCACCATCCAGGCTGCGAGGAATTTTGTATTCATTATACAGTAGACTATTCATTAGCAGATGGTTGCATCCATACTGTGTCTACATGTGTCTATACTTGTGATGTATTACAAGATCATTCCTATATCAGAGCAGTAGTTAGTTTTCTAGTCCGTTTTGATATGAGTATGGGAATGCCTACCTCAGCGATGATATGATCTCATATATATATTTTGTATTGAATGTTTTTACAGGTTCCAACCGAGCTCTCCACAAGATGATCCTCAAAATGATAAAGTACTTCACTCTTCTTAGATGATAAATGAAATCTTCATCTACTACAGACTTCGAAATTTAGGGGGCAATCTGTTACACAAAATATTGTCACTATGACTATTTGCAGTTAGTATGGGTCTATCATCATTCATACTATCCTCCTTAGCAAGTCTCAAACCTCAGCTCTTCATGTCAAGCTTTAAAAATGAGAGAAAGACTTTGAAAATCAATAAAGCTCTGGTTCCGCACTTTCTCTTACTGTTACCTGTGGTCCCGCACCCCATGGTCGTGTTACCTGTGGACTTGCCCGCTCTGTCTCTAAAGGAGTGGGTGCGGACCCCTATGAAAGTAAAAAAGGTGCAAGTTTATTCTTAAAACATCACTTGTGGTTAATTCTGGATGATTCTAGAAGGAATTTTGACGTGGATGTTTCGCTCCTAGGTGGTTCATGCATCCCAAAACTAAAGGAGCTAATCCCTTGATGAGAGGAGCTTATCCCTTTGAAGGAGGGCTTTATCCCTTTGAAGGTGGACCTAGTAACTTCCCTCCATTGCACTATAAATTAAGGCATTAGGCTGGTTGCTAGAGAGGTTAGAAGCTGAACATTTTTTAGGATAAATGCTGTTGGAATTGAGACTTCCTAGTTAAGCTTGTGAGGAGAGATTACATATCTTTTGGCTTCATTGGGAAGAGAGTGAAACTTGTCAAAGTAGAGGAGATTCTTGCTGGACCCTGGGAGGAGCTTGTACAACATCAAGGCACCAAGGTCGTAAAGTTCTTCTTTGATTAAAGTTAATACAATCATATTCATTTTTCTAATCAAATTGTCTTATATAGTTTGTTTCATGAATTCCTTCATCATCATGATAAATATGCTTTATTATATTGACTTTTCAGGTGCTATTTAATGTGTGTGCTTTTTTTTGTTTGCAGATTCTTTACAAGGGAGCTCATTTGGATCAACGGAGCATGGCTTCCACAAACTTGCACTGGACCCAAGGTAGGCCTAAAACACTTGTTTGCCTTTACTTATAAATTGCATATTTAGAGAAAGATATAATTTGTTTGGTTTGCTTGCCGCTAGATATCATTAGATACTAGGGAGGTCGATCTTGTCTGCAAGAATGACTTATCTAGCTGATAGTTGGAGCACAATAGGGTATGTGTTTATTGTAGGTGGAACAACTGTCAGTTGGGTTTCAAAAATCCAAAGTTTTGTTGTACTTTTAGCAACAGAAGCAGAGTATGTTGCTGCTACAGAGGCTAGTAAAGAAATGATTTGGTTACAAAGGTTTCTGGATGAATTAGGCAAGAAGCAGGAGTTGGGCAGGTTATACAGTGACAACCAGAGTGCCATACATCTTGCAAAGAACTCTCCATTTCATTCAGAGACTAAACATATACAGCTCAAGTACCATTTCATACGGTCAACATTGGAAGATGGATAGTTGAAGCTAGAAATGATACACACTAGCCAGAATCCTGCAGATATGTTAACAAAAGTTGTAACTAGGGAGAAACTGAGAATCTGTTCAGTCTCAATTGGTCTTCAAGTATGATGAAGAAGATGAGAAATAGCCAGGTCCAAAGTGGAGTTATTGTCTAGCAAATGAAGCAGCGGTGGAGTTGCTATAATCAGTCTCCAAGTGGGAGATTGTTGGGTGTGGAGCCTGATTGTCTTCTATATTCAAAGGTTTCAGCTGGATGTATACCCTAGGAATATTGTACACCCCTCTACGTGATGGGGTATGGGGGACAGAGATCCCCTGGCGGTGGTTCGGGGGCAGTGCCCCTGAAGCTAAAAAATAGATGTAAAATTGCCTTGTAAAAGTCTAGTAATTTCTAGTCAATTTGGGTTGTTCATTAGGCAGATGATCTGACGATAGAAGTTATGTTTAATTTAGGGTTTTTTGCCCTAGAAGGTAACCCCTCACTATATATGAGAGAATTGTATTGTGTCTATGTGTATCTGTATTCTGAGTGAGGAAGAGATAGGAGATTGAAAGTGAAGAGGGTGTTACAACAGATCTACTGTAGGTTGTATCTCTTTAGTTTGCTCGATAATATAAAAGGAAGGATTAGTTGTTTCTCTGTGGACGTAGCCCAAATTGGGTGAACCACGTATATTTGTGTCTCTCTTGTTTTATGTGTTTTCTGTGTTTATATTTTTACAATATTTTATGTGTTCCATTGCTCCGTAATATATAATTTTCGAACACGTGACTCGTCCTGAGTCACTCAGTTACTGTGGTGATCCTTACACGAAGTCTATTCAACTATGCATGTGTGTCATGAAGGTACGTAACTCCCTAAGCTACTATTGTTTGGATCTGCTTTTGCTTTAGAATCATCTGCATCTGACTTGGTTCTCTACTTGGATGTCGGCTTCTAGTACCTGTGTTTATAGTCCCAAACCTCTGTCTGGCTTGTCGAGTCGCAAAGACTGTGCTTTGGTAGATTAGTCAGATAGGCGGCCCACCCATGTAGGGCTTCAGGCGACTGCCATTTACTCTTCCTAGGAAGGGCTCTTTATTAAGTTTGACTAGCTGGACGCACTACCAACTGTGACCTCCTTTACCACATATGGTCCCAACCAATGCATTTTGAATTTTCCAGGAAATTTTCGAACATGCTGTCATACAAAAACACTAAATCATTTACCTTGAATGTGCACACCTTGATATGATGATCGTGCCAATCTTTCTTAAGTTGTTTCTGTACCTGTTGATGGAATCCCGCCAAAAACCATTCTTCCTCAATTTCTTCCAATTGTGTGAGCCTCTCTTCAAAGGCTTCATGGTCTAGCATGCCTGTCATTGTTGTTATTGGCAAACTGGGTACGATGTGTTCCATTGGCATGACTGCTTCCGTGCCATAGACTAACCTGAAAGGTGTCTGACCTGTCAATTTCTTGCATGTGGTTCTGTATGCCCATAATATGGCAGGTATGCGCAAGTCCTAGTCATTTCGCTGCGTGTTACATACTTTGGTCAGTGCAGTCTCCATAATCTTGTTGAATGCTTCTACTGTCCCATTAGCTTGCGGATGGTATGACGTACTTTGCTGATGATACACCTGGAACTCCTCGGTGAGTGCACTAATAGTTTCATTTAGGAAGTGCGTTCTGTAGTCACTCATTAAAATTTTTGGGCATCCAAACCATGTCAACATGTTGTCGAACAAAAATTTCACAATTTTGGCAGTTGTGCAGTCCTTAACTGGCTATGCTTCCGCCCATCGAGTCAAGTACTCTGTTGCGGTGATGATGTAGTGTGCACCTGTCTTCCCTTGCAGTTTGATTGGTCCCACAAAGTCTATTGCCCATTTTTCGAATGGTTGTAGCATCATCTATGGATTGAGTGGCATCTCATCCCTTCGTGAAGGTTTCCCAGTTCGTTAACATACGTCACAGGTCCGATAGTATTCCTTCGAATCTTGATGTAGGGTTGGCCACCATAGCCCAGTGAAAATAATCTTTTGTGTCGTCACCCATCCTGCATAGTGTCCTCCTACAGCCCCCTCATGTGCTTCCGCGAGGATCTATCCTTGTTCAAATTTAGGTACATATCTTCGCAATATCTCATTGTTCCCCATTTTGTAAAGGTGCCCCACAATGACAGAAAAGTCTACCATGCGTACCACCAATTCCTTCTTCTGCTGGACTGAATATTCCTGTGGCATAGTCCCTGTGGCTAAGAAATGGATTATATCTTTGAAGTGGCCGTCCACGACACGCATTGCAAGGAGCTATGCATTAGGTAGTCCATCCTCCAAATTTGTTAGCTCCTCGTTGGTCTCAATTTGTGATAGGTGATTTGTTCCTGCATTTAGGTGTCCCGGCTTTACGATAACCTCGAATTCATATTCTTGAAACAGTAACAGCCATTTGCATATGCGCCCCCCCAACATAGGCTTGGTCACAAGGTATTTCAACATGGAATGATCGGTATACATATTGAAGTGCCCTCCAAGTAGATAGTGGTGGTATTTCTAGAGTGCGTATACCATTTCCAATCCTTCGCCGTCAGTAGTAGAATAGTTATTTTTGGCTTTGTACAGTCGCTAACTCGTGAACGTGATTGGGTGATCCATGCCTTCTTGCGTAAGTACAATGCCCATTGCGATACACGACGCATCAACATGTACATGAAATTCGATGTCCCATTTTGGGAAGACCAAAATGGGAACAGATGCCATTTTTTCCTTGAGAACATCCAAAATTTTCTTACAATCATCATTCCAACAATATGTAGCGTCCTTTTCAATAATTGTTCCATTGGTGCTGTGATTTGTGCATAGCTCTTAATAAACTTTCTATAGTAACCAGTGTGCCCCAACGTGGCACGTAGTTGTTTGACACTTCGCAGTGCTTCCAGATTGAGAATAACAGTAATCTTCGTAGGGTCCACCATTAGGCCTTGTTTATAGACCACATGGCCGAGCAGATTTCCAAAGGGGACTAGGAAGGTGCACTTCTTAAGATTCAACACAATCTGGTGTCATCGGCAAGTATCCAACATCAACCGTAAGCTCGCTATATGGTGTTTAACTAACCTGAATATAGTCCAATCATCCAGATAGACCTCCAAGAACATGTGGATGTATTATTTGAACATGACCACCACTACACGCGAAAATATCGCTAGCACGTTCTTGAGTCCAAAGCGCATAACGGTGTATTGAAAACAACTCCATTTGGTTGCAAAGGTTGTCTTGCTCCTATCTTTCAGCACGATCTTGATCAATGGTACCCTGAGAAGCCATTTGTGAATGAGTAAGATTCCTGTCCACCAACATTCTTCAATACTTCATCTGTAAACAGTGTTGGGAATGGATCGTGAACATAGGCATCATTAAGCTTTCTAAGGTCCATGCAGATTCTAATTTCTCCCTTCTGTTTTTTCTCCTATACTACCATAGGACTCACCCAGTCAGATTCTTCCACTGGTTCAATAATTCTGGCTGACAGCATTTTGTCTAATTCTTCATGACCCTTTTTCTTTATACTTCAGATTCAAATGGTAAGGTCGTTGTTTAACTGGCTTCGCATCCGGTTTTAGAGTTATCTTCATCATCCCTAAATCGCCAATGATCCCCTTTAAGTCCATGATTTTGGTCAGGAACAAATCTTGATATTCGCAGAGTAACTCGATGACCTTATCTACCATAGCATTGCCCTAGTAGTCCCCAAGCATCGCGTACTTTGGTTCCGTGTCTATACCAATGTTTACCTACTTTATTTTTAGCGGCGCATTGATGTCGGGGTCCTCAATTGATGGTCCTTGAACTTCGCGGCACCCTTCAATTTCTGGAATATTGATGTTTCGGGGGTTGTCATAATCCTCTTCTACTTGTACATTATAACATTCTAGGGCATGGCTTAACTAGGTTTCCCATGCTGGCTGAACCACTTCCCATGGTTCCTGTGGTATTTTGAAGATGGCGGCTTTCATGGCTTGTAGCGCGTCGTCAATGGTATCCTACTGTTGGGACTCAGAAATGTCATATTTTCATCCACCTTTTTCCTTACATTTCATCATCCCATTAACCTGTTATCATATCACTTTCCTACATACACTTGGGTTTCACCTTCTTATTTTCCAATTTTATTCATTTTTGTATTATAAGTGAATTTACGATTAATTATTAGAAAATGTACATATTTTTATATATCTCAAGAATATGTGAGTTTTGTTATGTGTAGGAAACATGTCTCCTCCACCATATCAAGGAGATAATTATGCAAGCCTTTTTCTACGGAGAAAATCATGGAGGCATATCGAGAAAATCATGGAGGCATATCTTATCAAGGAGAAAATCATGGAGGCATATCTTATCCTAAGGAGAAAATCATGGAGACATATCTTACCCAAGATAGTTGAGAGATTTGTGGGATCATGGTTGAGAGATTTGTGCGATGATATCTTGTAATAATGGGAAACTAGTTGAGAGTGCTTGAGAGAATATTTGAATGTAATTATGGAAAGGTTATCTTCCTCATGTATATAAGAGAGTGCTCTCTCTTCATTGTGATAATGAATAATGAATAATAGAGAATGGAGATTAACTTTGACTCTTTCTTGATTTGTAATTTAGTTATTGTAATATAGTTTGACATAGTTTTATTGTCATGAGCTCATATCTGTTGTTTGCCATTCACTTCTTCACATGTTGTATTTATTTTCCTTCATGCAATTTCATGCTTTCCTAGTCAGTGTTTCAATGCTTTAATTTGATTTCAGTAATTTAGATTAGATTAGATTAGATTAGTTCCACTTCAGTCCTGCATATACAGTTCATGTGTCTCGTAAGTCTACGGACCTCGGATTGATAAATTAAATAGTTGGGTAAGTACTACAACGGAATTAAACGAACATAGTTTCGCCCAACATTTTGGCGCCGTTGCTGGGGAGGCACGATGGATTGAAGTTTAGTTTGATTTTTCTACAAGTGTGTTTAGACATGTTCCTAACTCCGAGGTGTTAAATGCGATAAGACGTGGGGAACAGCCTACGCATCGCATTCGAGATACCGTAATGGGCTCGACCTCTTATGGATCAGGGCATGTAGGGTGTGTTTACATTTATGCAAGTGTGAATTTTGATTTCTGCAGGTGTGTTTGATTTTCGCAACTGTGAAGAATGTGTGATGAATTCATGGTTCATGGTTATAATTGAAGCATTCAATTACTCAATTAATGAACAGCCCTTGTAAGAGGTTTTAATTGAGTATTGAATTCAAGATTATTTCTATGATCCCTTTTGTTTTTAATTCAATTTTTAGTGTGCTGATTTTTTTTTTTTTGTTTCTTTTCAACATGACTTAACAATGAGTTTCAGCTTGGAACTACTCACTCAAATCCTAGCAGAAGTCGGGATCTCTTCTTCCTTGGAAGAGGAGATCTTGACAAGAATTAAAGGTTCAACTACTCCCCAAGAAATAAATGAAGACTCAACGTCTGAAGAATCCTGCGTATCTGATGGCGAACAACCATTCAAACAGGAGATCAAGGAAGAAGAGCAACAAATTGGAGAAGAAGAACAAAAGTTACAGCATGATCGGAGTGAGAGTAACTGTGCTTATCAAAGCTTCATCGAACAATGGTTCCAGGTAAGTATTAGATTAGATTCATTGTTTAATTTTTTAGTTGACTTGCAGGTACAACAACTAGATTCATTCACTGTCAAATATTTTCATCCATCATTTGAGAACTTGCTACTGAATCTATTGTTGTCACTGCTATGTGAATGGCTTCATTGGAAGTTTAACTACACATAACTAATTTGTAAATTCTAATTAGTATAGAGTAGGTAGACTTTCAGTTTTAGTTTTTGCTTTCATTTTTAGTTTTGCTTTTACTTAGAATAAGTATGCTCTCCTCCTACGTCTTTGTACGATCTCGAGGATCAGAAAATAGGTTTCAGTTTTGCCTAGAATAAGTATGCTCTCCTCCTGCGTCTTTGTACGATCTTGAGGATCAGAAAATAGGGATGATTTCAGGAATAAATAAATGTTTTGCAATATGCTTCATCGAAAATATCTTTCAATATGCAAATTTTTGTGTCCATTTGTTAAAAAGAAAATTTCAAACTAACCATTTTTGTTTTTAAAAGATAGGATTAATTTCATTTTATAAACTGTTAATAATAACAAAATAAAATAAAATAATAATAAAAAAAAAATTTCTTTGACTTCAGATGCACTGATGCTTGGCTCGCTGGTTGCAGTGCTCTTCATCTTGGTTGTACTGTATTTTGTTTTTATTCCCTGCTTTAAGTTCTTGGTTCTTAAATTCAGTTCTCATCCACCAAATCCAAAACCCAAGCCCAAGATGACAGGGATCCAATCGATGGGTTTTCCAGTTAAATGCATGAATATTATGGCAATGAACACCTTCTGATTCTGGTTAGTCAAGCCACAGGCTTGGCAAAGCTAATTGAATTTTGTTGGATTTAACAGGCCATCCATACGCAATCCCTGCAAACGTCAGTTTTCAAAAGCGGTTTGTGATCAAACCAGGACAAATTTAGAAAAAAGAAGACATGGGTTTTTTCCCTAATAGAATGAATTATAAAACCTAGAAATTGTTTGCTTAAATTCATCACGGTTTAAGAGGAAATCGTGGTTCTTCAGAGCCCTATTTTGCTAACTGCGTGAATAAAAACGGTTTTTTGAATTTTCATTGTGCTTTTCCACATTACATATTTCTGCTATCAGCAATCTTGGATCCTAAAACCCATTCAGGTTTCCACTTCAGCGTGATAAAGCCATATTGTCAAAATCTCATCTTCAATCCAAAAATTTGGTGGCACCCAACTTCTGCATGCTCTACCCATATGGCAAGGCACAACCTAATAACTTTCTCGTGTCACGGCCATCCCCTTACTCCGACCTGCAATGACCTGCAAACCATTCAATGGCCTCTGCAACAGCCATTTCCCGAGCGCTGCCCATGGTTGTAGCGTTCTCAGTCTCACAAAGTGATGTCCTCAAGCCCAAACAAGCACATGGCAGCCATTTGAAGGATTCTCGGATATACCTGCCACTATTGCAGCAGTTAAAAACCCAACATCGAAAATAGAGTATGATGAATCTAATCATGAGCGTTTTGCCCCTGGGGATCCCAGTAAGAGAGCATTCACCTACTTCGTTTTGACGGGTGGAAGATTTGTATATGCTTCCTTTATCCGGTTGCTGGTTTTGAAATTTATTTTGAGCATGTCTGCAAGTAAGGATGTTCTTGCAATGGCATCTCTTGAAGTGGATTTATCCAGTATTGAGGCTGGCAGTACTGTCACAGTCAAGTGGCGTGGAAAGCCTGTTTTCATTAGGAGACGTACAGAAGATGACATCCAGTTGGCAAACAGTGTGAATGTTAACTCTCTGCGTGATCCTCAACAAGATTCAGAAAGGGTTCAAAATCCAGAGTGGCTCGTTGTAATTGGTGTTTGTACCCACCTTGGTTGTGTTCCTTTGCCAAATGCTGGGGATTATGGAGGTTGGTTTTGTCCTTGTCACGGATCTCATTATGACATATCTGGCCGAATTAGGAAGGGTCCTGCACCTTATAACCTTGAGGTTCCAACATACCGATTCTTAGAGGATAATAAGATGTTAATTGGTTGATCTGCACATACGAAGCAAGTTATGTACGAATACACGGGATTATGCTACCAGATCATTTTTCTGTTGTGATCTTTGGAAGCTTTTTGCCACTGATTAAATCATACCATGCTGTTATTCTCAATAAATTTTTAGATACATCTTGTTTCTGTTATTCATTTTAAGAATATCTATTATTTTGGCAAGCTCGGTTTTTTCCATTGCCTATCCATCTCGGATCCTATTGATTTGTTATTTCCTACACAAAGTGCACTGATTGTTATAAGTTCTGTAAATAAAAAAAAAAAATAAATAAATAAATAAATAAAAAAAAAAACATAAAATAAAAAGAAAAAATAAATAATAATTGCCCTCATTCATTCATACACTCACTACTTGTTCCTTAACAAATACAATGCTTTTTCAAATGTTTTAAATGAATTTTTCTGCAAGCCACTAAAAACATTTTGAAAAAGTATTGCACCATCAATAAGTACATTGCATGGGGACATGCAATATTTCTAAGTTGGGGGGAAATAAAAGTATGTTGGACTTTTTGTGAATTTGTGGGCAAAAGTAGGATGTATATACTAACAGGTGAAATGAGATTGGTGTTATGTGTAGGACAACGAGAAGCTTATGTAGAAAGCTCAACATTCCAATGCAACACCCTTTTCATCCACAATTAGTGTAACTTCGAAAAATAATTAAAAAAAAAAAAAATGGACATTTTGTAAATTCTTGAAAATGCGCTAATTTGTTTTTGGAGTCACTTCATACAGGAATGATCGATGGAGATGGCACACGAAGATGACAATTTTTTTTATGCAGGAATGGTGCTAAGTTTTTCAAAGTATGCAAAGTGATTTTTCGAAATCACTATGAAACATGCATCATTGGACGCTTGAAGGAACTAATTCTTCACTGCACATATCATGACATTTTCCACTACACAACAATCCTTTTGCGTCATGATTACTTCCCTTTTTCCTTCCACATAGCTAGACCATCCTTGTGTTGCAGCCCATCTTCCATTTCCTTATCTTTCACAACTTCATGCACGCCTATTTTTCTGAATCGCATACATCCCTTTATCCTTTTCAGTTTATTTTTGCCTTCTAGTTTGCCTTCTGAATAAAACTCATTCCATTTCCATGATCACATTACCTTGATTTCCTAGCCATGCTGATCCACACTGCTTGTCCATGAGTTCTTTCCATTTATAGTCCTACCAAATCTTTTTGTACAAACTCGCGTTGATTGATGTGGGATTCCTTAAGGCCCACCTTTCAACAAGTCTTGCCCCATCGACATCAGCACCTTATCTGGGAAATAGACTAGAGTTCATTTTGAGTACCTAGAGGCTTGCATGCCTTAATGGCAAGCTCTCTCACTGGCGATCATGGGAATACATCAATGTCCCTTGATCTTCAGATCTTGCAAGTGGCTCGACCTCGACACATCCATTCGCACTTCGCAAGATGTACTCCGGTACCTTAGCACTCATTGACATCAATGGTGAGTTGCCTCGCATTGGTTAACGACATACATCAATGGCCGGTAATCCAATGATTTCTATTCATGCTCGACATCGACACATTCATTCGCATGTTTAGAATTGTACCATCGGGTTTGTAGCGGGTGAAGACTATACACTTTTTCATGACTCCCTCAGCAGTCACAGCAGCATGCATTCTGATCTATGAGAGTACCACAGTACCACTCTCAACATTTATCTTTTCCATGATTCAGCATCAGCAGTTCAGATTCCTTCATTCTCCAGGATCCAGTTACATCAGTCACATTTTCCATGATTCAACATCAGCAGTTCAGATTCCTTCATTCTCCAGGATCCAGTTACATCAGTCACATTTTCCTGATCCAGCAGCAGCAGCAGCTACATTCCTATTGCATACTTCATCATTCTTGGGTAAGTAGAGGTATGTTGTTTTCTAATCTTTAATCATGCAATTCCTTATATGCTAACTTGAATATTTTGGAAAATTCCCTCACCATGCTACATTTCCTTTCATGCGCCATGTTAAGTTGCATGCGGACATGCAACCAATTCAGTTGAGGGGGGGGGGAACTACATTCACTACATATTCACTTCCATGATTCCATTTCTTCACCACTATCACTCCATTTACCATTCACCAACATTTATTTTCCAATGATACTTTGTTGCACTTTGTTTCATACGCAATATTGGCATGCTTCATTAATATTACAAAAAGGGCTTTCTTATGCACGTTATGATTTCCAGTGAATGTTTACATTATTGAAGAAAAGAGAACAGAAAATGAAATGAATGTTGTTAACACAAGAACCAACATTCTTTGTATTCATGGTTGTCACACAAGAACCAACCATATTCATGGTTGTCACACAAGAACCAACCATAAGAAAATGTAAATTCTTACTAAATGTCTCTCACATATCCTGGAAACATTTAAGACATCATCATGTAAAGCCAAAGTTCAATATGCCAAATGTTCTTAAAAGATACCCATGCATGGTTGCATGAGGACATGCAACAAGTTCAGTTGGGGAGGATGTTGGGACTCAGAAATGTCATATTTTCATCCACCTTTTTCCTTACATTTCATCATCCCATTAACCTGTTATCATATCACTTTCCTACATACACTTGGGTTTCACCTTCTTATTTTCCAATTTTATTCATTTTTGTATTATAAGTGAATTTATGATTAATTATTAGAAAATGTACATATTTTTATATATCTCAAGAATATGTGAGTTTTGTTATGTGTAGGAAACATGTCTCCTCCACCATATCAAGGAGATAATTATGCAAGCCTTTTTCTACGGAGAAAATCATGGAGGCATATCGAGAAAATCATGGAGGCATATCTTATCAAGGAGAAAATCATGGAGGCATATCTTATCCTAAGGAGAAAATCATGGAGACATATCTTACCCAAGATAGTTGAGAGATTTGTGGGATCATGGTTGAGAGATTTGTGCGATGATATCTTGTAATAATGGGAAACTAGTTGAGAGTGCTTGAGAGAATATTTGAATGTAATTATGGAAAGGTTATCTTCCTCATGTATATAAGACAGTGCTCTCTCTTCATTGTGATAATGAATAATGAATAATAGAGAATGGAGATTAACTTTGACTCTTTCTTGATTTGTAATTTAGTTATTGTAATATAGTTTGACATAGTTTTATTGTCATGAGCTCATATCTGTTGTTTGCCATTCACTTCTTCACATGTTGTATTTATTTTCCTTCATGCAATTTCATGCTTTCCTAGTTAGTGTTTCAATGCTTTAATTTGATTTCAGTAATTTAGATTAGATTAGATTAGATTAGTTCCACTTCAGTCCTGCATATACAGTGCATGTGTCTCGTAAGTCTACGGACCTCGGATTGATAAATTAAATAGTTGGGTAAGTACTACAACGGAATTAAACGAACATAGTTTCGCCCAACACCTACCATCGGTCTTCAAATGTGAATGTTAGCAAAAATCCCCTACGCAAGACATCCCATTCACCTGTACCATGTCAGAGTTCTGTCTCGGTATACTAATTCATGGGTATGACATCCAGGGTATGATAGAATTAGTGTACCCATTCAACCTGAGCTTCTTCTCCATAGGCCTTGGTTCATTTTGCGAGGTGCGTGTGTGGGTCATTGCATCCATCGTATTTATCTACTAGCCATAGTTCTAGTTTCCCAAATCGTAGTCGCATCATCCTCCTGCAGCCACGCCAGTTTTCAAAATTTCCTTGATGTGTTCCCCACCAATGCATAGGTGTCACATGCAGCACCCACTTCAATGCATCAAACTGCTGTTGTTCCAGTACTGCGCTCTCAAACTTTCTCAAGAATTCATCCACCACTGTCAATCCATCATATGTTGGTAGATCTCAGGCCTAGGTTGTTATGCAACGTAGTGTTCTCATCATCATGTTGCAGTTTAGCATTGTTACTTCGTTCAACCGATTGTGCCAATGTTTGTCTTCTTCGTCTGAATCTGAGGTGCAGGAACTTGCACGCTCCCACGAGATCCTTCCATCTGCAGTTGGATTCACCCAATCCTGATCTCGCCCAGTTATCTTGTAGATACAGTCTAGCTCATCATCGCTTCCATCATCGCGCACGGGTTTAGTGTAGTGCACTCCTTCGGTTGGGTCTAGCAGAACTACTACACGTGGGAATTTTTCTTGAATATCATCTTCCGCTTCTTTAGATTGATGACTCCATTCATATCAATGGCCCAGTCTAGTCCTAGCAATGCGGGATAAGAATTGCTATCATCAACAATCTCTATCACTTCAAAGTATGTATGCATGCTCGTGCCTTCGATATCCACTGTTACCCCTTACAATCTCCCCATGGGAAAAAAATTTTGTTGGTTCACCATTCACAATTGAATGGGGGACCACTGTAACGTGGGCCTGCCCATGCGTTCCCACATCTGCTTTGGTAACACATTTGCGTCCAAACCTAGGTCTAGGATTACCTGATCCATTTAATATTTGCCAATCTGCGCCATCAATCTCATTTCCCTCCTAGTGTGCAATGCATGCTTTCCCAACTTCCAGACTACACGTAGTTCCCCTAATCCTGTGCACCTAGTTATCAACTCCTATAGTCCTTTAACCGCCTTATTATCATGCAACAATATCATGCATGTCTCTAAAAAGGTATTTAGCATAGAAGGATCCATCCATGTCTCTGGTTGATCCTTACTACCTGAAGTAGAGGCCTCTGTGAAGCTCTTCTTAGCTTCCATAAACGTCTCCTTTACACATTCCAAGTCAAACTTAGGTTCCTTTATAGGAGCCTTGCGAACCCATGTATCTTCCTTAGGCTGCTTCCCCTTATCTTCCCCTATAGTCGCGCCACTTCAAAGCACCATGTTCACGATGGGGTCTTCTTCACGCAGTTCAAACCTCATCATTTGGATATTCTGAGTCGGAGTAGGCTGTAGTACCCCTTTCTCGCGCATCGATATGATCAATGTAGGACAATCTACCATTTCATGATCAAACTGATCAAAGTATGAAGAAGATATTCTTGTTGGGTTGGTACAATCATGAGTGTAGTGCCATGGTCCTCCGCAATTGTAACAGATTAACTGTCTGCAGCCCCTTCCTGGCCCCATTCCTCCTCGTCCTCAACCTCGCCCTTGAAATCCACCGCGCGCCATTCCCGCTGTTGGGTCGAGGGCTTGCATTTCTATCTGCATTCGATAGGCTAGGGTCTGATCCATCATTAACTCATAGCTCTGACAAGTACGCTCATCGTGGCCCACTGATCTACAAAAATTACAAAACAGTTGTTGGGGAGTCTATGTATACTTCTGCAACAAATGATAGTTATTCATCATGTGCTTTCCTCCTATCTGACAGATCATGCACCAAAGCGTCGGTGCAACACTTGGCCCTGCTTATGCCTCTGGTCTCAATGGCATTGGGCCACCTCCTGCCAAGTAGTTCGTGAATACTAGATAGTGGTCTTTGTCATGGCCTTGGACTTTGCATTTTATGCACCACACTTCTTCACGTGCCTCAGGCCAGGGTGCCCTATCTTGCTTCAAGATCTGCCTTTCCATGCAGAGATTCTGAAGCTGCGAGTGGATCTGTCGAACTCCCAATCCTAGATCCTGTATTGGTGTTTCATGCAACCTCATTGCTATTTCCAATGCTTCTGCCTGGGTTGAAAGATTCTGCTGTGACAGCACTGTCCTCAGGTGTGGTGTTAAAGACACCACAAACCATAGGTGGTGTTGCGCATCCGTTAGCATCATATTAGCTTCGCGGATCGTACTCTTCATCCTCTGATCCACATCCCAGGGGGTATCGCCTGGAAGCATCGTGATCTCTTTAAATCCAATGATTGATTATGTCGCTGATTTCGGCCGACTAAATTATTTTTTTAGCGCATTCTAGATCTCCATTATTCCTACATTTGGGTGATCATTCAAGTGCTTGATATACCAATTCAACGCACGATCATGCAGTGTGCTCACCAATGTGGCCTTCTTAATGTTGTCATCTATGACCCCTTGTGCTTCCCACACTGCTCTTACCACGAACCAGAACTGGTTTGGATCCTCATTCCCTACTCCTTTGAATATGGGTAGCTTGATCGTGCTCTCCATGCTGAACTGTGGATTTGGTGGAGGCGGAGTGGGTGAATATGGAGGTGAAGTAGGTGAAGTGGGTGATAGCGTAAGTGGAGGTGATAACTGTGGAATGCACTGTCTTATCAAACTGACTACACTTCTCAGAGAAACCCGAGCGCACTCTTCCTCGCTCTCTCGCGAAGGTGAAATTAAAGCACTGTTTCCTAATCCCTTAGTACCTTTGTAGATCCTTCCGCTCTGTGTCATTCTACACATTAATGCATTCGCATCACTTGTTTTTCACATAACAGCATCTTAATCCAGGTATTCAGGGATTTAGTGTACCTACCTCATGGTCCCTTGAGAAAATTTCATACTGCTTTGCTATAGCTCACGGTCGTGTCTACCACGAACTCAATGATAAATCCCCCTATTATCTGATCGAGCCAATGGTCCACAGCTCATGCGATCTTATCTTCAGATGCCTCTAGTTTGAGCACTAACTCCAAAGTCCACACTATCGGTTGATCAAGCTTGTACCTTCCCTGGCTATCGGCTAGCCTCGCAATCCACTCGTACAGTTCAGAAGAGAAGTACACGAAGAAGATCTCATGGATTTCCATATATACGTAGCGATCCAGCCATCGTTTCTTGGATATCTGCAGAGTTATTTTTTCTTGTGTCATGAAATCGTGAAGTTTCTGATCCAACCACTCTTCAATTTCCTTCTTTGTGGGGTTCCAGTGTTCTAACATCAGACATCCGTTAGGCAGATCCTGATCCTGGCAACGGAACCATTTGTTGGCTTGTTGGGGCTTGACCCAGGTTCAGAAGTGATTTAGCCAAACAAATCTTGAAACTACCAGCCCTTTCGGCAACAGTTTGTGGTGCGTGGACTGAGGTCTCACCCGTGGTAGTATGGGAGGGTGTTGGAACCAAGTTTCCGCACCCTATGGATGTCTTGATGAAAGCTGGGAAGTTTGCGAACTGATCCTGCGTGCTTGTGTTACTCCGCACAGTTGTCTAACCTTCACGTAGCTCTATAAAGAGTGCGAAGAGGTGTTGTCTAGATCCCTTGTTCTTATTGTGTTATTATTATAGATCTGACTTAATTTTGTGGGCCCAATATTATCATCAATCATCCAACATTCATAACAAATGCACGTAATCGTAAACTGTAAAGAGATGCACAAAAATATAACAGAAGAATAAACACATAGATCTACAAGTAGATGCACAATATTTCAGAATCAACTTATCTTTTATTAAACCTCTGTTCAGTTACAATTCCAACTCCACCCTGAGCACTCAGCTGTAGGGGTCCACACACACAATGGAGGACTCTACCAAGCCTCTGCACACATAGCTACAATGCCTCTTCCTATTCCTACAACCCAAGGCTCGGACTTACAGACTCAGATCGAATTCCTTATTCAAAACCCATATCACTTAAGACCAAGACTAAGAACTGACTTCTACACTTAGAGCCTCGCTCTATTTACACATTCCCATGGTCTACAGACCATGGGTAGGCCAACATATTCTATATTAAATTACAATATTTTATGGTGGACAACCCTAGACTCTCGCTCTCCACACCCACATTTTGCGGGGTCTTTACATTATATTGACCATAACTCATGCTACAAGCCACAAAAACTTGCTATGGGGGGATCCGCTACCCAAATGAGCTAATGTGACACATCAAGGAAAGGGAAAATCAAGAGCACTCATCAACGAGAAGCATCTACAAAGTAGAAGCATCAAGCCTAGAAGTCTCAATTATTTCAAGGACAAGAATGGTTTACAATACATCATTCATCAATGAGGTTTAGAAAGCTAGTAGAAGAACCTTACATAAAGGAACCTACAAATAAGAGAAGATTGAAGCAAGACCTACATCAAGCTACAAGCCTTCAAGCAAATCTAATCATCTAGAAAATCCAATTGGAGAAAGAAACTTGAAGAATATCAAGATACAGGGAAGGCAATCCATAAAGTTCCCAAAGAGGAAGAAAATCCACTACATCTCAAAAATATATCAAGTACATGCCCCTTTTGAATATACATCAATGTCTTTTTGTAAGGAAAGTAATAAATTGGTAGCTACCAATAACTTTCTTGCATGGAAGAAGATGATTGATCTATTTCTCAGGGACAATGAACTCCTAGAACATGTCAAAGTGAATGTCACTATCTCTGCTAAGGAACAAACTCAAGCCTTAGCCAAGTACAATAAGGATGAGACAAGAGCTCAAAATATTCTGATAGAATCAAGCAAAGACTCTCTCATTCCGTATGTCTCCAAATTCAAGACATCAAAAGAAATTTATGATAAGCTAGCAGAGCTATTCTTGATATCCACAACTAGAGAAGTGATATCTCTGAGGAATGAATTATACAAGATGAAGATAACAAAGGAAGGAATAGCTCCCTACTTCATGAAAATCTCTAAAATGAGAGATCAACTTCAAGAGCTTGGGGAAGTCCCAAGAATATGGACACTACAAAAGGAATTGTCCTAAAATCAAGAAGGATAACAACGACAAAAGAAAGTGGGAAGAAGCTCACATAACTTAATAGATGAAAGAAGAAGGAAAGAAGAAAAATAAGGAATATGCTTTGAATCTCTACTATGACTGGGTCAAACTCTTTACTTCTAGACTTCTTTCAAAGTTTTGAGTAGGATAGGAGCATGCAAGAACAGATTAAAATTGCATGGCTAGAAACATCCTCTAAAATCTATAAGCATGATGTAGATAAAGTTCTAGATACTCATGAAGATATAGCATTTATGATAAGAACAAAAATGCATCAGTATAAATATCTTCTAGAATATAAGAGCATGGTAGATATAGCTCAAGATATTCATGTAGAAGAAGCATACCTAGTATAGGACCTCATCCACAATTAAAGAAAATTGATCATAAAAAGGAATCTTAGAAGACCTCCATCATCAAAAGAAAATAAACATTTTCAAGGAAAGGGTCTTTAAGATCCTATGATGGAATCTTCAAAAGAAGGTTCATGGACCAAAGCAGATGTCTCATTGGGAATCCCATTCATGGGATTTAATAAAAGGATGATATGTAGGAAAGCTAATATTAACCAAGAAGGGCCACACCAAGGAAAACCAAATGAAGCTAAGATGATCAAAGGAGAATCAAGATGAGGTATGTATGCATAAAAATTTAATCATGTTATCATTTGTATATTATTGAGTCATGGGTATAGTTCTATAACTTGATCAAGAATGAAAGAATCTCTTTCACCAAAAACATGCTAGAAGGCATGTACTACAATGCAATGAAGGTCTACAAAAGAATATGATCACATAAGGAGTATAAGATTGCTAACTACAAAGCAGGAAGAAATGTTGACTAGTCTAGAAAGAAAGAAATGAAGAAATGCTCTCACAAGAAGCATAATATGGTTGATCTATCTATCTATGAAGAAGAAAATGAAGAAAGAGATCAAGCAAGTGGAAGAACACCATGATCATTGAGAATCACTATCTGAAAAGATACTTTGAAGATATCTCTCAAAAAGAAGGCAGGACCACTCTCACAAACGAAGGACCCTTGAAACCTATGAAGGATTTGGAGATATAAAAGATGAAAATAATTGATTCTACTCTACGAATATGTCTTGATGAAGAAACCATCCAGCAAAAAGAAATGTTGAAGCAATATCAGGATGAAATCATGATGGCCTACTAGGTCAAAGCATGTAAACAAGCAAGTACAATGAAACATCCATGAGAAGAGTGTTATGAAGCATGAAATGATGATAAAGGAGTAGCCAAGATGACAAGAAAACTTGATGAATGACAAGAAAGGAACTTTCCACGAAGGAAGCATGACAACCCAAAAACGAAAGTGATCAATGAATGGTGCCCTACCTAGAAGAAGTCTGGACAAAGACTTCATGACATCAAAGAATTGAAGAAGATCAAGCAACTGAAGGACACCTGAAGAAGAAGTTGTTGATGAATGAAAGAGTCCCTATTTAAGAGGGAGATATGATAGGTCCCTGATCAAGAGGGAGTTTTGGATCACCCCTGATTACAAAGGAGTGACAATTGTGTTTTCCATTTCATGGGTCATGTAGTAGACCAGGACTAATAGCCATAAGTCTAAATGAAGGCCATGAATGGAAATGTAGACATAAGATAGAAACAACATTATTATCTTCACTTGGGAAGAAAGAATGGGAGGATTAGGTAATCATCTAGAATATGTTAGGTCCCTATAATACTAGTGATTCCCCAATTACTATTTTCGTTGTATCCCTTATTTTTATTGTTGTGCCCCTATTGTCCCCATATTGTTATTATTGTGCCCCATAGAATCCCACTATTATTATTTTTGTGCCTTTATATTATTATTGTTATGTCGGCTATGGTTTTATTGTGACCCATTAGACTCCTATATATAGAAAGGAGGTTTTGTCATTTGAATCATCTAAGAATTGTTCATTTCTGTAATGTAAAGGAGGTTGCCCCCTCCAAGAGGTTTATTTCTAAGGCATTGATATATCTTTTCTATCTTTTTGTGAGCTGGTTTCATAACATTTGGTATGAGAGCTTTGGATTCTAGGGTTTTACTGCTCCAAACAGGTAATAATGGAATTGTCACTATAACTTTTTTTCGGTGACGTTTCAGAAGCTAAAAAAGAAATCCATTTGAGACGAAATCTCGCTGAACCTCCGACCCAAATTTTAGATATTGTCTCGCTATATTTTGGGAGATCTCGCTGAACCTCCGACCCAAATTTTAGATATTGTCTCGCTATATTTTGGGAGATATAATCTGAGGAAGTTAGGTTTTTTTATATACCCCTGAATTACATTCCAAACAGGTAACCTTGGGAAAATCGTCATAACTTTCACTCTGAGCATAAGATTAAATTTTCGTAAGAAGTTACAGAAAGAGGACGGACTATAGTTTTTTGGGTATCATTTTCAGAACCTAAGGTTGAAACAGTGACCCATGGCACGTCATACAAGTTCACTCTACTGAACTAGTCTATACTCAGGTCATCGTGGGAGATTTGGCATAACTCTTCATTGGAGAATCCAATTGATGGGCCTCTAAATTAGACATAAATTAAGGCCCACTATTACAGATCCATTTAGGCACATCAACCCCAACTTACAGATCAGTACTATTTGATTCTGGGAAACTAGTATTCCTATATAATGCTAGCCCTCTAGGTTTGGCAGCTACCGTAGAAACAATAGTTTAAAGAAATTCAACTATTTCTTCTATGTGTAACAGATAAGATAAAGTCAATGGAACCAACCTGGAACTTCCTCTTGATCCCTTACTTGATCTCTCTCCCCTTCGACAGAACCCACAACTCCTCTTTGTACTTACTATGATTGGAGAGTACCTGCATAAGTACAGCAACAGAAAACTATCAAAGCATCACGATCTATTACAACATAAACATTACAGAATCAGATATGTAATGAACAAATGATAGCATTCACAAATGATAACATTCACAATTGCACAATCATATGGAAGAAAACTCGAATAACTTTATTAATAGAAGAGAGAATTACAACCCAGTTGTTTGATCCAGCATCATCCTCCCAGCTTCAATCCCTCTTCACCTCATGAAATATCAAGATCACTCCAACAATACAATATTATTTCCTTAGTTACAAACTATCATCACTTACTTGCAATTCACAACATTCCAGCGTCTGGATCTATTGAATGATGGATCCATTTATAGATGTTTGCAAGGGTATGAGTCATCCATGGGGTTTGATTAGTGTCATTCCACTTGTTACACTTGGTTCCATAAGAGAATAGATAACTGAAGTTTAGATCTCTTACTCATCCTTGGGTGAATTCAGAGAGGCAAGTGGCAAAGGGGAAGTTTCTAGAAGATTCTAAGAGCATCCACTTAGAAAACTATCCAAAACATTTGTCCATCCTCGCCCATCGCACCCTATAGAAGGCCTAATTAGTATGCATCACACCCTGGCAGTGGAGCAGTCAGTATGCTTCACACTTTTCCAGTGGATCAGTCAGTATGGTCCACTTTAGGCTATTTCTGGATGGTTTCTCAGATGGAGCTTTTGGGGAATGATGTATTTAGATGATTATGTTCCTTTAGGGTATGAAACAACCCTTTTATGGGTTGATGAGCCCTAGTTTATTGACACATAAGTTTGGGGTTGATGTGCCCAAATATGTCTATAACAGTTGCCCCCTAAAGCATGAAGTCATAAATATTAATGTCGGGTGAAATGCTTTATCATGAGGATCCGAAGTTTTGAAACTGGAAGGTGACTTGCATAAGTTACAATACAATACATCATCATAATATAATTTAATGATCTAGTTGAGGGAGGCATTCCCATGCTCAGCTTTATAAATTTCATTTCATGTACATAGATCAGATAGTCATCTGTAGATATAGACTAGTGATTCTTGAGATATAGAGTCACCATCCATGGTTAGGATGACCATCTGTATAGAGCCTTTGTGCATTTTATTTTTTTATATCCCTGAATATATCGTAGCCTGGATGGATGAAACTAGATCCGGGGTCTTCAAACTCATTCAATCTCCGCTCAATGTACAAGTCAATCCATGCGAAAAGATGTTCTGAAGTCAAACATGGAAAGACATCACCTGATTACCATCCAATGATGTGAGCTGTTAATAGACGCGAGAGGAATCACCGGTAATGATAATGACCCTCAAGGTACTATAGTAAAATTCACGTGGTGTGAATATATGATCCTATGTCGAACACCACGCAAAATCTTTCGGTCGAAGGCCATTGATGTTAACTCGTCGCCGGAAGAGAGAAACTTGCCATTGATATATGGAAGCTTCAAAGCACTGAAAGGGTTGTTTCTAAGTCAACTTCTTGGATAATGATTTGATGTCAAAAAGAAGTGAATCATCATAGAAGGGCCTTCATGCATCCCACATCTATGATGTGAAACGAAACAAATGATTTCTGGAGGTGAAAAATGAACTGACGACACAAGGTTCAGGAATGGCGGTCATGAAAAAAATGAAAGTTGGAGGTATTGTAGTGGATGAGACATTAATTTGATGGTGGTTTCTCAATTGAATGACTTCTCTTGAACATATCGGCGACATTGAGATGAATTGGTAGCGTTAACCCCAAAAGATGGTTGGTGTGAAAGACCAATGGTGAGATAACTGGTGAACAGAATAACCCATCCCAACTCAATCATGGAGATGAAGTGAAAGTGTCATGTTTAAGAGTGACCTGCTACCATAAATTTTTTTCAAGTTTTATTCCCTTTTTCCCCAGTCATTGCTGACCAGTACCTCTTTATTTTTGTCAAGCTTGAGGAGGATAACATATGCTTGTTCTATAATTTGACCTTCGAGCAAACTTGTCACTATGTTTTAACGGTTCTAGCGACAGTGAAACTCGGCCTCATCTAGAATCGACAAGTTTGTCGCTATTGTTTTAATGAGTTTAACGACAAGGATAACTCGGTCCTTTACATGTTTAGAGAGTTTGAAAAGGGATGAAAAGGAAACTCCATAAGTTCTTTTTCAGAAAATAATGCCTTAGGTCCAAAAAAGGATAAAATAATGCGAAAGGGATGAAATTTCTGATCACTTTAATGAGATGAAAATGACAAGTGCTCGACAATGTTTTCATATTTAACAAGTTTTAAAAGGGTTTAAAGAGGACTCTTGACATTTCCAATCACTTTAACGAGCTAAAAATGACAAGCGCTTGAATTTTTTGTAAGATAATCCCTCGAGTTCGAAAAGTGTAGAATGATACAGGAGGGTTGACTTTTCCAATCACTTTAACGAGCTGGAAAGGCTGGCACTCGACAATATTTTCATGTTTAACGAGTCTAAAAAGGGTTTAACGGAGACTCGATATTTGAGGAACGAGTGGTGTCTAAGATAGCAACTAGTTCTGGTGAATTTGGAACTTCTCAAAACATGTTGAATTATGTGAAGGGGTTGGTTACGAAGACCACTCATTGCAACTGTTCCTCAAAAGGGTAAAACAACCAAATGAGAGCGTATGATTGGCCAAAGAGATGGTGGTGATGGGAGGTGCACAACCAAGGTTTCTAATGCTGACAAAATGGCAATCACAAAGGTTAATTTCTGAGAATGGGTACATTTTTTGACAAGCAGGAACCATGGGGGAGCTATGCTTGGATGGGTTCATTTTTTGACAAGATTGAACCATGGCGAAACTATGCTTGGACTTAGTTTCAATTTTTTACAAGCTTAAAATGGAAAGATATGCCTGAATTCAGTTTTTTATTTTCTTTTTTTTTTTATATAAGCTTGAAATGACAAAACTAAAAATTGCAAAAAATGGAAAAACTAAAAACTAAAAATGAAACTGAAAATGAAAATTTGAAAAATGGGTTCATTTTTTGACAAGCTTGAACCATGGGGGAACTCTGCTTGAGCAAAGGGGTGCATGCCCGCAACATGACGAGAAAAAGAGTCTCTTTTAACCATATGCAAGTCACTACGGTGAAGCAGGATGGATTCATCCATAATAGACAAAGGTGAATGGTGCGACAGACTGGTATGACAAACCAATCACATAACCTATAAGGAAACTTATCTTTACAACTTGGTGCATGCCCCCTAAGCTTCGTTACATTTACTAGACTACTCATGGCTACCAGGTCGATGGAATGAAGGTTCAGTTGATACTGTTGATGTGAATGGACCATTTAGGGATGATGATTGACTTGGAGCTATGCTTGGGCTAGGAAATGAAAGCTGGTCAATGGTGACAATCTTACCTTCATGCGGGAAATCCATCACTCGGAAGAGTGTTGAAACAATAGCTTCCATGTTACAAATGTAGTCACGCCCAAGAAGTAAATTGTAATCTAACGGTCCTGGGACTACCATCACGTTCAGATGAATGGTTTTCCTTCCTAAAGTGATCGGTAACTTGGGAAGGATCCCTAACGGTTGACTGGTTCCTTTGTTAATGCCTAATAGATTCTATGTAACAAGCATAAGTGATGGCGAACCAAGTTCTTTCCAAGTAGTTTAGGAAAGTATACTCACAGATGCCCCTTCATCTATAACAATGCCTGACACGATCATTTTACAAACTTGTACTATGATCCATAAAGGTACATAAGAAGGAAGGCAGAATCTTGCTAGCTAATTCCACTCAAAGGAAGCGACTAGACTGTTTGGAGGGGGGTATTGAATAAATGGGTGAATTAACCCCTTGAGTTACGAGAACTGGGGGGTTTTCCTCTTGTCGTAAAGGAATGGGTGGATTGCCCCCAAGTTCATTAGAATTTGTAGTAACAAAAATAATTTGAATGGTATCACTCTCACTCTCTTCAGGAATGGTATGATTAGCTGAAGGTGAAATTGGGTTAGCTGTTCCCTCGACTTGTTGATTTGGGTCAGGTTTAGACTCATTGGATTCACTTTCAAAGAGAGTGGTTTCGACCGACGATTGATTTGAGTTAGTCATTTTTTCAACTAGCGAAGGACTTGTGGAGAGTTTCTTGTAACCAGATGGAAGTCGTTGTGGTGAAGCAGGACGGTTATTCAACACCCTTTTGGCTTCGTCCAAGAAAGGGCAACGGTGAAGGGAATGATTACCTTCACATAACCTACAAGAAAACTTGACCTTTCGTTTCTGTCCATGAATTTTACTTTCATTAGTTGAAGGTGTGTTACCAACATGATTTCCAGAAGTTGATGACACAGAATGGTGTGGACGGGGAGACCATTCTTTCAAGATCTGAGGAAAGCAAGGAAAATCTCGGGAAAAATGGTTTCCTGCACAAATCATGCATGGACACTTAGCTTTGGGAATTTTAATGGACAGATTTTCATTTGCTTGGTTGCCCCCTTGTTGAATTGGCTTCTTCTTCTTCTCTTTCCCTTTCTTTTTCTTCTCATCCACCTGGTTACTAATATCACTATTTTCACCAAGCGAACAGGAAGAAGGGGAGGGAGAAACAAATGAGGAAGAAGGAAAAGGGTTAATTTCAGGTTAAACTAGAGGCGTACTTGATTGTGGAGAAATTGCGGCATTTGGAACCACAGAGGTTGAAAACAGCCATACTGGCAGGCTAATGGTAAGTCCTGGAAGGGACAATCTAGACATATAAGGAGCATTGATATTTCCCCAAGAAGGAAAAGTGCTAGGATTCCCCTCAAAAGGGATTCCTTGATCAGTGGACTTCGAATTCTTCGCCATATGTCTCAACCTAAGATCAAGTAAGGAATGGGGATGTTATTCCGAATTGAATTAATTTTAATGATGCTTTGACACAACTTTACTTTTTCAGTTTTTAAGAGTTGAGAAAAAGCTAAATATGACTCTAGTCTCCTTCAATTTTTAATGATTCTGAAAGGACAAGTGCTCAGATGGACCTTTTCTTATAAAGAGTCGAAAAGGAATGAAAGTGACTACTCTGGAAAATCTAGACAGAGGGATTACCAAACCAATTGCAAAACTACAATATACACCTTGGTGATAATTTAAAGAGAAATTACCAAGGACTTATGTATGGTAGTCAATCTTCCCAAATGTTGTGTTCAGTGCATTGTGATCAATAAGGTGGTAGACTTAGCTTGCTATGGATAAAGGATATAAGCCTATTGTGGTCTCCCAATATATACGCGACGGTACGGGGAGCACAAGTCTGTGCTAGCACTTGTTGTATCAAGGAGGGGGAATCACCCAAACTTCAATGAAAATGATAGCCACTAGTTTTAATGACGCCGGAGCACGTCTCTAGCCTAGACTTCTAGATATGTTGCGTTAAGTTCCAAAGCATTGTTAGGTTCATTGAAATTTATTTTAGAGTTGATCTTGTTTAGAGTTTGCCTTTCAATAGTTCACTACATGATGATTATTTTGAAATTCCTAAAATGCAATTTGTAATGATAAACAATCTTTGTTTATTTTGAGCAATGAAAATCTTAGCTACTAGGGAAAGAAGATTACAATTCCTTCAAACAAAGAGCAAAGAGCACACACTAGTGCATTTCCCTAAATCATTGTTCACACACAAATCTAAAAAATGCTAAATTCCAATGCATGTATTTGTTTTTTTTCTCCTTAATGTGAAAAATGCCAAAAAGGAAAACTAAATGCAACAAAGATCTGAAATATTTTACTCAAAGCGACATTTTCGATAATTTCTTTTTCAAAAGAGGAAGGAAGACTATACGATACTTTTCAATTTTGAATAAAAAAATGCTTTCGACACTTCAAATATAAACAAATCAAACCAAATACATGATGAAAAGTTTAATCGACTATCAAGAGAAGGAAGAATCCACGACACTTCTCTTTTCAACACAAAATGACAATTACGACACTTTTTGTATCAAAGCAACAAATCGATTTAAACAACTTTTCAATAAAGGATTGCAAATGAGGAACAAAAACATAAAAAACCTTCACTAATCCTAATCTAATGGAGGATGATCTATGTGATGCAAGTAGGCTTTAGTAAGGAGGCACTGTTCATAAGCAGCAAAACAAAAAAACAAAACAGAAAACAAGGTCAAAACCCTCAATTTCTAGAATGGAAAAAGAGCTCAGTCAATCATCGCACCTGGGCTTCATAAAATATGAGATACATCACACTTACTAAACTCGGGAAGTGCTATGCATACTGAGTGAGAGTGGGAGACAGTGCGATGGTCTAGGGAGTGCAACTGAGATGGGTTTTGGCTCAAATGTGGAGCTGTTTTCCATGAGTTAAGGTGGGTTTTAATGAACAGTAAAGAGAAAAGTATGAAGGAATGTCTTGAGAGGTTATTGAGCTACAAAAAGGGCATCAAGATGTGCTTGTAGGTTAGATGTTCAATTCATAAACTAAATCAAATATTGATTGAAGCAGCATTCATCTACTATCCAATTGCAAAGCAAGAATTGTTCGAAGGGTACTAGGCTGACTTCAGGCTCTGTCTATAGTTTATCAAACTGAACATAAAACAAACAACAACAACAAACAAACATCTAATCGCTCCCCAGCGGATTCGCCATTTTAAAGCAATTCAACTATTTCTTCTAAATTCCATTTATACATAGAATGCTAGCCCTCTAGGTTTGGCAGCTACCCTAGAAACAACATTTTAAAGCAACTCAACTAATTCTTCTATGTATAATAGATAAGAGAAAGACAATGGAACCAACCTGGAACTTCGGCTTGATCCCTTGATTGATCTCTATCCCCTTCGATAGAATCCACAACTCATCTCTGTACTTACCATGCTTGGAGAGTACTTGCACAAGTACAGCAACAGAAAACCATCAAAGCATCGTGATCTATTACAACATAAACATTACAGAATCAGATATATAATGAACAAATGATAGCATTCACAAAAGATAACATTCACAATTGCACAATCACATGGAAGAAAACTTGAATAACTTTATTAATAGAAGAGAGAATTACAACCCAGTTTTTTGATCCAACATCATCCTCCCAGCTTCAATCCTTCTTCACCTCATGAAATAGCAAGATCACCCCAACAATACAATACTCTTTCCTCAATTACAAACTATCAACACTTACTTGCAATTCACAACCTTCCAGCCTCTGGATCTCTTGAATGATGGATCCATTTATACATGTTTGCAAGGGTGTGAGTCATCTATGGGGTTTGATTAGTGTCATTCCACTTGTTACACTTGGTTCCATAAGAGAAGAGATAACTGAAGTTTAGATCTCTTACTCATCCTTGGGCAAATTCAGAGAGGCAAGTGGTAGAGGGGAAGTTTCTAGAAGATTCTAAGAGCATCCACTTAGCAAACTATCCTAGACATTTGTCCATCCTCGCTCATCACACCCTATAGAAGGCCTAATTAATATGCATTGCACCTTGGTAGTTGATCAGTGAATATGCATCGCACTTTGCTAGTGGAGCAATCAGTATGGTCCAATTTAGGCTATTTCTGGATGGTTTCTCAGATGGAGCTTTTGGGGAATGATGTATTTAGATGATTATGTTCCTTTAGGGTATGAAACAGCTCTTTTAGGGGATGATGAGCCCTAGTTTATCGACATATAAGTTTGGGGTTGATGTGCCAAAATATGTCTATAACACTATTAGGCCCATCAAACCCTAATTCAGTTGTTACATTCCCTAAATGAAGTCAACCATCAGAATGCCTCCTTCTCAAGAGATTTCATGACTGAAATCATCCAAAAACTACCTCTAAGAAGATCAGGGTAGGCAGGCCTTCATCAAGGTGCATTGCAGTGAAGTCCAGTACACTTCTTGGGTGCTATGCAGCACACTTGAGCCCTCTTTGGCCTGCGTTGGGCAAATTTGGGTGAAATTTCATTGGGGTTTGGGAATATTCTTATCCATTGGATGCATCTAGAAGTTTCCCAAGTTTATATACTCCTTTGAGCTCAAATTTGGATGAGGTAGGGAGTTAAGGAACATCAATCCATTTATCCCTTCCTCCATGGAACTATATTCTAAGTTTGGGAGGGCATTCATTATCACCATTTATGGCATAACTTCCTTCATTCACCTATAAAAAGACCACTCATCTAAGTGATCAGGGGCTGGAAATCATTGAATTATAGGGAGATGTTGTTAGTATGAGACTTGAGTTGATTTCAAGTATTGTAATGATGCCAAAATGTCTTGCTTGTTATGAGGAGTGGATGGGATTGAATTGGAGGAGTGATAATGAATCAAGCAAATTGGGTTGTAACTCTTCCTTTTACTAATAAAGTGTTCAAAGCTTTTTCCATATGTTTGTATTGTTCATTGATTCTTTCATATGCATATTATGAACTTGATTCCATTCTATGTTTAATCAATAGATCATTATCATATGCTTTGATTAGTTTTTGTCTTATGTCTGTGTGCAGGTACTTTTCAAGCGGATTAAGTACATAAAGAAGGGACATAATTGGTAAAGGGAGATAAGGAGTAAGCGAAAGCTATAGGTAGGCTTCTTTATTGTCTTGTTTAATCTATTGGTTATAGAAAAGGTAGAGAATGCTTTGCACTGTTGTTCTAGACTTAACTACTAGTTTAGGGGTTTAAGCGTTTATTCGTAGACACTAAAAATTCCCAAAACAAATTGGCGACTCCACTAGGGAGCGATCATCCATCTTAGTAGCTTATCAGCCTCTTAAGACATTTCTACATGCTATACTTGTGGTTGTTGATTGAATTTCAGTCTTATTTCATAAAAGATTGAGTCAAAACTATGTCAAATTTCCTTCAGAAATGGCTTACTATCACTTACGCAGCCGAATGAAGGACACAGTGCACTGCAATGCACTTCCTGAATAGATCCAGTGCACTGAAGCACACTGTCTCTCACTGCTGCCTGCGTTGATCCCTTGAGGGTCAGTTTCCCATCTAGGAGCTGAAGTTTTGTGCCATTTTTCTTCTATTTGAATGATTTGTTGAATGCTAATGATGTCTTGTCTCTGAAAATAGCTTTTCATCTCCTTACCTAGCCCTACTTAGACGAGGATTGATAAATGTTTCTTATGTATTTACTTTGTCATTTTCAATCTATAGTCGAAGATTTGTTTTTGGTTGATTGATCTTTGTTGAAAGAAAGTGTCATAAAATCATCTTTTCCTTCGAAAGTTGAATTGTCGTAAAGTCCTCATTCATGAAAGATCAATTGATTGACGTATGCTTATGATTAGTCTTTTCGATGAAAGTGCCGTAATTCCTCATTTCTTTGAAAATGAAAGTGTCCTAAAGTCTTCCTTTCCTTGAAAATAAATTGTCGCAAAATCATCATTTTTATGAAAAGAGTTTATTGATCGATTGTGCATTAGTTTTCCTTTTTGTTCATTCACATTTAGGGAAATCGAAAAGAAATACATGCATGTCACATTGAAAAAGTGTGTGTGTTGATAGGAATAGTGTAGGGAATTTTCTTCTAGATTGTTCTCTTTGCTCTTTGATAAAAAGAAATATGATTTCTCTATCCCTAAGTAGCTACGATTTTCATTGTTGAATTGAATGGAAAGAATGCTCATCATGATAGTTGCATTCCTAGGAATTTCAGAATACATCACGTGGTGAAATTGAAAGGAAAATTCCTAAGCAATATCAACTTAAAATAAACATCAATTTACCAAATGGAGCATTGTAATTAACAAGAACGTTTAGTGGTTCTAGGCTAGAGACGTGTTCTGACGTCGTAAAACAAAGCAGTTGTTTCTAACTTGTTTGCAATAAATCCCGAGTGTGATACCTCATTCCATGTACGTGAGTATATCATAGCTTGTCCACATAGATTCAGGTATATAGGTCGATGTTACAATATGTAAAGTATATGGGAATGCTCTCACTATGCAGTTTTGCATTAGACAATGCTTATACGGATTGGGCCTCCACGTACCTTCGGGTACATATGGGAGGACAACTCTAGGTTTCTATCCATCCTTAAGTAACCAAGTCGGTCGCCTTGTAAACTGTGATACACCAAACATAACATTCAGGGAGATTGCTTGCTCGTACTTCTTGGTTCTCCAGGAGGTATTCTGCAGTTCACAGTTGCTTGGTAAACCTTTTGCCTAGTATACCCCTTTTTGTTTATTTATTTTTTGATAATAAAACTAATCAGCAATTGTTGAGGAACATCAACCCATACCCCGTCGTTCGCGGAGAACAACGAGAAAACCACCTTTGCTTCCTGAAGCAACACTAATTTGAGCAAAGTGGTCTCACTTAACTGAGTCTAGTACATCAAGAACTCCTAGTTATTCATCTGAGTTACTTGAATCATCTATTTTGGTAAGTATAGAGGCTCCAGTTACTCCAACTATTTCTGGTACATCTATTATTGAAGAAGTAGTCTCACAATTACCTGAGGACATTAGCACTGATCCTAGTGAAATAGTAACCGAAGTTGTTCAACCACAAGTTGATCCTCAACTTGAAATTTCTCAGCAAGAAAGTACTTTTGAACTTGGATTAGTTCAACCAGAAGTTAATCCAGAATCTATCCCAGTTCAAAAAAAAGTTACATCTGAACCTGGAATTGTTCAGGAACCTCTTACTGAAACTGTTCTTCATTTACCCAAACATTTGGACTTCGAATTTGAACATTCAAAAGTTGTTACTTTACTAGAATATGATCAACCGGTTACCCCTCACACATCAATAACTATTGAAACTTCAACTTCATCAACACCAGAAATCTTTTACGGACCTGACGGTGAAGTTCTTCCACCAGATTTAATTGCTATAAAGGAGGAATTGGAAGAGGATTCCACAGGTGGAACCCCATTTCATTTTGGAGCTGGGCTTTATCTTTACCCTAATACTCCTGATTTTTTTGCTTCATTTGATCCTACTCCTTTTCATGTACCCGTCAAATCTTTAGGACAACTTTTGGGTCAATTAACTATGGCTGAACAACCATCAACATCTCAGACTGTATCCTCTGACGCAGCTACAGTAGAATCTTCTATTGTAACCTCTTCGATGTTTTCTACCACATTTGAGTCACACCTATATGGTGAATCGTCTGTCTTGGTTGGTTACCAATCATTGTTAGAACCCCCTCAAAGGTTGCTTCTACAACATGGTCATCACCCATGTCCTCAACCAGAATTTTACTTGGTTCTTCTCTCATGGGAACTCAATAGTTTGATCCTGCATATTAGTATCAAGCTGGGCAATATGGTCAACAAATACCTATGTATCCATTAAATACTTTATTGCCACCATATGGGGAGCAATATGCTTATTCACCGTATCCTCCTTATTCTGGGGGACTAGCATATGGTAACATCCCACAATATTTAGGTCAATCTGGATTTAGAGTTTGTCAATGGAAACCAACAATCCCAGTTCAACCAAGGCTTGTGTATCCAACACAACCAATGCAAACTGAGTCAGCTATTCCTACTCCACCTATTGTTACTACTATACCACAGTCACAAGTTCAAATTGTTGTATCTCAACTGGTAAAAACTAATCCTTCTACCTTTCAATCACAAGTTTCAATTCAAGAAGTTCAAGTTCCTCAAGTTGTTGTGCAACAATCACTTGTTTCTGGAGTTCAATAACAACCTCAGGTTAGTGTACACGTATTTGGACTGACCCAGGGTTACACTGGTATAGTTTATTCACAACCTAGCCAAAGTTTCATTGCTGGACAACAACAACCATTAAATCCACAACAGTTGTACCAACAACAACAACAGTTGATTCAACAACCGTGGCAGCCTCAATTTCAATAACCCCAATTCCAGCAATTGCAACCCCAGTTTGGACTTGTTCCACAAGCTCAACTTGGTTTTGGTCAATCTCAAGCTTACCAAGGTCCTAGTCAACAAGGCTTTGTAGGTTATGGACAACCAAACATTCAACCTGGTTATCAACAACCACCTTATACTAGTTTTGTTCAAAAACCATACCAAGGTTACCAAATGCAGGTGCCCTATGTCGGTATGGAAAGACCTATTGCTCAGGCCATTCCATCATATCCCAAGTATGTTCAACCTGACCCGAATCGACAGTTGCTATTTGTAGCAACTTTAGAATTACCATATTTAAATCGGCTCACTAATGATCCAATCTTATATGCACCTTGGTGGCTGGTAATTCCACATAAGTTACCATCCGACATTCCGAAATTTAACAGAAATCCTGGAGAAGACCCATCAAATCATGTTATGACCTTTAATTTGTGGTGTTCGTCAAACTCCTTAAATGACGATTCGGTTAGATTTCGTCTTTTCCAAAGAACACGTACTGGTCCAGCTGCTAAATGGTACATTGAATTACCAAGAGCTTATTTTGATAATTTCACCACTCTAGCCACTACATTTTTGGCCCACTTCGAGTTACCTATCAGATACGGGACTGGAACGAAACTCCTAACCAAATTTAAATAGACTACTTCTACCCATATATCATATCATATTCATGAGTGGGAGCATTGTCTTCGAATGGTTAAGACATATGTTCCCAATCAGCTTCTAGCTAAGTGGTTCATAAAATCCTTGTTTCCATCAATCACCAAGGATGTGGCAAAAGGTGGAGTAGTCACAGAAGAGAAAGTCATTGCTCATGCCCAATACTTGGATTTAATTTACACACAATCTGGCATGCTTTATGATAAAATTCCAATGCACCTCGACCAGCTTTCACTGTTCCACCTCCTCCACAATCGAGTAAGGACTCTCATGTTGGAGACGGTGTGATCGGTTCTTCAAGCACACAGTCAACAGGAAGACCATCTGGTCAAACTCTTGTTGTTTCCAATCAAACTACCAATGCATCAGAAAATACTCTTGCCTCCGAGATTAATGTTGTGTCATCTGACAAAGGCAAAAATCCAAAGCAACCAATGGGCAAGAAAAAGGGGGAAAACAAAAAGATACAAGAAAATTCCCCTCCAGAGAAATCATCTAATTCCTCTACTTCGGCAAGGAAACCTCAGTATCCATGTCTGATATGTAATGACGAGCATTTTACAAGAATTGTCCACATTTCTCTGAGGTCTCTAAACTTTTAAAGACTTCAAACACATCGGCAGTGTTGATTGATCCATTTCCAACCCCAGAGACACATTTGGTTGCGACAGACCATGCTTCCACATCCCAAGTACTCATGTTATCCATCACAAAGCCACAAAACAAATTTTTGGTGTCAAAAAGAAACAAAGATTATGGCCACTGATCAACCTAATCCTTCGACATTGACTTCATATGAAGTTGTTTCACCCATTGTACCTGAATTGACAATAAACCCACCAAAGAGAGTTGTGCACAAATTGACATGCAACTCTAGGGCTCGAGCAACTCAAAATTATAACATAGTTGAAGATCTTGCTCAATCACCTTCTGCCATGTCGACACTCGAGCTGTTGCAAAACTGTCCCTCCCAGAAACAAGCTTTACTGTCAGCAATAAGCAGAATAGATCCTATGGATTCAAATCTTGTGGTTTTTAACCATGGGGGATATTCACCACAGTTATTGGCGTAATTAGATTTCCTAATCCTAGTAAAAGCTCTTAATAAGAATGCTCATCAAACTATTATTGACGAGGGGGCATCTACTTGCATTATGTTTATGAGCTGCTGGAAAACACTTGGTTCACTGTTGTTGTCACTATCACCAACCATGTTGAAAGATTTTGATGGAAGAACATATACTAGATGTGGGATTTTCAATAACCTGCAAATCGAACTTGGGGGGAAAACGGTTACTATTGAAGTTGAGGTAGTTGATGGACCCATCGTATTAAGGGTGGAATCACAGTCATTGATCATCTAGCCTTCTTTGCCAATAGTTCACAGGCTATGGGAAGCATTCTGTTGGTACACAGACCCCCGCTATCACTTCAAAGTGTTGGAGTAGGTCTCTTTAAATATCCTTCATAATGGGCACTTTTACCCTCCCATAACCATTTGATTTGGCGGAAGTGGCAAGAGTAGAGACTTGCAACGTGATTTCCTCCACCTCATCCGATTTAAGGAGGATTTCCAACAAAGTTGAAGTTGATAGTAATATGGAGGTGTTGTCATTAAGCCTCATTAAATAATCATAGCAATTAATCTTTCAGGCTTGTGCGGTAAACCCAAATCCGCACTCAACATTTGCATGGGTAGATAGGTCATTAGAATATGGTACCTCTTCAGATCCTTTTTCATGTATACATTCTACGGATGAAGGAATCATTAAATAAATGATGATAGGAGAGGAATTGTGGGAAGATTATCATCATTGTTCCCATCTTCCAGATGACATCAAAGATTATTCAAATGAACTAAACCACCCATCAATCATTGATTTCCTGTTGAATTCTATTAGAGTAGATACTATAGATTCTGAGCGTAATTTCTCATACATAGAAGAAACAATTTCTATAAACATTTTGACCAAGCCTAACATTATAGAAAATATTCATGTTGAAAAATCCTGTTCTCCATTGGAACTTGATAATTACCGTGCTGTTTTTTGTGAATTTAGAGACATTTTTGCATGGTCTTACGAGGAGATGCCAGGAATTGACAAAAGCATTGCTGAACATGAGATTAAAATGTACCCTGATTTCAAACCAGTACGACAGCGGCTTTGACCTATTCATCCTAAGAAAGCCATTTCCATTAAAGTAGAGGTTGAAAAACTTTTGCATGTTGGCTTCATTTTCCCTATACCTCTTATCGACTCGGTATCTAACATTGTTCCAGTTATAAAAAAACAAGGGATAATTCGAGTGTGTGTCGATTATAGTGATGTAAATCAAGCATGTCCAAAAGAAAATTATCCTACACCCTTTATCGACCAGATTATTGATGAATGTGCCGGATGTGAAATCTTCTCATTCATGGATGGATTTTCTGGCTACAATCAAATCAATATCCGCCCACAGGACCAATCTAAAACAGCTTTTATTTGTCCGTGGGGCACATTTGCCTATCGAAAGTTACCTTTTGGTTTGAAGAATGCAGGGGCTACATTTCAGAGGGCAATGAATTATGCCTCCCATAACATCAAACACATTGTTCAACCTTATCATGATGATTTTCCTACTCATTCACGAAAGTAGACTGGTCACCCGCAACATTTGAGAGAAATATTTTTATGTTGCCAACACTACAAGATACTACTCAATCCACAAAAATGTGTCTTTTGTGTCGGCTCTGGTCGATTGCTTAGATTTTTGGTCTCAAAATATGGAATTCGACTCGATCCAATTAAGGTTCAAGTGATCCTTGACTTGCCTCCACCTTTAAACTTGTTACAGTTATAGAGACATCAAGGGAAGGCAAACTTTCTGAGGAGGTTCATTCCAAATTATGCTGAGTTGGCTAAAGGTTTTACTCATCTATTGAAGAAAGAGGTACTCTTCCATTGCGATCAGGTTACGCAAGCTTCCTTTGATGCTCTTAAAGATTCCCTGATTAGAGCATCGTTAATGTATGCCCCAAACTATCAAAAATACTATTACTTGTATCTCATCACTACAAATAAAACCATTGGCATGGTTTTAGTCCAAGAAGAAAGTGGAATTGAACATCCTATTTATTACTTGAGTCGTAATCTCAACAATACAGAAAGTATGTATTCTTATGTCGAAAAGTTAGCTTTGGCAGTTGTTCAAGTTGTGCAGATATTTCATCACTACATCCTCCTCTGTAAAACTACTATTATATTGGATTGCAACCCTATGACATACATTTTGTCGCATTAATTTCTGGGGGAAAATATTCAAAATGGATAGTTATTTTGCAGGAGTTTGACTTGGAGTTCATCAAATCTAAATCAAAGAAATATCTTGTTTTCGCCGAGTTACTTTGCGACCTTCCCTCATCCTCTAATGATTTAACATCAGAAGCATCAATCTTGGATGAGTCTCTGTTTCTTATCTCGTCAAGTGATCTGTGGTATGGAGATATACTGGTCTATCTCTAGACCCAAACTTTCCGACCTAATACCTCTCGCTTTGAACAGTGACGTACCTGATACCAAGCCAAATATTATTTGATCATTGGTGATACGCTTTATCGTCGTGGTGTCAATATGATTTTATGTAGGTGCCTCACTCATCAGGAAGACGAGAAAGCTTTGAATGAATGTCATTCATGTGCTTGTGGTGGACACTTATCTGGATATGCTACCATGTAGAGAATTCTCCATGTTGGTTACTTCAGGCCAACCATATTCAAATATTGCATTATTGCTGTCAGAAGTTGTCATGCATGCCAGATATATGACCAAAAAACCAGATTACCACCTACACCATTGCATCCAGTTGTTGTTGTTGGCCCATTCACCAAATGGGGCATTGACTTTATGACATGTAACCCTACCTCGGCCGGGAGGCATGGGTATATTATAGTTGCCATTGGCTATTTTACCAAATGGGCCGAGGCGATGCCAACAATGAACAACAGTGGCAAAATGGTTGCTTTAGTTTTCTTCAACCACATGGTTTCCAAGTTTGGTGTACCACAAGCCATAGTTACAGATCATGGGTTGCATTTTCGTAATCACATGATGGTTGAGTTGACCGCCAAGTTAGGACTGTCACATGATAGTTCTACTCCATACTACCCGCAAGCTAACAGACAAGTTGAGGCCATCAACAAAGTCCTTAAGTGCATGTTGCAAAGAATGATTGGAGTTCATAAAAGAAGTTGGCATTTAATCTTATACTCGGCTCTATGGGCATATCAAACCTAAGTGAGAAATGCGACCGGATTCACACCCTTTCAGTTGGTGTAAGGTTTGGAAGCAATCTTACCAATTCAATGTGGAATCTCGTCTCTCAAACTCACAATTGACCTGCTACCTAACACTTCTGAAGAAGAAGCGTGTTTCTTGGAGTTAATCCATCTAGAGGAAACCCATCGTGATGCCGCATTGGCTAACGAGGCGCATAAGAAATGTATTAAGGCACATTATGATAAAAATGTCAAGTCTCGTGTCTTCTCAGAAGGTGACTTGGTCTTGCTTTATGATTAGGAGTCTAATAAACTTCAAGCAGGAAAATTTGAACTACTATGCATGGGCCCTTATATTGTTAAGCATGTTTTGACGAAAGGTGCCTATGAGTTAGTGGACTATGATGGGATTCCATTTTCGCAGCCCTGAAACGGGCTGTGCCTTAAACCTTACTATGCTTAGTTAAGTGTAGTAAAATTCACTGTATATATGATTTGATTGCATGTGTGTGTGCACTTCTTTTAGAGTTTTTATTTAGTTAAGTAATCCACTTTGAATATGTTGCAAATGTGTAACTTTTCGGAACCATTTGTTGGTTACACTGATGGGGGTACTTGTAGTACGCAGAACCTATCCTCTGCAGCATGGACCATTTTCGCTCCAAGTAGCGAGTTAGTGAGTTTTAGAGGGATTTGTATTGGTCGATCGACGAACAATATCGTCGAGTATAGATCGTTTATTAAACTTCTCTCTAATGCCATTTCACTTGGCATATGTTGAATCATCATTAGGCTAGACTCACAACTCGTTGTACTATAACTTACTGGCATTTATACCATCCGAAATCCAACAATTCTTCGCATGTTCCTTAGAGTTTGTATTTTGGAAAGGTATTTTGAGTTTATTCAATATCATAATATTTCCATAAATCTAAACACATTAACTGATTCTCTAGAAAATTATGTGTTAAATAAACATTTGTGACGTATGTAAAGTAAATATTTTCAATTCACATCATCAGTTAAATAGGATTACATCACCATAACGAAACTCTGAAAGTATAATAGATAGTTGTTTTAAAAAATTTTACAAACAGTTTGTGTCCAAGACAAAAATTGGTCATCTGACCCAAAAACTAAAATGTATGTAGAAAACATCTAAGTAAACTAGTGGTGCTCATGATAACAGGTCACAACCTATGCTATCATGTGTAAAAGTCTCATCCAATGGCTTGGCACACCAATGGTGTGGCACTGCAGTCGCATAGGCAACTCCTCGATTTGGACATCCATAATGCCTAGGGTCAAACCCTCTATGTGGTCTTGTAGTTCAGCCAGTGTCTCGGCTAAATCTAAGTCTCGAAGAACTTCTCTCCCAACAGGTCTCTATGCTAGCCCACCTACCACTCATTGGTGCCCCACAGGTCAAACAAGTCCAATGTATGCATACATAAAAAATGATTTTGTTTAGTCTTGGAGATAATAAAAAAACAAAAAAAATGTAGAAATTTTAAAATCAAAAAACACATTGGTCAAACAATTTACCAATAGCACCCCATTGTGCTCCAACTGGTAAAATCAAGTCTGGATCTCCATGGAAATCCATCCCTGAATATGGATACTCTGCGATGGCCATATCCTATCGATCAAGCCACTCAAAAAATGCAGGGGTAAATGAGATCAATGACTGACCAGCATGCCTAGCCATAAGATCTACCCATCTCTGCATCCATGGATCGCTAGGTCCAGATACACCTAGTGAAACATGTTGTGGCTGCATAAGTGGAATTCTCTCCGAGGAGAAAGAAATCAGGATCGACCCATAGCAAAAGTTCAAATGTGGTGTCGTGCTGCTAGCCAATTTGGCAATGGTAAAGAGGATCATCCTCAATGGTAAATCACTAACATCCTTGATGTTAATATTTTTTTCCCTTCTAGGCTGTGTACCTAGCTGGCAGAACCGTCATATGTAATCTCTCACTGATTCACCACCTTTGGAAAATCCAGAAAGTGAGATGGGGGAATCTCGCCTCAACAATTTGGTAAGAAAATATATGTCATCAATGGTAATTGAGACCACTTTGTCTCTAATGTGAAATGATTGATCAGTAGGATCCCATGAACAAAAAAGGAATTGCAAAAGCTCCATTTGCTACCTCATGCCAAGTAATTAGAAATATTTGAGTAACCTGCAAGTCCTTAGGGCCTCACCCATGCCTTGGTTATTTAGGGCAATGATATCTTGTTCTTCATGCTCTCATTCTCTCCATGTAATTGTCATTCTGATCCAATGAATACCTAAAAATACAACCATAAGGCAAATTAGGATCCATTTCTTGCAAAAACAAAGGAATTTTTGGGTAAAAACAACTTAATGAAATTGGGTTTTGCGCTCAGCACAGCCTAGCCTTAGGGACAATGCACTACAATATTGGTAGCCTTCTAGGTAAGTGCACTACAATGCACATTTCGATGATGAAAGGGTGCATTGATCCCAAATTGGAAAATTGAAACCCTAGGGGCCTCAAAAACTCAAAATTTTTGCCCAAAACTGAAAATGAATGATATGAAATGAAAGAGAACAGAGATATCTCCTACCTGAGCTAAACATCATGAGGAATGGCCCACTGAATCCTCTACAATCAACTAGTGAACTTTGAGGTAGAAATGATTCCAAAGCACCAAAATCAAAGGGTAAATGTGAAATGGTAAAAATGAATGGTAAAACTTGTTTTTATGTTTATTTCCTACACATTAATCAAGTAAACATTAGTTTTTATTCATTTTATCCATGAAATAGGTATTTTTAATCTATTTTTGATGGTGTTTTGAGCATGATTGACAACTAACATGCAGAATTTGACATGCTCAAATCTAAATTGAACATATTTGACCACAAAGAAAACTTTTATCTCTTTTTCGAGCTTTGTTAAAAAATGAAAAGGGAGCCCCCTTGGAGTCCTCTTTAAGCTCTTTTCAAACTCTCTAAACATGAAAAGATTGCCGAGCGCTTGTCCTTTCTAGCTCGTTAAAGGATTGGAAATGATATATCTCTTGTATTATTTTATGCTTTTTCTGACTTGAGGGATTAATTTACGAAAAAAAGCTGATGGAGTTTTCTTTTCATCCCTTTTCAAACTCTCTAAACATGAAAAGGACCTAGTTATCTTTGTCGCTAAACTCGTTAAAAACATCAAATAGCAACAAACTTGTCCATCTAAATGTTGGGCAACAGACCCCCCCATAGCATGTTTTTGGGGCTTGAAGCCTGAGTTTTGGTCAAGTGTAATGTAAAGACCACACAAAATGCGGGTGCGGAGCACAAGAGTCTAGGGTTGCCCGCCCTAAGATAATGTAATTTAATGTAAAGTTTGTTAGCCTACCGATGGTTCACGGACCATGGGATTGTATAAATAGAGTGAGGCTCTTAGTGTAAAGATAGTTCAGGGTAGTTTTGAAAGGTAATAGATAGATGTGAAGGCATGGTTAGAAGATAGAAGTGAATCTGAAGTGTATTGGGTCATAGTGGTAGGAAGAGGCTCTGCAGCTAAGTGCATAGAGACCTAGTAGAGTCCGCAGCTGAGTGCGCGGACCACTACAGCTGAGTGCACAGGGCAGAGTCGGGTCTGTAACTGAACTTGAGTATTAATAACGATAAGATTGATTCATAATATTGTGTGTATGGTTATAGATCTATATTTCTATGTTCTGGTTATCTTTATGCATTTATATTGTTTTCGAGTACGCGTGCTAATCTGAAAGTTGAACAAGTAATAATAATATTGGGCCCGAACAAACTAAGTTAAGTAGTAATATAATAGCATAGTAAGGATCGGATTGGAATAATGCAATATTCGCAAAGGTGTACACGGGTTGCAAAGAATAGAAAGTTGCGCGGAGCAGCGCAGCGCACAGATTAGGATCATGAACCTCTAGAACCCTCACCAAGACATCCCTAGGGTGTGGAAACCTAGTTCCAACACCCTCCCATACTACTTTGGGTGAGACCTTAGTCGGCACTCTGCGAACTGTTGTCGAAAGGGCTAGTAATACAGGGATTTGCTTGGCTAAACTCACTGTTGAACCTAGGTAAGGCCCCACGTAGCCAACAAATGGTTTCGTTGCTAGGACCTAGATCTGCCTAAGTGATGTTCGATGTCATGCCACTGGAACCCAACAAAGAAGGAAATTGAAGAGTGGTTGGACAAGAAGATTCACGAGTTTGTGACACAGGAAAACAGAACTCCGCAGGTATTCGAGAAAAGGTGGCTGGATCACTATGTGTATACGGAAATCCACGAGATCTTCTTTGCATCCTTTCCTTCTGAATTGTATAAGTGGATCACAAGGTTAGCCGACAGCTAGGGAAGGTGTAAGTTCGACCAACCGATAGTGTGAACTCTGGAATTAGTGCACAAACTAGAGGCATCAGAAGATAAGATTGCACGAGATGTGGACCATTGGCTCGACTGGATAATACAGGGATTTATCACTGAGTTTGCGGTAGACATGACTGTGAGCTACAGGGAAGTAGAATGACATTTTCTCAAGGGACCGCGAGGTAAGTACATTAAATCTCCAAATACCTGGATTAAGATGCTGTTATGTGAAAAACAGGTTATGCGAATACATTAATGTTTGGAACGACGTGGAGCGAAAATATCTACAAAGGTAGTAGGGGATTAGGAAACAATCACTTAATTTCAGCTTCACGACAGAGCGAGGAAGAGCTCGCTCGGGTCTCTCTGAGAAGTGCAGTCAGTTTGATAAGGAAGCACATTTCGGAGTTACCACCTCCACCCACGCTACCATCTGCTTCACCTCCTTCACCTCCATCTCCACCCACTCCACCTCCACCAACCCCGCAGTTCAGCATGGCGAGTGCAATCAAGTTACCCATATTTAGAGGAGTAAGGAATGAGGATCCGGACCAGTTCTGGTTCGTGGTAATAGCAGTGTGGGAAGTGCAAGGGTCATGGACGACAACATTAAGAAGGCTACATTGGTGAGAATGCTGCAGGATCACGTGTTGACATGGTATATCAAGCACTATGATGACCACCCAAATGCAGGGATAGCAGAGATCCAGAATGCGTTGAACAGAGAATTTAGCTAGCTGAAATCAGAGACACAGTCAATCATCGGGTTTAAAGAGATCACAATGCTTCCATGCGAGACCCCCAAGGATCTAGATTAGTGACTGAACAGTATGATATGTGAGGCTAATATGACGCTAACGGACATGTGGCACTGTGCATGTTGTGTGGCATCTCTAACACCGCACCAAAGGACGGCGTTGTTGCAACAGAAACTTTCTACCCTGGCCGAAGCATTGGAAATGGAGATGAGGTTGCATGAGACACCGATACAAGATCTGAGGCTGGGAGTTAACAAATCCACGTGTAACTATAGAATCTCTGCCTGGAAATGCGGAGCTTGAAGCAGGATAGGGCACCGTGGCCAGAGGCGCGTGAGGACGTATGGTGCGTAAAATGCAAGGCCAGGATCATGACAAGGACCAATGTCCAGTATTCGTGAACTACTTTGCAAGAGGGGGGCCAATGCCATTGAGACCGGAGGCACATGTAGGGCCAAGTACAACACCCACGTTATGGTGTGTGATCTGTCAGATAGGAGGAAAACACATGATGAATAATTGTCATTTGTTGTAGAAGTATACACAAACTCCCCAGCAGTTGTTTTGTAATTTCTGCAGGTCAGTAGGCCACGACGAGCACACTTGTTGCAGCTACGAGTTAATGATGGACCAGACCCCGGCCTATTGGATGCAGACAAAAATGCGAGCCCTCGACCCAGTAGTGGGGATGGCGAGCGCTAGATTTCAGGGGAGAGGTCGAGTACGAGGAGGAATGGGACCAGGAAGGGGCCATGGACAGTTAATTTGTTATGATTGCGGAGGGCCAGGGCACTACGCCCGCGATTGTACCAACCCAACGAGAATATCATGTTCATATTGTGCTTATTTTGATCATGAAATGGTAGATTGTCCTATGTTGATCGCACAAATGCACGAGAAAGGGGTACTCCAGCCTCCTCCGACTCAGAATATCCAAATGATGAGATTTGAACCACACGAAGAACACCTAAATGTGAAAATGATGCTCAGAAGTAGTGTGACCATAGGGAAGGATAAGGGGAAGTAGCCTAAGGAACATACATGGGTTCGCAAGGCTCTTACAAAGGAACCTGAGTTTGACTTAGAACATGTAAAGGAGATGTTCATGGAAGCTAAGAAGAGCTTCACGGAGGCCACCACTTCAGGTAGTAAGGATCAACCAGAGCCAGAGATGGATCCTTCTATGCTTACTGCCTTTTTGGAGACATACATGAAACTGTTACGCGACAATAAGGCAGTTAAGGGACTATAGGAGTTGATCACCAGGTGCACAAGGTCAGGGGAACCAAGCATAGTCCAGAAACTGGGAAAGCATGCATTGCACACCGGGAGGGAAATGAGATTGAAGGCGCAAATTGGCGAGTATGAAATGGATCAAGTAATCCTAGAACTGGGTTCGGATGTGAATGTATTACCGAAGAAAACATGGGAATGTATGGGCAGGCCCATGTTATAGTGGTCCCCTATTTAATTACAAATGGTGAACCAACAAAATATTTTTTCCATTGGGAGGTTACAGGGGTTGATAGTTGATCTCAAAGGTGCAAGCACAGAGACAGACTTTGAAGTAATAGAGATTGTCGATGACAGCAATCCTTATCCTACATTACTAGGAATAGACTGGGCCACCGATATGAATGGAGTCATCAACTTGAAGAAGCGAAAGATGATATTCGAGAAAAAGTCCCTACCCATAGTAGTCCTACTAGACCCAGCCAAAGGGGCGCACTACACTAAACCGGTGCATGACAATGAAAGCGACGATGAGCTAGACTGTATTTACAGATAACAACATGAGACTAGGAGTTCGTGAACCCAACTGTAGATGGGAGAATCTCATGGGAGTGTGATAGCTCAAATTGTATACTTCAGATTCAGACAATGAATTAAAACGTTGGGAGAACTGGTTGCATGAAGTTACAACGTTGAATTGCAACATGATGATTAGATCATTGTGTTGTATGATGACAAAAACAAGGGAACTGCCAACATATGATGGAGTGACAGTGGTGGATGAATTCTTGGACAAATTTGAAAGCACAGTATCAGAACAACAATGGTTCGGTGTGGTGGAATGCGCACTGCACACAACACCCTTACGATGGTGGAGTACACATCAAAAGACCATTGTGAACTGGCACAAATGTAGAAGATGGATGCGCTTATGGTTTGGAAGCCCCCAGCAATGAACGAAAGCCGGGTAGCCAGGATGAAGCAGCTTGCGCGTCCACCTATGTCGATGGGTGCAGACTGTGTTGTGTAAGCACATCCTAGATGAAGGATCGAAAATCAGAACCAGACACAGTAGCAGGAGAAGTGACACACCACAAATATTCCACGTTGGAGCATTCAAAAAGCTATGTGGAATCAAGAACAGAGTTCACCAGGCGAGATGAACTGGCTGGGACCTGCGCATACCATCAGCTCGATGGGCCTATAGGGCCATAAGTAAAAACCGGAGCGTGGAAATGACCCCAACACTCATGAGAAGAGATGAAACCATAAGAGCAGAGAAGAATCCCCATACAACAACTACCACAGTTGGGACAATATGCGAGGATCCGGGTAAAGGAATTATGTAGTTACAGGAAACCATTCGGTGAGGGAACTTGAAACTTCGTGAACTCAAAGAAGATTGGGTACAACTAAGAAAGAAAAGCATAATATTGGACGTGGAAATTAGAAAACTGGAAACTGAAATCGTGCAAGCATGTCGCATCGATAGAAGGACAAGACAAGATATGGGCAGCCATACTACCGCAGTAGAGTATTGTCGCTGAGAATTTATGGCTCTGCTGCCTTGGCGACGATCGCACCTTATCAGACAAAGTAACCAGGGAGGCGCACCACATAAGGAAGAACGCGAGGTTCTGACTGGCGCGAGGGTAACTAAGGAAGGCCCGTGGACCAGGTTGAAAGGTGACTGGAAGCCTCGCACCAGTGGTGCAACCACCTAACTATCTCTAGGAAGCACAGTCTCAATGCTTCAAGCAGTTGAAAGAGAGTGCGAGACTATAAAAGAGTCTGTATGGGAGCTGTGTGACAAGGAAGTTGCGCACAGGATCAGTATGACACATGGGTCACGTCTGCGCACAAGGAGATGTGCTGTTGCATGGGTAGGCTGGGAAGTGACCGTTGGCATCACTATTCATGAAAAGATGTCCAATTTAAGGCAACAAGGAATGGGCAACGGGCAATTAAGACAAGGAGTCAGAACTAGATTTAGAACGATCTGCTGCTAAGAATACATTAAGGACTCAGAAATGGGGGGAACGGTCAAATTCAAATTTTAAGGATGCTATAAAACTACCAAGGTGGGCCATGAGACAACACTTGTTTGTTTGATATTTGAGTTATTAAAGAGAACCCCTAGTGTTGAGCACCAAGCGGTGTTTGAGCCTCCAAAGTCACGAACAACTACAAATAGCTTGAACAAGATGACAACTACTAGGAGAGGTGTGGGCTTTGTCAAAAGTATCATCGAAGAATACAAGTAGAGCCCTTCACTGTAGGTGGGGGAGGCACCGAAACTTCCAAAATCGCCCTAGATGACGATGCCCAAAAATGATCTATAGGTAGCAGGACCAGTCCGCATGTTCCCGCGAAATCTGCAGTTTGGTAAATTGTCTATGGAAGAAAAGGGCAAGATGGTTAATATTGAGACAGAAGATGAGGAGGAGGATCTCCAAGCCTTCGTAGAAGAGATTGAACTAGAAGAATAAATGGAGGAAGACATTCGGCCAGTGCACGCTGCAGCAAAACTGCCCAAATATGTCCCCCCACAGAGAGGGAAAGAAAAAGCACACAAGGATGTGGATGTCGTTAAGAGCACACTCAAAACCCCACTCCTCCTAGATGGAATTCTATTTGAGGGTTCAGTCCTGGGCCACGTGCCCATGATGAAATTTGAATATTGGGACCTCGCGGGGAGCAAAACGTTCCCACATTTGGAGACTAGCCAACTCATGAAACAAAGCAAGGAGGGGTTAGTTACAGTGCCACAACCACGGAAATGGCTGCACGGGGGTGGAGGAGGCCAGGCTACTCCACCTACTATGGATTCCACACTTTCACCAGGCACCAATCACGATATTCATCATCCGGCAAATGCTTTGCCTAGTACATGATGGGTACTTGTGGCTGGAGGAGTTGATTCCCATCATATCAGAGCTTATTCATAGGATTTCTCACCTTCCCTGTATAGGAAGGGACCCCGTGGAAATAGATGGCCAAAGCGGAGACTTGGCATTCATAGAATCCATGAAGAAGAAATACAGATTGGAGAAGAAGCAGAGGGGCTATGTCATTACTAGCATTCAAGAAAAAGGGGTGCACATAGCCACCCAGTTGCTGGCAAGAAAAGTTATGAGAAAATATCGCAGAAATGAGGTACCAGCAACGGTCACCACGCTAGCTGAGCAATGCGCCGAGGGGTTACAATTCAAGTGGGCGTAGTTCCTCTGCGAGGAGTTCCTGACGAACTACAAGGATGCCCAGGAGCAAGGTAAGACCTTCCACTACTCGTGGTTGCTCTTATCCATCTTGTTGGTTGCAGGGGAACTATCTAAGGACAATCAGTTTCCTCCTCTTGATCATGACTTGCCAGAAGCAGCAAAATACGCGTCGCTCTAGGCGACAAAGAACATCACGCAAATTCGCGAGACCAAGATCTTTTGGATACTCATGGAGGCAAGTGTCTTGATGTCGATCAACAAAAGGCCACGCCTATCCCCCATAGTGTACGACAGTCTGTGGAGCTTTGTAGACTTTAAGGTGGATATGCACAATGTGTATATCAAGGTGCGGAAGGATCCAGAGCAGAACTGGGCCAAACTCCCTTTCATCGCAATTGATGACGTTTCTTTCGCGGTGCTCAACACATGGTGACCTGAATGGCACACCTTGGATCTGGCAGCGTGCGATGAGGTAGCCATACAAAGACAAAAGGATGCTACCAAGCTGCTGGCACAAGAGAAGTGGAATGAGCAGTTCACCGAGGAGGTAAGGGCTTCCCGCGAGGCAATGAAGAACGCCGCAAAGCAGACCAGGGCCTCCGAAAAAATAGCAGCAACTAGGGCCACCACGACGCAAGAGGCAAGAGGCCCATACCTGAACACAGGACAAGGGATAGATGACATGGTGGAAGGCATGGACCCAAGCACAACCTTTACACAATTGAAACGGTTGCACGGTACTTAATGAACAGGGCCATGGAAGAATACCAAGGCTTCCAAATTGGATGGGGAGCCTATTACACTGACATAGGGTGATCTATACGACATTGGTGATACAGTTCACGAGGTCACTAGGGAAGCACTCCAAGAAGTAATGACGAAGCAGCAGAATGTGTTGGGGGCACTCAGGACACAACTACAGGGACTTCAGGTGCGACTCCCACAAGAAGGAATGGTTGCCGTCTACGGTGCCACGAGAGCATCAACAATAGAGCAGTTGTTGTGGGCCAAAATGGCCAACACCTTTGTGCTGCCAAAAGCAGCACTAACAACGGATAACATGGATGATAGAGCCACGGTAGGATGGATCAAGGGACTCAGCCTAAACTTGGCTACCCTTCCACGGGATATTTTATACTAGCTACAGGACAGAGCGACAACAGAACTCCACACTAAGGAGGGATGCGCAATGCAAATGTTAAGTGAACAGTGAATCAAAATCAAATAGCTTAGCTTACAACACGATGAAGCAGTGGTGCAGAACCAGCAGTTGGAGCAGATCATAGAGGAAGCATGTCACCGTGTCCCAAAACTGGAAATTCCGACAGATCTGACAATAGGAATGCGGATCCACAAATTGGCTAGTGGATTCCACGAGGAAAAGGAGAAAGCTATGAGGATCCAACTAGACCTCAACTTGTAAATTGGGAAACTAAGATTAAAGGCGCAACCCTCCATGCCTCAAGAAGTTCGAGAACAGTGCACCAGTGATGTCCGCAAAGGGCTAGAAGAAATTGAATAGGCAGTGTAGAGCTATACCACTTTGTTCGAAGAATCCTTCAAGGTCCTCACAACCTTAGAAGAGGACCCTACCATACAATGGTTGGAAACAAAGGCGCGATATCTTTAAATGCAATATGGTAGTGTGCGTAGGATGGCACAGACAGTGGTCCTAACTTAGCGGCTCGCAAGGCTACAACATGCAAAGGCATTAAAGGAGCAAATGGACGTAGCATGCCAAAAAGAGGCAGTACTTAAAGCACACGTACAACCTTGGATTGATGAGGCCTTCCTCATCACGGCCGACATCGAAGGAAAACTCGCAAAAATGAAAGAAATGCATGACCTAAGGCAGAGATTTGACCCTGACAGTGAGCATTCAATTGAGCGAGCAAAGCAGATCCAGCGGACGACAAAGAAGTGAACTGTGGAAATTTGCGCAGCCCAGACACAGTTGGAAGGAATTTTCACAAAGATCACCGCACCAACAGAGTGACTCAGGATGAGTCATGATGATTGTGTTGGGGGCCTATTGGGTAGCATATCCCCCCATAGCATGTTTTTGGGGCTTGAAACCCGAGTTTTGGTCAAGTGTAATGTAAAGACCCCACGAAATGTGGGCGTAGAGTGCGAGAGTCTAGGGTTTTCCACCCTAAGATAATGTAATTTAATGTAAAGTGTGTCAGCCTACCCATGGTCTACAAACCATGGGATTGTATAAATAGAGTGAGGCTCTAAGTGTAAAGATAGTTCGGGGTAGTTTTCAAAAGTAATAGATAGATGCAAAGGCATGGTTAGAAGATAGAAGTGAATCTGAAGTGTATTGGGTCGTAGTGGTAGGAAGAGGCTTTGTAGCTGAGTGCGCTGAGGCCTAGTAGAGTCCATAGCTGAGTGCGCGGACCCCTGTAGTTGAGTGCGTAGGGCAGAGTCGGGTCTGTAACTAAACTTGGGTATTAATAAAGATAAGATTGATTCATAATTTTGTGTGAATGGTTGTAGGTCTATATTTCTATGTTCTAGTTATCTTTATGCATTTATATTGTTTTCAAGTATGCGCACTAATCTGAAAGTTGAACAAGTAATAAGAATATTGGGCCCACGCAAACTAAGTTAAGAACTAATATAATATCACAGTAAGGATCAGATTGGAATAATATAGTATTCACGAAGGTGCACATGGGTTGCGAAGAATAGAAAGCTGCGGAGTTGCGCAGTGCACAAATTAGGATCGCGAACCTCCAAAACCATCATCAAGACATCCCTAGGGTGCGAAAACCTGGTTCCAGTACCCTCCCATACTACTTCGGGTGAGGCCTCAGTCTGCGCTCTGCTAACTATTTCCAAAAGGGTCAGTAGTATTGGGATTTGCTTGGCTAAACTCACTGTTGAACCTGGGTTAGGCCCCATGTAGCCAACACTAGACAAGACCTAGTTTCCCCTTTACTAGACTCGTTAAAGCATCAAATAGTGATGGACTCACCTGAAGGGTGGAATTATATAACAAGCATATGTTATCTTCCTCAAGCTTGATAAAAAATAAAGAGGTACTGGTCAGCAATGACTGGGGAAAATTGGAAAAAGGTGAAAACACTTTATGGTAGCAAGTCTCTTGAACATGACACTTTCACCTCATCACTGTGACTATGTGGGATGGGTCATTCATCTTGATGGTTATCACACCGTTGATATATCATACCATTCATTACTTTGTTTTGGGTCAGTGCTACCAATTCATCTTAGTGTCATCGACATGTTCAAGAGAATTCACTCAGTTAAAACTTCATCCTTTGGAATACCATAAACATTCATTTTCATGACCACCATTCCTGAACCTTCTGTCTTCAGTCGATTTTTTCATTTCCAAAATCATTTACCTCGTTTCATGTTTTTGATTTGGGATACATCAAGGCCCCCCTACGACGAGTCGCTTCTTGTCGACATCAGCACATCATCCATGAAGTTAACTTAGAAACACCCCTTCAGTACCTTGAGGCTTGCATACATCAATGGCAGGTTTCTCACTTCCAGCGATAGGTTGACATCACTGGCCTTCGACAGAAAGATTTTGTATGGTGTTCAAAATCAAATCATTTATTCACACCATGCGAGATTTACTATAGTACCTTGAGGGTCATTATCATTATTGGCAATTCCTATCGCATCTGTTAATGGCTTACATCATTGGCTGGTAATCAGATGATGTCTTCGCATCTTCGACTTCAGATCATCTATTCACATTGTTAGACTTGTACTTGAGTGAAATATTGAACGAGATTGAAGACCCCAAATCTAGTTTCATCCATATGGGCTACGATATTTTCAGGAGTACTAAGTCAAATGTACAATGGCCTTACATTCATGGTCATCCATTCATGGGTCTATATCTGTAGATGACTATATTTGTACATGTAATGAAAGTTTATAAGTTGAGCATGGGTATGCCTTCACTCAGCAAGTTCATGAGAAAAAATCAAATTATCATGATATATATTGTAATTGATGCAGGTTACCTTTTGCTTCAGAACCTCCTCTTCACATGATAAAGCATTTCACTAGACATACATATTTACGACTTCATGCTTTAGGGGGAAACTATTATAGTTCCATTTGGACACATCAACCCCAACTTACATATCAGTACTATTAAGGCCCATAAAACCCTAATTTAGTTGTTACATGCCATAAATTAAGTCAACCATCAGAATTCCTCCTTCCCAAGAGATTCCATGACTGAAATCATCCAAAAATTACCTCTAAGAAGATCAATGCAGGCAAACCTTCATCAGGGTGAACTGCAGTGGAGTCCAGTACACTGCCTGGGTGCTATGCAACACACTTGAGCCCTCTTTGGCCTGTGCTGGGTGAATTTGGGCAAAATTTCATTGGGGTTTGGGAATATTCTTATCCATTGGATGCATCTAGAAGTTTCCCAAGTTTATCTAATCCTTTTAGCTTGAATTTGGATGAGGTAGGGAGTTAAGGAACATCAATCGCTTTTTCCATTCCTCCATGGAACTAAATTCTAAGTTTGGGAGGGCATTCATTATCACCATTTATGGCAAAACTTCCTTCATTCACATATAAAAAGACCACTCATCTAAGTGATTAGGGGATAGAAATTATTGAATTATAGGGAGATGCTGTTAGTATGAGACTTGAGTTGATATCAATTATTGTAATGATGTGAAAATTTCTTGCTTGTTATGAGGAGAGGATGGGATTGAACTGGAGGAGTGACACTGAATCAAGAAAATTGGGTTGTAACTCTTCCTTTTACTAATAAAGTGTTCAAAGCTTTTTCCATATGTTTTTATTTTTCATTGATGCTTTCATATGTGTATTATGAGCTTGATTCCATTCTATGTTTAATCAATAGATCATTATCATATGCTTTGATCGGTTTTTGTCTTTTGTCTGTGTGCAGGTACTTTTCAAGCAGATTAAGTATGGAAAGGAGCAACATAATTGGTAAAGTGAGATAAGGAGTAAGTGAAAGCTACAGGTAAGCTTCTTTACTGTCTTATTTAATCTATTGGTTATAGAAAAGGTATAGAATGCTTTGCACTATTGTTCTAGACTTAGCTACTAGTCTAGGGGTTTAAGCATTTATCCGTAGATACTAAAACTTCCCAAAACACCCATGCCTCCAATTTAAAACATAAAATAAGGCCTATTACCATCCTTCAGCACATTAAACCTCTATTTTTTCATTAGATAATTTATTTTTAACTTTAATATATTCATTAGGAAGGTTTATGAATAATTGAATATTTGTGCCTAATATTATTTATTTTTTGTGGAATATTATGAGAATATTGGACAGATTATGAAGAGTTGGAGGAGGAGATAGTTTAGGTACTTTTCCCTACTAATAGAGGATCACTAATAAATAATAAGTCAACATGATATTATGGAATTATGGCACAAATTGTGGAACTCCAATGATTGAGAAAATCTAGGAATGTGTTCTACTAATCAAGGGAGAAAATCCACTAATCAAGGGAGCAGATTCACTAATCAAGGAATTTCGGTGGGGAAATCTTCCTCCATTCATGGGAAATGATTCTTAATCATTTTTTATAAGTACCAAGTCAAATTTTCCTTTAGGGAATGATTGAGAAAATCTAGGAATGTGTTCCCTGCCATTTAATGCAAATTCCTAGTATTGGGGACTAGATCCACTAATCAAGGGATTTTGGTGGGAAAAGCTTCCTCCATTCATGGGGAATGATTCCAAATAATTTTTTATAAGTACCAAGTCGGATTTTCCTCTAGGGAGGTTTTTCATTGGGGTTTTTTAAACACACATGGACAACAAAGACAATGTAAAAGATAAATCAGGAGAGTACATTTTTTATTAACATCAGATATACATTTATAGTACAATATGTGACTCTTGGGTTTCAGATCCCAAGGTCTCTTGGACTGCTTTTGTCCATTCGACTTCCACACTAACCCATTAGGATTAGGTGTCCAACATTCCCCCCCTTAATTCGAAGGGTTGTGTATGAGTCCAAGAAGAGAGCTGTAATACAAAATGTGCAAAAAATACATGGCACCACTAGGCTGAATGTGCTCTATGAAATGTTGGTATAAAGGGTGGTGGTTTAAGGATGACCACCAACACTGGAACGCTTAGTGCAGTTCCCGGAACTCTTCCAAAACTGGCAAGAAACTGAAGTTTTCTGCTAGAGGAAGTGATCCTATTGTTTTAAAGAGGGAAACCTTCAACCATAAAAGGGAGGTCTCACCCTGCATAAAAGGTAAAACTTCAACCTGAAAAGGGAAGTCTCAACCTGTGATGGTTTAAGGATAACCAACAACTCTGGAATGCTTAATGCAATTGCTTGAACTCTTCCAAAACTGGCAAGAAGCTGGAGTCTTCTGCTAGAGGAAGTGTTCTCAATCTGTGATGGTTTAAGGATGACCAACAACTCTGGAATGCTTAATGCAATTCCTGGAACTCTTCCAAAACTGGCAAGAAGCTGGTGTCTTCTGCTAGAGGAAGTGTTCTCAATTTTGTTCACGGGCATCTTTGTCTCTGGCTACAACTCTGCAACTGGTGTGGCAGGTTGTGGCTCAGGCTCGCTTGATGTGACTTTGAAGCTTGTAGATGACCATCATTTCCCCTCCTGTCAGATACAAGGTGAGAAGATGGAGAAAACTCAACTGCAAGACTATTCAATATTCTGGAACAAGTTCTGACATGTGTTTGGAATATCTTCTTGGCTGTTGATGCCCATTGCCAAGAAGCGATCCATCCTAGATGAATCTTTGTTCTTGCAGGATGTTTGTTTCTGAAGCATCTGTGTGAAGAATGACTAGTTTTATGGCAGTGCTTACATGGATGAAGATCAAAACAGTGATCTTTCAAATGGCCAACTCGGTCATAGTTTTGGCATTTCACGATCTGTTGTTGTTGTTGTTGTTGTTGGTGTTGCTGTGGAAGAGGGGCAGAGTCTGGAACAGCTGAAGCTGAACTGTCATGAGGAGCAGGTGAACTGTCATAAATGAATCCAGCACTCTGAAACTGAATGGGCTTGGCATAGTCTGGAATATGAAAGGACAAGTCCTTGTCATATCCAAGACCAGTTCTGTGCTTGTTGTGGACAAGCTGTTCCCAAGGTCTGATGATGGGCTTGGGAAGTGCAGACTGAGTTTCTGCATCTGCATATACAACTGCTGCTTTATTTGAATGAACTATAACAGTGTTAACATGCTGCTGATGGGTGGTTGTCTCAATGTTCTGAACAAAAACAGGTTCAGAATGGTGTCTATTTTGATGTAGCTCTTCTTGCTGTATATGTGATTCAAGCTACAAAAAATCGATCTTTTCCTGTGCATTTTGTAAACATGTATGAATTTCTGAGAGAGATCCTTTGCTGATTTGTAATGTGTCATCAACAGTAGATAATATCAGAGTTTTAAGGAACTGTAATACTTCACTGGTTCTGGCCATTTTTCCTTCAATGTCTGATTTACACCTTAAAAAAACTGATCACAACTACTACTCAATGCAGAAAAGTAATATCTACTCACAGTACACAGCAATATCCTTTATAAATGTCAGCAAATGATCAGTGTGCAATATAAAGGATTACAATCAGTTCACCAAAATCTTTATGCAGCAGTGGAATCAAGGAATCAATGCACTATAATGAGTTTTAAATACAACAACTGGGGCAACAACAACTACAACATTGGCAACTGAGAAGAGAAGCCAGCTGCCTCAAGCTGGATCTTCAGAGAGTCTTCTTGCCCAATTAAGAGATATACAAAAGAGACTCCTTGAGTTTATTAGAAAGGGGGTATTTTCTTTCCCCTGGACATTTTTCTTTCACATCAATGTGAGTCTTTTCCTTTTGTACCTCAAAGAAGAGTTGAATTTTTCAAGCATAAGTCGTTCACAAAAATAAACAACAGTTTGAATAATATCGTCTCGTCAGAACATAACTATATTCCACAGTGATCTGCCATTACAGAAAAAGTTGGCCTTGCTTGGTGTGCTATATTTATTTCACCCTTGTTCTCGGATTGCATAGCCTGAGGGAGATGCACCACTTCACTCCACAAGGAATATAGCACAGTGGTAAAATGTAGTGAAAATATTTCCCTCTTAATTCACCCCCATGGAATTCTCATATGGCACCTCTTCTATAGATAAAGTTCCGATGATTGAAAATTTATGATGACACTTCAGACTAGCAGCTGGAATGTATCAAATCATACCCCGATACATTAAATAAGAAAAGAAGCTCCTCCTGGACAAGTTCTCAAAACTTATGAGGCTAAAACACCTGGATAAATCCTTTTCTAGTTGTACAATACCTGTATCGCTTACAATTACAGATGACAAGGCCGGCAGAAAATAACATAAACTTGAAAAAATCGCAGAACACTACAACACTTTTTCAATCAGAAACAAAGGCTAAATTGAGTGCAAGGCATTGCAGAGAGCCAGATCAGTTATAGTTAATGGAAGCTCCGTCAAGCCAATGGAACCTTTGGCAGAAACATAATCACTCCACGACCAAAATTTCTCTACAAATCCACCAATTAATGGATAACAAGAACTGGCAATGACCGAGGGCCGCACAGCGCCAGAATCAGCCTGTAAATCATCGCTTACCACGGTAAGAAATTGGTCAGTCGATGTTTCTTCCGATTCAAAAGAAGCTAAGGAGAAAGAAGGGGTTACATCCGCAGCAATACAGGAAGAAGCAGCAGCCTGTTCTTCATCATATTCATTATGATCAAGCTTAGACAGGGCCGTTTGAATTTCGGCATCAAACACGGAGTCAGCGCACGACAATTCCTCTGAATACACAAAACTTTGTCCAAAGTCCGGGTTCCAGGTTTTCGGTTGGTTTGGAGACACGGAAGTGGAAATTCGCGCTTCCGAATAGACGACTAAGGAATTATGTTTTTTTTTTTTTCACCTTCACGGCGCGCGGTACTGTTCCTGCAGGAACACGAGAGTTGTACAGAAGTGGTAGCAACAGCAGCCTCCAAGCACGAATTTTCGGAATTAGACACGAATTTAGCTTCAAGAAGCGGTCCCTTCCGAGGTAGAACTTGAACTTGTACTGTTCCGCGAGACGATTTTAAATTGATGTTCTTTTTCCTTGTACGTGAGTGAAATGCTTCTTCTTCGGCAGCCTGGAATTCTTCTTCTTGTTCAATTAAGGTGGAGTCTGACGTAGAGTGAAAGACGTTGGAAGAGACAGCGGAATTTCTGTGATGAAGCAAAAAAGAGGAAGACGATGAATGTCTTTCAAGCCAAGCTTTCTTGCATACGCAGGCAGAAATGATAATAAATACTATGGCTTCTTTTCTATCAATCGCATTCAGCGAAGAAGAGCAGAATCATATGTACGTTCTGCTCACATGAGAGAAATTTTGAGCCTCATGGGCTTCCTCCCATCATACCATGATAATACCACTTTTCGCTGCGCATGGAATCCCTGAGAACGGCGATGAGGTCGAGATCAGTTACCAATACTGTCCAAGCATCATTTTACCAACGCATCTCTGGGCATGTCAGGCCATCGACAGAGGCAGAGCAGCGCTCAGCACTGAGGCAGTGGCAGACTATTTCAGGACAGATGTGTTAATTATGGACAGAGCCCAGTTTGCAGAGAATATGAAACGGTTTTGAAGTCTGAGCGTTATGGACAGATCGCAGTGGCGCAGCGGAAAGGAATATGGACAGATGCGTTATGGAACGTTAGGTATTAGAATCAATGAGACTGTCGTGTCAGGAGAGAAACGTAAGAGTCAGAAGGATAATTTGTTTGCTGCCACGCTCCGTGCTCTGATTTTTATTTGCTGCCACAACGTTTTCAACATAAACCCCTCGAATAGGAGTTAGGAATGACCAGCCACCGTAAGAAAGCTTGCTCAGCGCATATTGAAAGCACCATTCAACGTCGGGCGACTTCCACTATTGGGCAGCTTGACTCCGGTCCAATAGGGCCATGGGTTCATATCCCACTCTCAACCAGTTCCGCAACAACCTCTTAATACTTTCAGTGTGTTTAGAACTCAATGCACCAACAATTTATTTCCACCACCATTCAACAATAGTCGTGATTTGTTTCCACCAGCGTTCAAAACTCAAATCAACAACAATTTCAATCGCTGAATCGACCCATTTAATTGCTTAAATTTCGCAGAGCAGGGTGTACACACCATTGAAAGTAATAGTCATGCCCCTTTTAACGCAACAACAAAATAGTTTGCACACACAGATTCGATGCTTCGAGAATCGATGAGACATATATTTTTCATTACAAAGAATAATGACAGAATATGGCAGAGGGAGCAGCATTTATTTGAAAAACGGCAGCATTCAATACCATTACATTTGAAAAACTGCATTCATTTGTACAAATACTCAAAGCAACAAACTTATTTCAGGCAGCATCAAAAAAATTTATGTTACCGGTGGTATGTCGATTCAACAGAGGCATTCTTCTGCCTTCCGCTCTGGACCAAGTAATCATTCACCAAATTAATCCTTCAGAAGACAGAGGCATTGAGGACAGTGCTCAAGTCAGAATGACAAAGGCCAGTGCTCAGACCAGTTGCTCAGGGAATAACAACATGTCATTTTTTTTTTATTTTTTTTTTAACAAAGGGATAAACCCTGAGGAAGAAAACTACACAGGCCACACATCATGGCTCTGATACCATGTTAAACACACATGGACAGCAAAGACAATGTGAAAGATAAATCAGGAGAGTACATTTTTTATTAACATCAGATATACATTTATAGTACAATATGTGACTCTTGGGTTTCAGATCCCAAGGTCTCTTGGACTGCTTTTGTCCATTCGACTTCCACACTAACCCATTAGGATTAGGTGTCCAACAGGGTTATTGTGGAGAGAGCTTGTATTTTTGAAGCTCCATTGTATTTTCTTGTAGGGATGTAATTCTATTGATGAAAATAATGAAGAGTGGTGTCATTTTCAACTTCTAAATCTTGTTATCCTCCATAGGTATCTAATTTTCCTTGGACTTGGCAACCCTAGGAACCTTAGAGCCCTTTTTTATCATTTCCTTTCCTTCTTTTCGTTGCTTATTCACATGCATCTCTTGTTTTTATTTCTTTCTATTTCTGCATTCAGAATTAATGATTTCTTGTTGTAGGATTGAGTTAAATGGTTGATGTAAGTTCTTTTATAGGATCACAAGAATTATTTCATCCTTGTAAAAGCTTTGGAAGTTCATATGAATCATTGAGTTGCTTGGATTGAATATTTGTGCCTAATATTATTTATTTTTTATGGAATATTATGAGAATATTGGGCAGATTATGAAGAGTTGGAGGAGAATATAATTTAGGGACTTTTTCCCTACTACTAGAGGATCACTAATAAATAATAACTCAATATGATATTATGGAATTATGGCACAAATTGTTGACTCCAATGATTGAGAAAAATCTAGGAATGTGTTCTACTAATCAAGGGAGAAAATCCACTAATCAAGGAAGCAGATTCACTAATCAAGGGATTTCGGTGGGGAAATCTTCCTCCATTCATGGGGAATGATTCTTAATCATTTTTTATAAGTACCAAGTCAAATTTTCCTCTAGGGAATGATTGAGAAAATCTAGGAATGTGTTCCCTACCATTTAATGCAAATTCCTAGTATTGGGGACTAGATCCACTAATCAAGGGATTTTGGTGGGAAAAGCTTCCTCCTTTCATGGGGAATGATTCCTAATAATTTTGTATAAGTACCAAGTCGAATTTTCCTCTAGGGAGGTTTTTCATTAGGGTTATTGTGGAGAGAGCTTGTATTTTTGAAGCTCCATTGTATTTTCTTGTAGGGATGTAATTCTGTTGATGAAAATAATGAATATCGGTGTCATGTTCAACTTCTAAATCTTGTTCTCCTCCATAGGTCTCTGAGTTTCCTTGGACTTGGCAATCCCAGGAACCTTAGATCTCTTTTGTATCATTTCCTTTCCTTGTTTTCATTGCTTATTCACATGCATCTCTTGTTTTTATTTCTTTCTATTTCTGCATTTAGAATTAATGATTTCTTGTTGTAGGATTGAGTTAAATGGTTGATGTAAGTTCTTTTGTAGGATCAAAAGAATTATTTCATCCTTTTAAAAGCTTTGTAAGTTCATATGAATCATTGAGTTGCTTGGATTAATATTTTTATTCCCAAATCTAGTTTGATGAACCTCCTTTTTAGCAAAGAACAGTAAATTTATGCTATTTTTTAGAGAATGCTAACAAGATTCAATCAAGTTTATTCCACTTGCATTAGATCAGAAAAAAATTCTAGTTCATAACAAAAAATATCCCACTACATTTTCACTTGATTAGGTTAGGCATTTTTCAGATTTACTAGCTCACTAGTTCTCGAATTTCTAGATTTTCTACTAGTAATGTTTTTCTATTCTTTTTGCACAGTTTAACAGAGGTATTTTTGAGTGGACCTAAGGAATCCTAGTCAATAATGAAATTTGTCCCATCCAATTTGGATTTTATTTGTTTGGTCATTAAACCTTCACTAATTTCATCATTTCACAAGGAAACTTCTCCAAGCTTCTTGAGAAAATCCATCCATCTCCCAACTTTGGTTTTGAGTTCTAAGTGATCCTAGCAATTTTCCCACTCTATTCCACCCATCACACACCTTTCCTAGGCCTCCCATCACCTCCAAAACCTCACATTTTTCTCTCGGTTGTATCCTGTAGGTTCACTGTAATTCCTACAGGCTCATCCTGTAGGTTTCTAGTACATCTTGTAGGTTTTGTTGAAATGGCCTATTTTGAGGCTGGACTGATGGAAAACCTCTAAGAAGTCACCAAAATCCTCCCAAGGGTCTTCCACACCATCCAACCATCTCCTAACCCTTCCATCCTACCTCCATCATCCTTAATGCACCTACCACATCACCAAAAGAAATTAGTTTGCATACTTGATTTTGCATGAAAAGGAAAAAAGACAAAAATAGATTTATTTCAGTTCCTTTACTTGCACATTAGTGATTTTTGATGCTTCTTACTTCCATGCTTATATAGTAGCATTTGGTTCATGATAATTTAGTATTATTGTAAAGCATAGTTTCTTGGCAGTTAATTAAGAAATGTTGTGATTTAGCATTGAATTTTCGTCTCTTTCCTTGTACTTTCTTTCTTCCAATAGGTTAAGGTTCCATTTCAAATATTTCATTTTATGCAATTAGTTTAGGATATGAATTTAGTACATGCACTCCATTACATCATGACAACAAAGGAAGGACACATTGTATGCCGCACATATAGTGCCAACACCTCTTAACTTTGTACGAACCCAGGGTTGATAATTAAAGTTGGTAGCCTTAGGAGTTCTAGCATTCTTGTTGCAATACTAAGGCTCATCGCCAATCTTGATCAGACCTATGGGGTTAGAAAGATTACTCAGAGGATTACTATAGGAAGAAAATTCAGACCTTGGAGATCCACAATTACAGAGATATATTAGATTCAATATCGAGCTCCTACAAAGTGAAAAAGGGTGTGTAGTTTTTTCAAAATTTTTGCATAAGTTTTGTTTGAAAAATTAGTTTGAAGGAATTCAAAGGGCATAGTGAAGCATTATTATCGATAATTGATGCCCTGAAGAAAGAAAATGGAAACACCTAGTAAGAAACCTGAAAGCTCTAACATGACTCATGAAGAAGAGGAAGAAATGCAACATGATATATCAAAATTACGAGACCAAGTGCAACAAATTTCACTCGCACAAAAAGCAACAGAAGCTAAGATGGATGGTTTAAAGAAAGACATAGAAGCTAAAATGTATGGCGTGGAAGCTAAGATGGAAGGTTTAAAGAAAGCTGTAGAAGCTAAGATGGATGACCTGGAAGCTAAGATGGACGGTGTGGAAGCTAAGATGGATGGCATGGAAGCTAAGATGGATGATTTAGAGAAAGGCATGAAAGATTTTGAAGACAGATTTGACAAAGATTCTACAAGAAATCCTTACTAATGGCCAAATGGTAGTAAAGGAAACTCATGATGAGAACAAAATAAATGTTAATCATGATTTGATAGAATCTAACATTGGATCGAAGAACCACCATGTTCCAAAGATCGATATGAGGAAGTTTGATCGAAAGGATCCTGGAACATGGATACTTTAAATGGAGCAATTTTTCGATCTCCATAATGTGCAAAACACACAAAAGGTACCATTGCAACTTTATATTTAAAACCGAATCAGTTTGTATGGTATCGATGGCTTTTCTCTCGTAAGCAAATTGTCACTTAGGCTATTTTTACGGATGAAATGATAGAACATTATGAGGATAAAAAAAGCAACACTGTTTTTAGCCAATTGATAAATCTCAAACAAAAGGGTTCAATGATGGAGCACATTGAGGACTTCCAAAAATTGAATATAAGGGTAAAAGATATTCCAGAGGAGAATAGGATTGATGTGTTCATAGCGACTTTAAAAGATAACATCCAACATGAGGTTCACCTATGGGAACCAAATTCAATGGAGAAGGAATTTAGGTTGGCAAGAAAAATGGAAAGAAAAATTATGGCAACAAGGAAGCCTACCACTCACAATCATAAAGATGGAAGTGTTGCTGGCCCTAGCCATCCACAACTTACAAGGTTGACACCACAACAATTGGAAGAAAAAAGAGAAAAAGGGCTTTGTTATAGTTGTGATAGAAAATACACTAAAGGTCATAAGTGTGTTGAGAAGAAATTATTCTACATAGATTGTGAAGAGGAGGAAGAAAAGGAACAAGAAATGTCAAAAGAAAGGATATACACCAAGAAAAAACCCTAGAAAAGGAAGAAATGAATCCGACCATATCTTGTAATGCATTGGTTGGAATTACCACTCCTCAAACTATCAAGATAGAAGGGCATATCAAGAAGAAAAAGGTAATAGTGTTGATTGATTCGGGAAGTACCCATAATTTTATTCATTGTAAGATAGCCAAGGAATTGAATTGCTTCCTATATCTAGCACCAGAGTTTCAAGTGATGGTTGCAATTGGAGGAACCATAAATTGCTCAGGAAAGTGCCATAATATGAATTTATCCATGTGAGAATATATATTGAATAGCCCAATGCTTTCCATTCCAATGGGTGGTGTTGATGTTGTACTAGGAGTCCAATGGCTACAGTCCTTGGGTACAATAGCTTTTAATTTTCAAGAAATTTTCATGAAATTATCTTTAGAATGAAAGGAAGTTGAATTAAGGGGTATCGCAGGGAAATTGGGAAAGATAATTAGCTCTAACGGAATGACAAAGCTTCTAAATAAAGAAAAATGAGGCATAATTGCACAATTATGTTCACTAGAGGTTGCCACATCGAAATCATCCATTTCTCCATATCTCCAAAAAGTCTTGGACAATCATTCTAAGGTGTTTGAGACTCCCAAAGGACTCCCACCTATTCATGATCATGATCATGCTATTAATTTGATTCCAGGTAGTGTTCCTCCAAACATCAGGCCTTACAGATATCCCCATGTCCAAAAGAGTGAAATTGAATGTATGGTTGCAGAAATGCTAGCGGCTGGTGTAATTCAACCTAGTCAAAGTTATTTCTCTGCTCCAGTAGTATTGGTTCACAAGAAGGATGGATCATGGTGCATGTGTCCAGATTATAGGGAGCTAAACAAGCTTACTATTAAAGATAAATTTCCCATTCCTGTTGTTATGCCCCTATACCAATAGATATCATATATCATGATTGACCTGGTTTAACTCTGAAATATGTTTATACCTTTGCTTGTTACAAATGTTTTCCATATTTGTGAAAAATCAAAAAAATTAAAAAAATGTAAAGAGGGTATACCCTAAAAGAAAAATCAAAGGGTAAAAAGAATAAAGAAAAGGTCAAAAAATGAAAGAAAATTAACCCCAACAAAAAGAAAACACCATGAAAGTGTGCAAGCCCAAATTCCACTACTATTTACTTTATGCATATTAAAGATTGTGTGCAACTTGTTAACAATCCATGGTAAGCAAATAGCTTAATCTTGGTTATTACATGTTTTCAATTTCATGTTTTTAGATATAGAGAATAAATATCTGACCAAACAGTTTAATCTTGGCAGATAAGTAGATAGGTAGAGTGAATAAAAGGAGCTCAACAGTTTAATCTGAGCCCTTGGATGCAATAAGCTTAGATTTACATAGATATCACTATGTAAAAGAAAAGAAATTTTGAAAAGGGTTTGCCAGTATAAGTGCATCCTAATAAAGGAGTAAAAATGCTAGGATAAAGTAGGTAGGGTAAGTAGATGATGGTTCCAGAATAAATGTGTGGTGAATAGTTAAGTTTAATGCTTAAATCTTTTGCTTTCATCACTTGGACAAAGCATAACTCACATTGAAGACAGCACATCAAGGAACCAAAGTCAAATTAATTAACTTCCTTACTCCATTTTTCCCTAAAAATTCACTAATCTCCCCTAAGTGCTAAAGGTATCTATAACAAGTTAGAGGGGCTCAGAGAATTTTTTTTACTTTTGGAAAGACCGAACCCTTGGCCCAATAATTTTAAATACCTAAAGTACTTAAAATCCCCTTCATCAACATTTACCCCTCCATAAAATCATTCATTCCCTTGATAAAGCTTTTCCTAAGTAAAATCCTATTTTACTTAGGGAAATTAAAACATTTTTATGTCTCAAAACCCTCATATTCATTTAGCCTTTGTCATAAATGTTGTATGATGAAACACTTTCAGAAACATTTTAACTTAGCGCATATTCATATCCTACAAAGTCATACTAACCGTTAAATTGATATTATTATTTAAATCCCGAAAACAATCTAACCCTTACCCGTATTACTATTAAAATCCCAAAAAAATACATATCCCACCCCACGGTTGCAATATAACCTAAATAACATTTGATAAATGGGATTAATTAGTCAACCCATGACTAATTAAGAGCCTCGACCCCCACCATGCTAAATAAAGGATTAATTGATCATCAAGATTAATTAAATAACTTTTGACCAACCACATCGCCCCCGATGTAATTAAAGCTTTTTATTAACATCGGGCCCCCTCCCTTAACCATCAGTCACTTCCCACACTCCGACCACCATCTGATCAGATCCCTCAGATCCGACGGCCATCGCTCATATTGCGCGAGCCCTTTGGTCGGACGTTAAATGCACGATATGAGCGGTTTTCCAAAAAGCGTCGATGCTACGTGTCAACTGACTAGTGGAATCATGCGGCCCTCCCTAAATACCACCAATCTCCCATAAGCGGTGCGATGAAACCTACTTACCACCTCCCATAAATGATAAAACATCACTTCCTTAATTTGACGCCACCTGTCTTTGTTGCCAAACCCACCAAAATATTGACTTTGCATAAAAAAACAAAAGTAATCTATTCTGCATCCTTTATCCAGAACAATTCCCTGCATGCACGCAGTATGTCCAAAATCAAATAGTTCGTTCCCAAACTGTCAACTACCTTCAACGCTGCCTTTCAATGTCGCTCCAGTCCCCTGTGTGCATCCTGTGAACGTGAACATCACAACCAATTTCCCAAGAATATGTATTTACCATATTTTCTCCTAGAAACCCTGTTATATACTGAAATTCCTCTGAATATGCTTTAAAACCCAAAGTTTTCAGTATAATTGAGTTGTTAAGCTTAGTTCAAAACTTCCCAAGCACCTTTGTTCAGACAATTTCATTGAAAATCCTAGTTTTGTCCCTGAAAACACAAGAACCAAGATGGAAACCCCCATGGCCCTCAATGTACCTCCAATCACCACTCATTCACCCTTAGACTACTGAGGTTATAGAAAAGAAAAATGAAGAAGAAATTATGGACTTGGTCCTTAAGTTAAATGAGCAATTAAAGGAAACAGAGCAGGAATTGGAAAAAGCAGTGCAATCAAGGCAGAGTGAGTCGACCACACAGCCTCAAACTGTAGTGCCAGTAGTTTCAACAGCAATCCCTTCCACAGTGGCAACTGTTTTAGCACCAAACATTCCTTTGGTGACAGCTACACCCATGGAAGCAACAGGTGCAACACAAGCAGGTACACCAACACAGAGCACAAAGGACTTAATTAATTCAATGGAAGAAATGAAGCTCCAAGTAACATAGCTATAGAAAGTGAAAGAGAAATTCACTACTTTGGAGCAGAAATATGATATATGAAAGATCAGTTATGTAGAAGAGATAAGGAAAAACAAAGGCATGGCCAAACAAATTAAAGCATTGGAGAAGGATTTGACATTTGAAAAGCCTTTGATAGACATTAAGAAGATATTATGGACCAATATCATTGATTCCATCAATGATATTTGGTCATCAATTCAAATTATTTTTGAACAGATTGATTTAGTAAAGCTTGCTCTTGAAGAAATTGAAAAGACCAGAGAAGAGCTAGGTAGAAAACTTGAGGAAGCTATCAGATTATTCAATTTTCTGAACAGTAAAAGCAGGTAACAGCTAGAACAATTAGACATTGAGGATATGACTACTACCATCCTCAAGGTGAAGAAAGTGTTGACTAAAAGGAATCTGATGAAAGGCCTGGAACGTAGATGTCAAAGCCTGCAGGAAGATATAGATGAGTTCATGAAAAAATTTGACATCTTAAGAATTAAAGGACTCCCAAGTCCTTTAGTTATCAATGATAGGCTAATGGTTCAGATTGATTACATTAATAAATTACATCAGCAGGCTGACAGTCAGGCTAGTTCATCTTCAGCCAAGGCATTACCAACAGGAAAAGTGTTGTACGATGGTTTAGAGAACCTCTTTTTCATTGAACATGAAGTAAAGCACTTATTCCCAGTACAGCCCAATTTTGTGAAGTATACAGAGGCAGATGAAATTTACAGGAAGCTGATAAGGACAAAAATACCAAAGGATGATTGGTGGACCAACATGACTGACATCCTATAAATTACCATGACTAAAGTGAGGTAAATAGAAATATTTACCACAAAAAATTTGGGTAAAAAGGATGAATGTTGGTGAACAGGTAAAGTGTATCAGATACAGGTGAAAGAGTATCAGTTGAAAATATCAAATTAGATGTCCAACACAGAGTTACTAGGGCAACAACAAGATGAAAATTCATAGAGCATGCCTCTAGATCCTTCAACAAAAACAGGGACAACAACAATTAGTTCACTTTCTGTTTCTATATTCGAGACCATTTGTCTCTATATTTGTGTAAAAAGATATTTCATATTCCTAAAATAAATCTCATTTAGTTATGAGATATTTTGATGTAAATTTTGTATAAATACTTCTTTATTCAAAGTATTAGGGGTGGATTCAAAGACATTTCTATAGACATTTTCTTCTAGAATTGAAGTGCTATTGTACCAAGACTTGTATGGCTTGCTGGATCAAGGAATAAAGTAAAGACTGTTCACGGGATACTTGTGTCAAACAGAAATCAAATAAGTATTCTATATCTCTTGTTTATTATTTTTTTTCCTTTGTTTATTAATAATCATATGTGTTTTCATAAAACCTGAATGATAAACGAGTAATGATTTTTTAGAATTTGCTTTACTGCACTCTGTTTTAAATTGTTTATCTTCTCAATCTTTTCTGCTAGACTATCATAGTTAGGGAATTCTTGAATTCTCCCTTACTTCGTAGTTTATCCCTTTGGTCCAATTGAACAAAGAATTTTTAATTTCCCTTTGTTGATAGGCCTCTTTTGTTCCTCATTTTGACCCTGGTTAAAGGATTATATATTGCCCTTTCTCCCTGGTTAAGACCATTTCATCCACCTGAACATGAAATTTTCCTTTTGTTTTACTACCTTGCCCCCTAAGTTTTCCCTTTAGTAAATGATCTGATCTAGTTAAGCAATCACTATATTGACTCCATAGCCCAATGGCTTAAAGACCTTGCTCTATCCATCTGTTCCCAGAGTTCCACCACTATTAAACAAAACAACCCTGAACAAAAATAACTAGCCTAATATCACACCAAAAAAGAGCTAAATTATAAAGAGAGAGCCTTCTCTGAGTACAAATTGGCTAGATTCTGTACTTAAAAGATTGGTTTGTGGTTACCTCAGACCAGTCTCCTTCTTCCCATAACTTCTAAGGAAAATATGAGTGATAACATAGTGGCGACTCCACTGTGGAATGGACAATTCCTTAGTTGAAATAAACCTTTAAGAAACCGAAAAGTTTGATTTGAAAGCATCTTAGAGGATTTTAGAAGTTATTTGGAAAAATTTTATAAAAAAATTCATAAAAATTTAAAATCTGGCTTCAGAAAGGACTCGTTACACTAGGGCTAATCTTGATCCCAACCCACACCCTGTGTTTGAAAATCCTAACCTGATTCCAAGAATCATTAGAAGGCAAGAAAGCTCAGTAAGTCCCAAACCTTTGTTCAGATCACATTCATGTCCTGTCAAACTGATTTCCCTAGAAGATATTCCTTTCGATGAACAGTTCAAACTCTCTATGTTTAGAACCTCATCTGATAGTGAATTATTAGATCTAGTCCAAGATCCAGAATTCCTCAGAGAACTTAAAATCCAAAGAGCCAATTTTTCAATTGATCGGTATTTGTAGAACTCTTTTCAATCATCCCTGACCACTAAAATCATACCTAAACTTTCTGAAACCACCTCACTTTCTGCTAGTTCATCATTATTTCCTCATTCATCTGAAACCCATTCCACTCCTGCTTTCATCCCTTCACTCCCCCTCCCACCAATAACCACGCAACATCCCACCACCACTTCTAGTTCCTCCTCTACAACACAAACACCTCCCATTACCCCAACTCTTGCCCAACCTACAATCATGGCCAGCAGATATGCTCCCATGGTGCTACCTGCTAACCTAGGTGTAATGCTTCAAGACTGTCAAAGTAAGATTACCACCTTTGATGGCACTGGAACCTACACTGCTCAGCAGCGCACTAAGAAGATGATTGACTATTTTGAAATATATGAGATAGACACTGTTGATGTTCAAATGAGAATTTTTGTTCAAAGTTTGTCTGGAGAAGTTAGAACCTAGTTTAGAGCCTTAACACCCAATAGTATAGATAGCCTACGAACTCTCTACCAACAATTCTTGAACAGGTGGGAGAAAAGGAAAGACCTCCTTCAGATTTATCTGAATGTGAAAACCTTAGAAGGGGACCCCATGAAACCATCCAGGACTATTGCACTAGATTTAATAGTGTTTATAGTGCCATTCCGCTCAACCTCAGACCCCCTCCTAGTTTAGCCCTGATCAAATTTCCTAATGGATTTGATTCAGACATGGCTTTCCAGCTAGGAGAAAGAAATCCCCCCACTCTAGAAGAAATGAAAAGTGTAGCTGTAAGTGTTGAAGCCAACCTACTTTCTAAAAGGGAAATAGCTAGAAATGAGAGAAGAATACCTACAAAAGATGAAAGTTCACCCTTTGAACAAAAGATTGATGCTATTGTTAAAGGAATGGACAAATTGTTTGATAGTTGATACAATTGAAAGGAAATCTCCTTGGGATGGCCAATAGGCCAATTCAGGGAGAAATCCTAATTTTAGAAAAAATCAGAATCAGAACAATGGTAAGAATATTCCTGACCAGAATATCAGACCACCATTCAAAGAAAACTATGCAGAAGCCTCTCAATTAGAAGACCCTGAGCTAGACACTCAGATAAATTTAATGGGTCTAGAGGGGGAGGAAGATGTATTTCTAACTCAAGATGACCAAGAGTCTCATATACTCCAGCAATTTCAGACTTAGACAGGAGAATCATTTGATTTCAGATAGGGGTATGACTCTGCCATCTTTGAGGTGCACAAGAAGTATAATCTGAGGAGTAGAAAAAGTATTGAAAACCCTGAAACAAACCAAAAAAAACTCCTAATCAACCCAAAAAAAGGCAAAACAAGCTCAGTGACAAAAACGCTTCAGATCCTTTCAAGAACAAATCAAAACCCTTCCAGCCCCACCATAGAAGATGTGTCTGATAACCAGCCCAACAATAAATGACCTTCCACTTCAATTCCCTCCAAGGAAACAATGGAATAACCTCAAAAGATCGCATCACAGAAATCGGCAAAGGATGTTTCAAATCCTGAAATAGAAGAAAACATAGAAGACATTTATGCCAGAAACCCAAACGTTCAAACTGATAAAACAATCCCGCCCTTTAATCTAGGAGCAGAAGTAGCAAAGATTAAAATTTTGGTTCCTTTGACGGAATTGGTGAAACATGATGTTTACAGGTTTCAAATCCACAAATCACTAAATATTATTGAAAATGCAGATTATGTAAATCTCTTTGATGACCAGCCTGAGTTAAGTTTTGGCCCCGAAGTAAATGGGAAACCACTGGAAGGAGGGATACCACCTTTCTATGTCAGTCTCAATATCCATGATAAGATTTTGCATAATGCCATGTTTGACTCTGGTGATTCTCACAATCTCATGCCCAAATCTGTTATGGAGAAACTCAACCTAGACATCACTAGACCCTATAAGGATTTATTTTCCTTTGATTCCAGTCAAGTGAGATTTTTGGGTCTTATAAATGATTTATTTTTTTCATCGGTTCAATACCCTACCAAAACTATACTTATTGACATAGTGGTAGCTGGCATTCCACCCAAGTATGGCATGTTGTTGTTTAGATCCTGGGGTGCTAAACTTCAGGGATCTCTACAATTAGACATGTCATACACTGCCATATATTTTTTTGGACAACCAAAGAAGTTGTATAGAGAAACTTTAATGAAGTATGTAGTGAGTAGTCAGGAGAAGCCTCGAAACTTTCCCATTTACTCAGTACATTCTAATATGGATTCCTTTATTCTCTATAATGTTGAAATAAATCCATAAATTGATAACCCTAAAGATTTAGCAATAGAACCAAAAGAAATTGAAAAAGAAGAAAGGTCAACTGTTCAAATTCAAGAGATATCAGATGACAAAGAAAAACCAGATGATAAAGAAAATCTAGATGCCCTAGTTAAAAAATACTACACTACCCCAGATACAAATTATGAACACGAAATTTTATGGCATCTAGAATTTGATGGTTTGGTAAATAAACTAGGTGTAGGTGCAGGGCTATGGGTCTATAACTTAGAGAATGATCATGTAGAAGGACATGCCTATAGGTTGAATTTTAAATGTACAAACAATATGGCAAAATATGAAGCACTCTTGCTAGGCCTCAAGTTAGTTAAGAGATTAGGAGCCATAAGAGTATCAATCACAGGAGATTCTAAATTGATAATTAAACATATAAAAGGAACTTACATAACCAGAGATCCTATATTGGGATATTACCGAGGGATAGTCATAGAAATCCTTAACACTTTTTAGAAACCCATCTTGCAACTATTCTTAGAAAACATAAATGTTTTCTAAGAATAGTTGAAGGTCAAGCAAGTATTAAACACATTGAAAGGTCAGAGAAGACTGCAGCTGGTTTGTGGACGAAGTTGGAGAAGCTGTATATGACAAAATCCTTGACAAATCGGATTCAGGTTTCTGCTAGTATTTGCCCCGTGACAGATGATGAGTGGAATGAATTGGATGGAAGAGCGTTGAGCGGAATTCGATTGTGTTTGGTTGATGATGTTTTATTTAACATCGTGTCAGAGAAGACTGTATGAGAAACCTCAATCCAATTGTCATTCGCAAACTATATAGCTGCCGCTTCAGGAGAATCCGATTTGTCAAGGATTTTGTCATATACAGCTTCTCCAACTTCGTCCACAAATAAATACAGTCTCTCTTTAAAATACAGAGAGACTGTATTGGTTTTAAACTTTAGTGTTTAAAACCAATGTTATTTTAAAGAGAGACTGTATTGGTTTTAAACTTTAGTGTTTAAGAATTCTAATAGTGTTTTTTTCGCTTCTTTCTTTTTTGTTTTTTTATTTGGTTTAAATTTAGAAAAAACTACCATTGAAATAATAGCATAAAGACAATCATTGTATTGAATAGTAGGGAAGTTGGTTAATATGGAATCTAATAAGAACCCAAACCCACCATCACCAAACCAAAATTTATAAGAACTAGAACGAAATCAAGAATTAAGAAATTGAAATGATGAAATTGATGCATTATTAGCTACATTAAGGTCATTGATACATGATCTCCAAAACACCCATCCTCATAGTGACCCTCTAGCAATTTCTTGGTTAGTTTTAGTTAGAATGCCTATTCTAGATGAGAAACCTCTAGAAGGACATATACTATATAGTCGACTCACACTCTAGATTAATGATTAGATGTTTTTTAAGAATAGTTGAAGTATGTTTATGTTTACATACACATAAACATACTCAGATGATGAGTACACCTCATCCTCTAGGGTGCTGAGTACACCTCATCCTCTTCTCCTTCCTCCAACCAAAGTGGTAAATCATGCTCTAATAAGGGTTGGGCAGGAGGGTACAGGACTAGCTGCTTGGACATAGGACCATTTTTGATGGTCATGTTTCCTGCATGGCAGCTTATGTAAGCATCTGCAGTGGCTAACCAAGGCCTTCCTAAAATAAGGGGGTATCCAGTTTTACCACTTAACAATGGTCTAACTGGATACCATGTACATCTCGTTTCTACAATTTCACCTTTCTTCTGGTTGTGAAAGAAATGTTTCAGTTTTTGTCTACTTTTAAAGAGAGTTTGTATAATTTTATTATACAAACTCTCTTTAAAATAACATTGGTTTTAAACTTTAGTGTTTAAAACCAATGTTATTTTAAAGAGAGACTGTATTTTTCAGTTATGTGTTATTATCTACTAGGAGGTGTGGGAAGTTTTTCTTCTTTCCCTTTTCCTTTAGAGTGGTCATGGAGGAGAGATTCTTCTACTCCTTTATATTGTTTGGAGTTTGATGAATCTTCACCTCTACCCTTATTAAATTCTCTATAAGGGTAGATTAATGGAAAGAGAGAATACAATTTAAAGGAGACTCTCTCTTTCCATTAATCTAACAAGGGTTTATTATTCCTCTTAGGAGAAATAACAAGGGTTTGTTATTTCTTTTTATTTTCAGGGCTACTAGGAGGTGTGGGAAGTTTTTCTTCTTTCCCTTTTCCTTTAGAGTGGTCATGGAGGAGAGATTCTTCTACTCCTTTATATTGTTTGGAGTTTGATGAATCTTCACCTCTACCCTTATTAAATTCTCTATAAGGGTAGATTAATGGAAAGAGAGAGTACAATTTAAAGGAGACTCTCTCTTTCCATTAATCTAACAAGGGTTTATTATTCCTCTTAGGAGAAATAACAAGGGTTTGTTATTTCTTTTTATTTTCAGGGCTACTAGGAGGTGTGGGAAGTTTTTCTTCTTTCCCTTTTCCTTTAGAGTGGTCATGGAGGAGAGATTCTTCTACTCCTTTATATTGTTTGGAGTTTGATGAATCTTCACCTCTACCCTTATTAAATTCTCTATAAGGGTAGATTAATGGAAAGAGAGAGTACAATTTAAAGGAGACTCTCTCTTTCCATTAATCTAACAAGGGTTTATTATTCCTCTTAGGAGAAATAACAAGGGTTTGTTATTTCTTTTTATTTTCAGGGCTACTAGGAGGTGTGGGAAGTTTTTCTTCTTTCCCTTTTCCTTTAGAGTGGTCATGGAGGAGAGATTCTTCTACTCCTTTATATTGTTTGGAGTTTGATGAATCTTCACCTCTACCCTTATTAAATTCTCTATAAGGGTAGATTAACGGAAAGAGAGAGTACAATTTAAAGGAGACTCTCTCTTTCCATTAATCTAACAAGGGTTTATTATTCCTCTTAGGAGAAATAACAAGGGTTTGTTATTTCTTTTTATTTTCAGGGCTACTAGGAGGTGTGGGAAGTTTTTCTTCTTTCCCTTTTCCTTAACAATTTCTTTTAACATTTATAATACAGTCTCTCTTTAAAATAACATTGGTTTTAAACACTAATGTGATTAAATAACATTGGTGTTTAATGTGATTAAACACCAATGTTATTTTAAAGAGAGACAGTCTCTCTTTAAAATAACATTGGTTTTAAACTTTAGTGTTTAAAACCAATGTTATTTTAAAGAGAGACTGTATTGGTTTTAAACTTTAGCATTTAAGAATTCTAATAGTGTTTTTTTCGCTTCTTTCTTTTTTGTTTTTTTATTTGGTTTAAATTTAGAAAAAACTACCATTGAAATAATAGCATAAAGACAATCATTGTATTGAATAGTAGGGAAGTTGGTTAATATGGAATCTAATAAGAACCCAAACCCACCATCACATAACACATAACACATAACTGCATCATAGGGGTTTGTTCATTTTGTGAAGAATATCATTCTACAGATAAGTGCCCTTCCTTGCCTGGACTTAAAGCTGTATACCAAGGGGCTAAAGGGGTCACTAAATAGATCTATTACATAAACCAAAGGAGGCTGCATGGACCTAGATCATACTAGCAGGGGATGCAAGGGACATCTCAGGCATACTACAACCCCAACCAAGTCACCTCCATACCTTCTTGGGGCCCCCCTGCTCATCCTTCTTGGTCCATGCCTCCTCCTTGGATCCGTAAACTACCTTTCGATCCGTGGCCTTGCATGCTATTGGCGGAGTTGACCAATATCATGCAAGGCCAACTATCCTACAAAAAAACTTGGCCTTGCATGGGGGGCACTTAAGGATTGGATTAAGTGTTTATGTAATGATATTCTTCACATAAAACACTAATGTAAACTTTAGTGTTTTATGTGAAGAATATCATTCTACAGATAAGTGCCCTTCCTTGTCTGGACTTAAAGCTGTATACCAAGGGGCTAAAGGGGTCACTAAATAGATCTATTACATAAACCAAAGGAGGCTGCATGGACCTAGATCATACCAGCAGGGGATGCAAGGGACATCTCAGGCATACTACAACCCCAACCAAGTCACCTCCATACCTTCTTGGGGCCCCCCTGCTCATCCTTCCTGGTCCATGCCTCCTCCTTGGATCCGATTGAGGCATACCTACAACTTATCGAAATAATTCAAAGATGCTTTAACAAGATATGTTAGACCTACAAACTTTAGAAATCAAAACATAAAGGAAAATAATGCAAAACTTAAGATAGAAGGATATGCAAGGGATAGTATTCCCTAAGAGTCTTTGGCAAATAGATCTTTGATTTTAGATTCTTCAGTCTTGTTTCTCTTAGGTGGTGCTTCATCAACAACATTCACATGTTCTCTTTATTTCTTCTTATTACATAGAATCATAATTACATGTCATCATGAAGACCTAACCTAGTTACACTTTTCAACATTCCCTCTTAACTTGGGAGGTATTCATAATGGTACTTGGTTTCTCATAAGAAGAATTTGAAACATGGAGGAGACTTGCTCCTCCATGTTTATGTAGGAGCAAGTCTCCTACATAAACTTGGTCCTTAGATGCAGAATGCAGATAAAGAACCACAGGTTATTACAAGGGTTTGTAATAACCCTTGTAATAACCAAGTGTTATATAAAGTGGAATTTTATATAAATATAAAATTCCACTTTATAACACTTACTGGTATGATTCACTAAAGGAGGATAGTGACAACTATCCTCCTTTGGTCAACTCCACCAATAGCATGCAAGGCCACGGATCGAAAGGTAGTTTACGGATCCAAGGAGGAGGCATGGACCAGGAAGGATGAGCAGGGGGGCCCCAAGAAGGTATGGAGGTGACTTGGTTGGGGTTGTAGTATGCCTGAGATGTCCCTTGCATCCCCTGCTGGTATGATCTAGGTCCATGCAGCCTCCTTTGGTTTATGTAATAGATCTATTTAGTGACCCCTTTAGCCCCTTGGTATACAGCTTTAAGTCCAGGCAAGGAAGGGCACTTATCTGTAGAATGATATTCTTCACAAAATGAACAAACCCCTATGATGCAGTTATGTGTTATTATCTACTAGGAGGTGTGGGAAGTTTTTCTTCTTTCCCTTTTCCTTTAGAGTGTTCATGGAGGAGAGATTCTTCTACTCCTTTATATTGTTTGGAGTTTGATGAATCTTCACCTCTACCCTAATTAAATTCTCTATAAGGGTAGATTAATGGAAAGAGAGAGTACAATTTAAAGGAGACTCTCTCTTTCCATTAATCTAACAAGGGTTTATTATTCCTCTTAGGAGAAATAACAAGGGTTTGTTATTTCTTTTTATTTTCAGGGCTACTAGGAGGTGTGGGAAGTTTTTCTTCTTTCCCTTTTCCTTTAGAGTGGTCATGGAGGAGAGATTCTTCTACTCCTTTATATTGTTTGGAGTTTGATGAATCTTCACCTCTACCCTTATTAAATTCTCTATAAGGGTAGATTAATGGAAAGAGAGAGTACAATTTAAAGGAGACTCTCTCTTTCCATTAATCTAACAAGGGTCCACTTAAAAAGGGTTTATTATTCCCTTAGGTTTATAATATTGATCATGGTCAACCATTGTCAATCATAACCAACCATGATCAACCATTGTTGAATGTCACATTGTGACAAAAATAGTCTCACCATGAAAAGAAACCATGTTTATTTTAGTTTTTCTAATATTTATATTAGGTTTTACCAATGTTGGGTTTATAATAATTTTTTTTTTCTCAATTAGTCTACTCCTATATTCATACAAAAAAGTTACAGCGAGGCCACTGCCTCGAGAATTCATGCCATGAAGTTGGCATAGAGCAAAAAAAACTTCCATATAAACATTACATGGCATTAAGGACCAAGTTTATGTAGGAGACTTGCTCCTACATAAACATGGAGGAGCAAGTCTCCTCCATGTTTCAAATTCTTCTTATGAGAAACCAAGTACCATTATGAATACCTCCCAAGTTAAGAGGGAATGTTGAAAAGTGTAACTAGGTTAGGTCTTCATGATGACATGTAATTATGATTCTATGTAATAAGAAGAAAGAAAGAGAACATGTGAATGTTGTTGATGAAGCACCACCTAAGAGAAACAAGACTGGAGAATCTAAAATCAAAGACCTATTTGCCAAAGACTCTTAGGGAATACTATCCCTTGCATATCCTTCTATCTTAAGTTTTGCATTATTTTCCTTTATGTTTTGATTTCTAAAGTTTGTAGGTCTAACATATCTTGTTAAAGAATCTTTGAATTATTTCGATAAGTTGTAGGTATGCCTCAAAAGGAGGAGGCATGGACCAGGAAGGATGAGCAGGGGGGCCCCAAGAAGGTATGGAGGTGACTTGGTTGGGGTTGTAGTATGCCTGAGATGTCCCTTGCATCCCCTGCTGGTATGATCTAGGTCCATGCAGCCTCATTTGGTTTATGTAATAGATCTATTTAGTGACCCCTTTAGCCCCTTGGTATACAGCTTTAAGTCATAGATCTTAAAGCTGCATGGACCTACCCTAATGTAGTTTTTCTGCTTGAGCAAGCCCACTCTCTAAACGACGCATACTATATTAAAGACCCTAGCCTGTGGCTGACCCATTAGGGTGCTCAGGGGTCCTATTGAGGCGCTGGTCATGTCTGCTTTACTTCTATGCTGTCATACAGGGTTTATCATTTTAAACATATGACTACTTTTGGTCAGCCAATAAACTCGATATTAGTTAAATCTTCCAGTTAACCTACATCTCGTTTCTACAATTTCACCTTTCTTCTGGTTGTGAAAGAAATGTTCCAGTTTTTGTCTATTTATAAAGAGAGTTTGTATAATTTTATTATACAAACTCTCTTTAAAATAACATTGGTTTTAAACTTTAGTGTTTTATTTTTTTAATTATTATTAATATAATTAATAATAATTAAAAAAATAAAACACTAAAGTTTAAAACCAATGTTATTTTAAAGAGAGTTTGTATAATAAAATTCCACATAAACATTCCAAGTTCTTGAGCTATTGGCCTATGCAAGCTCATAGCTTGGCTATGTTTGCCAGTACCTATAAGTTGCCTTTCCAGCCCAATCACCAGTACACTACTGAGATAAGGCATAGGCCAGCCATCCCTAATAATCTTAAGAACTGGCAGGTTTTTGATAGTGATAAGCAGATTAATAATTTTCTAACTTTAAATGAGGAATTTTCTAACATTAATATAGATGTAGACCTAGTTTCAGATTTTGATCATACTAATGAGGTAGACATTAACAATTTGGAGGAGAATTCAATAAACATGCTTCACCCTACTAAATTATCACAAGCAGAAATCAAAAACCTGAAACAAATGGACCAAGATGAGATAATTGAAGAAGAAACAGAGGTTATAAATCTGAAGGATAATCATTTACCCAAAGGATTAACTCCTTTGGAGGATTTGTTTGACTCTAATGACATTCCGAAGCAACCCAAAATGGAGCCTTTAAAAGCAGACATCAAAGAGTATTACTTAGGAACATAGGATAATCCCAAATTGATAAAATTGTCAAAATCTTTACCTCCTAATCAGAAGCTAAAGTATGTTGAACTTATGAGGGAATTCCAGGATGTCTTCGCCTGGAGTTATGAAGATATGAAATCGTATGACACCTCAATCATTCAGCACACTATCCCTTTGAAAGAAAATCAAAAGCCCTTTAAGCAAAAACTTAGAAGAATTAACCATGTGTTATTACCATCAATTGAGAAAGAAATCAAACGCATGTATGAAGCAGGAATTATTGCCCCTATTAGATTTTTAGAATGGGTATCTAACCTAGTACCTACTAGGAAGAAAACGGGGGAAATAAGATTATGTGTTGACCTGAGAAATGTGAACAAGGTCTCACTTAAAGATAACTATCCTTTACCCAAAATGGACCATATACTGCAAAGGGTAGTGGGTTCTTCTAGAATTTCACTTTTAGATGGGTTTTCAGGTTATAACCAAATCTTAGTTCATCCTGATGACCAAGAGAAAACTGCATTCACTACACCATGGGGTACCTTCATGTATATTAAAATGCCATTTGGACTAAAAAATGGAGCAACTTTCCAAAGAGCAATGGACATTGCCTTTGCAAAAGAGATTCATGATTTTCTTGTTATATATCTTGATGATCTCACTGTTTTTTCCAAATCAGATCAGCAACACCTGGAGCATCTCAGGCAAGTTTTTCTAAAATGCAGAAAATATGGTATTTCCTTAAATCCAAAGAAATCTTTATTTGTTTTAGAAGAAGGAAAGTTGTTAGGTCACATCATTTCCAAATATGGCATCCGAATTGACCCCTCCAGGATTGAAGCTATTTTGAAAATACCTCACCCAAGAAACATTAAAGAACTTCAAGCATTTTTAGGAAAAATGAATTTTTTAAGAAGATTCATCTCTAACTTTGCTGAATTAATTAGATTATTGAATAACATGTTAAAAAAGGATTTGACCATTAAATGGACAGTTGAGGCTAAACAATCATTTGAAGAAATTAAACTAGCCTTAACTCAAACACCAGTCCTCACAAGTCCAAAATTTGACAGAGACTTCATTATTTTTTCTTTTGCATCAGAACACACCATAGCTGTAGTTTTACTACAAAAGGATGATCACGGATGTGAAAAAAAAATAGCCTTTTTTAGTAAATCTCTTAGAGATGCCTCATTAAAATACAAAATAATGGAGAAACAATCTTTTTCTCTGGTAAAGGCTATTAAGGATTTTAGGGTCTATATTGTGTATTCTCATGTAGTAGCTTATGTGTTATGAAAGCAGGTCACAAAAAGATAGAAAAGATAGATCAACGCCTTAGAATTCAACCTCTTCAAGGGGGCAACCTCCTTTACATTACATAAATGAACAATTCTTGGATTATTCAAATGAGAAAACCTCCTTTCTATATATAGGAGTCTAAGGGGCCACAATATAACCAAGATGATCTAACAATAATAATATAAAGGCACAAAAATAACAATAGAGGGATTCTATGGGGCACAATAATAACAATATGGGGACAATAGGGGCACAACAATATTAATAAGGGATACAGCTACAATATTAATGGGGGCATCACTAGTATTATAGGGAACTAACATGCGCCTCTCCTTCAAAAAAGTGTTGTCCTCAATGCTTGAGTAGTTTTGGATTCTTCTGTATAAAATTCGCATCCTCCCATGTGGAATCTTCAGTGGATAAGTTCATCCACTTGATGAGATACTCTAAAATGGATCGATTTCATAGTTGTTGAGTTCTTGTTTGTATGACTGCTTCTGGTTCCAATATAGTTTTTCCTTACTCATCAAGTTCTGGCAATATTGTTTGAATTGGGAGCTTGTCACCTATAACCTTCTTTAAACATGAAACATGGAAAACTAGGTGCAGTCGAGAAGCTGCAGGAAGCTCCAATTTGTATGCCATAGTAACAATCTTTTGCAACAACTTGTACGTACCATAATACTTTGGTGAAAATTTGTTATCCTTCTTAGCTTGCTTGAGGTACATTTGTTTATATGGTTGTAGCCGTAGGAATAGTACCCAATCACCTACATCAAAAATTCTTTCGCTGCGATGTTGATCCGCCTGTTGTTTCATTCTATTCTGCGCCAACACAAGGTTATCCTTTAAGAGTTGGAGAACTTGTTGTTGATGCTTGATGTGATGTTCCACTGCTTGAACCTTAGAATTTTGTCTTAAATATGATGTGATGGATGGTGGCTGATATCCATAAAGTGCCATAAATGGGGTCATTTTTGTTGCAGTATGGAAGGAAGTGTTAGACCATCATTCAGCTAGAGGCAACCATTTGACCCATTGTGTCTATTTATCAGATACAAAGCAACGAAGATATCCTTCCAAACATTTGTTTACTATCTCCGTTTGCCCATCAGATTGAGGATGATAAGATGAACTATGAGCTAACTGAGTACCAAGACAAGAAAATAATTCTATCCAAAATTTCCTGTAAAAATGGGATCTTTGTCGCTTACAATAATCTTTGGGTTTCCATGTAGCTTTTGGATTGTTTCCATAAATGCCGTAAAAACTGTACTAGCTTTAAATGGATGTGATAATGCACAAAAGTGTGCATACTTGGTAATTATGTCATCTACCACCATGATGACACTCTTTCCCTCAAACTTGGGTAAACTTGTGATAAAATCGATTGAAACCTCCTCCCAACGTTGGCTTGGAATGGATAAAGTTGTAATAGACCTGATGTCTTAATTGTTTCATCTTTATTTTGTTGGCATACCAAACATTCTGCCACAAACTTTTGAATATCCAATTTAAGGCCATCCCAAAAAAATTCCATCTTAACCTTGTGGTAAGTTTTCAAAAATCCTGAGTGCCCTCCTAAGGGAGAAGTGTGCAATTCCAGAAGAATCTTTTGTTTGAGTTGGGAATTCTTACAGAGGTATAAGCGATCTTTGTACCATAACGAATCATTTTTCTAACTAAATGTATCAGATGTACTGGAATATTGTTGTAACTTTCGAATAAGTTCCCACACTTCTTTGTCATTCTTCTATTCCTCCCTTGCTTCATTTATCCAATCTGGTTGGATAATAGAAATGGTTCACAACAATGCTTCCACATCCTCATCCTTTCTTGAGAGTGCATCTGCCACAACATTTTTCTTCCCTTTCTTATATATGATTTCAAAGTCATAACCCAACATCTTTGTGACCCATTTTTGTTGTTCTTTAGAGGATAATATTTGTTCTAAAAAGTATTTAAGGCTATCATGATCCATTTTTACCTTGAAGTGTCTTCCCATTAGGTAGGGTCTCCATTTATTAAGTGCATGTAGTATTGCCAACATTTCCTTCTCATAAAGAGCTTTGTGTAAATACTTTCCCTTGATTGGACGACCTTCGAAAACAATGGGTCTTTCATCTTGCATTAAAACAGCACCAATCCCATTTCTGGAAGCATCATATTCCACAATAAAGGTTTTTGTCAAGTCTGGTGTAGCTAAGACTGGTGCTTGGCACATTGCCTCTTTAAGATATTTGAAGGCCTTTATTGCTTCTGGAGTCCATGAAAATACATCTTACTTCAACAATGTTGTTAGAGGTGCTGCTATTTTCCCATAATTCTTATCAAACTTGCAATGATACCCTATCAACCCGAGAAATCTTTGCAAACGCTTTATGGATGTGGGGATTTCCCATTCCTTAATGGCTTTAATTTTGCTAGGGTATACCTTAACTCCTTCATGAGATACAATATGACTCAGATATTCCACCTCTTGTACTCCAAAGAAACATTTGGATCTTTTTGCATATAATTGTTTCTCCTCCAATAGTTGTAGCACCCTGTCACTGTGTTCAACATGATCCTTCCAAGACTTGCTGTAGATTAGTATATCATCAAAAAATACTAACGCAAATTTTCTAAGGAAGGGTTTGAAAATGGATTTCATCAAACCTTGAAATGTAGAAGGTGCATTGGTAAGGCCAAAAGGCATGACCAAAAACTCATAGTGACCCTCATGAGTTCTAAATACTATTTTTAGAATGTCTTGAGTCTTCATTCTGATTTGATGATATCCTGAATGAAGATCTAACTTGGTGAAGTAAATTGATCCATGCAATTCATCCAATAATTCATCAATGACAGGAATGGGAAAATTATCTTTAATAGTGAGCTTGTTGAGCTCCCTATAATCTGGAAACATGCACCATGATCCATCCTTCTTGTGCACCAATATTACTGGAGCAGAGAAAGAACTTTGGCTAGGTTGAATTATACCAGCCTCAAGCATTTCTGCAACCATATGTTCAATTTCACTCTTTTGGGCATAGGGATATCTTTACGGCCTGATGTTTGGAGGAACACTTCCTGGAATCAAATGAATAGCATGATCATGATCACGAATAGGTGGGAGACCTTTGGTAGTCTCAAATACCTTAGAATGATTGTCCAAGACTTTTTGGAGATCTCGAGAAATAGATGATTTCGATGTGGAAACATATAGCGAACATAATTGTGCAATTACTCCTTGTTGTTCCTTTTTTAGAAGATTTGTCATACCATTAGAGCTTATTATCTTTCCCAGTTTCCCTGCAATACCCCTTAATTCAACTTCCTTTCCTTCCACATAAAATTTCATGAAAAGTTCTTGAAAGTTAAAAGCTATTGTACCCAAGGATTTTAGCCATTGGACTCCTAGTACAACATTAGCACCTCCCATTGGAATGGAAAGCGTTGGGCTTTTCAATACATATTCTCCCATGGATAGCTTGATATTATGGCACTTTCTAGAGCAATTTATCATTCCTCCATTTGCAGCCATCACTTGACACTTTGGTGCTGGATATAGGAAACAATTCAATTCTTTTGTTATCTTACAATGAATAAAATTGTGGGTACTTCCTGAATCAATCCACACTATTACCTTTTTCTTCTTGATTTGTCCTTCTATCTTGATGGTTTTAGGAGTGGTAATTCCGGCCAATGCATTACAAGATATGGTCGGATTCATTTCTTCTTTATCTAGGCTTTGTTCCTGGAGTATATCCTCTTCTTTTTACCTTTCTTGCTCCTTTTCTTCTTCCTCTTCATAATCTATGTAGAATAATTTCTTCTCAACACACTTATGACCTTTAGTGTATTTTCTATCACAACTATAACAAAGCCCTTTTGCTCCTTTTTCTTACAATTGTTTTGGTGTCAACCTTATAGGTTGTGGAAGGCTAGGGGCAACAACACTTCCATCTTTATAGTTGTGAGTGGTATGCTTCCTAGTTGCCATAATTTTTCTTTCCATTTTTCTTGCTAAGCTGAATGTATTCTCTAATGAATCAGGTTCCCAAAGGTGAACATCATGTTAGATATTATCCTTTAGATTCCCTATGAACACATCAATCCTATGCTCCTCTGGAATATTTTTTACCCTTATGTTCAATTTTTGGAACTCCTCAATGTGCTCCATTATTGAACCCTTTTGTTTGAGACTTATCAATTGGCTAAAAAAAGTGTTTCTTTTTGTATCCTCATAATGTGCTGTCAATTCTTCCTTAAAAATTTCCCAAGTGATAATTTGTTTATGAGAGCAAAGCCATTGATACCATACAAACTGATTTGGTTCCAAATATAAAGTTGCAATACGTACCTTTTGTGTGTTTTGCAGATTATTGAGATCAAAAAATTGCTCCATCTGTAATATCCATGTTGCGGGATCCTTACCATCAAACTTCCTCATATCGATTTTTGGAATATGGTGGGTCTTCGATCCAACATTAGAGTCTATGGAATCATGATTAACATTTCTTTTGTTCTCATCATGAGTTTCCTTTACTACCCTTTCACCATTAGTGACCATTTCTTGTAGCAACTTATTCAAATTTATCTTCAATTCTTCCATCTTATCATCCATGCCATCCATTTTAGCATCCATGCCATTCATTTTAGCGTCCATTACATTCATCTTAGCTTCCATGCCATCCATCTTAACTTCTATGTCTTTCTTTAATCAATCCATCTTAGCTTCTACACCTTTCTTTAAACCATCCATCTTAGCTTCTACATCTTTCTTTAAACCATCCATCTTAGATTCTGTTACTTTTTGTGCAAGTGACACTTGTTGCACTTGGTCTCGTAATTTTGATATATCATGTTGCATTTCTTCCTCTTCTTCATGAGTCATGCTAGAGCTTTCAGGTTTCTTACTAGATGTTTGCATTTTCTTTCCTCGAGGCATCAATTACCGATAATAATGCTTTACTATGCCCTTTGAATTCCTTCAAACTAATTTTTCAAACCAAGCTTATGCAAAAATTTAAAAAAAAACTACACACCTTTTTTCACTTTGTAGGAGCTTGATATTGAATCTGATGTATCTCTATAATTTCGGATCATCTAGTTTTAAAATTGTGACCTGTATTAGCCCTTTGCATCCTATTTTCAATGCCATCAGTTTGATCCAAATTGGATTCTCCAAGGAAGAGTTATGCACCATATCCTAAGATGACCTAATTATAGACTTTTCCAGAAGAGCGAACTTTTATGAAGTGCCACGTGTCACTGTTTTGACCTTTGGCTCTGAAAAATATATACAAGAAACTACAGTCCATCCTCTTTCTGTACCTTCTTACAAAATTTCAATCCGATGCTTAGAGAGAAAGTTATGACGATTTTCCCCAGGTAACCTGTTTGGAATGTAATTCAGAAGTATGCAAAAAGACCAACTTCCTCAGATAATATATCCACAAATATAGTGTGAAAATCTCTAAAATTCGGATCCAAGGTTCAATGCGATTTCATCCCAAATGGGTTTTTTTTTTCACTTCTGAAACGTCGCATAAAAAAATTTATAGCAAAAATTCCACGATGGCCTATTTGGAGCAGCGAAACCCTAAAATCCAAAGCTCTGATACCAAATGTTATGAAACCAGCTCACAAAAAGATAGAAAAGATAGATCAATGCCTTAGAATTCAGCCTCTTCGAGTGGGCAACCTCCTTTACATTACATAAATGAACAATTTTTGGATTATTCAAATGACAAAACCTCCTTTCTATATATAGGAGTCTAAGGGGTCACAATATAACCAAGCCAACCTAACAATAATAATATAAAGGCACAAAAATAACAATAGAGGGATTCTATGGGGCATAGTAATAAAAATATGGGGACAATAGGGGCACAACAATATTAAAAAGGGATATAATTACATTATTAATGGGGGCATCACTAGTATTATAGGGACCTAACATTACGTTCCAAACGATGTAGTCAAAGATATCCTGACACAGGATGGAGTTGATGGAAAAGGGGGAAAATGGATAGCTACTATCTTAGAATATGATATAGAGATAAAACCTACCAAGTTAATTAAAGGTCGGGGGTTGGAAAAACTCATGACAGAAACAAATTGCCAAGCCCTAGACATCAATCTTATTGTAGAGCTGGATAACGAACAAGAGATGGTGACTCCACAGATCAGCCAGTCCTTTTTAGACTCACCTTGGTATGTTGATATAATATATGTTCTACAAAACCTACAGGCTCCTCCAGGGTTATCCAGAACTAAAAGTAGGTTTTTGAAAATGAAAGCATCAAAATTTTGCATTATGGATAATACTTTATTTTGGAAAAATCATGAAGGAATTTTGTTAAACTGTTATTAAAAGAAGAATCTGACAAAGTACTCCAAGAATTTCATGTAGGGGATTGTGGTGGACATCTCTATTGGAAGTCAACTGCTGACAAAATTTTAAGAGATGGATTTTATTGGCCAACCTTGTTTGCAGATGTGAAGAAATTTGTAACTTCCTGCCATAAATGCCAAATCTTTAAAGGAAAAAGAAAATTGTTATCTTTACCATTGAAACATATTTCCATCGAGAAACCTTTTCAACAATGGGGTCTTGACTTCATTGGGAAAATTCATCCACATTCTTCTGGTCAACATAAATGGATACTCACTGCAACTGATTAATTTACTAAATGGATAGAAGCCATTCCCTCTAGACAAGCCACTGACACTGTGATAATAGGTTTTCTAGAGTCTAATATCCTTTCTAGGTTTGGTTGTCCTGACAAAATTATCATAGATAATGCTGCAGCATTCAAGTCAAAGAAAATGATTGGTTTCTATCACACGTATCATATAACACTTCATCATTCAACAGCTTACTATCATCAAGGGAATGGTATAGCAAAATCTTCCAATAAAAGCCTAATAAATATTATCAAAAAACTGTTGGAAGAAAATAAGAAAACTTGGAACAAGAAATTAACCAATGCTTTGTGGGCAGATAGGCTTACTACTAAGAAGTCCATTGGAACCAGTCCCTATGAGCTAGTATATGGAATGGAGGCAGTTTTTCCTTCATCTTTAGGGGTTCCTGTCATGAAACTACTTCAAGAAGCTCAAGTGGAACCAAATGATATACAGAGAAGAATAAACCAGACCATCCATTTACAACAAACCAGGGAGGAAGTGTACCAAAGATCCCAAGTACTACAAGAAAAACTCAAGAAGATCTTTGACAAAAGGACCAAAGCAGAAGACTTCTATCTGGGAGATAAAGTGTTAAGATGGGATTCCAGAAGTGAGGACAAAGAAAAACATGGGAAGTTTGACTTCGTGTGGAAAGGGCCATACATTATATATGCTTTCAAAGGAAATAATGTATATTTTCTGAAAGAAATGAATGGTGCAGAGATTGAAGGAGGACCAACCAATGATTGAATGTTAAAGTACTACATTGAACCCATCTACTAATTTTACAAGGTCAGTTGTACATTGACCCCATTGCTTTCGAAAGTTGTCCAATTAAAGCAAAGTATTTACACAAAGCTATTTATGAGAAGGAAATGTTGGAAATACTACATGCGCTTAAGAAATGGCGACCCTAACTAATGGGAAGACACTTCAAGGTAAAAACAGATCATGATAGTCTTAAATACTTTTTAGAACAAAGATTATCTTCAAAAGAGCAGCAAAAATGGGTCACAAAGATGTTGGGTTATGAATTTGAAATCATCTACAAAAAAGGGAAGCAAAATGTTGTGGCAGATGCACTCTCAAGAAAGGATGAGGATGTGGAAGCATTTCTTTGCACCATTTACATTATCCAACCAGATTGGATAAACGAAGCAAGGGATGAATGGAAGAATGACGAGGAAGTGTAGGCACTTGTTCAAAAGATACAACAAGATCCCAGTACACCTGATATAGTTAGCTGGAAAAATGATTTGTTATGGTACAAGGATTGGTTATACCTATGTAAGAATTCATAACTGAAACAAAAGATCCTTAAGGAATTTCACACCTCTCCCTTAGGAGGGCACTCAAGATTTCTAAAAACCTACCACAGGGTTAAGAAGGAATTTGTTTGGGATGGCCTTAAATAAGATATTCAAAAGTTTGTGGTGGAATGTTTGTTTTGCCAACAAAATAAAGTTGAAACAATTAAGACCCCGGGACTATTACAAACTTTATCCATTCCAAGCCAACGTTGGGAGGAGGTTTCAAAGGATTTTATCATAGGTTTACCCAAGTCTGAAGGAAAGAGTGTTATCATGGTGGTAATTAACATAATTACCAAGTATGCACACTTTTTTTCATTATCTTATCCATTTAAAGAGAGTACAATTTCTCCTGCATTTATGGAAACAATTCAAAAGCTACATGGAAACCCAAAAGATTATTGTAAGTGACAAAGATCCCATTTTCACTGGAAATTTTTGGACAGAATCATTTTCTTGTCTTGATACTCAGTTAGCTTATAGCTCATCTTATCATCCTCAATCTGATGGGAAAACTGAGATAGTAAACAAATGTTTGGAATGATATCTTCATTACTTTGTATCTAATAAACAGACACAATGGGTCAAATGGTTGCCTCTGGCTGAATGGTGGTATAACACTTCCTTCCATACTACAAAAAAAATGACACCATTTATGGCACTTCATGGATATCATCCACCATCCATCACATCATATTTAAGAGAAAATTCTAAGGTTAAAGAAGTGGAATATCACATTACGCATCAACAAAAAGTTCTCCAACTCTTAAAGGATAACCTCACCTTGGCAGAGAATAAAATGAAACAGCAGGCAGATCAACATCGCATCGGAAGAAGTTTTGATGTAGGTGATTGGGTATTCCAATGGTTACAACAATATAAAAAAATATCCCTCAAGCAAGCTAAGAAGGATAATAAATTATCACCAAAGTATTATTGTCCGTACAAGGTGTTGCAAAAGATAGGTACTATGGCATACAAATTGGAGCTTCTTGCAGCTTCCCGAGTGCACCAAGTTTTCCATGTCTCATGCTTAAAGAAGGCTATAGGTGACAAGCTTCCAGTTCAAACAATATTGCTAGAACTTGATGAGGAAGGAAAAATAATATTGGAACCTGAAGCAGTCAAAGAAACTAGAAATCGACAGCTATGAAATCGACCAATTTCAGAGTATCTCATCATGTGGAAGAACTTCCCTGATGAAGATTCCACATGGGAGGATGAGAATTTTATGCAGAAGCATCCAGAACTACTCAAGCATTGAGAACAACACTTTTTTGAAGGAGAGGGGCATGTTAGGTCCCTACAATACTAGTGATTCTCCCATTACTATTGTCGTTGTATCCCTTATTGTTAATTTTGTGCCCCTATTGTCCCCATATTGTTATTATTGTGCCCCATAGAATCCCACTATTATTATTTTTGTCCCTTTATATTATTATTGTTTGGTCAACTTTGGTTATATTGTGACCCCTTAGACTCCTATATATAGAAAGGATGTTACATTATTTGAATCATATAAGAATTGTTCATTTTTGTAATGTAAATGAGGTTGCCCCCTCGAAGAGGCTTATTTCTAAGGTGTTGATCTATCTTTTCTATATTTTTGTAAGCTGGTTTCATAACAGAATCCGCTACTCTTTGAGGATGTGTAGGGAATCCAAGACAAGAGAGGTAAGAAGACTGATATTGTTTGAGGGTTGGGAACCCAAGATAAGAATAGTACTAGAAGTTCATACTCCGAGAACACCTACGTGGGTATGTACCTTGAGAGACAATGATGAAGGTGACTATAAATCATTAGTCTTGCCAGAATTGTAGCTCATGTTCTCATGAATAGATGGAGTTGTTAGTCAAGGCCTTGAACTATGACAGTGCTAATGAATATGATGCTATAATAGATGGATTGCAAATCTGGTTTCTCTTATGTGAATTCTTCAAGATTAATAATAAACAAACACCTTGTAATGTTGTATGAATACCTCCCTAGTTAATAAGGAGTGTTGAACAAAATGTAACTAGGTTCGGTCTTCATAAATGTACTTTTGATATTTGTATTTATTCAAGAAAAGAAATATTTTTTTATAATATATGTTAATGACTTTCTTTCTCATTGAAATAGATCTAGCACTAGTTAAAGTGCTATAGGTGAGTCAAATAGTCAAAATAAAGGGTTGAAGACATTAAGGACATGTTACACCTTGTATGTGTATGTATTATGGTAAAGAGAATACATCCAAGAAAAGTCACAGGCATCCTCCAAGTAACAACATCCTAAAAATAAGAAATATGAAGCATAAAAGTCATGTCAGCCGAAAAGAAGGAGCAAACACCTATATAAGGGTCATAATCCACTCCAATACAACACATTCATATCTCTGAAATTAGCGTAGAAAATGAAGAAGAAAAAGGGTGATCAAGTGACAAGAAATGGAGTCTTTAGTGCAGCATACCAAGAAGAGTCTAGGCCAAAGTTGAAGGGACTATTTTCTAGGGTAGAAAACAGTCACACGTGCGAGAAACAGAGCATCTTCTTGTAGTCATAACAACACTATCATTACAGTCACATAATATCATTGGTTGGGAAATCTAAGTAGGCCTATAAGGACCCTTACTCAAGAATAGAAGGATCTCTCACAAGTGAATAAGGAAGAGACCTACACCACAAAGAAAACAATCACACGTGTGAAGGTGAAAATGTTGTCCCTGATGTCATAAAAACCCTCCCATTACAGTCTTACAAGTTCATTGATTGGTGAATACAGGAAAGGAATCATCATAGGAAAAGGGTCTCATCAAAGGCATCTTCTCTAGAGAAAGTACAACAAGGTTACTAACAATTTGAAAGAAGAACGAAGTGCCAAAAGGAGAGGACAAAGTGTCAGGGAACAAAGTACCAGAAGAAGGAAGCCTATGTGCTAGGGAACAAAATGTAGAAAGGAGAAAGGGCTTGACTTGTGCTTGGAGGATATTCTTGTCAAGGGTCTAGGGTTTGGCATTGATCAATAGAAGCTTCAATAAGAGAAATTCACTCAAGGGTTTTCCTCTCAAGAGAATAGAGGTCTTGGCCCTAGCAGAGAGCCAACATCTTGTGTTTTTGCTTTTATGTTTTGGTATAATTTTGATGAAGTACACACATATGCACTAATAAGAAGAAGAAGAGGAAGAATAAGCTAATAAGGAAAAGTAAAAATACTCCACAAATTGTTATCAAAGTAACGAAGAATCACATTGCACTACTTTTCCTTAGATTATCCAACAACATGAGTCTAAGCCATAGCCCAATTTAAGCTCCTATTACAAATTCTTTGAAGGAGGCAAAGTGATCCCACAGAAATTTGTAGTCCCTCTCTTCTTTGAACTTGAGGTAGAAAGAGGAAGGACACATATGGATGCAAATTGCTAAATCCAAGAAAGTGGAAGATGTGGGCCTTATGAAAGAAAATCTCCTAGTAATGGGAAAGATGTTGAGTGAGTTAAGGGATAGAGAGTACAAAATGGGAACACAGTTGTAGAAAGAAAACACATGGTTGAGGAAGAAACTACAAGAGAAGGAGACCCAATTAGCCACAATGGCAAGCCTCTCCATGGAGGCACATCAGTGCAGACTGCCACCCAAATCCTATGCACTTTTCATCAAAGACGAATGGATGTAGTTCTAGATTAAGAAATTAGCACAACATGGTTCCATACTAGTATATGGCTATAATAAGTTCATTGAGTTATGTGACAAGAGTAGCATGGAAGACAAAGACAAATTAGCTGAGTTCTACCTGCACAACCTCACATTAACTGACATGAATGTTTTGGATCCCAATGAAAATTTGGGAGACTTACAGCTGATGACTCTTGCATATTGGATGAGTCATGAGGAGGCCATGGATGATGAGTTAAAGAGAGTATTGAGAAAAGAAGAAAAATAACCCCTCTACATCAGGACCGATCAGATAAGTTCGATGGATGTAATCAGTAATCATAACATCATTTCGAATGATTCTAAGCTTGCACCTAGATATCTTACCACCCAAGAGTAGGCCATCTCCCACTTTGAGGAAAATCTATGATTGTTGGGTGCAGAGAGCCAACAAGCATGTCAGAGAAGATGGAATACGCTACCACATAGTCTCCAGATCAGGGAGTATCACTCTCCTCAGAGATTGAGAAATGCATTGGATAGAAAACCCCTGTACAAGAAGGCCATGCAAAGATTGAAGATCAACTGGATTGGACTTAAGCTCATTCCACCTTTATTGTTGGGTTTACAGGAGGGAAGGAAGGAAGAAGATGAGAGGAATAAATTCGAAAACATAGAGAAAAATGCAAGATTATATCCTCAAGAAGAGACACCATCTATAGAAGCTTGGGATGTCAGAGAGGCCACCAGGGCCATGAAGGACATGGACATAGATGAATAGGTTACTCAGAGGATTAGTTACAGTTTCAGTAGGGGGTAACGATGAGGCTCATCAATAGGTATATTATATGGGTCACAATGCCATCCTCTAGCTTATTAAATTATTTTTTTCTCATATTTATCTATAATTTTTGTTATATTATGCTTAGTGTGAAGAGTAAAGATGTGTTACTATGTCATGTGGCCTAATGTGTGTTAAATGCAGAAATTGGAGCACTTTTGAGATGATTTGAGTGCAGGAACTCAGAGTAGATAAGAAAGAGAGATTCTAGGAGATGGTCAACCTCTTTAATTCCTCAAATGAGTTGAAGATCCCCCACTCTACCTCATCAACTTGCTGTCATTGGTAGCTTCACTTTTATTGTAGCCAAGAGGCCATTAAGCTGAAGCACATTTGACTGTTATTTTTATGATGTATTTGACACTTTTTTGAATGATAATGAGAAGTTCTAATTTGATCCAGAAGTGAGTTGACTCATAGGGTTGAAGCTCTTATGTTACAACCCAACCATAGTAGCAAATATTCCTATCTTGTATCTATATTCTTAGTTTAGAATGTTGATAAATTTCTGCAGTTTATTTGTGTTTCTCTTAGCTTAGAAGATTGATTAAGTTGTTACTTATTAATGATTCCATTAGCTTATAGGGTAAATTAGTTGTTGTTTTTTAGTAGAGTAAAATACATTAAATATATTGTGACATTGACCCCTATCTCATATCCCTCATGGGATCATGATTAGGGACCCCCACACTCACAGCCCAAAAACATAGTTTTATTTGTTGTTCATTACATAGATCAAGTTTTAGCATTAGTTAGATATTTGTTTATGATTTCTTGGAAAGATTTACATTTGTTATTTTTCTTCTCATGATCATTGTAGCTTAGAAGATAGTTCAGTTCATAGATCAAATTCTTAGCAGTAGTTAGATCAGAATTTCCAAATTCAATTCATCTTTTCCACATTTACATGTAATAATTTGCAAATGAAAGAGAAAAATGCAAGTGTTCTCGTAGGTTTGCTTATCTATAGGAAAGGACTCCTTTCACCAACTCCATTTAGGTATTCTCCACCTTCTGTTGATGCATGCAAACCCATGTTCTAAACCTTTGTTTTTTAGGTCACTGTGAACAAGCCATCTTACCCCAAATCTAGCCTTCTTGAAGTACTGGGCTTGGGTAGGGGTGATGATCTCCTTCCCTGCACTTTCTATAACTTCATACACCCTTCCAATACTTCATCTCACCATTTCTACCCGCCAAGCCCTCTCATCCAACTTCTTGTAGCATTTTAGGACATCCTGTAGCAATACAAGACATCCTATAGCAACATCCTGTAGAAACCTATTTTGACCTTGTTTTGACCTGAAATGATAGCCTAGCCTATTTTAGGAGTAGTTCCACCCCTCAACTTGGACTCCATGACCAAAAGTGCTACCTAAACCAGTCCTTTCACTCATTTTTCCTTCCAGAAAGATCAGATAGCATTATTTATTTTATTTCTGAATTTAGCAATTATAACTTTATTTACTCTACAAATGTGAATTAGATAGTCAATGCATGCATTCTTGAATTATGAAATGGTAGACTAATATTATGTTTTCAAGAAACCTTGATAGTTAGATGATTGAGTGCAAGTTACCATAGTTTCCTTTCTACAAATTAGCATAATATTTGAGTCATTTCATGGCATTTACAACTTGGTAACTTTGATTTTCTAAGTTGAAAAGCATTTAATTTCTCTACACTAGTACTAGCCTTTAAATTCTTCTTCCAGTAGTTAGACTCCTTTCAATTCAGTAGAAGGATGGTCTGGAAGCATAATGATCAAGTGACCAAGTTGAGGGTTGCATGACTAGAATGATGCATCTACTCTGTATATAACATTGTCACCTCTCAATTTGTAGGAAACCCCTGGTTGATAAAGTAAAGTTGGTATATTTGGGAATTGCAACATTCTTGATGCAATACAAAGGCTCATCAATATGCTTCCCACAACTGGTATGGTATGTGCAACCCAGTGTTCCCAACTCAACCTAGCCTTTCAGTACTATTCCTCAAGGTCATCTTCCTTTTCTTGGTATCTCTCCTAGTCCTTTTCAATGAGGAGTTGTTCCCCCATGTCTTAACCATCTCCAAGTAGATCCCCCGGGTCATTACCCTTCTAGTCAGATATCGTTCTTATTCCACCCATGGGAGTTTGATCTACAGCTGTCATGTCTACATTGAGTTTATGTAACATTACCTTGGGGATCCTAGTCTAGTACATTGATCCTCCCATGAAAACTCCTCGAGATCAACTCAAACCTTACACTTCTTTCACCCTGGTTCAACCTATTATTCCTACCCATTCCTTTGCTTCATTTCCACAGCAACATCAATAGGAACCTACTCCTATTCCGAAAACATCTGGTGAGGGGGGAAAATCCCATAAAATGGGAACCAAAGAAAAGGCACCCCAACCAACTCTAGCTCCTCCTAAGTTGCCAAAGCCTACTCCTCCATGTGCTTTGTGCTATGTTGTTGTTCATGCCACCAATAATTTTCCTGAACTCCCTCATATCAAGAATGTGGTCTCTGATAACTTCCCTGATTTTAACATTACTGAGGTCCATGTCACGTTACCCGAATCAGTTAAAAAGAACAAATCGTTACACACAAATCACCCTTGTGCTTTGTGTGATAATTATGGCCATTATTCTCATTGTTGTTCCCATATCAAAGAATTTCATGATACACTTCAAGTTCTTCACAAATTATATGTCGCTCATAGTGATTCCACATCTCCTCTTCCTACGTGTTTTGGTCCCACTCATATTCTAGAGCAGGAGGTCTCTCAACCACCCATCGTGATCCCTCCCCCTGATGTTGAGATGACAGATAATATCGCCTCTATACTCTACTTGTCATCATCCATGGGATCAATATGTTGTGACTCTATAGACATCTCTTATTATGGTTCTATGAACCTTCTTCAAAGAACACTTCAGTCTCAACATCGGTAGATCTCCCATCTACTAGGCACTTGTCTCCTAGCTTTGATGGTGGGTATTTGAACCTTGTCTCTCATGAAGATACATTAGATAGCTCCTATTCACCATGTGGTAGCTCTTCCTTTAGTCACCCCATATTCCATTCTCATGAAGAAATCATATAATCCATGACCACCCTTTATTATTCTTGGGATTATATGCACCATCATGCATACTTCCTTTCGCAACAAACCCATGATCAATATGTAGTGGATTCCAAAGACTCCATCCATGCTTAGGTTTATTATTTCAATAAACCCTTACTTATAACCCATGAATGTGAACAACATACACCTTGTGACCATCACATTGCCACTCAATGTTTGAGTAAGGTGGCATCCATTTTTTAGAATCCATGAGAAGAAATTCTCCTTAACCCTCCTAGTGCATTTGGTAGTGTTCACTCTCGCACCATTATTATTCACCATTAAGAAGAACCTTTAGAGTCTCATATCACTTCATATCACTCTAGGGACTATCCACTTAATCATTCCTTCATCTTACCTCAACAATCGAATCCCTTAGACATTGTTATTGTTAAACCACTATGTCGTTTATGTGAGAATTAGTTCATTATATTCGAAGCTCATTTTTGGTATAATGACACCATGTATGCGAACCCATAAATTAAATCCATTTGATTCATATATGCAATGCCAAATGAGACTGGTGATCCATCATTTCCTTTCTCTAACTGTATCTATCCATTCCCCCCCTAAGAAGGAAACCATAAACAACAAATAGAAAACCACATCATCATAATGTGTTTGGAGTCACTATTCTAAATACATTTATCATGCCCATAACGTAATACATCCATCCATCCAAAATTGGGTGCCACATATGCCCCTACATATATTTATCATCCTCTAAAGGATAATTTGCCATTAGGGCCAAATGCTTGAATCCATTATTTGAGAACTTGGAACACAATGGCGCTCCACAAATGCATTTAGCTAGGGCATACCTTTGCATACCTGATCAGTCCCCTCCTTCATCATGTGTTTGAGGGTAGCATATCATGCTTAGGGGCATGATGGAACCCCTAGCCACCTTCTCGCTATATCAACATAAGTCTCAGCCTAGACCCCAATGATATAGGTATGGTCGATTATCCTTTCATTCCTTTGATAGTTTTTCCTAATGGCCTCTTCAACGAGCCATATCCACATCGCATATCGTATATGCCTGATACCATATATTCAAACATTCTACTCTATGTGATGCCACACTTACTACCTATCCCCATGTTTGACTTAGTGGGCAGGGATGATCCTAGACCTTTTCTAGTAATTCATTCTTGTATTCTCTTCTTACCTTGATTCTTCACCAGGAACCATCCTTCCAAGAAGCATTAAGGCCATCTTGAGACAAGTAAGGCCACCTACTTGAAAGTGGAAGATCTAAATTTTGATGGTCACTTTCCCGCTATGATTTACATAAGATTAGGGCCTTCTCCTCCTATTGGGATGGGCTCCCCTGGGTTAGCTTGGGGTTAAGATAACCCAAATTTTGGTACAATTTTGTAAATGATGTAAAGTCTCCACGAGTTGTGGATGCAGAGCACATAGATAATTAGGAGTCAAAGGGTCTTAGCCCCTTGTTTTGGATAATTTTTGAGTCAATTTTTTAAATTCACCCATGGTCTGCGAACCATATTTTATGAAAAAAGTCCATAAATAGTAGTCTTAGTGAAAGGAAGAGGTAACCAAGAGGAGACCAAGATAGAGAATTGGGTTGATCAAAGAGTCTAGCGCAGGAGCTAGGGAAGGAAGGCTCTGTTTCCTATGCTTAGATAGGAAAATAAAGGCTCTACAGCTAAGTGCATGGAGGCCTAGGTAGAGTCCACAACTGAGTGCACGAACCCCTGCATCTGTGAGTGAAGAGCAATTTTGAGTCTGTAATTTGTGAATTGAGATCAATAAAGAAAAGTTCTGAAGAATTATTGACTATTTATGTTCATGTCTATTTATGTTATATGCCATTGACGAATGACTTGTTTTATTAAAAATTGATTGAATTCCATGCGATTCTCTTGAGTAATTCTTAATAATGTATACAATGCATGTCTGAATACTTTCACAAAGAATCTAGTGATTCCTCTTAGGTTTATTAATGACTTAATTAGATCTACGTAAACACCAATTTAGGATTGCTTTCTGATGCATGTAAGTGGGTAAATATATTGTTAAAGGTCCACAAGGAATGATCGTAGAACTTCACAAAGGTCTGAAAGCTATTTTAACAAAGTTGCAGTAACATGCCCTAAGAGATTATCGATCTGTGCGAAGGGAGATCCAAGGCATTAGAAGACATCACACTAGTCTCTAGATGCAGAAACTTGGTTCTTGCATCCCCCCATACTGCTTCAAGTGAGACTGTAGATTGCGCTACATAGGTTGTTGACGAAAGGGCCAGTAGTGTAGGGTTTTGTTGGTTGGTGCAACTAACTCCGAACTTGGGTCAGGACCCCCTAAGCCAACAAATGGTTTCGTTGCCAGGACTAGGATTTGTTTGAAAGAGATGTGTGATGTCACATCATTGGAATTTGACCAAGAAAAAAATTGAAAAGTCGTTGGATCACAAGATTCACGAGTTCTCGATGCAAGGAAATAGGAATCCGCGCCTATGAAAGGAAGGGTGGTTGAACAGGTACCTACATACAGAGATACAAGAGATCTTCTTCTGCACCTTCCCCTTTGAATTGTATGAGTGGTTAGCTAAATTGATAGATAGCCAAGGAAGGTGGAAGCTCGATAGTCATATAGTGTGGACTCCAGAATTAGTGCGACGGCTAGAAGCCTCTGAAAAAAAGATTGTGTGGGTTGTCAATCACTAGCTAGATCGAATTCTAGGAGGATTTGTTACAGAATTTGAAGTTGATACCTCAGTCAGTTATAATGAAGCAGAATGAAGATTCTTCAAAGGATAGCGAGGTAAGTATTTAAGATCATTGAATATTTGGATTAAAATGTTGTTATGTGAAAAACGGGTGATGCCATTACCTTGATATTCAGAGCCACGCGAAGTGGAATATTCTTTAGAAATCGCAGAGGATCAAGACCAGAGTATAGTCCCTTGATTGGACGTCGTTCAAGTGATGAAGAGAGGGTGGGGAAGACTACGCCGCATAACGTTGTTCAACTAATCACTAAGGGGATTCCTAGAACAAACCATCCTTCCACTCCACCTCCACCTCCACCTCCACTGCATACACCTTCGCCCACACCTCCTCATTCGCCACCACCATTCAACATGGCGAACACAATGAAAATGTCGATCTTCAAGGGCATAGGAAGTGAAGATCCGAAGTAGTCCTAGTTTGTTGTGAACACTGTATGGATAGCGCAACAGATTACTGATGAAAATATAAAGAAGGCACATTTGATTACCAATTTGCAAGATCATGTTCTAATGTGGTACATTAAGTATTTTTATGATAATCCTCTTGCAGTGCTAGCAAAGACTAAGACAACTTTCAACAAAGAATTTAGTAAACCTAATTTGATTCACAGTCAATAATTAGATTTAAAGAGATCATGATGAGGGTTGAGGAGACACCTTGGTAATTTGATCAAAGGTTGAAGTGTCATATTAGAGAGGCTAACATGCATATCACAGATATCCAACATCGCGAATGGTTTATAACATTGCTTTTGCCCCACTTGATAATTTCTCTATCACAACAGAAGATAGAAACATAGGCAGAAGTCTTGGAGATCGCAATGAGGTTGCATGCATAACCTATTTAGAATACGAACCTGGGGGTACAACAGATCCACTCATAGTTAGAAATATTACACTTATAAATATAGAGTTTGAAGAAAGACAAAGAGATTAAGTGTGAAGCACGCACAGAAGTCTGGTGTTTGAAGTGCAAGGGTCATGGGCACGATAAGGATCACTGTCCCGTGTACGCAAATTACATTACAGGAAGAGGGCCAATTCCCCTGAAGCTAGAAGCCCCAGTAGGGCTGAGCATCGGGGCTACATTGTGGTGCCCCATTTGTCAAGATACTGGGAAACATGTGACAGACAATTTCCATTTACTTCAGAAGTTCGTTCAAACACCCTAGTAGTTGTTCTTTAATTTATGCAAATCCGTGGGCCACGATGAGTACCACTATCAAAGCTATGAGCTAGTGATGGAACGAACCCCTGCATACTGTATGCAAGAAGAGACTTGGCCTCTAGATCAAGGCACCGTAGGAGCATGCAGAGGTTATCAGGGTCAAGGACAGGGCCGAGGAGGAGGAGGACCTGGTAGAGGTCACAATCAGTTTATCTACTACAACTGCGGATAGTCAGGGCACTATGTGCGAGAATTCCAGAATCCTACACACCCATCATGTCAATACTGCAGACAGTTTGACCATACTATAGAAGAATGCTCGGTGCTAATAGCTAAAATGCAAGAGAATAAAACACAGCCTCAACAGCCTACGCAGAATTTACAGATGATGAGGGATGAGCCTCATGAGGAAGATCAAAGTGTTAATATTGTGCTAAGAAGTGGAATGATGACTGGGCTGATAAAGGTAAACAACCTGAAGAAGAGGGATGGGTTTTAAAAGTGCCAGAGAAATAAGTTGGCTTTGACCTAGACCGCACTAAGGAAACTTTTATGGAAGCCAAAAAGAGCTTCGTGGATGCCTCCACTTCAGGAAGCTAGGGCAAGATACAAGAACTCAGCACACCTACAGATGTTGATCCTTCTGTACTCCATTTTTGGAGACCTACATGAAGTTGTTGCATGATAGAAAGGATGTAGAAGGCCTGCAAGAACTAATAAATAAATGTTGCTGGAAGGAAAAGGCCCCTGGTGAACACCGCACGGTAAGAAAGATTGGTAAGCATAAGGCATAGATAGGGCGAGAGATGAGGCTAATAGTGCAGATAGCTGATTATGATATGGACCAGGTCATTTTGGATCTGGGGTCCGATACCAACGTATTACCAAAATAGACATGGGAAAGGGTGGGGACACATGTGCTACAGTGGTCTCTGATTCAGCACATGATGGCAAACCAACAGAAAATCATCCCCATGGGATGGTTATATGGAGTAACAGTTGATATACAAGGTGTGAGCACGGTGGCAGACTTTGAATTCATAGAAATAGTTTATGATAGTAATCCCTACCCTGCGCTCCTGGGAATTGACTAGGTTATTGATATGAACAGGGTCATTAATTTAAATAAAAGAACGACGTCGTTATAGTGCCACTAGATCCTACAAAAGGGGCGTGCTATAATAAACTAGTCCGTGATTATGAAGAAAGTGACGATGAGGTGGACCATATTTACAAAATAATAGCACGAGATTAGGACTGGAACAATCCAAAGGCAGATGGACGGATTGCATGGGACCAGAAGAGTTCTTACATCTTTGATTCAGACGAGGAATTATAACATTGGCAGAATCACTTGCATGAAGTTTCTACATTGTGATGAATATGATGATGAAATGATTGCATTATGTTTCATCGAAGGTAATAAAATTACCTTATTATGATGATTTAACTGACCTATATTTACTTTTGGAGGAATTTGAGAGTGAGGTCCCTGAGGACCACCGCTTCCAAGAATTAGAGTTGGCACTGCATGCTACGCCTGCACGATGGTGCAGTACGCATAAGGATAGTTTTTCTAGATGGAGAGATTACGGAAGAATGATGAAGCTACTATTTAGGCATGCTAACACCAGAATGATTGAGAATTATAATGGAAGGGACGATTCACACGATCACCTAGCGAAGTGAACTAAAGCACGAGGAACAGAAACGCAGTCAGAATGGGTACACGTATTTTGTCATACCTTGGATACCATCCCCATGAACTGGTATCTCCAAACAGAGCTCTGCCATGGCACCGCAGAATGGGATGTATTGGAGGAAGGGTTCTTATTGACTTTCAGTTTTGAGGATGGCTTTGTGAGCATCAATGAAGTGTTGCAATAGATTAAGGAGGTTATCTTCAAAACACCAAAGGAATTTATGGAATGGACCCAACCAGACTGGAGCACCCAGCTGCACCAGGCACTAGAATAATATAATGTGATCTATTAAGAGGAAGAAGAAGAGCCTAGGAACATCAATATTCTAGAGGTGAAAGGGCATCGCAAAGTAGAAGGCCCACAAATAGAAAACCCAGACATCTTCGCACCTTTGAAAACAAAGCAAGTAAACATTAGCACTGAGGAAGAATCGAAGTTCACAAAAATTAGAGATTACTCGGATGACTTTACAGTAGATAAAGTTGCTGAATTACTCCAAAAATACCAGGATCTCTTTCCAACTAAGTTTTTAGATGTAAAGGGCATAATCGGTGATTTGGATGTTATGAAAATCACACTGAAACTGAACACAAAACCTATTAAACATAGGCCTTATCGCCTTAATCCTAAGTATAAGGAAAAGGTTCACTAGGAGTTGGATAAGATGTTGGAGGCAGGAATCATAGAACCTGTTGAATAATCTGATTGGGTGAGCCTGATGGTGGTTCGAGAAAAGAAACAAAAGGGAGAAATAAGGATCTGCATAGATCTGCAGAAGCTTAACGATGCATGTGTCCACGATCCATTTCCGATGCCATTCACAGACAATGTACTAGACAATGTTGGAGGAAGGAGGCCTATTCCTTTACTCATGGGTTTTCAGGGTATCATCAAATCAAGATCGTGCCAGAGGATAGAAGCAAAATGACCTTCACAATGGAGTGAGGTTGTTTCTGGTACACTGTGATGCCATTTGAACTAAAGTATGCGCCTGCAATATTCTCCTGAGTAGTCATAGTGGCGTTCAAGGAGTTCATTCATAAGTTTCTGGAGGTACAGTGTTTGGATTAATGAAGTGCCATGTAGCAAGTTTGTGCCTGATGTTGGATACATCTTGCAGATACCAGTTTGCGTTCAATTTAAAAAAATGCATGTTCTTCATTCCTTTTGGGATCTTACTGGGTCATGTTGTGTGCAAGCAAGGATTGATGGTGGACCCTACAAAGATTGCGTAATTTTGAACCTGGAGGCCCCTAGGAACATCAAGCAATTGTGCGCAATACTGGTGTTAGGTTCCTATACCAATAGGAGTCATAATTTTGAATGACTAAGGTTAAGCCTTGTAATAGTGTACATACCTTTACTTTCTACAAATGTTTTCCATATTAAAATTAAAAAATGTAAAGAGGGTATGTCCTAAAAGAATAGTCAAAGGACAAAAAGAATAAGAGAAGGTCAAAACAATAAAAATATATGAACCCTAAAAACAAAAGAGACCATGAAAGTGTGCACGTCAAAATGCCACTACTATTTACTTTTATGCATAATAATGATTGTGTGAAACTTGTTATTGATGCCACAAACCATGGTAATCAAACTGATTAATCTTGATTATACCATGCTTTGAATTTTATGTTTATAGTTAGTGAATAAAATCTGACCAAACAGTGTAATCTTTTCATATCATTAGATAGGTAGAGAAAATAAAAGGAGCTCATCAATTTAATATGAGCCCTTGGATGATATAAGGTTAGAATTAAATAGTCTATGCAAAATAAAAGGATTGATAAGGGTTTGCTAGCCTAAATGCACCCAAATAAAATGAAGAAAAAATGGTAGGGTAAGTAAATGGGTAAGTAGAAGAAAGGCAGAAATATCAAGTGATTACACAAAAGCACTTATCTCATGTTTAAATACATCTTTCAAATATGCATAAGTAGTAAACAAAGCAAGGACAATGGTTTACAACTTTGTTTATTTAACATCCCCTTAGTCATTTCACCCCTCTACTTACTAATTTCCCATAAATAAGTCCTAAATACTTAAATCCTTTAAGTCAAGGAGGCTCAAAGCATTTCTCTGACTTTTGGTGGGACCGGACCCTCGGCTTAATGACCTAAGGACACCAAGTGCTAAAATCCCCCACAAACAATTCATTTTCCTTCATAAAACCCATTTTCCTCATGCTAAACTTCATTTACCTACGAAAAGTAAACCCCCCCACATTAAAACATATTTCATTCAAAAGCCCACAAAATAATTTTATCCTAAGTATTAATTGTATGTAAAGTGCGCAAATATTACATGTTACATTATGCTTAAGGGATATTACCCACTCCGCTCATTCACTTCATATTAATTTTTAATTTTGTTATATAATACCCAAATTCCATTATCCTGTATTAATTAATTCCTTCATATAAATAACCTGACCCCTAGTTTAGCTATAAACTATACACTTTACCCCATATCCTGAAAAATTTATTAATCCCAGCATTTAACCCTGCTCGATCGCCTAATCTTGTCATTAAGCAGCACCTGATCTGCTAACCCAAGATTAATTCCTAAATTAATCCCAAACCACTGTGATTAGGACCCCTGGGCCCCACCAAAAGCCTTTGCTTTATCCACCATGCAATTCCCTCACCTGACTCTCATTCGATCGTCACCCCCCTCATCCGATGGCTTATAGCCATATTGGCCGAACCCGATCGCCTACCTTTACCTGCCCGATAAGGTAGTTTTTCTCTGACCCCCCGAATGCTATGTGTCAAACACTGGAGTACATCGAGTGACCCCTCCCAAATACCGCCCCCTCCATAAAAGTGGTGCGATAGCCAAGAAAAACTAATTCCCTGCTTAACCGAAAAAACCACCAACTGTTCATTCATAAATGAACCCGCTAAAAATAATTGTTTTTTTTATATAAGACCATGAAGCCCTTTTTTTTCCCTTTTGACTTATTTTTCTTTGTAAACTCTGAAAACCTTTGTGACTCCTGTAAACGTTGAACTTGCCCACAAACCTCCAAATTCGCTCCAGAAGACGCTGCAAACAACCCAACTGACCTCTCATTCCGTATCAGAACTCTGCAAACCTCTGTAGCTACTACAAACCATCAACTTGAAGCCAATTCGACCAATTACAAGTATTTTACCATAGAATATCACTCCCTTTTCAAATTTGGAAACGTTCAACCTATCAAGTATTTTCATTAAGTAAAATTAATTGAAAAATACTTTAAATTTAAAAAACCTGCAGCCAAACCTTTTGAAAGTTTCCAATTTCCATTAATAACCTTTGAATAAACCCCTAGAGCCTAATTTAAATCCAGAAGAATTAAATTATGGCTACCCCTATTGCCTTAGACGTTAGAGCTATCACAACTCCCCATTTGGACCTTGACCACCTTCCCTTGGCTAACAGGGACTTCCAAATTAAGGATACATCTACCTAGGGCCTCCTACCTACAATCCATTGTCTAAGTAGGGATAGATACCTCAACCATGCTAATGATATTGGCCTTTGGGAGTCAAATTTGCCTAAATATCAGTTCCCCCAAGTACATATCTTCCTAGTGTCACACGGAATCTGTCAAGGGTGCGGACACGACTGACCTTCCTAGAAGTCTAAGACATTCTAATGACAAACAAGACAAAATGGAGTGATCTTTCTCTAAATACACCTTTTACAACATGAAAACTACAAGTGTTTAGGCTTACCTTATTCCAAAACGCTGTTGTTGAAGTCCGTTCTTGACGATCCGGATGAGCTCCTCCTTCAAGTCAATTCCTGCAACCACAAACAATCAAACAATTACCAAGCACTTGCATTTCATATAATAAAACATATATTCAACATGCAGACCAAGGAACACATGAAATAACTCATTAACACAAGCTATTGAGAAAAATAAACCAGTTTGTATTAATAACGAAACAAAGAAACTCTTACAACCTGGCCTTGGTGTTGTGCAAGTTCCTCCCAGGGTCCATCAAGGGTTTTCCTCTACTTTGACAAAGCTCACCCTCTCCCAAGTAGAATCAAGTGAAGACAATCTCTCCTCACAAAGGCTCTAATGGAAGACCTAAATCCTGCAGCATTTACCCAAAGAAAATGTATAGCTCCAACCTCCTCTCCTTCTGGCTCAATGCCTTCATTTATAGTGCTGTAAAGAGGTTATTCAGGTCCACTATCAATGGGATCATCCCCCTCTATGGGTGGGATAGCTCCCTTATTGATGGGATAAGTTCCCCCTTAATAGAGATACATGAACCAACTGGAGGCGCATCCATTTCATCAAACCGACCTCTAGAATGTTCTAGAAGTAACCACAAGTAACTTTTTCAAGATAAAACTCGCGCATTTTGCCTTTTACAGAGGGACGCACCTGTCCCTTAACATACAGAGCGTCCATGGACGCATATTTTGTGAACATGGTCAGCGTCCCCGCAGGTAAGGCTAGAGAGAACCTGCGACCCCAGAGATAAACATGATTTTTACAAGACTTTCTCTCTTCTTTGAGTTTGAGATGGATAACAGAGGCATGAGACTTGCCTAAGAGGGTAGCATGACTGTTGATTGGAGCCATACTAACTGTAAGTAGTCAAGGTGACATTTTTTAGTGTAACAGATTGCCCCCTAAAGTGCGAAGCCTGGAATAGAATAGGGTTTTGTAATTCTAGGAAGGGTGAAGCGCTTTATCATTTCAAGGATTGCCTTGTGGATGGCCTGGTTGGAACCTGCAATTTTCAACACAAAATACATGGATAAGATTATATCATCACTGAGGTAGGCATTCCCATACTCAGATTCAAAACTTTAACTAATGGACTAACTATTCTGATACAGGAATGATCTTGCAGTACATCATTTTTATAGACTTTTGTAGACACAGTATGGACGCAGCCATCTGTTTATGATTAGTCTACATAGATAATGAATACAAAACTCCTCGCAGCCTGGATGGTAGAAACTAGATCCAGGGTCTTCACTTCTACTTCCCGAATTGGTACGATTCTAGCCATGTGATTAAATGATTCGATGTCGAACATGGTAGAAACCACTTGATTACCAGTCAATGATGTAAACTGTTAACAAGCGTGAGAGAAACCACCAGTAATGTCAATGGTTCTCAAAGTACCAAGCACAACCCGTGAAATGTGAATAGATGTTTTGATGTCGAACACTTCACGGAATCCTCTGATCGAAAGTCAATGATGTAAACTGACGTCAAAGGCGAGAAACCTGCCATTGATGCATGCAGACTTCAAGGTACTGTCGATTCCTAAGTCATCTTTCTAGATAATGTGTCGATGTCGATAGAAAGCGACCCGTTGCAGGCAAGCCTGCAACACGAAATCATTGTTCAAGTTGAAGAAATGTTGCTGTAAGGACTGACTCAGGGATGGTCAATGGATGACAAGTATTTTGCAGATGAAAGTTTTGCTTGCAGACCTCTTGAACACATAACGACACAACAGATGGTTTGGTGACGAATAACTCAAAGTTGATCCCTGAACCCGGTTAAAGATTTTCAAAGTGATTTAGTCAACTGTGAGGTAAAAGATTTCCCAACCCAGGTGAATGAAAAGTGTCGTGTTCAAGAGCGGTAATAAAGTTTCTTCTGAGGCAAAAGGTGACAAATAGGTTCATTCTTCTCTTTTTTCCCCCACCATTTCTGGCAAGTACCTCTTTATTTTTAACAAGCTTGAGGAGGATAACATATGCTTGATTATAAGCTCATCCTTCGGACGAGTCCAACCTAGTTTAAATGCGAACCCTAGGAAGGAGTGGTTCGTTCCTGTTTGTAATTGAACAGGTCCTTTACTGTAAAAGTTTAACGAGCCCAGTATAGGAGAAACTCGGCGTTTTTCAATTTTAGAGAGTCTGAAAAACTTAAGGAAACTCCACGTTGAACTTTTTCGTATATTTGTGTCCCTCAAGCCCGAAAAAGTATAAAATAATACCTGGGGGAACCGCTTGATCTTGCGACCAAGGAGTACTTTCATAATAGTATCGTTGACCTGAAAAGTAAAAAGCGATCAAAGACACGTCGTTTTATTTCCTTATCGAGTTTGAAACGACAAAAACCCGGCAATCTTTTCCTGATTTTACGGTCAGAAAAGAGCTAAAAGGGGACCGTCTTTTAATTCCGTTTTAACGAGTGAAAAAGAAACACTCGGCGATCTTTTCATGTTTTAGGAGTCAGAAAAGGGCTTAAAAGATGACTCTGAAATTTTGTTTGTGAAAAATTACAATTTCCCTCGAAATCCCTTCGTCCTGCACAAAAGCGACACATTACTCATACCTGTTTAAAATAGGCAAAAATACATTTGAAAACATCTTTTCATGGTAAAAAATGAACTAATTCATCCAAAAAACCTATAAAAAGACCTTTTACCATGTCATTTTTACCGTTTCACTGTTGAGGTTGAAAAAGGAGCTTTTGACAAGAAACTTCCCGTGGTTGCTGCGGAAAATCTGACCGTCGGAATCGAACGCCGCTTCACCGAGGTATTTTACACATCCCACTCTTCATTTTTATCCGTTTAGTTTTTTGTTTTTGGTCTCTGTTTCATTTTTTGGGGGGGTTTTGGGTTCAAAATGCGCCCCTCGGCGGACGCAGGTGCCCTTCGGGTGAGCCGCGTCCCCCGACTTTTTCTCACACGGGAAAAAGGTCTGGGGACGCAGTCCGCCTTCAGGCGAGCTGCGTCCGGACGCCCTGTGCTAAAAAGCCGGGGTGCGTCTTCCGCAAAGGGCGCATTTCAAAACCCTAACTCTCTCAAAAAACCACCAAATTTTCTCAAATTAATTTCTAATTGACTCTTTTGATGTGCAGGGCCCAAAACATGTTAGACTGGAGAGAGAGAGAGCACGTAGAAGACGATGAAGCTGCGATTAACCACCAACCCTCTCTGGATGCCTTAAGAACATGTGGATTGTACAAATATTGGACCATACCGGGCATGAGGGGCCAGGTAAGATTTTTGGAATGGCTAGTTGAGCGATGGAACGTTCAAGATCAATGCTTTTACATTGGAGGGCACCAGCTCGAGATAGAGCCCTCGGATGTATACTTTCTCACTGGCTTGCCAAACAGAGGTGAGCAACTCAACCTTGCGGGGACCAGGCCGGGTGGCCAATCCCTTGATGATCTCCGCGAGGAGTGGTGCAGACCAGGGACTCGCCATAAAAAGGCGTGGAGATAAAGCACATCGCTCTGGCGGAACTTAGAGTTATTGCATTTACGGTCACTAGGATTTGTGGCGCGGCCGCCTTGCACATTGCTTCCGGATCCCAAATGCGGATGGCAGTTGACTGTTACCAAGGCACCATCTTCAACTGGTGCGAAGCTGTGTCGGCTCATATGAAGAGCCAACTAACCAAGGCAAAGAACGGACGACTAAAGACTTTTGGATATGGGCCTCTAGTCGTGAGCTTTGCCTTGGAGAGAGTTCCTATGCTGATCCCTCAGCAACTCACTGTTGATGACTTGGGTCCTCGGGAGCCAAAGCTTGTTCGATGGGTTGCGGTGATGGCCCGGCATCCTGACGAGGGTGCTGCAGTGGTTCGATTCTCAGACAGTTACTTCGACTGGCTAGAGGGCCAGCTTTTTGTGATACAAGACTTTCCATATGCCGGAATGGATTTCAGAGGTGATCCGGACATGGTTCTTCCACAGGGAGAACAATGGGATGACAGAGGTACTTTCATTTTCACAAGTTTTCTAATTATGTATTTTTTATTTTTCATATATATCGTCTCAAAGTAACAGTAAAATTTTAAAAATGCAGATGTTGGACCACAGCGTCCAGCCAATCTCCGGCCTTACGACAGACGACATCCAGCTGCACCGGCACCGGCCTTACAGGATGCGACAGCAGAAGTACTAGCCGATTTGGAGCATGATCTAGAGCGTCTCACGGCAGATATACCTGAGACTACTATGGATGACATTCCAATGAGGCTTCAGCGCTTCGTGGTCGCAGTCCCTGGACCGTTTAGGAGATTTCTGCGCAAGATAGCCCGCGCAGTGGTGTCGTACAGAGAGCACCACCAGTGATTGACTAGTCACTTTTGTAGTCACATGTGACATTTTTGACTTTTTGCACTATCATTTTGCCGATCATAAGGTGTGTTAAACCTATGATCGAAGACGATGTATATATTTTTGGACACACTTCTATCTATATCTATATATCACTATTATCGGCTTATCTTGTTTAACATGTATGATGAAATGTCTTTAAATTTACTTGCATGATTATTATAAATGTCTGTCCAACACTTGAGAAGCAATTGCATCTGCTAATGTATTCAAAGACCTTGGAATATGTTGATATTCAATGTAATCAAATTCACGTTCCAAGAGACGCACTCTCAAAAACAACCTTAATAACACAGGATTTCTAATGGCATAAACTCTATTAAGCTGTAATACAACAAGTTCAGAATCTAACCTCACTATCAAACGTCGAATTCCAAATGAAATAGATTCGGATAATAATTCAACCACTGCACTGTATTCTGCAATGTTATTCGTTGTTTGACCGAGGCTTACCCCATGCATAGAAACTAACTCGTCAGAGGGCGAATAGATAACCCAAGCTGCGGAAGAGATATTCCGTGTACTACGACAAGCACCATCAGCAAATCCAATGTATGTTTGGAGAGGCGTCGACATCTACAATATCAAGAGTAAAACCAAGATGAGCCAAAATAATGACGAAAAACCACACTTGCTAAGCTAAGCACACTGACTAAACTAACACACTTGCTAGCTAGAAAGGAAATCTAACCTATCTAAAAATTTCTCCATCCACCATTTTAAGCATAATACCTCTTTAGGTAAAGTCCATTTCTGGGTTTGCCCAAAGAGTCCCCATCAAAATCAACTAACTCATAAGCCCCTTTTGCTAGCTTTCGCTTTACAATGTAGGGCCCATGCCACATGGGAACGAATTTTCCAGCACCTAGCTTATCGTTAGCTTGATCATATAATAGTACTAGGTCTCCTTCCGAAAAACTTCGAGGGGTTACATTTTTATCGTACTGAGCTTTCATTCGTTTCGCGTGAGTCTCGATAGCTAAAGTAGCGTCACGTCGAGTCTCATCTAATTTAGCTAAGTATAACAACCGTTTCTCCTCTTCGGAAGTAGCTGGAAGTAATTCGACAGCCATTTGAAGTGATGGGATTTCGCACTCAATAGGTAACACAGCTTCTAAGCCATAAACTAGCTGAAAAGGGGTGAAACCTGTTGAATTTTTCACTGAAGTTCGATATGCCCATAGCGCCGAAAATAACATGTTATGCCAATTCGTTCGATGGATACCAATGATCCGTCGAATCATGACGACTAGAACTTTGTTGATTGACTCAACCAAACCGTTGGCTTGCGGATAATAAGGTGTAGAGCTATCGTGGCGCAAACCAAGCTGGCTTGTAAGTTCAGTCATCATGACATTTCGAAAATGGCTTCCATGGTCCGTAATGATTGCTTGTGGGACACCAAACCTAGTTATGATATGATTGAATACGAAAAGTGCAGCTGTCTTGCCGCTTGCGTCGAATGTAGGCATCGCCTCGGCCCACTTAGTAAAATAATCAACCGCAAGGATGATATACGCATGCCCCCCGGCCGAGTGAGGGTTACAAGTAATAAAGTCAATGCCCCATTTGGCGAATGGACCAGCGGCAATTATAGGGTGGAGAGGAGCAGGTGGAGCGCGCATCTTGCGATCAAACACTTGACAGTTGTGGCATTTTCTGACGGCAAGGATACAATCTTTAAACATAGACGGCCAGAAATAGCCAGCGCGCAACACCTTCTGAGCTGTGGCATACCCAGACATATGACCGCCACATGCTCCAGAGTGACAATCATTCAAAACTCTCTCAGCCTCATCGTGAGTTAAACAACGTCGAAAAACTAAGTCTGCCCCCAGGCGATAAAGTGTATCTCCAATAATTCTGTATTGCTGGGATTGAAACCGAATTTTTCGACGGTTTTCCTTGGAAGCTTCAGGCCGAAAGGTTTGGGTTTGGAGATAGATGATTATATCCCCATACCACGGATCTACAGTGCTAATAAGAAACAAAGATTCGTCCGCAATGGACTCCTCTGCCACAGTCTCTGTGTCAGCACTCGGGAAATCACACATCAATTCCGCGAAGACTAAAGATTTCTTAGACTTGGACTTCTCAAACTCCAAGTCGAACTCTTGCAGGATGACGATCCATTTAGAGTACTTGCCCCCTAGCAGTTGTTTTGTCAAGATATAAATCATAGGGTTGCAATCCGAAATAACAGTAGTTTTGCGGAGAAGAATGTAGTGACGAAAACGCTGGACAGCTTGAACGGCTGCCAGGGCCAATTTCTCCACATGCGAATATTTTAACTCAGTTGGATTTAAGGTTCTGCTAAGGTAATATATCACATGCTCTGCCTTGAATTCATCTTCTTGAACTAACACCATTCCAATGGTGGAATGCGAAGCTGCGAGGTATAAGAAGTAGTCCTGGTTGTAGTTGGGAGGATGCAATAACGGTGCATGGGTCAACGCGTGTTTCAGTGCATCAAAAGATTGTTGAGCAATCTCGTCCCAAAAGAATTGTACGTTCTGTTTCAACAACCGTGTAAAACCTTTAGTGACCTCGGCGTAGTTAGGGATGAATCGGCGTAAAAAGTTTGCTTTCCCTTGCAAACTTTGGAGTTGGCGCAAACTCGAAGGAGGAGGCAATTGGATGATAGCCTCGACTTTCGAGGGATCGACGCGAATGCCGGTTTTGGAAACAACAAATCCCAGCAATCGACCTGTTTCTATACAGAAAACACACTTGTGGGGATTCAACCGAATTCGATAATGCCTACACCTCATAAAGATTGCTCGTAAATGGACAAGGTGATCAGCTCGGTGTAAAGAATGAGCAGGCAAATCATCGAGATAGGGTTGCACAATGTGCTTGATGTCATGAAATGCATAAGACATGGCCCGTTGAAAAGTAGCACCGGCATTCTTAAGGCCAAAAGGTAATTTGCAATAAGCAAATGTCCCCCATGGACAAATGAATGCCGTTTTTGGTTGATCGGCAGGTAGAATATTGATTTGATTATACCCTGAGAAACCATCCATGAAGGAAAACATCTCACTTCCGGCACAATCATCAATAATTTGATCGATATAAGGCGTAGGATAGTTGTCTTTTGGACAAGCTCGATTGATATCCCTATAATCGATACAGATTCTTATTGTTCCTTGTTTTTTATTGACGGGAACAATATTCGATACCCAATCCGTTAACGGGATCGGATAAATGAAACCTGCTTTCAACAGCTTTTCGACTTCGGCTTTGATTGCAGCTGCTTTTCGAGGGTGAATCTGACGCAACCGTTGCCGAATGGGTTTAGCATCCGGGTAGGTTTTGATTTCATGAACAACAATGGCAGGATCGATTCCTGGCATTTCTTCGTAGGACCAGGCAAACACGTCGCGGAATTCTTGGAATAGGGCCTTGTAAGTTTCAATTTCTTCTTCAGTACATGCGGCACCTATATGAATGTTCTCCTCGATTCCGGGCTTCACTGAAATATCAATGGGAATAGTACGAGAAATATTCCCTAAATTCAGCTCTGAATCAGAATGTTTCGTTGGATCCTGAGCGTCTTTGACATATTCAGCGGTAAAGATAGATGAAAAATCATTTTCAAAGCATCATCCTTAGGTAAAAACGAAGATCTGTGATGGAGATCTTCCCATGGTAGATCATCTACACTTAGGATTTCGCGAAGTTGTTCGTCAGATGACACTTCTTCGGGAAACGTTATCCGTTCTAAGGGTGAGGTGAAAAGTGACTCTTCACTGACCACATTCATTTGGTCGGTTGAATGAAAGTCGGTAAAAGACATAAGAGCTTCATAAGCAATCTCATACGGACTCAACGGCATAACATCACCGAGTGAGTCTAGCTCAGAGTCAGAGGGAACATACCAAGGATCATCATAAATAATGTTTTCTGACGTGATCATATGAATTGTTGCGAACGAAGGGTCTGCATTGAGTGGAGGGAGAGGAAAAGTTCCCAGTAAACCGGAATCCTTAACTAAACCTACACCAATGTCCCTATAAGGGATTGTCGTTTTACCAACATGCTGGATAGTTTCTAAAGAGGTTGGGTCGGATGAAAAGTATGTCAGCTGATCAATAGTCACGATCTTACCGTTATGTGGAAACTTAATGACTCTGAAGACCGATGAAACGACCGCTGTCATAGCATATGACCAACTTCGACCCAAAAGAAGGTTGTAGTCTAGAGGGGCATCAACCACTTCCACATCCAGACTAACGGTTTTACCTTCGACCCCTATAGGCAATTCTTGTAGAATACCAAACGGACGGAACCCACGGCCATCAAAGGCCTTAAGGATGGTGGGGGATTGGTTCAACGAAGGAGAACCAAGCGATCTCCAACATTGAATCGACATAATACACGTAGAAGCTCCCTCATCAATCACAGTCCGATGAATAGGCCTGTTTTTGACTATCACTGGAATTTGGAAAGCCATTTGATGGGGGAGACGCGGTGTACTACTTTCTAGATCAAAGATCATTAGGTTCGGGTCCTGAACATCGACAGCTCCAATAGCCGACAAAAGCAATTTTCGTTGCGCTGGACATGATTGCAGCACTTCGAGTGCCGACATTGCTGAAGGTGAAACAGCTAAGTCTTCAACAATGTTGTAATTCTGGGCTGCTCTCGCATGTGGATTGAAAGCAGACCTTCGAAGTACACCCTTGGCGGGCGGCTTAATCACTAAGTCTGGGTTAGGTTTTTCGATCTGTAGTGGATCGGAACCAGGAGCTGAGGTTGATGGGTTAGAGTGAGAAGATTCTGCTTCTTTACCATCAACAGGAGCCTTACTACCATAATCTTGCGATCGAGTCGCAATCCTGACATGAGACATCATCAAAATGGGTTCTTCACTGGCATTCGAAGAAGAACCTATCATCTTATTTTCCTGCTCGGGAATGGATTCTTTAACACAGCAGGAGTCGGAGAACCTTTAACTATTTTCACTACCTCGGCCCGATGAGGGCAGTCTCTCGTAAAATGATCTTCTTCACAAATGAGACAAGGATAACGAGGTTTGCGCTTTTCGTCATTGGTTTCCGACTTTTCCGTTTTCTCCTTTGGAGCCTTGTCTGCTTTAGCCTTCTTCTTTCCTTTCTTCTTTCCACCGTTTTTGGATTTGGCCGTAGATGACTCTACAGCGTGAATGTCGGCGGTAAGTTCAGGAGGAGAAGACTCTCCTGTCGGAGAATCAGGCAAAGTGATAATTGGAGTATTGGAGGTCTTGGAAGACTTCTTCTTACTCTTCGTAGTCACGATACCGATCATACCATCAGCGGCATGAGATCCCGAAGGAGCAGCAGCGATTTGGTTTGACTTTGGAAGATCCGGAATTTTCTCGTGTAACGTACCCGACTGAGTGTAAACTAAGTCAAGGTATTGTGCCTGAGCAATGACTTGCTCCTCAGTAACTACGCCGGCCTTAGCTACATCTTCAGTAATTCTTGGTAATAATGATTTTACAAACCATTCAGCTAAAATTTGGTCCGGGATAAAAACTTTCACTAATCTCCTTCGACGTCTCCACTCATGGATGTGATCAGAAATGTACGTGGATGTCGATTGTTTTAGCGAAGTTAATAATTCTGTACCATTATCGTATCTGACTGGTAACTGAAAATGAGTTAAGAATGAAGTAGCTAACTGGCTAAAGTTGTAAAAAGAAGCCCGTGGCAACTCAATGTACCACTTGGCTGCGAGACCAATGAGTGTACGCTGGAAAAGACGTAAGCGGATAGAATCATCTGAGATGGAATTTGATGCACACCAGAGGTGGTAAGTCATCACGTGATTAGACGGATCCTCTCCAGACTTACCTTCGAACTTGGGTATATCGCTGGGCAACTTATTTGGCATTGGCGGCCAGAACGGAAGATATTGAATTGGATCGTTCGTTAGGCGCGTCAAGTCGGGTAAATCTAAAGTCGCAATAAATGGTAACTGCCGGTTAGGATCTCTAAAACTCTGAGTCACAATACCAGCCCCAGGAGGAGGATATCCAGGATAACTAGGAACAGGATTCGCATTGGGGATATTATATCCTCCTGGAAAACCAGGATTAACCGGACCGTACTGGGGTTGTTGAGGTGGTTGATAAGTGTACCCAGGATACGGTTGATACTGGTAAACCGGTTGTTGGGCAGCTTGCCCAGGTTGATACTGTCCCTGGTACGGAGGTTGAACAAATTGAGGTTGAGTAGTAACAACCGTACTTGTACCAGGTTGACCTGCAGGCATCTGGACTGTGGTTTGAACCGTGGGTCCAGACAACGGTACAGATGTCTGAGGAGCGGTTACAGGGACAGTAGAAACCGGAGCTGCCGATACTCCAGATGTAAGCATGGTAGATGAAGCGGTAGTTGCTGCAGCCGTGTGAGGAGGAGTACTCGGTGCAATTGGCGGCTGAGTAACTACAGAAGTTACAGGGGTCTGAACACTTGACTGGACAGGTTGCGGTTGCTGGGGTGGACCAGGAACTGCAGGTTGTCCTGCTTGAGGTACCGACTGTATACTTGGTTGCGACATCTGTTGACCCTGTGACGGATCCCATGTTAACATTCCAGGGTATTGACTCGTAACAGGTTGAGGATACTGAGATCCATAGCCGTATTGAGGATAGGGTTGATAACTGTAAGGTGTAGTCCCATATGATTGCCCTTGAGGTGGTTGATAACCTTGACCAGGGTATTGACCCGTAGGTTGATAACCTTGAGGTAAATACGAATACTGGGGTTGACCTTGACCTTGAGGTTGGTATCCTTGAGGTTGATACCCTTGGGGTTGATACCCTTGGGGTTGCCATCCTTGAGGTTGCCATCCTTGAGGTTGATACTGATACTGAGGTTGACTTTGGGGTACATATTGAGGCTGGGGTTGATACCCTTGGGGTTGATACCCTTGAGGTTGCCCCCCAGTCACAAATGAAGTACCTTGAGGTTGCCCCCCAGGCATTAACGAAGGTTGCCCCCCAGGCGGTAATTGGCCACCTTGAGGTTGGTTAATGGGAGTTGAACCTGACATCATATAAACTTCACCTATACTCAATGGTACATTACCACTGTTTCCAACTAATAACCCATGATCAACAGGTTGAGGAGATGCTCCCGCAAAGGTACCAGAAAGTGATTGATACCCAGTAGGAACAGAAGGACCGCCATGTAAAAATGATTCAGGACTTTGTGAAAACACAGATGACTGACCAGACATATTTACAGGAGAATGAATTCCTCTAGGTGGAACCGGAGTACGAGGTGTAGAAAAACCTACTGAGTTGTCTAAAAAATTGGTTAATGCAAGGTACCAAGATTCACTTCTAGGAGGACTGTAAAAGATGGATTCACGCTCCCTTAGATCAAGGGTAATTAGATCTTCAGAATCAGAAACGCCTATTTCTTCCTCTGGAACAAGTTCTTCTATAGCAATTAATCCAACAGGAAGATTTTCGGTGATAATTCTTTCTATTCTTGGTGAATCAGGAACACTAGGAGTTGGAGTAACAGGTTCTGAAATTTCAGGTTCTTCGCCTGTTTCACTGGCAGATGAAAAACTACCAGCAAGCTCGGAAACTGTAACAGCTTCGGGATTGTAACCTGTTTCTAATCTTTGGTAATCTGGATGGACTACCAAAGAAGATTCTCCTTCTTCAGGTGAACCTACTCTACTGCCACTAGGAGGAGTTACAAGGACCTTTAACCCTTCTAAATGACCCGGAATGTCTTCAGGAGATTCACCCCGCGATTTACGGAGTTTTCTTAACAAATCTATCCCGGTAACAATCTCAGGAGACTTGCCCCGAAGTCTACGGGACTGTCTCGGTAATTCCGCCACAATTAAAGATTTTAACTACAACACACGAAATCAAAGTAAAAAATTTCAAATCAAACCACCTAAAGTCTTCTAAAGAACCAATCAAATTTGAAGCACACGCCTAAATAATCTAGAGCGTCAAACCACACACAAACAGTAGTCTTCCGGACCAAAAGCGCTAGTTGGTGATTAGGCCCAACCTCGCAGGATTCAGTACAGAAATAGTGGGTGGAACAGTTACCCCGGCAACCTGCTTAATGAATAGACTGGACCAAGTTCCTCCACTTTAACCGTCTCGAAGTGAAGCGAACCCCCCAGAAAATCCAAGTGAGTATAACCGACGTCTGCTCCAGGTACAGTGGGACCTTCCCTCCACCGTCACCTTGGGTAGAATCCTAGATATTATGGCCACTAAGGTTACCAATCACAACAATTACACCTGGGGGAACAGTCTAAACTCCGACAGCACGCAAGGGCAGAGTAGCAAGCTCCAATCCCCTTACCGGCTCCTTGACAACAATCCAAGGTTTACCGATAAGTGACCCCTGGCTCCTCGACAATGGTTAATCCGAGGTTTACCGTTTGTAATACGTACTGCCTGGCGTCGTTCCCAACGAGGGAGGAATGATCCCCTCACTGGTTCGGACACGAGCTCGTGTTTCTCCTTTAAGAGGAGCTTTCCCAGAATGTAACTGAAACAATTGGATTTGTTCTACTCAAGATAGACTATCTGTTTGGTTTTGTAGTCTTGGAGAGTTAAGTACTCACCTACTCCAAGACCCTAGCCTAAGCTATGTTGGTGCTTCAGAGCCCTAGAAAAATAAAGATTACTAGATTGATTTTAATTTAAGCGTTACTTTTAAGGTTGTTTCTTAAGTCAAAAGGTGATGGAAGTGAAACTAGTGGTGTGTTGACTCGACTCGAAACCACTACAAAATGCACCTAAAATGATTTATCCACTACTTTACTTTTTCGATGAATTGCTTAACTAAAAAGTTGAGAGAATGCAATCTTTATAAAAGCAACTTCTTAATTGAAGACAATCAAAGAAACAATTCGTTTTTCTTTTCCAAGCATAAAAACATAACTTCTCTTTACATGCACGAAAAAACTCTTTTCTTCTTTTGAAAACAAAAAGCTACTTGAAACAAGACTTTTTAAGAAGATGTTTTTGTATTTTTCTTTTAATAAAGCAAATAAATCTAATATAACCAAAAATCAATCTTAACAACTCTTAAAATCTATGAAAATGCACTCATAAGCAAACTAAAGGCAAATTTACTCTAAGCAATCTTAACGAGGCCAAAACTAACAATGATTATTTCTAAGGTGTTTTACTTGATCACAATCAAATCAAGGACTAGCTTATTGCAGAACCAAAAACTAGTCAAAACAAAATTCTAATCTTTTTGTCCTTTTTGAAAATGGAAATCAATACTTTAAAAACAAGCAATTCGAAATTTGACCCAAAACAACTCAAATGACAAGTTGCTCAAACAAGGAGACTTTACGACAGGCTCAACTTCTAAGAAGGTTGACTAACCAGAGATATCTAAGGCTGGACAACTTTCTAAGCTCAAAGTCACTACAAAGCCTTTCCAAAAATCAAACCCTAGGTCTAAACTTCGTTGAAAACCACTAAAACACTCAAAGCTCACAAAACGAGTTCAGGTGAGAATTCTTGACAGGGTACTAAAGGATCTGGGCAGAAAACACTAAGAAAAAACAAAATCTAAAAGTAATTTAAAGCAAAAATGGAATTTTCTTAACTTTTACAGGAAGACGCAGGCCACCCGTTGTCACAGGTGCGGCCCCGCACTGTGCAGTCGACAACAGCGCGTCCAAGGACGCACTGTGCAGCACACAGAGACTGCGTCTTTCTGGAAAAAGGAAGAAAAACTAAAGCCAACTAAATCTACAGCTAAGCCACCCAAATACTAATTCTCACAGTCAAAAACCAGAAAATAAAAATGATTTTCTCAAAGCAAAGTTCATATAAAGGAAAAGACTCTCTCATTAATGGATTCCCCAGCGGAGTCGCCAATTTGTCACACGGAATCTGTCAAGGGTGCGGACACGACTGACCTTCCTAGAAGTCTAAGACATTCTAATGACAAACAAGACAAAATGGAGTGATCTTTCTCTAAATACACCTTTTACAACATGAAAACTACAAGTGTTTAGGCTTACCTTATTCCAAAACGCTGTTGTTGAAGTCCGTTCTTGACGATCCGGATGAGCTCCTCCTTCAAGTCAATTCCTGCAACCACAAACAATCAAACAATTACCAAGCACTTGCATTTCATATAATAAAACATATATTCAACATGCAGACCAAGGAACACATGAAATAACTCATTAACACAAGCTATTGAGAAAAATAAACCAGTTTGTATTAATAACGAAACAAAGAAACTCTTACAACCTGGCCTTGGTGTTGTGCAAGTTCCTCCCAGGGTCCATCAAGGGTTTTCCTCTACTTTGACAAAGCTCACCCTCTCCCAAGTAGAATCAAGTGAAGACAATCTCTCCTCACAAAGGCTCTAATGGAAGACCTAAATCCTGCAGCATTTACCCAAAGAAAATGTATAGCTCCAACCTCCTCTCCTTCTGGCTCAATGCCTTCATTTATAGTGCTGTAAAGAGGTTATTCAGGTCCACTATCAATGGGATCATCCCCCTCTATGGGTGGGATAGCTCCCTTATTGATGGGATAAGTTCCCCCTTAATAGAGATACATGAACCAACTGGAGGCGCATCCATTTCATCAAACCGACCTCTAGAATGTTCTAGAAGTAACCACAAGTAACTTTTTCAAGATAAAACTCGCGCATTTTGCCTTTTACAGAGGGACGCACCTGTCCCTTAACATACAGAGCGTCCATGGACGCATATTTTGTGAACATGGTCAGCGTCCCCGCAGGTAAGGCTAGAGAGAACCTGCGACCCCAGAGATAAACATGATTTTTACAAGACTTTCTCTCTTCTTTGAGTTTGAGATGGATAACAGAGGCATGAGACTTGCCTAAGAGGGTAGCATGACTTGTTGATTGGAGCCATACTAACTGTAAGTAGTCAAGGTGACATTTTTTAGTGTAACACCTAGAAATTGTCCATATGTGCCATGCATGCTACATCCCTAGCCATAGAGCCATAACGTCTTATGACCAAAAGGTGTTGTTTACTATCACAACTGAATCCATCAATGAAATGTTACAACTCCAACCAGGACCAAACCTGACTCCACTCTCAATTGGAGATTTGTTAGACCAATATTCCAAATTAAGTCCTTCTAGACTGGCCCAATTGTTCCAAGATTTCATTGTTGAGGAGTAGTACATTCCTAAATCGCGCCCCCCCCCCCCCCCACCATATATTTATGCCATATTCCCTAAAATGGGCAAAAAAATCATCACCATGATAGCATGTGTCTTAGGCTGCTCCACTGATGAATTTGTTGATGAACTTGTCTTGGCCTTCATGTCAATCTATACCCCAGGATAGCCTCCTGTTGTTGTGTACAATTATGTTGAGTTCATAGCTGAGAGAATGCATGAACAGTTCACCAGGATGAACAATGAAAGAGTGTTCAAATACTCATCTGTCCTCTACCATATTTTCTTATATTATTAGCTACACAGATTTCCTTTTCCCCTCCAGAAGCTGGATACCAAAGGCCAGCCCAGGTCTATAATTTTTTGGACCCCACTGTTCCATAAGTATGAGTCACCATGTACCTATTTAGATTTCATAGATTCTTTTGTTCATCCAGTCATGACTATGTTGAAAGGAAGCCCTCCACCCAGGATAATTCCAGAGATCAAAAGGGTCTTTCAGTTATCTAAACAAAGGAAAGTGGGAGATTGGTACCTTTACCAAAACCACATAGAGATAAGGATTTATGGTTGCCAACTTGCACCATATAAACTACCCAAATACCTCCCCATCAGGTTATTTTCTCTAGAGTACTATAGACAAATAATGAACTCTAATGAGATAAATCTTGTCTCGGCCAAGAAAAGATCACAATTCAAAGTAAAAAAACAGTTAGGCCCCTTCATCTGCAATTCTAGAGAGGCAGGGAAGGAGGCAGACCAAATTTTGTAGCAAATGAAGTTCCAACAAATTTTCTTGTGGAGGTATGACCCTCAAGAATTTATGACTAGATTGAGAAATAAGGCCAAGTTGGGACCTTATATTCACCACCCCATACCAGAGATAGAAAGATATGAAAATCAATCTGAGTGGGTGGAAAACACTCTTGTAGATAGAGACAGTACAAACGTAGATGTAGAGAATGCCTTATGTGACTTAGAAGTACAGTTTGATGAGAGCTCATTTATGTAGGTACCTGAACAATAAGAGTTAGCAATGAGCACTCCTCCTATCATGTAGACTCCTCAGAATGAGGAAAAGAACCCCCAAAGGACCAGGGAGGAACCCTCAAGTTTAGGAAAGGGCACATCAAATGTAAAGTATGAGGCTAGTCACAGCAAAAGTCAAAGGTTCAATCCTTTTTTTGAACAGGAAGATATAGAAGGATCAGCATAGGTGACCAACACTGAGTTGGATAGAAGCAAGGGCACAACCCCATCTAGGGAGACACAAGAACCATCCACATCACAAACTCAGATGTTGGAAAGGTAGCTAAGTGTGGAAGTGTCTTCATTCAGTAGGCCTGTTGACAAGGACCAAGACATAAAGGATAGATATAAAGAGATCAAGATGAGAAATGAGAAATGAGAAGCTCAGACATATGCTCAATATCTAAAAATCACTCCTACAAATCCAACAAGGCTGATGTCATCTTTTGACATCAAGGAGGGAAAGATTCAAATGTCCTTTATAAAACCTACAGCACAATAGCCCAAGACATTATCAAACTTCAAGACTGTTGACATTGAAGTATTGGCAAGGGATATTCATCCCATAGACCAAATAGAACTGCATAAATAGGCTGGAGAGATGATATACTCCACCCTTACAAGTAAAGCCATAGCTACCCATCAGCTACAAAACTCATTGAATAATATCTTGGCACAATTTTAGTTGGAGAAGGCCTCCTCACAGGCCAAGGATACCAAGATTAAGTCTTTGGAAGACTTAGTTATTGAGTTGGGACATGATCCCAAAGATATTAAAACTACATAGTAGCTCATAAAGAAAAAAAACAATGATATTGATGCACTTAAGAAGAAATTAAAAATACCCCAGCTACAACATCCTCAAACACTTGAAGTTTTGGAGACCCAGCACAAGCATGAGGAGTTGATGGACTTGGTCCTACAACTCAATGATCAACTAAGGGAGATAGAGAAAGAATTGGATAGCTTTATCCAATTAAAACAAACAAACATAGCCACAAATTCCACAAATTTCATCCCTATAGTATCTACAACAGTCCATTCTACACTAGCAGCTTCACTAGCACCTACAGCTCCACCCACCACAGCATTGCCAGTCACAGTAGAGTCTACAACAACAGGTACATTAGGAGAAGAGGTAGACAAATTAATCAGAGCCATGAATGAAATGTCAATCCAGGCTATAGAAATGAACAAACTAAGAGAAAAGGTGGCAAGTTTAGAAACTGACTACAAACACGCCCAAGTTATGCAAAAGGAAGAAGCACAAAAGGCCAATAGAATGAGTGAAAGAGTCAAAGCTATGGAGAAATACCTATCATTGGAGAAACCCCTTGGAAAAGCCAAGGAACTATTATGGACCAATATCATTGACTCTGTCAAGGATATTTGGCCATCTATTCAAGTTATTTTTTAGCAGACAAAATTGATAAAGATAGCTATAGAAGCTATCCAAAAAGTCAAGGAGGAATTGGGAGACATACCTGAGGATGTCAATAGACTCATCCACTTCCTTAATAGCAAAAACATGTATGAGCCTCATGAGTTGGATATAGAAGACAGAACTGAAACCATTTTGGAAATAAGGAAGGTCCTTTCCAAGAGAAACCTGATGCTAAACTTGGAAGAAAAGTGCCAGAACATGCAAGTAGCCATTGATAGATTCATGGATAAGTTCCAAGTTTTGAGGGAGAAAGGATTTCCCAGTCCATTGGTCATTAATGAAAAACATATGACATAGCAGGACTATGATAAGAGACTCAGGTAGTTGGCTAAAGAACAAGCTAGCACTTCAGAAATAAAAGCACTGCCAATAGGCAAAGTTTTGTATAATACATTTGAGAACTTGTTTTTTCTCCAGCATGAGATAAAACACTTGTTCATCACCAAGCCCAATTTTTCCAAGTATACTGAGGCTGATGAGATATATAGGTGAATGACGAATGTCAAGTTCCTTGATGATAAATGGTGGGAAAAGATAACTGAAACACTGTAAGAAATTTACAGTAAAAAGGTTACTGTACAGTAAAAGTAGAACAACCGGGTAAAATTATAGATGAAAATAGGTCAGCATGCCAAAGTGTATCAGTGTCAAAGAGTATCAGGTGAAAGTTAAAAGTTAAACAAGATTCCAGCGTAAAATACCACAACAACAAGCCAACATAAAGGGCTACAAACCAAACTATAAAGGCCAGCAACACCACAATAAAAGGGACAGCATGAAAACAATTCAATAGTTGTCTCTATCTTCTTGCAAGAAGATATTTGTATTTCCTAGATTAAATCTCAAGTTAGTTTGAGATATTTGGTAATAATTTTTGTATAAATACTTCACAATTCGAAATATGTAGGGTGGATTCTTAGACATTTCTATAGACCTTTTGATCAAAAGACTATAAAGCTATTGTATCACTGACTAGACCAGCAAGCTGGATTGATGAATAAAGACAAGATATTTCACAGGATTCATGTGTAGAGCGAAGTGCAGACAAGTATTTTCTCATGTTGTTATTATCTTTCTTAAAGTTTTTCCATAGTCTTTAATGTATATCTGAATCTGAATATTATAACATGGAATGATATCTCAGAATTTGCTTAATTGCACTTTGTTTTAATTGTTATGCATTTAAATGTTTTCTATTGATTATCTAAGTTAAGGAATTCTTAATTGCTCCTTAGTTTAGGTTGTCTCTCTATAATCAATAGCAAAGGATTCTTAATTGCCCTTTGCTTTTTATTACCCTCTGTTCCTCATTTTAATCCCGGTCTGAGAATTCTTAATTGCTCTCTCACCCTGGCTAAAACCATTTCACCCCTCTGGCCTGAAGACCTGCACTATACTCTGCTAACTTGCCCTTTGAACACTCCCTTTAGTGAGTGTATTTTAGTTCTACTGCCCTTCTGTTGACTCCATAGCCCAATGGTCCAAAGACATCATTCTATTCATCTTTTTTAAGGATTCCACCATCCAATCTTCAATACAAATCAAAAACCTCCTAAACATTCAGAACTAGCTTGAAATCCGAGCGAACAAAGCTAAATCATATAGAGAGCCCTCTCTAAGCCATAGGTTGGCTAGAGCCTATGCTTAAAAGTTGGTTTGTGGTTACCTCGGTCATTTTCTTTCTTTTGAAAACTTCTAGAGAAAATTCCAAGTGATAAAAGCTGGGACATACGAGATGCTATAGAAAATTTATCAAATCTTATGCTCAAATTACTGCGCCCATGGAGAAGCTACTAAAGAAGGACGTGACATTCTATTGGGATGAGGAATGTTAGCGCATATTAGGTGAGTTGAAATAAAAGATGGTCACTGTGTCGATCTTAGTATTACTTAATTGGAAAAAGGAGCTTCATATACATGTGGATGAGTCTTGCATTGCATTGGGCACAGTGCTAACGTAGGTCGATGAAGGAGAAATGGATCATCCTATAGCCTTTGTAAGTAGGAATTTATCGAAGGCCGAGAAAAATTATTCAATTACTGAACACGAAGGGTTAGCCATGGTGTACGCGCTACAAAAATTTAGGCATTATCTGTTAGGAGGACATTTCAAGATGTACACATATCATTCTGCCTTGAAATACCTAGTCAACAAGCCTGTGTTGGGGGGACAGATCTACAGATGGTTGCTAATATTTCAGAAGTGTGACTTTGAAGTCACTGTGAAGTTAGGAAGGTTAAGTGTTGGAATTAACCATCTATCGCGAATCGAAATAGGGGAAGAACCTAATAATTTGGAGGAAGGGTTTCCAAATGCGCAACTCTTTGTGGTGCATGTAGTAGATGACCATTTTCCAGACATTCTTCACTTCTTGACTACAGGGATGGGACCGGAAGGATATAAAAGTCAGCAGAAGAAGGAATTGGTAGTGCAAATGGCTGATTTTTTAGTTATTACAGGACATTTGTATAAAATGGGTGCAGATGAAATATTGCGAAGATATGTGTCGGACTTTGAGCGGGACAACAGTCTCGCTGAAGCTCATGGGGGAGCTGCGGGAGGCCATTATGTGGGAAAGGAAACTGTGCAGAATATTTTTTGTGTAGTTTTATGGTGGCCAAAATTGCATAAGTATTCCAAGGAATATTTTAGGGCGTCAGATGCATGTCAATGAACTGGTAGACCATTGCGAAGGGATGAGTTACCACCACATCCTTAGGTGTCCTTGTAGGCATTTTAGAAGTGGGTGATTGATTTTGATGGGCCAATTCAGCACCCTAGAAAGAAGATGGGTGCATGCTATATTATCACTGTGACAGAATATCTAACCAGATGGGTGGAAGCACGGCCGGTTAAGGATTGTTCAAGGGATCCAACAAAAAAGAATTTGCTTCAGTATGCCTTAACTAGATTTGGATGCTTGAAAGTGTTGATGAGTGACAGGGCTACGCACTTTTTGAATGAAACGATCAGCGCATTAATTGATGAATTCCAGGTCTACCATCAGAAGAGTACACCATATCCCCCGTAGGAAAACAAAACTTTTGAAGCCTTTAACACGATTTTGGAGAATGCGCTGATGAAGATCTGCAATGCACAATGGAATGACTGGGATGTGACCATAACTATAGTACTATGGGCTTATAGGACTACTTGTAAGAGGCTGATAGGGCAAATTCCATGTAGATTAGTATATGGGGTCGAAGTTGTAATGCCGATGGAATACATTATGCCTAGTCTGTGCATAACAGCTTTGACAGATATGGAAGATCGTGAGGCCTTGGAATAATGGCTCGTGCAGCTGATGGAGCTCCAGGAAGATCACGTTTTTGCAAGATTCCATCAACAAGTACAGAAGGAATGTAAAAAAGCATGGCATGATCGCCACATAAATCTTCACACATTCAAGGTAAATGATCTTGTCCTGTTATATGATAGTAAATTCACTAAATTTTCAAGTAAATTTCAGATGAATTGGTTAGGACCCCCTAAGCCATATATTGTCAAAGAAATTACAGATGGTGGCGCAGTTCAACTAGCGAGGCTGAATGGGGAACCCTTCCCAGGAAGAGTGAATGGGAGCAGATTGAAGTTGTATATAGGGGATCCTGCACAATGATTATATGGCAGTAGGATATTCTTAGTGCTCTAGGAAATTGCAAGGGAGCACGGGACTATAAACTACATTTCCCAACTTGGTGTACAACGGATCGAGCAAGCTGCATGGAGAGTGACGAAGATGCAACTAGTGAAGTTGTTCTCAGGAAATTACACCAAAAGGGAAGGTACCATTTATCCCAAAAGGAAAATGACCATTGGAGTTACTCTTCATGACTTGATGGCCAGAAATCGATTAAGAGGAGCAAGTGGCAGAAATTAAGGCAAAAATCTTTGAAGATATGCCAGCAAAACAACATTTATTATTTGAATTGGGGGAAATGGTCGGATTTGAATTCAAAATCCCCTATAAATTATGCATGCCAGTCCAACAGAGAACACTTTGCACTCTAAGACTTGTTTTGAATTGTGTTATTTGTTGCCTATGAGCTGAGAATTCTAGGAAGAACTCCTATCACGAGCAAATGTTTCACCTGTAGCCCGTGAATTATTTATTGAGAGAATGATTGTTGCTAACCCTGCCGAAGCCGTGAGTTCACGAGCAGCTGTGTTCAATGCACCAGGACTAGAAGTATCAAGTGTAGAGGCTACGCCTGTCGTGCCGATGGCATCGAGGTTGCCTAGGCCGAAACAGATTGGGACAAAAGACAAATAGCCTGGAATGAAAGAGAAGCAACCAACAATGAAGGAAAATAAGAAGAATCTAGTGTCAGTGTGCACGTCACCGAGGAAGCATACTGAAACATAGGAAAAACATAAGAAAGATAAGCATCCAGAATGAGTAGTGAACTTGGAGGAGGAAGAATTCCAGTGAATGGAGGATATTTATGCTGAAGGGGTGGAACACGTGATGAGGTTGTCAAAGTATATCCCTCCATGAAAGGGAAAAGCAAAGGTAATGAAGGACCTTAATAACGGGAAGTTTACAATATCCATGCCCCTACTTCCTGAGCAACTCCCTTTTGAAGGTCCTCGACTCGCACGGATCCCATTGTTAAAGATGGAGGATTGGGACCTCGCAGACTAATAAGCCTTATCATTGAGTAATTATATGGGCCTTAATTGACATTAAATCACCTCCTAGCTTAGTCAAACCAACTATTATCACAACTTATTGCATACTTTATATTTTGTTTATGAGATGAGTAGAGTTGGATATTTTGCTTTGTGGTCTAATGTGCATGTAATGTGGGAATAAGGGATAAAATCAAGGAAAATGGAGGGATAAATGATAAAAGTAAGGAAATATGGTAAAGACCTTGGTAAAAACTCGAATGGGACAAGGGAGAGGAATTATAGGAGGTAAATTTTCCTCATTTACTGCCCCTCCATTTGAATATCCCTCCATCAGCTGAAAGTACAAACAACCCCCTTCTAGAAGGCAACCAAGCAAGTGAAGGTGCAAACAGCGAAATCAGGAGTACTAGAAGGCAGCCAAGCAAGTGAAGGTGCAACCAGCCAAATCAAGAGTACTACAAGGCAGCCAAGCAAGTGAAGGTGCAAACAGCCAAATCAAGTGTACTAGAAGGCAGCCAAGCAAGTGAAAGTATGAGTTTATCTTGAGTTGGGAGCCAAGCCTCCCTACTAGAAACCAACTGAGCTAGTGAAAGGGAAAGCACGAGTTTATCATTGAATTGGGAGCTGTGCCTCCCTAATTTTGAAGGAAATCGTTGGAGACTTTAGATGTATAATTAGAGAGGCTTACGACCTCAGTCTTTTAGTTAGTTACCAGTAGTTACCAAGAGTTAGCAAGAATTCAGAATTCTCAGTGTAGAACTCTACTTTGTTTTCAAGTTGCAAGTCTTGTAACATTTTTTGATTTATAATGAAGATGAGTTTTGTTTTGAGCCAGCTGAAGCTCTTGGGTTAGGGCCTGACCCTAGCAGCCAAATCTCCTCTTTATTGTATTTTTAAGTACCACAGCTTCCTATTTTATGTTCATCTGCTTAGGTAGTTCATTTCCATCACAACATTAGCATAGCTTCATGGTTTGATTGTTCATTTACTTCAGTAGTTCATTTCCATTACAAAGGTTTATTGTTTAATTGTTTATTTGTTTAAGTAGTTGCAGTCTCATTATAATAGTGTAGAGTAGATTAGTTGTGTTTCAGTTTGCTTCATTCATGCTTTCATTCAATTAGCAGGTTAGCAAAGAAAAGAGCCACAAGGTTTCCCACAGGTGTCTCGGCCTCACCTCCTCCCTCTAGGACCAGGACCTAAGGAAGAAACCCTACAACAACCCAAAAAACATAGGGTTTTGGTTTTCACAGGGAGTTTGTTGTGTAATGCAGTCACTGGGTTCATTACATTGTTACTTTATTCCTTTCATGATCATCCACCCCTTCACTCTCTTCCTGTCATTTGATCTCCCTCATATCCCTTTCATTCCCCCTCAGCTTGAAATACTTAGGTGGAAGCTGTTAATTCACGGTTTAAATGGTTTTTACCCATAGATTTCCTTTCACATCAAAACCCGACCAATCATCCCCCGATTCACTTTTAACGCTGACTTTTTACGCTTTAAATCCCCACCGTCGATCTTCCTCGTTAGATCCGACGACTTTCATGCACACGCTCGCCAACTAGCTTAGTCAAATCTCCACCGTTGATTAGCCCCGCCTGATGTAACGGTTGTCACTCCATATCACACATATTTCTATCTGATTGTTATCCTCTTGAGGGCACACAAAAAGAGTGGTTTCCCCGTGCTACGTGTTGCCTGGGGAGGCTAATCGCATAAAATTATAGGAAACCAGTTACACCTTTGAGGGCGCATGATAAACAACTTACCACCCTCTAAATCCGCTCCATCATTTCCGCACATTTTCTTCTCCCACTTGAACCTCCACCATCGATCTGTCCCTTGATCCGACGGTTGTCGCTTCACTTGATCGCCAACTATCTTGGCTGATCTCCACCATTGATCAACCCCGCTTGATCCGACGGTTGTCATGCCATATCGCGTGAATTTCTGTCCGATCGTTATCCGCTCGAGGGCACATGAAAAGAGTGGTTTCCCTATGCTACATGTTTCTTGGGGAGGATAATCGCGTGAAATTTCAAAATACAGCTTATGGTTTTGAGGGCACACGAAATACAACTTACCACCTCCGCCAACCCGCTACCATTTCTGCACGTTTCTTTTGCCTGCGATCTAATCTCTGCCATCCATTTTCCTATTAATCCTATCCCTCCATATCTTGACTTAGCCTCTGTGATATAATCTCAATCGTTCATCCTATTAATTAAGCCTGTTCGCCCATCTACCTACGTACCCTCCTGTGATCCGATCTCAGCTGTTCGTTTGCCTTTCACCTGCCTAATCCAACGGTCATTATGCGTTGTTTCTCCCTTATGTCTTCCTTTGACCAATTTTGATTTCTGACTACTCTTCCACTTAAACATAGACTTAACTTAGTTTCCTTTGCTTACCCCTTAGTCTAGTTTTGATGCTTTTACTTCTGTAACTTAGAGAATTAGCATTAGATTAGTGATTGATCTAGTAATTCTGCTTAGCATAGTTGTTTATGTGGTTAGCTAGGGTCTGGTGTGATTCTAGCATTACATGATTGTTTTCTTCATTACTGTAGTAGAGTAGCTCTCCCTTAGAATATATTTGCTCTTCTTCCATCAAAATCAAGCTTCTTTCGACCCTATAGAATTCTGGCTTGGAACCCCCAGGGTCTCTTGCCAGATGAGCAGTGACAACAAGTAGTACCTTCACTTCTACTTGTGCATATAGCACTCACCTCCAATTTTTCGGGTTGATAATTAAAGCTAGTAGCCCTGGGAGTTGCACCATTCTTGCTACAATACCTAGGCTTATCACTTTTTGGCACTGTTGTTAGGGAGGTGTCAGTGTAGGATGTGAATTACTGCTCCTTCTTCTATTTCTAGTCTCTAACTTTCTTTTCTTCTACTTCTAGTCTTCAATTTTCTTCCATTAGTTTATTTCTGTTGACACCTAATCATCAGGATTGGGTGAATAAATATAATCAATGTAAATAAATAATAAGAGATATGAACAGTCATCGGGAGATGAAGTGAACAGTCTCCCTCATGTATATAATAAATACCAGCCTGATGGAATAATATGAATTGATTTGTTTTGAGGAGTTACTACCTGGTCTGACATGGTATCAGAGCCAACTCCCGAAATTAGTTGTAACTCCCTTCTGCCATTTTCTTGCAGTTTGTCCCCCTGTGGAGTCTGTCTACTGCACTCTCTGGGCTCTCTGCCATAATTATTGTCTGTGCCATTCTGCACTCTGTGTTACCCACTGTGTGGCTTCTGTGCATAACCATTGTCTACCATATTCCATATATTCTGACCTGCCGGATATGAACCAGAGATTCCCTTACTAGTTTCGGCGCTAGTTCTGCCATGCCTCAGCTTTGAAAACCATGGATTCTTCAGACAAATGTTGGTTTGTGATGCTTGATGCAGCTGTCGCTATTTTCCTTCGCTGCGTTTTCTCTTAATGAAATATGAGGTTTGAAGCTTGAAAGCTCGCGGTGCCTCCTAAGCCTCTCACCAACAACCACCACCACCGTCGCTCGCCCAAATCGAAGAAGCACCCGTTGTTTCTATTTCTGAATTGCTGCCATTCATTCATTCAATCCATCATTGATTCCAGAGGTGCTCGGCTGCCTCCTCTTCTTTCTTTCCATCGGGCAACCATTGCTATACAACTGGAAGTCCATCCTGGCACCATCCTTTCAAGGAGATCTGACATCGAATTCTAAGAGGAATTTCATGGTTCTTGAATCTGGAATCTGGATCCTTGCATCTACCCATTATGGAGCCTGGACTAAAAAGTTGAATTTCTTCTTTTGTGATCCATTGTTATTTTTGTTCCTTAACTCGTAATGGGCGATGATTCCCCTCACTATCTTCATCCTTGTTTGCCTGGTGTGCTCCTAGGGTTTTGGACAACAATTGCAATAGCTTCCCCGATGACCTGCTCTCTATAATTGATGCAGTTGATACATTCTAAACTGTAACTTCTATCAAATCTATGACTCACAGTGGTACATTTCTGTTGCTTAAATTATAAGATTGGGAGACTGATTGAATCTTGAAAGCTTGTGGTGTTTAAAGGCTTCCCAGTTTTGAACGCTGCCCCTATTCGTGTATACATTGAATTCCATGTGTTGAATAGAATTGTATAGAGTGTTGTGAATGATGTATGGTATAACGTTGTATTGTATATACCTCTGTTGAAGCACTGTATTACATTGATACACATTTTGATACACAGTTTTTTGTGTAATACACAGTTACGCTGCCATATATTTACACTGCTCCTGTACAGTCTTGGGTATTGAATTTGTTGTCCTGTCATATCAGAATTTTGTTTTTTCCCATTAGGAGTAAAATTTTGCAGCAATTTTTTTTTTGTTATAGAATGAATTTAATCATATCCATGGTGGGAGTAGTTCTCATTGGCAAGGAGAACTATCCTAAGTGGTCCCGCATGATAAAACACAGCCTCATTTTCAATGAGTTGTGGAAAGGAGTGTGCATTGGAGACGGAGACAAAGAACCAGAACAGGCTAACTCAGACAAAGATCTCGCCATTTGGGAAAATAAGAACAACAAATCTTATGCATTAATCGTAGCATCTATAAATGAATAGGTGAGTCGCCATATTTCACCATTATCAACTGCTTTCGAAGCCTTTCAAAAGCTGAAAGAACTCTATGACTCACATTCTGCACTTGAAGTTGTTTAACTCATGATTAAACTCCTCTCTTGAAATAAAAAATAATGATCCTCTTGCTCTTGCATCTGAAGTAAAATCTATAATGCATGATGTCAAAGCCACTAAGGTTGAATTGGATATTCCTCTTATCACTTTTCTCAAGGAACTTTATCCTACTTACTCCAATTATCTTGAGTCATTGCAAGCAAATGGAAATCTCAAAGATATTACCTTTGACTCTCTTGTGAAAAAAATTGCTGAAAGAGAGAAAGCTTTTGGAAAGAAGACATCGCCTGAATCTTCTAAAGAGGCTGTGTGCCTTGCTCATAAAGAAAAGAATTCTGCTCAAGATTCTTCCAGAGGAAGAGGTGGTCAAAGAGGAATTGGAAGATCTTTCAGAGGCAGGGGGGTAGACACTCTCAAGGAGAAAAGGCAGATTTGCACTACTTACGTTGTAAAAGAAATGGATCACATGATGCCTCTACATGCAAGTTCCCATGGGACAAAATTGAGCAGCAAAGAAACCAACAGAAAGGTAAAACTAATGACACAGACAAAGGTAAAGCACCTGAATCCGCTCACTATGTTGTGGCACAATGTAGTATTGGAGTAAATGAATATTTATTTAATGCTTCACTTGCTTCTTGGAAAAATAATTGGTTGCTTGATTCAGGAGCAACTTGCCACATGACTCATAGAAAATATTTTTTTGAAGAATTTACTGACAATGTTGATGGAGTAGTACACTTTGCAGACCAATCAAAAATCAAGCCATCAGGGCTTGGCGCAATCAAGCTTAAATTGCCTAGTCTTCCAGACTATCATGTTCTATATCTCCCACAGCTCAAAAGAAACGTGTTGTCCTTGGTCCACATCTACCAGCAATGTCACTCCATTCATATGTTTGATGGCAAGCTTGAGGTGAGAAAAGCATCTGACCACTCACTTGTCATGAGGGGAATAGAAGAAGAAAAGCTTCTCAAACTGCAAGGTACCTCTGCTCGTGCACAACATTTCTCATACAATTCTCATTATGAAGAAAGAACACTTCCATCAAGTTTATTATGCCATGCTAGATTTGGACATTTGAACTATGACAGCCTCCGCTTGTTGAAGAAAAATGGTGTTGTTGGTTTACCTACAATTCCTAGGAAACTTAAGCAATGTGATGCTTGCATTCTAGGAAAGCATAGCAAACAGTCTTTTCATGATTCACATTCAAGAGCACATAGAAAAATTGAACTCATTCATTCAGATTTATGTGGTCCAATCCTTGTTCCTTTTGCAAATGGAAATAAATATATGATGGCATTTATTGATGACTACCCCAGAATGTGTTGGGTTTATTTATTGAAGAACAAATCTGATGCTTTTCAAACATTCAATAACTTTCATAAATGGATTGAAAATGATGCACAATCTCATATTGGGTCTATTCGCACTAATAATGGAAAAGAATACACATCAAATGAATTTGAAAACTATATTCGCCAACATGGGATCGAACATCAAACATCTGTGCCTTATAATCCCCAACAGAATGGTGTAGCTGAAAGAATGAATAGGAAAATCTTAAATATGGTATCATCCATGCTCTTCTTAAAAAATGTAAAGATAATGTTTTTGGCTGATGTTGTTTTATGTGTTGCATATATAAAGAATAGATGTCCTTCTAATGCTATTAGAAACAAGACTCCATATGAAATGTGGTATGGACATGTTCCTTCGATAAAGCATCTCAGGGTCTTTGGTTCCACCTATTATGCCTTGATACCAAACGTACATAGAAACAAACTTGGTGCAAGAAGTCGTAAGTGTATCTTCGTGGGGTATTCAAACACCTCCAAAGCATACCGTCTCTATGATGAAGTCAATAAAAAGTTTCTTGTATCTAGAGATGTAATTTTTCTTGAATCATCCAAAATTGATAATGTTGTTGAGTGGCAACTTGATCGCTTAGATAGATTCACAAATGAAAAATCATTTCAAGAATTTGATAAGATTCCACATCTTGAAGGGTGGATTCCTATACTAGATCAACATGTGGAATCTTCTTATGAAGAACACTCTCCCCCACATGAAACTCCAACAACAGATGATGCTTTAAGTGATGCGATTAATAGAATTGGGAGACTCAATCTTGATTCAGTCCCAACTCAATAAACAGAGTAACCTAGACCATCTGAGAAAGGTCCCCCAAAGTGGCTGACAAAGACACTTGAAAGTGTTCATCCTGATGAGGTTGGAAAAATAGGAACTAGAAATTCAAACCAGCAAAATGGAGGTGATGTAGATGACTCTAATTCACCTATTGATATGGATGTCTCCTATGATTGTGAATTGAAATTGTCTACAAATTTTGAACCAACTTCCTTCAAAGAAGCTACTTCTAATGATGAATGGAAAGAAGCGATGCAAAAGGAGTATGATTCCCTCATAAAGAACGAAACTTGGAAGTTGGTTGATCCTCCATTAGGAACCAAACCAATTGGCTACAAGTGGGTCTACAAGAATAAGTATAAAGCTGATGGCTCACTTGACAAGCACAAAGTTAGGCTTGTTGCAAAATATTTGCATAGAAGGAAGGGGTCGATTATGAGGATAATTTCCCCCCCATAGCAAAATGGGCTACCATCCAGACACTCTTTGCCCTAGCAGCTCAGAACAGTCTGAAAGTCTATCAAATGGATGTAAAAACTGCTTTCTTGAATGGAGATCTAAAAGAGAATGTTTTTATGTCCCAACCTAAAGGATTTGCTGTGAAAGGACATGAACATAAAGTATGCAAAATTTTGAAGTCCTTGTATGGCCTCAAACAAGCATCGCGAGCCTGGTATGAAAAGCTAACTGAGCATCTTCTGAAACTCGATTTCAAACATTATAATCTTGATGATGCAACTTTATTTGTCAAGAAAGTTGGCAAAACAGTTGTATATCTTGTGGTATATGTAGATTATCTTTTGATGACAGGGAACAATGAAAGCTACATTGCATCCATAAAGAAGGAATTGGGGAAAAGTTTTGAAATTACTGATTTGGGCTATGTTCATTACTATCCTAGTATTGAAGTAACCCAACATCCAAAGTCCATATTTCTTTCTCAAAAGAAATACATTAGAGATCTGTTGAACAGGTTTGGCATGACAGAGTGCAATCCTCTTACTACTCCAATGGAACAAAACTTAAAGCTCACATCTATTGAAGGAAAAGAATTTGAGGATGCAACAAAGTATAGACAGCTTGTAGGAAGTCTCAACTACCTAACTACTACCAAACCAGACATTTCTTTTGCTGTTGGAATCCTCTCCATGTTTATGCAAAAGCCTTGTGAGGGACATTGGTCTGCTGCAAAAGGAGTTCTAAGGTACTTGAAGGGAACTCAAGACTTTGGAATCAAGTATACACAGGTGGATGACTTCATTTTGATTGGATACTCTAATTCAGACTTCGTTTGAGACAAAGAAACCGGGGTATCTACTTCAAGATATGCTATGAGCCTTGGATCAGGAGCTGTCTCCTGGAGATCACGCAAACAATTAGTTCCAGCAGATTCCACAAAAAAAGCAAAATACATGGCAGTAAATGAAGCAACAAAATAAATTGTGTGGCTCAGGAAAATTCTTGAATATTTGCAGGTAAAACAAATACAATCAACTCCACTCATGATTGACAATACCTCTGCAATAAATTTGGCCAAGAACCCAAAGTTCCATGATCGAACAAAGCACATCAATACCAAATATCATCTTATTTGACATCATGTTGAGGCCAAAACAATCCATCTCTGTCAATGTTCCACTAATGAGCAAATTGCCAACATCTTCACCAAAGCACTTGGAAGAGAAAATCTTGAACAATTCAAAATAATGCTTGGACTCACCAACATCCCTTCAGATTAAGGGGGGGAGTGTTGACACCTTATCATCAGGATTGGGTGAATAAATATAATCAATGTAAATAAACAATAAGAGATATGAACAATCACCGAGAGATAAAGTGAACAGTCTCCCTCATGTATATAATAAATACCAATCTGAAGGAATAATATGAATTGATTTGTTTTGAGGAGTTACTGCCTATTATGACAATTTCTGCAAAAGTAATCTAGTTTCATTCCTTCATTTGTCATTTATCTGCTTTCCTTTCCATTCTACAATCAACAATTTCAATTCAACAAGAAGTTTCCTTTTTTTTTAGGAGTTTTTCATTCAATTAATCAATGCCATTCTGCAAGTAGTTTTCTTTCTGTCATAAGTCTTTCCATTGAGTCAGCAATTTCATTCTGCAAGTAGTTTCCATTCTGTTAGTAGTTTTTCATTGAATCAACAATTTCCTTTTTGTAGAGTACTTTCCAACTTTAAAGAAAATCTTACAAAAACCAAGCCAAAAACATTTCCTTTCATGCCTCGTAGGAATAGGGATAATTTAGGAAAATGCTTGCCCAATACCCCCACTACATCCAACAGTCAACCCTCTCTCTTCTTCGGTGATTGCGAATTGGAAGAACCTTTAGGTGAGAAACCTGACATATTTGAAGAACCTATAGGGGAAGAAGAAGAGGAAGAACCCATTCCTACTGAACCAATGGCTGAAAACCAAGATGACAGAGGAGATAGAAAGAGAATTGAGAGTGCCTTCCCCATTAGCGAAACCAATGGAGACACTAAAATGAAGAATATAAGCCCCTCTACCCTACCTCATTTCCATGGCTTGACCACAGAGGACCCTGACACTTTCCTATTTGAGTTTTTTGTTATGTGTCAAACCTATGACTATACAAAGGATGAGAAAAAGTTAAAACTATTTCCATCTACCCTCAAGGATGCAGCATTGCGCTGGTTCATGGGTTTACCTGGAGATAGCATCATAACTTGGGCTCAGATGCAGCAAGCCTTTAACAACAAATACAAGGACTATTGTAGGTCAAAGGACACTAAAGAAAAGATTTTTAGGATGACCATAGGCTAGGATGAATCCTTACAAGACTATGAAGAAAGATTCCAGCTCAGTTACAAAATAGCTAGGTGCACACTTGACCCTGAGTCACTGAAGTTGGTCCTGCTTAGAGGAGTAAGGGAGGATACCCTAGATAATATTGATTCGTGAAAAGGGTCTTTTTCAGCTTTATTTACCTCACATTAACTTATCAATCCAAGAATGATTTGTTATCTCAAATAGTGTACTCAGTTTGAGGTGGTCATTTGTCAGAGTAATGCTAGTAGTATAGTGCTAAAGAAAAAACCAGAGTAAACGGATGCTTAAAACAAGATCTACTTACAACAAAACACTTTAAGATTTAAATCATGCATTCAGAAGACTAAGTAAATTATCAGTCAAGGGTACAGTAACAATAAATCATCCCTCTGTAAACTGATGTAACTGAAGACAATCAAGGAACAGATCATCAACCTGGGAACTAGACAACAAATGTCAATGCTCACTACAGTTTCAGATCATTCAACGCAATGGCAATGCAAATAACAGGAAATGGAACAACAACTATAATTGAGACAACAACTAGGAATGGAACAACAACTAGTCTTGATAAACAACGAAACCTTACTCTAAGGAAATAAAGGCAGCAATCGTATCCTACAAAAATCAGGTGGCAATCCGTACTCTAAGAATAAATCATACAGCAAATGAAAATAGAACGAAAACTAATTAGCAATGAAATATAGAACAACACTTAGAGCCAATTGTGAATGTATAGTAAACCGAAATCAATAACACACACAGCACACCTTGATATTGAGAGAAATAATAATATGACTCCGATACCACAAATATTAATCTCAGTTATAAAGGATAACGATCGAAATTCGTAATGGAACAACAATGTCAATTGAACAACAATCGTAATTAAGTATAAACCATAGATGAATACAGTAATACCAACTTAAGAATGTTACATCCCGGTTATTCTGTAATTGAACAACGATAGCATTCTGTAAAGAATAGTAATGTTACATCAATGATTAAAGGAACAACAATGTGTTATAAAGTCAGAATGAACAATACGACATTCCTGTTATAGAGAACAATATTGTAAATATAACAGAGTTGTGATATAAAATAACAAAACACATTAGATTACTGAACAAAGCTGATAATGAAAACCACGCACCAATTAAAGATAATGGTACAAGAGCAAGTGTTCCACCAAGGCCAGGCCCTTAGCCTCCAGGGATGCACTGCTTGAGATTATTCCAGGATAACATATGGAACTGCAACTAGATTTATATTAAAACATCCAAACAAAGTTACAGTGGATCACTTCTCAATGAGAGTCGATGATCAAAGTTTTAAATACAAAGAGAAATTACATAAGAGTAACAACAACCAGTCCCCATGGGCTAGCAGTGCTTCCCCTTTTTATAACAGCTGATCAGAGATATCAATGATGCAAAAATAGTTAAGATTGCGATCCCTCAGGATCAAAGGATACTGAGGGATTCGCCAAACTGTTAATTCCAGTTATCCCTTTGTTCTCTTGTGCTGATTCGATATCTCCTTTTCCTTTCCTTGGCTGATACGCTTCAGTTTGGATTGCCTTGTCTGCATATGGTTTCCTACCACAGGGACAATAGTTAACGCTGCCCTATTTTTTTTCCTTGGTATGGAAATCCTTCGTTTTTCCCTTTTTCTGCATAAGGAAATGGTGATTATTCGTTGTTTTGCGTTACATAGAAATCTCATAGATTTTGCCATAATTTCTTATTATTTACCTAGTTCATGATGCAAAGGGATTATGAGTTTTTAAAGAAAAGATGACAAAATAATCAGTAAAACATACCTCCTTCAGTACTCCACACACCTCCCTGCTTACTCTTCTTCATGCCCTCATGAAAACATTGTAGTTGACATGTAAGGCAGTGAGAGAGTAAGCTGGAGACGGGATCTCATGTGGTGGTCTACAGCCATGATGCCTAACTAGGTGTTCAAAAAGATGGCCTGTCTAGCCCTCAGGAATCTCATATAGGGCTTGGTACCCAGGTGCAGGGTGCCAAATAATTGGACTCCTGAACCTATATCCTAACCAAAATGGCCCTGCCCTCAAGATAAGTTCACGATAGAGGCTCAAGCGATCAGCAACTAACTTAAAGTTTATATAATTAAATGGCTCCCTGAGTTGGATATTTAGATTAGAGGTTTGATATTGAAATTTAGCAGTTGCAATGGCAAGGTCCTTGATGGTAAAGAAGTATTCTATCCCTTGCAAATTGATTGTTGTATGAATGGGTCCTAATGCTTCAATCATGCTCGGAGTCCTCATGAGACTCCTGTGTTTATTCCATAATTGTAATGGATCTCTAGGCTCAGCTCTTACCCATAAGTCTAATCCATTTTCTTGTCTTTGGAAGGAATTATAGGCTTTAAGCCATTTGATTTGATTAAATCCAAATGAAACAAATGCCTGCAGTTAGATATCCCCATTGAAAGAGTCGGGGTTCTGCTCTGTCTCTTGATCTAACACAAGGTTATGCAGATAGAATTCACACAGTAGTCTTTGAACCTTTACTCCATAGTGCTTACAACAATTTATAAAATCATCAATAATATTAATTTGTATAGGGGCTCCTGCTTTGACAGCCTTAATTTTCAATTGCAAATATCGTTCCATTAAAAACAAGGCATAATTCTTAGCAGGGGCTCTACATGCTAGGACGTCAGTGTACAAAGAGCATAAGGTATCCATATGCTTGATAACTACATCTAACCTATGAGCTACCTTTGCGACTTTCTCTTCTTCCTTTCGCCATCCTTAAAAATCCTGGCTTTCGGATAGATTGACATTCCTTATATGTTGTTGTAATTCTTCATACTTTTCTCGAGAAACCATTTGTTCTGTGAGTTCTTCTACTGCTTTCTGAGCTTGCATCAAACCCTCTCATAGGGTTACTATCCTTGCATCACTGTCCCATGCAGTAGTGGCAAGAGGAAGATTTACTTCAATCTTCTTATTGTGTCACCTCGTGTTTATAGTCCGCATTCCTTAAGAGGACTTTGCCTCTGTCTAAACTTCTTTGTCATAGGTTGATTTATCATCTGTTTGCACTTCAACATGGGCAACAGTTGAATGCTGTTCCTTTTTATTTTGAACGACAGTCTTCACTTCAACAGGGTTTTGAACGGCATACTGTTCTTCAACAGTGTTTTGAACAGCAAACTGTTCTTCAATAGGGTTTTGAACGGCAGGCTAGACGTGTGTCCTCCGAACCTTTTTCTTGGGGGTCTCACCGGAGTGGTTGCATGTCTTACCCCTGAAGTCCTTTTTGCTCTCTTTCTCATTTTCAAAACCCTGATTTGTTGTCGAAGTCGTGCTATCACATTCAGCAATCTTTGTTGTTCTTTTCGTAGTCTTCTAATTTCTTTTGTTTTCTTAGAAGGAACAATTTTTTATTTAGTCGGGCCTGGGCTATCACCTTGGCCAATTCCTTGGTTTTCTTCTTGGGGTGCTCCATCGCTATTTTGTTTGGGTTGCTTAGGAGTAAAAACCCTAGTTGGTTCTGTTATTTCTTGGGTGACTTCCTTTTTCACCCCTTCTTCTTCCTGGAATTCTTCCGGTGTAGTCTGGCTGGGAACAGATTGTTCCTCCTCTGTATCACTTTTCTCCCTTGTCATACTTTCATCATGAACAGGATGATTCTCTTCTTCTACTTCCTTGTCGCATAATTCTTCGGGTGCATTTTTGTCCTGAGCAGAATGCTCTTTTGGTTCTTCTTCAATATGGAGGCCTAGCGGGCTAAGATGTTGGGCATATTCGCCCATATTGGCCAATTCATCCTCTTGCAATGGATTTTGCAATGGGATATCTTCGCGTTGCTCTGTTTCTTCCTCCTCCTGCCTAGGCTGCTCGGCCTCTTCCTCCATTTCTACTTCCTCATTTCCTTCCAATCCTTTCTCATTCTCTTCTCCTTCCAATTGTGGGGGTTGCTCATCCCCTGAATCATCTATCTCCACTGGTTGGCTAGTATCCCCTTGGGAATTTTCCAGCCTCCCTCTAATCCGTGCCAATCTAACTGATTTCCTTTGTTTCAATGGTCTATCTGGTGTACTGGTAGCATGCTTACATTTTTGGGCGGCATAGTCAGTCCCCCTTCTATCATGGCAATTAGCTCTTCCCAGCTGCTCTGATGTTGAGTAAGACTATGGCTAACTATTAGTCGTATCAGCCCATGGTGACTTACTACCGATTCTACATGTTTTGATTTCTTCATACTTCGGGCAGCATCAAGAAGTAATGAATATAAAAATGCAGGTAAGTTCACAGAGCATTTCTGTTTTAATATAGATAAGAGTTTAAGGTGTTGTGGTCTTACCACATCTTTCCTGCCTTCACAGGTGATGTATCTCTGGATGATCTTTTCCAATTCTACCCACGGCTCACCCAATGCTACTGGTAGGACTCCCTTTCCTCTGACTGTCAGGTTCTGGCCTTCATCTTAGAAGATCTTCATGATCTTTCGCAGTCTCTCCTTCTTTAGAGTCCACACAGGTCTAGTGGCTGGCAGTCCTGAGACCTCTGCAATTATGTCATCGGTGACTGTTATGTGTCTCCCCCTTACTGTGGAGTGATATTCTTGCAAGTTCTGCAAGAATTCTATTGCTACAGTCTCATTGGATTTCTGTAAACGATTAAGATAAACTAGCCATCCTGCCCTTGCCAGGATTTCTCGTGCAACATCAAAAACTATCAATACCTATGGTTCTCTCCGAATTGATCTTCCTCCCATGCTTTAGCTCACTGTAAAAACGTAGAGACGGCAATGGAACATCAAGCTGTTCAAACTGTTAGAAATATAGAGAAAATAACAAAACAACAGGGCTCATTCAAATCTTGGGTTACTTACTAATTGCTACAAAGCATAATACGGAAATGGCTTAAGAACAGTAAGCCATGCAGATTGAAAAACAATATACCGTTGAGCCTTGCTATTTCCAAGTAAACAGTTTTCCGAATAATAGTTTGACACGTATACCATTAAATTATGAGGTCACCTGCCTCCCCCCTGCAATGTGATAGGCTGCCCTCGGTCATCAAATGAGGGAGCGACGTGCCGACTTGCCATAGTACAGAGTCATAAAGGAACAACGTATGCTGAAATGCCATGTTTTACAAAAGGAGAAGATTGTCGAAATCGAGGTGTATAGTAGGATCGCTTAACAAATAAGAGAATCTTATGATATGATGCGAGGCTGGGAAGATAGGACAGTTGACGTGCACAAAAAGTTTGATGCGGTCATTATCAACTTTTTCTGTCATGATTGGCTGTAATATATTTTCATGTGTTTAATGGTTTGGGGAAATGATATACATAATCTTATGTGACATATTACAAAGGTATAAGACAAAGTAGGGTGTTAGTGATTACTATTGGTGTATAAGGAATGTGACTTCAATACCATTAACAGAGCTCTGCTGCTAACAGGTGTCCATAACCTTGACAGAGTTGTTTGTTTCATCCATGGAACCATGATCCTTTGTGTATTCTAGGAAGTGTTGTACAATGTCAAAATGGAGGCCATTATGCTGGCTCGGTAACCAGTTAAACCATAAATGACATTCACCAGGAAGGAGTGAAAGGTGGGTAGGCGAGCTCGTGATGAGACCTCCTGTTCCAAGGACTCTTTATTTTTCTGATGTGCCTCTTGGATCATATCCCTGGTGTGGTGGCCATAGTGGGAATGCCACTTCACTTTCTTCCTTACGATCATAGTAGGCTGGCTCTTTATGAGACCCCCTATCTTGCATTTGACAACCCATAAGTTATATAAACATTTTTCTCTTTTTTTATTTTATAAAGTACTTTCCTTTGTATAAACAAAGGGTGGTTCAGCACTCCTTAAGAGTAGGAATGGTGGAATAAGTCTTAACATCTCAATAGAAAAATATACCCTTTGTTCTTATTCCTTAATAATGATGAAAGAAGATTATGGGATTTTTTTTTTTAAAAAGAACCACCATGATAAAGATAAGAAATCATATCAGTATTAGTAGGATAATGACAACAAAAGTGATGGATAATTGTGTCCTTTCCTCTTTCCTATTATAAATTCAAAGAAATTTCTTGTAAAAATAGCGATTTCATATAATTTACTGATTTCAGTATGCTCTAGTTTTGTATCCATTGCATAAGTGTATAGCTGTGCTCCAAAAAGACTCGAAATTATTATATATTGAGAAGAATGGCAGCTATCCTTTAATTGGAATAGCAAGGAGAATAAGCATCAATAAAAGGAATATGAGAATGTTGTTATTTCAAAAAGGAAGGGCAAAAAGTACAAGTGTTGTTCCTTTGGAAAAGGAACAACAGAAAGCGCAATTGTCGTTCCTTTGGAAAAGGAACAACAAAAAATGTAAGTGTCGTTCCTTTGGAAAAGGAACAACAAAAAAACTCAAGTGTCATTCCTTTGGAAAAGGAATAGCAACAACCAAAAGTGTTGTTCCTTTGGAAAAGGAATAGAAAAAAACGAAAGTGTTGTTCCTTTGGAAAAGGAACAACAAAAAATGCAAGTGTCGTTCCTTTGGAAAATGAACAACAAGAACCAAAAGTGTTGTTTCTTTGAAAAAGGAACAACAAAAAAATGAAAGTGTTATTCCTTTGGAAAAGGAACAGCAAAAAAATGCAGGTGCCATTCCTTTGGAAAAGGAATAGCAAAAACCAAAAGTGTTGTTCCTTTGGAAAAGGAACAACAAAAAAACGAAAGTGTTGTTCCTTTGGAAAAGGAACAGCAGAAAAACAAAAGTGCACACAAATGTTGTTCCTTCAGAAAAGGAACAACAAAAACAACAGTGTTGTCCCTTTTGAAAAAGGAACAACAGAAAGAATGCAAGCTGTACTTTTTGAAAGAAAGGAATCAACAAGATAGTGAAGGTGTTGTTCCTTCTAAAAGGAACAGCAAAAACAATAGAGTTGTTGATTCTTCGAAAAGGAACAGCAAAGTGCAAAAAATATGTACAGAGAATAATTTATGCTAACAAAGAAAAAGAATTATGTACAAAATGTAAAAACAGTTAAATCACTTTAATGAACCAGAGGTGAGGAAGATTTCTCTTCCTCCACCAAAATTTGCATGTCGGAGTCTTCACGGAGTTGCTAGTAGAAGGATTCCCAACTAAGTGGTTTGCGGTATAGTCGAACTCAGTGGTCGTTTGCCTTGAAGGTATGTCCAGATCCATCAATGGTGATTAGGGTAAGGGTGCCATTATCATGTACCTTTTGGATTTCGTATGTCTGAAGCTTCCCGGGAAAATCCTGAAACCTAGAATCGTATAAGAGCGCCCAATCTCCTTCATGGAAGACTTTCTTTTTAATGGGAGCATCATGCCATTTACCTCACTGCTGTTGGATTGATGCAGTGTGTTGAAGGGCAGAGAGCCTGATTTCATCTAGCTCATTGATCTGTTGTAATCTATTAATCTGTGCCTCGTTTGGATTTAGACCAACTCCTTGTGGTGTTTGCAATGTTTGGATTTTGAATTCTATGGGAAAAACGGGTTCCTCTCCGAATACCAATTGGTATGGTGAATAACCAGTAGTGCTTCTCCATGTTGTACTGTAAGCCCACAAGGCTTCTAGTAATCTTGCATCCCAATCATGTCTATGTGACGCAATGGTTTTTGTCAAGATTTCTTCTATTATTTTATTGTTGCTTTCTACTTGACCGTTTGCCTGTGGGTGGTATGGAGTAGTAATTTTATGCTGGATATGATAGTTTTTTAGTGTTGCGACAATCTTGTTACCAACAAACTGTGGTCCACCATCTATAATTATGTCTCTTGGAAGCCCATATCGCACAAATATATGGAACAAGAACTGTATGACGGAATCCTCTGTAGCTCTCGGCAATGCCTCTGCTTCAACCCATTTGGTGACATATTTTGTTGCCACCAGAATAAAAGTTTTTTGGTTCGAGGATTGGTTAATTGGACCAACAAAATCGAGTGCCCATGGCTCGAATGGTTCAATAACCAGTTGTGGATTCAGGGCCATTTCGTTACACTGACCAGGGCATCCTGTTCATTGGCAACTGTCACAAGCTTGAACAAACTTCTTTGCATCTTTGAAGATCATGGGCCTATAATACCCTGTTTGCAGCACCTTATGTCCAATTCTCTGATTGGAAAAGTGTTTGCCACATGGCTCGTCGTGACAAGCTTTAAAAATGTCAAAAATTTCATCCTCTCGGACGCATCTCTTGATGTGCATATCTGCTCCTGTATGGAACAGGTAGCCCCCAATCCAGGAAAATCGAGCACTTTGCTGGACAATCTGTTTTCGTTCATTGGGGGTCAGATGTTTCGGTAATTTGCCTACTGCTAAGTAATTCGTAACATCAGCATACCAGGGTGTTTTAATAGTGACAACAAACATATGCTCATCTGGAAATTGATCTTCAACTGTTGCTGCATCCACAGGTTTGGGCATCCGTGAGAGAAAGTCAGATACAGGATTTTATTTTCTAGGGTGGTCCTTGATTGTGATATCAAATTCCTGCAATAAAATCAGCCATCTGGTTATTCTACCATTTGTGATTGGTTTATTTGCTAAATACTTTATGGCAAAGTGATTTATATACAAGATAATAGGATATCCAGTAATGTAATGCCTAAACTTATTGACAACATGTATTACAGCTAGAAATTCCTTTTCAGTAATGGTATAATTCAATTCAGCAGGGGATAAATTCTTGCTAATATAATAAATTGCATATGGTTTTTTATCTTCTTCCTGCCCAAGGACTGCTCCAATAGCTGTATCTGAGGCATCTGATGAAATTTTAAATGGCAGGTCCCAATTTGGTCTTCTAAGGAATGGGGTTGTTGACACAAGCCTCTTCAGATCCTGGAAAGCACGGTCACATTTTTCTGTCCAAAGAAAGTCAACATTACCTGTCAATGCATATAGAGGTGTAGCAATATGCAAAAAATGTTCTATAAATCTTCTATAGTAACTAGAAAATCCAAGAAAACTGCATACCTCTGTTTGAGTGGTGGGTGTGGGAATTAGTAAAATTATTTGAATTTTGGCTGGGTCTACCTGTATGCCAGCTGCTGAGATAAAATGGCCTAGAATAAGTCCTTCAATCATCATCATATAACACTTTTAATGGCTCAAACAGAGACTAGTGGTAATGCAGCGCTGCAGAACGTTTTCCAGTGTGTCCAATGCTGGGTCAAAATCATCTCCATATGGTGTAAAATCAACCATGTATACTTTGATTCCTTCATTTATTAAATCTGAAAAGATGCTGAGGATAGCCCTTTGAAATGTGGCAGGAGCATTGCATAAGCCAAAAGGTAGAACTCTGTAGGCAAATGTTCCCCAAGGACAAGTAAAAGTGGTTTTGTCTTGGTCTTCAGGGGCAATCTAAATCTGATTGTATCCACTGAAGCCATCTAAGAAAGAAAAGAATTTCTTTCCTGCCAGAGTGTCTAATACTTGGTCAATGAATGGAAGGGGAAAGTGGTCTTTTTGTGTTGCTTTATTTAGTTCTCTATAATCTACACAAATCCTCCACTTCCCATTCTTCTTTGGTACCACAACAAGTGGAGAGACCCATTTACTATCGGAGATAGGGTAGATGAAGTTCACATCTAAAAGTTTTTGAAGTTTAGCTTTTACAATGTCTTTTAGGTGAGGATTAAGTCTCCTTTGTGGTTGGTGAACAGGTCTCACATCTTTTTCTATGTAAATGTGGTGTGTACATAACTGGGGATCAATTCCTTTCATATCAGGATAGTCCCATGCAAATGCTTCTTTGGATTTCCTCAGTAGTTGGATGAGCTTCTCTTCTTGTTCGGAAGTTAGGTTAGCATTAACGTTTAAAGTCTTTCCTGGGTCAATTTCTATAATTTTACTATTTGAGACAGGGGTAGTAGGTATTGTTTGATCGTGCGTTTCTTTAAGAGGATATTCTTCTAATTCATTATCAAATGATGATTCTATCATGTGACATTGTATGCGGGATCTAATTTTAGTTTGGCTAATAAAATTGCTAATGGAATCGTCTTTTGTTTGGTCTTTGAAATCAAGGGCCTCTTCTATGGTTAATGGAGATCTAATATTTTCGGAGAGGTATGATACAGGATGCTTGTTAGTTTTTATTATTGTGACACTTGGCTACGCTGGGGGATATAAAGCTAGATTCTTGATATTCCCCCCCTAGCTATGGTCATACTGCCTTGTCAGCAGCCAATATAAGCATCGGCAGTTGGAAGCCAAGGTCTGCCTAAAATCAACGGATGTCCATCAAGTCAGTTTTTGGGGTTTATTATCAGAAAATCGGCCGGATACTCTGAGGAGTCAACAGATACCATGACATCATGTAGTGTGCCTTCTGGCCGAACCACAGATCGGTCAGCTAGTTCTAATAAAGTGGAGGTCGATTCTACTGATGTAATGCCTAGTTTTTGGCAACTGGTGGTTGTTAAGATATTAATTGCAGCTCCTAGATCAACTAAGGAATTTGAGAAGGTTTGTCCATTGATTTGTACGGTTACTATTGGATTTCCTGGGTCTTCCTATTTAACAGGTGTTTCTTTCCCTGATAATAAATCGGATAGAGTGCCAACTACTTGGACTTTTGGGTTGTTTGTTATTTTCCTCCTTGGTTTCTTTATACATAGCTCTTTGATAGTCTTTGCATATATTGGAATGTCTTGAATGGCTTTGAGGAGTGGGATTTTTATGTACAAGTTTTGTAGTTCTCCCATAATGTTAAAAGTAGAGTATTGTATAGGTCGAGGTATAATTAAGCGTTCTGGGAATGGAGGAGAGGATGTGGTTTCTTGATTATGAATTTGTTGTCTGGTCACTTCTTCTTCTTGTGGTGGTTTTTCCATAGGTAATTTATTTTCAACTTGAGCTATTTTATCTCCCTCTGTTTCAATGATACGCCCAGATCTTAATTGAAGATCATTACACTCCCTTAGATCGGTTCCTATCTCTGATGTCTCAATTATTTGAATGGATTGGACCGGTCTATTATTTGGATTGGGGTTGGGTTGGGCTGGAAGTTGCGGTCTTAAGTTAGGCTGGGGGTTTTATTGTAATGCTGGCAGTGTAGGTTGAGGGAGCGGGATGGTTCCTACTAGCTGATTCATCGATCTTTGCCAGTTTGTCTGCCAGACTTGACTCTGTGAAGTAGGGGGAGTCCATTGTGCTGGATATGCATTGTTTTGCCAATATGGTGGGGTATAGGGAAAATTTGGCCAATTGGGTTGGCTTACTTGATTCGGCCATGGAGATGATGAAGGAAATGATTGTTGTGACAAATTCGGGAAGGGAGGTTGATTTTGCCACATAGAATTATATTGTTTAGCATGATATTGTGGAGGTTGAAAAGAAGAAACTGGGTCTAAAAACATACTTGATTGTCATGGCTGCCATTGACGGCGCTGATTAAGTAGATACATCGATTCTAGCTCTTCCTCTACTTCCTTGTATACTGCTTTCAATCCAGGAAGTGAGAGGCAGCTCTCTGGGGAGTGGTATTTTGTACAAATGGCGCAAACTTGGACTGCATCTAATGGACACTCCTTATGGCTATGTTTCTTCCTGCATCTGGGATAGAAGATTGCCAAATTTTGTTCTGCTTCTGCTTGCTTTTGTTTGGTCTCCATAATATCAAGTTGTGTTGTCAGTGTCCCCAATATGTCAGTTTTAAAATTTTCTAATAAATTTCCAATTTCTGCACGAGTTACTCCTTCTGCCGAAGTTCTGTTATCTCTTGCAAACCGATCATGTTCTACTGGTTTTAGTCTTGTGCTGCCTCTTGAGCTCCTGATACATAGATTAATAATGTCAACAAAATTTTCCTGATAAATATCTCCTTTTCCCATAATATTTAGTGTTTCAATCCATTGTTCCTTCATTCCCCTAATTAATGTTGTTTTTAATACATTATCAGGTAAGGGTAATGATGCATAAGGAGATCTTTGAAGATTGTACTGGAAACGCTCTACATATTCTTCTAATGTTTCATTTGGTCTAGCTACCATCTGAAATATTTCATCTTTTAACTCTCTAGACCTGTAATAGTCCTGATATTTTTTTAGAAAAGACTCTTTCATTTGGTCCCAGTTATTTATAACACCACCACCTAATCCCATAAACCATCTTAGAGCAGCCCCTTTTAATGTGGAGGGAAATAATTTCAGTTTCTGGGGGTCGGTGGTATAGTCATATCCTCTACACAGCACGTCAAATTCGAATAAAAATGCATCTGGATCTTCTGATGTAAGGCCATGGAATGTAGGGATATGCTGGAGAGGAATTGCTTTCATAGGTGCATTAGCTGCAGTATCCACAATGAGGTATTGCAGTGTAGAGGTTTGGGTGTTTGGCTAGTTATAGGCCATTTGGTCAAATATATGCCAATAACCTTCTGGTATATCTAGGAGGGTATTCCTAGGTTATCGAGGGGGAATGGCTCTAACGGGAATGGCCTTAACAGCACTTCCTTTATCTGGGATGATGAGAGTGTCTAATGTCTAGGAGGGTTCAGTTTCTTGAATTTCTTCAACTTCGTTATAAATGATTTTTGCAGCGCTTCCCTTATCTAGGCTGCTTAACGGCTATATTACCCCAAGAGGATATTTTGGTTCTTCAGTTTCTCCTAATTCTCCTCTTCCTTCACAAAGATTGCTAAGGTTCCCTTCTTGCAATGATTTTGGGCTAGAATTTTCAATTTCTTGAAAATCTTGCTCTTCGGTTTGACTATGCACCTCAGCAAAGGCTACAGATGGTGATCTTGTGGCCTGAACGGAACTAGTAGGCTATCTAGAAGCAACTTTTCTATGTCCTACTAAAGGTTTAGATTCTGCTTTTCTAAGGATTTCGTCTATAAAGGTCGATCGGCCAAGGGTCACCATCCCCTTAGCTTTATCAGTCTTGGGTAGAGGTTTGGGATTATTTTCAAGCTTTTTTTGCTTAGTCGTGCACTCAAATCAACTGTTAAGTTCTACCCAAACAAAATAGCAACAAATCTACAGGAAAGCGGGCAGGGGAGCGAGGCTATTACATACTCCACATGCAGGTTCTTACCTTTCATTTTTAAAACCTAGTTCTTTCTTAACAGGTTCTTACACTACTATGGAAAAGAAACAAATAGCTAAACTCTTCCCTGGCAATGGCGCCAAAATGTCGAGTCATAAAAAGGGTCTTTTTCACCTCTATTTACCTCACATTAACTTATAAATCTAGGAACGATTTGTTATCTCAAAGAGTGTACTCAGTTTGAGGTGGTCATTTGTTAGAATAATGCTAGTAATATAGTGCTCAAGAAAATACAAGAGTAAACGGATGCTTAAAACAAGATCTACTTACAGCAAAACACTTCAAGATTTAAATCATGCATTCAGAAGACTAAGTAAATTATCAGTCAAGGGTATAGTAACAATAACTCATCCCTCTGTAAACTGATGTAACTGAAGACAATCATGGAACAGATCATCAACCTAGGAACTAGACAACAAATTTCAATGCTCACTACAGTTTTAGATCTTTCAACGCAATGGCAATGCAAATAACAGGAAATGGAACAGCAATTATAATTGAAATAGCAACTAGGAAATGGAACAGAAACTAGTCTTGATAAACAGTGAAACCTTACTCTAAGGAAATAAAGGTAGCAATCGTATCCTACAAAAATTAGGTGGCAATCCTTACTCTAAGAAAAAATTGGACAGCAAATGGAAATAGAACGACAACTAATTAGCAATGAAATATAGAACAACACTTAGAGCCAATTGTGAATGTATAGTAAACCGAAATCAATAACACACACAACACACCTTGATATTGAGAGAAACAGTAATCTGACTCCGATACCACAAATATTAATCTCAGTTATAAAGGATAACAATCACAATTCGTAATGGAATAGCAATGTCAATTGAACAACAATCGTAATTAAGTATAAACCATAGATGAATATAGTAATACCAACTTAAGAATGTTATAGCTCGGTTACTCTGTAATTGAACAACAATAGCATTCTGTAAAGAATAGTAATGTTACATCAATGATTAAAGGAACAACAATGCGTTATAAAGTCAGAATGAACAATACGACATTCCTGTTACAGAGAACGATATTGTAAATATAACAGAGCTGTGATATAAAATAACAAAACACATCAGATTACCGAACAAAGCTAATAATGAAAACCACACACAAATTAAAGATAATGGTACAAGAGTAAGTGTTCCACCAGGTCCGGGCCCTTAGCCTCCAGGGATACACTGCTTGAGATTATTCCAGGATCAAATATTGAACAAAAACTATATTTATATTAAAACATCCAAAGAAAGTTATAGTGGATCACTTCTCAATGAGAGTCGATGATCAAAGTTTTAAATACAAAGAGAAATTACATAAGAGTAACAACAACCAGTCCCCCTGGGCTAGCAGTGCTGCCCCTTTTTATAACAGTCGAGCAGAGATATCAATGATGCAAAAATAGTTAAGATTGCGATCCCTCAGGATCAAAGGATCCTGAGGGATTCGCCAAACTATTAATTCCAGTTATCCCTTTGTTCTCTTGTGCTGATTCGATATCTCCTTTTCCTTTCCTTGGCTGATACACTTCAGTTTGGATCGCCTTGTCTGCATATGGTTTCCTGCCACAGGGACAACAGTTAACTCTACCCTATCTTTTTCCTTGGGGATGGCAATCTTTCGTTTTTCCCTTTTTCTGCATAAGAAAATGGAAATTATTAGTTGTTTTGCATTACATACAAATCTCATAGATTTTTCCATAATTTCTAATTATGTACCTAGTTCATGATGCAAAGGGATTATGAGTTTTTAAAGAAAAGATGACAAAATAACCAATAAAACATACCTTCTTCAGTACTCCACAGATACCTTATGTTTTTTTGCGGGAGGAGATATCTACCAACTACCCTATGAGGATATCAGGACTATCTTTAAAAACCATTCTAGGGAAACCAGGAAAAAGGCTAGGAGTAGTCAACTTATGGCCAGTACATCATCTTCCAACTCATCCATCAAGGGTGAAATTGGAAATATATTGGAGGACTTCAAAAGTGAGATGTTGCAAACCCTTGCCTTGCAATTGGATACCATGAATATCAAAAGGAAGCAAGAGGAAGCAAAGAGAGCTTTGACCATATTTTGTCCTAGATGCACCAATAGGCATCCTAAGAATGAATGCCCATTGAAATGTATTGATATTTGCTCAGTCTGTGAAGAAAACCACTCCACAGAAAAGTGCCCTTCTTTACCTGGACTCAAAGTTGTATATCAAGGAGCTGAAGGGGTCACTGAGCAGCTTTTCTACATCAACCAAAGGAGACTTCCTGGGCCTAGAATATACCAACAGGGTATGCAAGGATCATCCTATGCATATTACAGACCCAACCAAACCATAGTTATACCTTCTTGGGGACCCCCTACTCATCCTTCCTGGTCTACACCCCCTCCTTGGTCTTTTTGTCCCTTAATAAACCAATTTCCTGGCTGTGTAGAAATTTTGCTTAAGACATTAATGTTTATAATTATTGTCACTTGTTTGTCACTTAATTGTATGTTTTGTTCTCAAATTAAGGACCTGAAAGACTTGGTTTTTAACCCTTAATACATAGGTGACATGAAAATCTTAGAATGCCATTTGATTGTTGAATATAAATGATGAATGAAGAAAGCTTGAAGAAGTCAAAGTCAATATGCTATTTTACATAGAATCTACTATCTGTGACACTTGGAGAATTTAAAGATAATATGTTGTCTTACACAGAAACTATTATCTGTAACTTAGAAGAATTACAGAGGTAAGAACTTCAAGTATAGGAGCGCTCTTTTAAGGGATTTTATCTTCATTTACATCAGCAAATAAATACCTGCAACTTCATTACCATACTTAAAGGAAGAAAACATACGATGAAACATAACAGAGAAGTCACAAAATCATACCCAACAATGTGTGGAAAACTTCTAATTATTTCATTAATCAATGGTTTTATCAAGAATACAGTGGCCTAGTCTCCAAGTTCTCCAAAGTTCGAACCCTTTCTCTGTAAATTTTCCTCTTTTTATACATTATGAGACAGTTGGTAATCACCAAAACTATCAAACTACTTAACTATCTACTAACTGTCTAAAGTAAAAAACACTACAATATATTACATTAGAGGGTAAAAGACACCTCATTCTCAAGAAAATAAAATAACAAGAAGAAACAAAATTTAGAATGGTTGTTTGTTGTTCAGTGTAGGAATTTATAGGGTAAGTTCATCAGAAAAAACACTAAAGGACACCACTCACAAATAGATCACAGATTAATACACCAGTATTGTTGACGTGGTTAAAACCCTCAAAGAGGGAAATAGTCCATGGCTTGAGCCAACGTGACCACTTCAGGCAATTTATTAATAAAAGAATGAAAATTTACATAAGATTCTCTCATGAATGACTACCCTACAAATGACCCTCCATGATCTTTAAATAGAGATCATGGACCAATCGGGTGTTAAGCCATGGATCAAGTGTTAGTAATACCGAGGAGAGAATGAATTGTCGGATCACTACATATCGTTATTGTTGGATAGTAAGTTACAAAAGTACATAGTAAAGAAACACACTTTACCTAACTCTACACTAGACCAAGTTATACTTGACTATTTCCTATGTGTTGGAATATCCTAACATCCCCCCTTAATAACAACTTGGGATAGGATTGAAGGATGTAAAATATGACACAATAGGAGAATGAAGGAGGTATTAGAGCCTATCCCCCCTTAGTGACAATTTCCTGAACTCCAACCATAAATTGAAGTTTAGTAAACTTCACCTCTGTGAGAGACTTTGTAAAGATGTCTGCAACTTTATCATCTTTTGAACAATATTTCACTTCAAGAACATGGTCGTGAATGATCTTTCTAATGAAGTGCATGTGCAGTTCAATGTTTTTGTTGTGCTGATGTTGGATTGGATCTTTACATAGTTGAATAGCACTTTGATTATCACACCAAAGTGTAGTCGGATGTTGCTGCTGAAAGCCAAACTCTGACAGGATCTGATGAAGCCACAGGGCTTCCTTACTAGCTTCTACTACACCACGATACTCTACTTCTGTTGAAGAAAGAGAAATGGCACTTTTTTGGCAAACCCATGTAATAGGTCCTAAACCAAGATTGAACACATAACATGTAGTAGACTTCTGATCATCAGGGTCACCAGCCCAATCAGAATCAGTGAAACCAACCAATAGAGGAGATGCTTCTACACTGTAATGAATCCCAAACTGAACTGTACCTTGAACATAATGAAGTATTCTTTTAGTTGCTTTCTAATGACTTTCATGTGGGTTTTGCATAAACCAAGAAATAAGGCCAACAACAAAGGAAAGATCAGGACGAGTATGGGTTAGATACAAAAGTTTTCCTACAAGTTGATGGTATAAGGTAGCATCAACTTCAGGGGAAGTACAAGTGACTGAAAGTTTGGCTCCAGACTGAAAGGGAGACGAGGCTGGCTTACAATCTTCCATGTGAAAATGGCGTAGAAGATCACATGCATACTTGGACTGGGAAAGGGAAATACCTTCCTTGGATTGCAAGACTTGAAGACCAAGAAAATAATGCAAGTGTCCTACGTCTGTCATTTCAAACTTCTTTTTAAGGCTAGACTTCACATGGTTTATAAGGTTGGGATCACTACCATTAAGGATAATATCATCAACATAAAGAACAAGAATGATAAGTGACTTGCCCACTTTCTTGGTGTAGGCAGTATTGTCAGAATGACACCTAGAAAATCCAGTTTCTAAGAGAAAGCTATCCATTTTGGCATACCAAGCCCGAGGGGCTTGCTTGAGACCATAAAAGGATTTCTTAAGCCAACATACAAGGCTGGAGTCTGTTTTTATAAAGCCAGTAGGTTTTTCCATATAGATTTCTTCATGCAAGTCCCCATGCAAGAAGGCAGATTTAACATCCATCTGATGGAATTCCCATTTGAAAGAGGCAGCAAGGGAAAGAACAAGGCAGATAGAGTTCATTTTGGCAACAGGGGAGAAGGTTTCAGTATAGTCAATGCCTTCTACTTGTGAAAAACCATTAGCAACAAGACGAGCTTTATGTTTATCAACTTTTCCATCTGGTCCATACTTGGTTTTGTAAACCCATTTGCATCTAACAAGTTTTCGTCCATTTGGTAGAGGAACAAGATCCCATGTATCATTTTGTTAGGTCCCTATAATACTAGTGATTACCCCATTACTATTGTAGTTGTATCCCTTATTAATATCTTTGTGCCCCTATTTTCCCCATATTGTTATTACTGTGCTCCATAGAATCCCTCTATTGTTATCTTTGTGCCTTTATATTATTATTGTCAGGTCGACTGGGTTATATTGTGACTCCTTAGACTCCTATATATAGAAAGGAGGTTTTGTCATTTGAATCATCAAGGAATCATTCATTTGTGTAATGTAAACAAGGTTTCCCCCTCGAAGAGGCTGAATTCTAAGGCGTTGATCTATATTTTCTATCTTTTTGTGAGTTGGTTCCATAACATTTGGTATCAGAGCTTTTGGATTCTAGGGTTTCACTACTCCAAATAGGTCATCGTGGAATTTTTGCTATAACCTTTTTTTTGTGATGTTTCAGAAGCAAAAATAAAAACCCATTTGAGACGAAATCGCAATGAACCTTGGGTTCGAATTTCAAAGCTTTTAGTGCTATAATTGTGGAGATATGATCTGAGGAAGTTGGTCTTTTTGCAGACTCTTGAATTACATTCCAAATAGGTGACCTAGGGAAAATTGTCATAACTTTCTCTCTGAGCATCGGATTAAAATTTCATAAGAAGCTATAGAAATAGGATGGAATGTATTTTCTCGTGTATATTTTTAGAGCCAAAGGTCGAAACAGGGAGACATGGAACGTCGTACAAGTTTGCTCTGTTGGACTAGTCTATAATCAGGTCACTGTGGAAGATTTGGCATAACTCCTCATTGGAGAATCTAATTTGGATCAGACTGGTGGCATTGGAAAGAGGACGTAGAGGGCTACTGCAAGTCACAAATTCAAAACTAGATGATCCGAAATTACAGAGATACATCAGAGGCAATATCGAGCTCCTACAAAGTGAAAAAAGGTGTATAGATTTTTTTAAATTCTTGCTTAAGCTTGGTTTGAAAAATTATTTTGAAGGAATTCAAAGGGCATAGTAGAGAATTATTATTGATAACTGATGTCCTGAGGAAAGAAAATGCAAACACCTAGTAAGCAACCTGAAATCTCTAGCATGACTCATGAAGAAGAGGAAGAAATGCTACATGATATATCAAAATTACAAGACCAAGTGCAACAAATGTCACTCTCACAAATGCTAATAGAAGCTAAGATAAATGGCGTGGAAGCTAAGATGAATGGCATCTAAGCTAAGATGGACAATTTGAAGATAGATTTGAACACAAATTTGAAGATAGGTATGGCAAATTTGAAGACAGATTTGACAAATTTTCTACAAGAAATACTTACTAATGGTGAAAGGGTAGTAATGGAAACTCGTGATGTGAAAAAAATAAATGTTAATCATGATTTCATAGACTCTAATGTTGGATTGAAGACCTACCATATTCTAAAAATTGATATGAGGAAGTTTGATGGCAAGGATCCTGCAACATGGATATTACAGATGGAGCAACTTTTCGATCTCAATAATGTGCAAAACACACAAAAGGTATGTATTGCAACTTTATATTTGGAACCAAATCAGTTTGTATGGTATCAATGGCTTTTCTCTCATAAAAAAATTATCACTTGGGCAATTTTTACAGAAGAATTGACAACACATTATCAGGATACAAAAAGCAACACTTTTTTTAGCCAATTGATAAGTCTCAAACAAAAGGGTTCAATAATGGAGCACATTTAGGAGTTCCAAAAATTGAACATAAGGGTAAAAATTATTCCAGAGGAGCATAGGATTGATGTGTTCATAGGGACTTTAAAGGATAATATCCAATATGATGTTCGCCTTTGGGAACCTGTTTCATTATAGAAGGCATTCAGGTTAGCAAGAAAACTTTAAAACAAAATTATGGCAACCAGGAAGCATACCACTCACAACTATAAAGATGGAAGTGTTGTTGTCCCTAGTCTTCCACAACCTATAAGGATGACACCACAACAATTGGAAGAAAAAAGATCAAAAGTTCTTTGTTACAGTTGTGATAGCAAATACACTAAAGGTCATAAGTGTGTGAGAAGAAATTATTCTACATAGACTGTGAAGAGGAAGAAGAAAAGGAGCAAGAAAGGTCAAAAGAAGAGGATATACTCATGGAACAAAGCCTAGATAAAGAAGAAATGAATCCGACCATATATTGTAATGCATTGGCTGGAATTACCACTCCTTAAAACATCAAGATAGAAGGACAAATCAAGAAGAAAAAGGTAATAGTGTTTATTGATTCAGGAAGTTCCCACAATTTTATTCATTGTAAGGTAACAAAAGAATTGAACTGCTTCCTATATCCAGCACCAGAGTGTCAAGTGATGGTTGTAAATGGAGGAACAATAAATTGCTCTAGAAAGTGCCATAATATGAACCTATCCATGGGAGAATATGTATTGACTAGCCCAATGCTTTCCATTCCAATGGAAGGTGCTGATGTTGTACTAGGAGTCCAATGGCTACAATCCTTGGGTACAATAGCTTTTAATTTTCAAGAACTTTTCATGAAATTTTCTATGAAAGGAAAGGAAGTTGAATTAAGGGGTATTGCAGGGAAACCGGGAAAGATAATCAGCTCTAACGGTATGACAAAGCTTCTAAAAAAGGAACAAAGAGGTGTAATTGCACAATTATGTTCGCTAGATGTTTCCACATCGAAATCATCTATTTCTCCAGATCTCCACAAAGTCTTGGACAATCATTCCAAGGTATTTGAGACTCCTAAAGGTCTCCCACCTATTCGTGATCATGATCGTGCTATTCATCTGATTCCAGGAACTGTTCCTCCAAACATCAAGCCGTACAGATATCCCTATGCCCAAAAGAGTGAAATTGAACGTATGGTTGCAGAAATGCTAGAGGCTGGTATAATTCAACCTAGTCAAAGTTATTTTTCTGCTCCAGTAGTATTGGTGCACAAGAAGGATGGATCATGGCGCATGTGTCCGGATTATAGGGAGCTCAACAAGCTCACTATTAAAGATAAGTTTCCCATTCCTGTCATTGATGAATTACTAGATGAATTGCATGGATCAATTTACTTCACCAAGATGGATCTTCGTTCAGGATATCATCAAATCAGAATTAAGACTGAAGACATTCTGAAAACAACATTTAGAACTCATGAGGGTCATTATGATTTTTTTGTCATGCCTTTTGGCCTTACCAATGCACCTTCTACATTTCAAGGTTTGATGAATTCCATTTTCAAACCCTTCCTTAGAAAATTTGTGTTAGTATTTTTTGATGATATTCTAATCTACAGCAAGTCTTAGAAGGATCATGTTGAACATGTTGACAGGGTGCTACAACTATTGGAGGAGAAACAATTATATGCAAAAAGATTCAAATGTTTCTTTGGAGTACAAGAGGTGGAATATCTAGGTCATATTGTATCTCATGAAGGAGTTAAGGTAGACCCTAGAAAAATTAAAGCCATTAAGGAATGGAAAATCCCCACATCCATAAAGCATCTACGAGGATTTCTCGGGTTGATAGGGTATTATCACAAGTTTGTTAAGGATTATGGGAGAATAGCAGCACCTCTAACAACATTATTGAAGAAAGATGCATTTTCATGGATTTCAGAAGCAACAAAGGCCTTCAAACATCTTAAAGAGGCAATGTGCCAAGCACCTGTCTTAGCTACACTAGACTTCACAAAAACCTTTATTATGGAATGTGATGCTTCAGGAAATGGAATTGGTGTTGTTTTAATGCAAGATGAAAGACCCATTTCTTTTTAAACTCGTCCAATCAAGGGAAAGTATTTACAAAAAGCTATTTATGAGAAGGAAATGTTGGCAATACTACATGCACTTAAGAAATGGCGACCCTACCTAATGGGAAGACACTTCAAGGTAAAGACAGATCATGATAGCCTTAAATACTTTTTACAACAAAGATTATCCTCTGAAGAGCAACAAAAGTGGGTCACAAAGATGTTGGGTTATGACTTTGAAATCATCTACAGAAAAGGGAAGCAAAATGTGGTGGCAGATGCACTCTCAAGAAAGGATGAGGATGTGGAAGCATTGTTGTGTGCCATTTATATTATCCAACCAGATTGGATAAACGAAGCAAGGGAGGAATGGAAGAATGATGAAGAAGTGTGGGCACTTATTCAAAAGTCACAACAAGACTCCAGTACACCTGATACATTTAGCGGACAAAATGATTTGTTATGGTACAAAGATCGCTTATACCTCTGTAATAATTCCAAACTCAAGAAAAAGATTCTTATGGAATTGCACACTTCTCCCTTGGGAGGCCACTCAGGATTTTTAAAAACTTACCATAGGGTTAAGAAGGAATTTTTTTGGGATGGCCTTAAATCAGATATTCAAAAGCTTGTGGTGGAATGTTTGGTTTTCCAACAAAATAAAGTTGAAACATTTAAGACCCCGGGTCTATTACAACCTTTATCCATTCCAAGTGGGAGGAGGTTTCAATGGATTTTATCACAGGTTTACCCAAGTCTGAGGGAAGGAGTGTCATCATCGTGGTAGTTGATAGACTTACCAAGTATGCACACTTTTGTGCATTATCACATCCATTTAAAGCCAGTACAGTTTCTACTGCATTTATGGAAACAATTCAAAAGCTACATGGAAACCCAAAGATTATTGTAAGAGACAGAGATCCCATTTTCACTGGAAATTTTTGGACATAATTATTTTCTTGTCTCGGTACTCATTTAGGTCATCACTCATCTTATCATCCTCAATCTGATGGGCAAACTAAGATAGTAAACAAATGTTTGGAAGGATATCTTCGTTGCTTTGTATTTGATAAACAGACACAATGTGTCAAATGGTTGCCTCTGGCTGAATGGTGGTATAACATGTCCTTCCATATAGCAACAAAAATGACCCCGTTTATGGCACTTTATGGATATCAGCCACCATCCAACACATCATATTTAAAATAAAATTTTAAGGTTCAAGCAGTGGAACATCACATCGAGCATCAACAACAAGTCCTCCAACTCTTAAAGGATAACCTTGTGTTGGCACAGAATAGAATGAAACAACAGGAAAATGAACATCGTAGCGAAAGAAGTTTTGATGTAGGTGATTGGGTATTCCTACAGCTACAACCATATAAACAAATGTCCCTCAAGCAAGCTAAGAAGGATAATAAATTATCACCAAAGTATTATGGTCCATACAAGGTGTTGCAAAAGATTGGTACTATGGCATAGAAATTGGAGCTTCTTGCAGCTTCTCGAGTGCACCCAGTTTTCCATGTTTCATGTTTAAAGAAGTTTATAGGCGACAAGCTCCCAGTTCAAAAAATATTGCCAGAACTTGGCAAGGAAGAAAAAATTATATTGGAACCGGAAGCAGTCACAGAAACAAGAACTCGACAGCTACGAAATCGATCAATTTCGGAGTATCTCATCAAGTGGAAGAACTTATCCGCTGAAGATTCCACATGGGAGGATGAGAATTTTATAAAGAAGCATCCAGAACTACTCAAGCGTTGAGGACAACACTTTTTTGAAGGAGAGGGGAATGTTAGGTCCCTATAATACTAGTTATTACCCCATTACTATTGTAGTTGCATCCCTTATTAATATTGTTGTGCCCCTATTTTCCCCATATTGTTATTACTGTGCCCCATAGAATCCCTCTATTATTATTTTTGTGCCTTTATATTATTATTGTCAGGTTGGCTGGGTTATATTGTGACTCCTTAGACTCCTATATATAGAAAGGAAGTTTTGTCATTTGAATCATCAAGGAATCATTCATTTGTGTAATGTCAAGGAGGTTGCCTCCTCGAAGAGGCTGAATTCTAAGGCGTTGATCTATATTTTCTATCTTTTTGTGAGCTGGTTTCATAACACATTTTCCAATAATGAACAATATTCTTCATTCATAGTTGCATCCCAATCTAGATGGCCTGAAGCTTCTGCAAAGGTGTCAGGATCATAATTCTCTAAAGATTGAGCCAGTAAAGAATAGGATCTATCGAACTGAGAACGTATAGGTTGCTGATTTGTAGGAACACCAGCAAGAGCACATGCTGCATCCCGAGTAGCACGAACCCATTTTGGAAGCTGAGGACCTCAAGGAGGATCCTGAGAAGGTGGGGGAGGATTGTCATCCTCATTTTCATCATCTAAAGAAGAAATATTTTCAGAAGTAGAAGGGATAGAGAGACGTGACACATCCATGGAACTAGGCTCATAGGACAATATATTTTCAACAAACTTTACATCTCTTCTAATGATAACGTTTTTGGAATTAAGTGGAATAAGTCTGTATCCTTTGACATCTTCAACATATCCAACAAAAATACATTTTTCACTCTTAGGTTCTAAAGCTTTATGTTTTTCATCTGGAATATGGGCCCATGCTTCACTTCCAAAAACACGAAAGTGACTTACATCTGGTTTAGTTGAGCTCCATGCTTCTTTTGCAGTGATATTCTTTAAAACCTTAGTAGTAGTGTGATTTATTATGTAATTTGCACAATTAATTGCTTTTACCCAAAAATTAAGACTAAGTCCTTTAGATTGAAGCATACAATTAGCCATTTCCTTTAAGGTGTGATTCTTCCCTTCACCTACACCATTTTGTTGTGGAGTATATGGAACAGTATGTTGCATTTGAATTCCATTCTTAGTGCAAATTTTGATGAATTTTTTGTTAAAATATTCTCCGCCATTATTAGATCTTAGCTTAAGAATTTGATATCAAGATTGTTTTTCAACAAAGGCCTTAAAGGCCAAGAACATGTTAAATACTTCACTCTAGAGTTTTAAGAAGTATACCCAAGTGTGTCTGGAGAAATCATCAATGAAAGTTCAGAAATACTTGTAGCCAGAGAATGAAACAACTGGAAGTGGACCACATAAATCACTATGCACAAGATGTAAAGGGGCTGAGGCATGCCAAGAGGCACGTTTTTCAAAACTATCCCGATGATGTTTTTCGAGTACACATCCCAAACAAACACCATCTCTGCAAGATACCATTGGAAGACTAGTCACCATATTTTCTTTACATAGATTTCGAAAGGAGCGATAGTTTAAGTGACCAAATTGCTCATGCCAAAGTTTTCTCACTTCATCATTATGAGCAACAAATACCGAGGGAAGATTTGATGACCCAAAGTTGTTAAACTTATACAACATTGTAGAATCATCAGCAATGCAAGTAGCTAAAATCAATCTAGGATCTCTTAGGTCCTTAATTACAACATCTTGAGGTGAAAATTCAATGATTTTACCTTCACCTGAATAAGTTATTTGATATACAAATAGAAGGTTGAAGGATAATTTTGGAACACATAATACATCATTGAATTGTGTAACAGCCCAAAATAAACATGTAATTAATCAACTAATTAACATCAAGTTCAAGCTATGAGTAGCACTTACCTGTGGTTGAAGTTTTCTTACTGCAACAAGGTTTTGGGGATGACTCTCCACCCAACCGTAGGCTAAATTGCGCAAGGACTTGCTACAACTGGCCACCTCCGAGCCCTCAATCAACGTACTACTACCAGTGACTCCTCGGTCTTAGAACACCATTCTCCCAAGAGAATGAATGATAGAATCTTGGAATGATGGAATGCCTCTCATCTTCCTCACAATCTATTAAATAGAGCAAACCTTAGAAGGGGAACCACATGCACACACTCCATGTGTCAATCATGCAACTTACTAGTTTCTTGTTTTATTCTTTTGTTTTTACTTTTTGATAGTTTTACTTATTTTTACTATTTTTCTCATTTTATTTCTTTTATTTATATTTATTTAAAGCATGTAATTAATTTATTCTTTTATTATTATTACTATTTTTCTTGTTTTATTTCGTTTGTTTATTTTTATTTAAAGCATGTAATTAATTTATTATTTATTATTATTTATTTTATTTATTGTTTATTATTTAATATTTATTATTATTTATTAATTATTATTAGGGACATTACATCTTTTTTATTTATTACGTCATGTAACAGTCCCAGCACCCTCTGCTAAACAAGTATAACCAGCAGGCATCAAAAGTTTCACAACACCCAGGAAATCCCAAGGAATCTCTGTCCTTTTTCCCTCTTTTGGAATCAGGCATAAGCCTTGTTGGTCTATATCCTAGTCCAAGGTTGGCCCCAAGGCTTGAGCCTGACTTAGACCTCCTCTGCCCTAAGGTAGGCATCCGGTATAGTGCTCAATGTCACCAGCATCTCGCAAGGTTGGCCCACTCCCTCCACAACTCACTAAGGCGCACAACCCCAAGCATCGAAGTCCTTAAACTCCCACCAGAATTCGGCATCCCAATACCATACTAGGCACCTAGCCTAGAACATCAGACACTTTGCCTCCTCAAGATGGTCCCATAGCCCTTCAAGAGCTATCCATCAAGAGTTATACAAGACAAAGGAACCACTGTCATATGTAGTGTTGATTGAGTTTGTCCCCAACCCATATAGTGTTACTTATTCTCCCTCGTGCGTATGGGCTTGCACAAGATCATTAAATAAACCAGCCCTCTCAGCCTATTTGTCGAGTCCTGCAACCAATGCATTAGCTATACCATCATAGTATCACAAAAAATAATCCACATGCCAAGTCTTGCATGTCATAATGAGAACATTCATCATTGTTAATCAGAACATTATAAATAATAACGAACTGCATGCTCCTGCATGTCATAAATTTGTGTGCAACTATCACATGCTTCACCTCATGAAATACCACCATAAGTTATAATATCAATATATTTGCATCAAAGACATATCATGACTTCACATAATAATGAACCACATGTCAATAATCCTCATATTATAGCATCATAATTCTTATGACATGTTATGCATATGATATGAGTATTCAACATTAAATACTTATCATCACGTAGTAAATGGATATGTCAATATACCTCGGCATAATATCGTAATCATAAGGATACATCATCACTATAAGAACCACATTTGCATCATTATATCATGAATCCTCATGTAACATTATAACTAAATTGAAATCATAGTGTATGATTTAGATGTATCATAAAGTTTAAACAATAAGTAAGCACTCCTAATTAGTTCACCACACATTTTAATCAAGTAAATAAGGGAAGTCATTAAGAATAACATTTATTACTATCCACATGTAGCAGCCCCGAAATATCAATACATAATTAATTAGATTAATCTAGCAATTTATAATCAACATGCAATTATCAACTAATTAACATCAAAATTCAAAACTATAAGTAGAGATACTTACCTATGTTTTCCAGGTTGAATGCTAATTGAAGTCTTCTAACTGAAACAAGGTTTTGGGGATGACTCTCCACCCAACCGTAGGCTTAGTTGCACAAAAACTTGCTACAACTAGCCACCCCCGAGCCCTCAATCAACGTACTACTGCCAGGGAATCCTTTGTCTTAGAACACTATTCTCCCAAGAGAATGGATGGTGGAATCATGGAATGATGGAATAATATATGTTAATAAATAATGCCAATTAATTATATGATTCAATATATAGAGTCTTGGAATGATGGAATGCCTCTCATCTTCCTCCCCATCTATTAAATAGAGCAAACATTAGAAGGGGAACCACATGCACACACTCCATGTGTCAACATGCAACTTTACTGCTTTCTTGTTTTATTCTTTTGTTTTTACATTTTGGCAGAGGAGAAAGGAGTGTGACTAATTCGTAGAAATCAAGTAATTTTATTTAAATATGTACATGATAAGATTTTCCGTGGAAATTACTCATAGGAATGTGTCAATCATGCAACTTACTACTTTCTTGTTTCATTCTTTTGTTTTTACTTTTTGATAGTTTTACTGTTTTTTGCAATTTTTCTTGTTTTATTTCTTTTATTTATATTTATTTAAAGCATGTAATTAATTTATATATATTATATAGCATGCACTAAATAAATAAATAAAAAATTTACGTGTATAGCGAGGGTTTGTAGAAAAAAAATCATGTGGCCTCCCGGAAGTAACGATCCTGTAACTTTCAAAACAAGTCGAGTTAAAAAATCCCAACAAAACAACATATTTTTTTTTTTTAAGATGCCCATAGGCCCTAAGGGTTGAAACTTGCTCTGATACCATATGTAACAACCCAAAATAAACATTTAATTAATCAACTAATTAACATCAAGTTCAAACTATGAGTAGCACTTACCTGTGGTTGAAGTTTTCTTACCGCAACAAGGTTTTGGGGACGACTCTCCACCCAACCGTAGGCTCAATTGCACAAGGACTTGCTACAACTGGCCACCCCCGAGCCCTCAATCAATGTACTACTACCAGTGACTCCTCTGTCTTAGAACACCATTCTCCCAAGAGAATGAATGATAGAATCTTGGAATGATGGAATGCCTCTCATCTTCCTCACCATCTATTAAATAGAGAAAACCTTAGAAGGGGAACCACATGCACACACTCCATGTGTCAATCATGCAACTTACTACTTTCTTGTTTTATTCTTTTGTTTTTACTTTTTGATAGTTTTACTGATTTTTGCTATTTTTCTTGTTTTATTTCTTTTATTTATATTTATTTAAAGCATGTAATTAATTTATATATATTATATAGTATGCATTGAATAAATAAATAAAAATTTATGTGTATAGCGAGGGTTTGTAGAAAAAAAATCATGCAGCCTCCCGGAAGTAACGATCCTGTAACTTTCAAAACAAGTCGAGTTAAAAAATCCCAACAAAACAAAATATATATATATATATATATATATATATATATATATATATATATATTTTAAGATGCCCATAGGCCCTAAGGGTTGAAACTTGCTCTGATACCATATGTAACAGCCCAAAATAAACATGTAATTAATCAACTAATTAACATCAAGTTCAAACTATGAGTAGCACTTACCTGTGGTTGAAGTTTGCTTACTGCAACAAGGTTTTGGGGACGACTCTCCACCCAACCGTAGGCTCAATTACGCAAGGACTTGCTACAACTGGCCACCCCCGAGCCCTCAATCAACATACTACTGCCAGTGACTCCTCTGTCTTAGAACACCATTCTCCCAAGAGAATGAATGATAGAATCTTGGAATGATGGAATGCCTCTCATCTTCCTCACCATCTATTAAATAGAGCAAACCTTAAAAGGGGAACCACATGCACACACTCCATGTGTCAATCATGCAACTTACTCTTTTCTTGTTTTATTCTTTTGTTTATATTTATTTAAAGCGTGTAATTAATTTATTAATTTATTATTATTTATTTTATTTGTTTATTTATTATTATTTATTATTTTATTTATTGTTTATTATTTATTATTTAATATTTATTATTATTTATTATTTATTATTAAGGGACATTACAAATTGACCATTGTCTACATGAACAGTTCCAGTCCCTACAACACTAAGAGATCTATCATCACCAACATATATATTTTTGGTGTTAAAATCGTTTAAAGAAGAAAACATGGCTTTATTTTTGACCATGTGATAAGAAGCTCCAGAATCAATGAGCCACTCATGAGAATCAAAAGAAGAAGATACATTTAGTGCATATCTAGACCGAGATGCTCGACAACCACATGCAGAAAGTGTTATTCCTGAAGATGAAGTTGAAGTTGTTGAGTGCTCCAAATGGATGTTATGCTTCTTCATTACTACTTCTAAGGCTTCCATCTTCTTAAAGCATTTGGATTCTAAGTGGCCATCTTGATTACAAAAGTCGCAATGTCTATCAATCTTCTTCCCTTTGTTTTTATTTGCCTTATCATTTTGTTGAAATGATTTTTCGTTTTGAGATTGAAATGGATTAGGACCCTTGTTCGGTTTAGGACCATTCTTTTTAGGATACAGCTTCTTAGGATTCTTTGAATTTGGTTGCTGTTAGGCGGCTAAGGCTTTCTTAGAAGAGTTTCCAAGATTAAGAAGACCAAGATATAAGGTTTTTTCTTGTTCTCTTATTAAAGAATCACAAAAGGCATCAAAGGAAGGGGACTTGCAGTCCTGTCCTTGAGAAATGAAGGCTTCTCTTGTAGAATGGAAGGTGGAAACAAACACAGAGTAGGCTGGTCCCTACTTAGTAAGAATGGAATAGATAAGGTTACCATCTTATTTCTTAATGTTAACACCTTCCAAGAGAATTCTAAGGGTATTGAACTTGGACAAAATATCTTCAATGGAAGAAAAATTATTGGGGTCCAATGTAAGCAACTCATTTTTTAGTTGATGTGCTCTAAGTTCATTTTTAATTCCAAAAACATTAGTGATCTATTTCATAGCTTCATTAGGAGTATCAAGTTCTGCGATATGGAATCTAAGGTTTCGAGAAATAGACATCCCTATCAACCAACATGCTTGATCTTGCCTATTTTCCCATTTGGCTACCTTATCTTCATCTTTCGGTTTGGTTTCTTGGCCTGAGGCTATTCTATAAAGACCTTTACTTCTAAGTAAATGCACAATGTAGGACCACCATTGGAAGTAGTTGGTGCTGTCAAGAATAACTTGGCATGGAATTTCCATTTTAACAAAAACTGAAGCTATAGATGTTGAAAGTAAGTGTTCCAATGGAAAAATCTCGAAAAATTAGGCTAATTAAAAAAAAAACAACTCTGAAAACGGCTTCTAGATGAAGAAGTTATGGCTTTTTGAATAACAGTTGTTGAAGATGCTGACAAAGTGTGGGAATGTGCGGAAATGAATGATAATGTTATATTTAAAAAAAAAATCCACCGCCTTTCCAAACATAATCTAATTAGCTCACTTTTTTTAAAAGAAATTATATGACTCACTTTTATAAATAAGTGAAAGTCACTTTTACAATGGTACTCTATGAGCTACCCACTAAATTGTAACTTAAATAAAAGATAAAGAGACTTTAGAATTACAAGTGACTCACTTTTTATAATGGTTGAGAACACTTTTACATAAAGTAACTTTAAAACATAAGTTACATGTGCTTTTTGAAAAAGTAATTCAACAAAAAAGACTTGAACTCAAGACCTCTATTCTCATAAAGTAACTTTGGACCAAGTGAGCTAGTTTAAAATGTTAGTAATTTTTGGAAAAGAGGAAGGAGGGCTTTGGATTTTTTTTATTTTTTTTTTTAAGTCACCGACGATTTGGGGTGCGTGCTTACTTGAGAAAGCTCTTTTTTTGCCTACAAAACAAAAACTAAAAAACCCAAAACGGACATACAAAAGAAAAACCTTATGGTTTGAAGTTAGCTTTACCAGGAAACTAATAATTTTCCTCAATGTTTCTGATTTTCTGAGATCACACTAAGGCACGGCAGAAAAGAGCATACGCGTGAGAAAAAAATTTATTTCTGACGAAGTTTCTCTATAGATGTTTTGATAATGGTTAAACTATTTTAACACAACAAACTGCATTTTGACAAAACTCTATGCGTGGAGTTGGGCCCACATATGTATCGGGAGTGTTCCAATTGGTGGAAACATAAAGAAACCTGACCAATTACAGTTTCCTTTGGAATTTTAGTCATTCGTCTCTAACTTTGGTTATTTTGCTAAAACAACGAAATTGGTTGATTTACGCGAAATATGGAAAATCACGGAACTGAAAAGGATTTAGACTCTGGTTCATAAACTTATCACATTTGCCTGAGCTGTGTGCGATCACCATTCGATCACCTAGTCAACGGATGGTTAGATCCTTCAAAATTCATTGAAACTTTAAACCTATTGAACAAAACCTTATCGTGTCTGTTTTTTCAACCCTTTGACTCCCACACGAACTGGATAAGAAATAAAACTGCTAGTTAAAGATTTATCGGGTCCAATTTTAAAAATAAAACCCGATTAATTTTTGATGGATGGCTACGATTGATCCAGACTTCAATGGATTAAACTACATTTCATACACCATCGCATCTGATATCCGAAATAAACCTCGTCCATGTTATCCGCGCAACTACCATTGGATTCGTGGCTTGTTGATTGGACGACCCAGATCTTCTCATGGGTTTATCACTTTCAAAAGCCATTAATAATATAAAATCAACCATTTATTTCAAATCTCCACATTTCCTTTTATTTCCATTATAACATAATATATGGTTTTTCTTTCATATTTTTATTTTTCTTTCATTTTGTGATAAAAGTGAAAATAAACTTAAATAACAATGGATGCTACAACATCTCGCTCCACCTGGGGATAATGCCTTTGCTTGAGAAGCACTAAGAACCGCAGATCAGTGCCTTCCCCTTGGGCATGGAGTCACATATTGATTAGCCAATTAAACTTCTATGGAATTTGTACAATGGATTCACTCTTGTATCTACAATGATAGGATGATTGTGCTTCAGAACTGGAAGTAATGTTTGAGGTACTGCACATTGACAGGAAACTACAAAGATTCACCATCAAGATTCTCCAGGAAGAATGTATTATTTGTCCTTGCTTCTATAATTCTGAATGGGCCATACTAGAGAGGATCAATCTTTCCATGTTTACCCTTATCTTCTCTCCTAGTATCCCACCTTAATAACAAGTATCCAACTTTAAAATCAATCTCTCTAGCTTTTCTATCAAAAATACTCTTAATCTTTGATTGATACATAATCAAGTTGTCTCTTATCTTATCCCTGTTTTCACTCAACTCCACTACCTTATTCATTCTTCTTATCAGAGCATTGGGCTATTCTTTTGCCTCTTGAATTATTACAATCACAGGCTTCACAAGCTAACTTGGGAATAGAGCTTGAGTTCCATACACTAACTCAAAAGGTGATTTGATTGTGGACCTTCTTGTAGTCACTCTAGTAGCCTATAGAGCAAACTTCAACTTAGAATCCTAGTCTTTCTGGTTCTCTACAATAGTTTTCTTAAGGATCTTCATCAAAGTCTTATTAGTGGATTCAGCTAATCCATTTCGTTGTGGATGATAAGATGTTGAATGGGATAAAATAACACTATACTTTTGACAAAAAGAAATAAACTTACTTGAATTGACGACTTGAGCATTGTCTATTATGATTTTGACAGGGCATCCAAATCTGCTGAAAATATTCTCCTCTAAGAACTTCATCACCACCTGGTCATTTTCCCTTTTAGTAGGTATAGCTTCTACCCACTTGGTGAAATAATTAGTAGCTGTGAGAAACCACTTCTATTGTCCACTTGAAGGTGGGTTAATCTCTCCAAAAGAGTCCAGTCCCCATTGTCTGAATGGTTCTTCTATGAAGACTAGGATCAAAGGCAAGGGAGACAACCTCTTCTTCTCAGTAAAAAGCTGACACTTCTGACAGCTTCTGACAAACTTATATGTATCACCAAATAGAGTAGACCAATAAAACCCTTCTTGGAGGATATTATGTTTAGTAGCCTTCCAACTATAATGTCCTCCACATAACTTCTCATGATAATCCTTAATGGTCTCTGTAAATTCATCCTTTGTTAAACATAACAACAAAATTCCTAGAGGATCCTTCCAATACAATCTGCCCTCAACAATCACATATGGTTGTGCTTTGATCTTTAATGCTCTATACTTTGTTATATCCAAAGATTGAGGACAATAGAGAAAACACAAATAATGGACTATGTGCTTGTACCATTCTGAACATAAAAACTTATACCTGATCTTCATACTTAGGTCTAGATTTTCTTCACCTTCTTCAATTACTTCTTCATTCACAAGTGCCAGCAAGTTGATTCCCAATGCCTAAAAGTTTGACTCTGTCAGTGTTATGCTCTTAACCTGCAAAATGATACCCAAATACAGAATATGCGAAGAAAAGATACCCAAAACACAGAATAGCAATGATTTTATTATTCAGAGAGTAATGTTCACTTGCCTCTTCGAGGGGGCAACCTCCAATAGAGCAGAGCTCGATTACAAAATAAGACACGATGCTCCTCGCAGGGAGTCTCTATCCTTTATATATGACTCATACATGTAATACCACGGGCCAATACCGTGGGTTTTATTAATACCATCTATCTAATACTACGGCCCATTTGCAACTAACTATGGTCCCATCATTAATTGCAGATTAACCACTTACAATTATTAATATGGGCTTTATTGACTCTTGACTATGACGTGATCCCATTACATAAATAAGGGGGTTAGGGTGGGACCCTAACATGCCCTCCCCCTTAAGACTAGCCTTTTCCTCAAGGTTGAAGCTGCGGAAACTGCTGAAGAATAGTGGTTGGTTCCCAAGTTGCATCTTCCGGAGAGGTGTCTTTCCATTTGACGAGGACTTCCTTAATCATGCGGCCGCGCAGTTGCTTGTCTCGTGTTTCTAGGACCTGTTCGGGTTGAAGCCAGATGGACCCTTCTTCGTCTAATTCAGGTAGACTGGTCTGAATTCTGCAATTGTTCCCAATCACTTTCTTGAGGCATGAGACATGGAAAACTGGATGGATTTTTACAGTAGGTGGCAAGGCCAACTTGTAAGCCACTTCTCCAATGCGCTGAAGTACTTGATATGGTCCGTAGAATTTGGGAGATCATTTTTGACACCCCTTGTCTTTGAGTGATGTTTGCTTATATGGTTGTAGCCGTAAAAAGACCTAATCCCCTTCTTGAAATTGGCGCTCTGAGTGATGTTGATCTACCTGTTGCTTCATGCGGTTCTGAGCTTGATGAAGATTCTCTCGAAGATGGGCGAGCATGGTTGCGCGGTGTTGTAGGAGTTGATCCACTGCTTGGACTTTTGAGCACCCCTTGAGATACGAAGTAGGTGAAGGCGGGAGTTGACCATATACTGCTTCATAGGGAGTCATTTTGGTGGTGGCATGATAGTTGGTGTTATACCACCATTCAGCCAGAGGTAACCACTGTACCCAAAGGTGTTGCTTTTCCGAAGTGAAACACCTACGGTAGGTTTCTAGACATTTGTTAATGGCTTCGGTTTGACCATCTGTTTGCGGATGATAGGAAGTACTGAGTTTTAGTTGAGTGCCTTGTATCCTAAAGAGTTCTTGCCAAAAATTACTGGTGAAGATCGGGTCGCGGTCGGACACAATAGAAGTGGGCATGCCATGCAATTTGAAGATCTGATCCATGAAAGATTGAGCGACCAAAGTTGGTGTAAACGGGTGTGGTAGGGCGCAGAAATGAGCATACTTCGACAGTCGGTCCACAACCACCATGATGACTGACTTGTTCCCTGACTTTGGAAGACCTGTAATGAAATCCATAGAAACCTCCATCCAAATTGATGCCGGAATGGGCAATGGTTGTAATGTGCCTGGTGTGTTGACGGTTTCCCCTTTGTGGCTTTGACAGACATCGCATTTTGCTACGAAAGTAAGGATGTCCTTTTTTATGCCTGTCCAAAAAAATGATCTTCTGGTGCGAGCATACGTCTTCTGAAAGCCCGAATGTCCTGCAATGGGAGATGAGTGCAATTCTGCCAAAATGCGACTTTTGGGGGTGGATGTTGGTGATATTACGACTCTGTCCTTGTAGCGAAGAATATCATCCTGCCACGAGTAGCCCTTGGTGGGATTTGGATCTACCTACAATTGAGAAATGAGTTGGGAGAGCCCGGGGTGTGAAAACCATTCCCTACGAGCCTCTTCAATCCATTCTGGAATGGGGAGGGAAATTGCTAGCAGAGTACTTTCCTCCTCAAATTGATGAGATAATGCATCTGCTACACTATTGTCTTTCCCTTTCTTGTAAATGATCTCATAATCATATCCCAGCATTTTGGCAAGCCACTTATTTTGTTGTGGGGAGGATAGGCGTTTCTCCAAAAAATATTTAAGACTGTGATGATCTGTGCGGATTTGAAAACGTCGCCCCAATAAGTAAGGTTGCCAGGCCTTGACTGCATGTAAGATGGCCATCATTTCCTTCTCGTAGGTAGATTGGCCCAGATTCCTCCCACTTAGTTGTTGGTTTGTGAAGGCCAAAGGTTGCCCTTCCTGCATTAAGACCACCCCAATACATGTACCAGAAGCATCACATTCAATGACAAAAGATTTGGTGAAGTCAGGTAGTGCTAAGACTGGATTGGAACACATGGAATTTTTTAGAGCTATAAAGGCCTGTTGTGCTTCCTCATTCCAGAAGAATGAATTTTTCTTTAGGATTTGGGTGAGGGGCTTCGCTATGCGACCATAGTTGCGGAAAAATTTACGATAATAGCCTGTGAGACCCAAAAATCCTCTCAAGCTCTTCAAGGTCTAAGGTTGAGGCCATTCCTGCATTGCCTGGATCTTTTTGGGGTCCACCTTGACACCTTCACGCCCCACAATGTGGCCCAAATATTCTACTTCTGCCATGCCAAACGAACACTTGGACATCTTGACAAATAATTTATGCTTGCGGAGCAGTTGCAAGAGTAGATCTACATGCTGAAGTTGTGCGGCCCAAGTGCAACTATAGATGAGGATTTCATCGAAGAAGACAAGGACAAATTTCCTGAGATATGGTTTGAGAATGTGGTTCATAAGGCTCTGAAAAGTAGAGGGGGCATTACAAAGACCAAATGGCATGACCAGGAATTCATAATGGCCTTCATGAGTTCTGAAAGCAGTCTTGGGAATGTCGACTTCCTTCATTTTAATTTGGTGGTAGCCTGAGTGAAGATCCAGCTTAGTGAATAATTGAACCCCATTGAGTTCATCTAGCAAATCATCAACCACCGGGATGGGAAATTTATCTTTGACTATCAACTTATTGAGGGCCCTGAAGTCGGGACACATCCACCATTCCCCGTCTTCCTTGAGCACCATGACCACTGGGGATGAATAAGGACTAATGCTGGGACGAATGACACCTGCTTCCAAAAGTTCCTTGATTATTTTTTCTATTTCATTCTTTTGGGTGAACGGATATCTGTATGGGCACACATCTGGGGGTTGGGCCCCTGGAACCAATGTGATGCTATGATCATGTTCCCCTCGCGAGGGTGGAATCTCATGAGGCTTGTCAAAGACCGGCAGATGGTTATTTAAAATTTGTTGCATCTTAGGATGAATTGGCAGAGGCTTGGTTTCGACTGCCTGGATGGCATTAAATTGAGCTACGACTCCATGATTGCCCTTTTTTAACAATTTTTCCATCCTATGCGAGCTGATGATAGAGGGGGCTCCCGCCTGGAGTCCACGGAGGGTATGTGTGTAGTTGTTCTGCTTAAAACTCATATATAACTCCTGGAAATCCATTGTGATTGGCCCAAGAGTGCGGAGCCATTCAGCGCTGAGGACAATGTCACAACCCCCCATGTGTATGGCAAACATGTGGGTTTTCAACTAATAATCCCCCATTTGAAGTTTGACATTTTCACAGCGGCCTTCACATTTCATTGTGCCGCCATCCGCAATTTGAACTTGGAAGTTAGAAACTGCTCGTACAAAACAATGCACTTCTTCTGTGACTTTTTGATGGATGAAATTATGTGTACTTCCACTATCAATCAAGAAAACTACTAGGCGATGTTTAATAAAACCTCGGATTTTGAGAGTTTGAGGGGAAGAAATCCCTGCCAAAGCATGCAACGAAATAGCTGGTTCGTCAGAGACATTGTCCTTTTGGTTGTCTTCTTCTAGCGGCTCATGTTCCTCAAGTGGTGGATCTTCCTCTGTTGAGCTGTAGTCAGTGGCATCAATTTGAAAAAATTTGGGCTCCTTGCATTTATGGCCTGGGGAGTATTTTTCATCACAGTAGTAACATAGGCCTTACTTTCTTCTTTCGGCCATTTCCGCAGGTGACACCTTTTGGACCTTAAGTGTTTGAGTCGTGTTGTGAGCCTGTGGGGGGCGACCTTTAGCTGAGAAATTTGGGCGACTGTATTGGGCTGCTAATGCACGTTCCACGTTACGAGCTACCTTGCAAGCCTCCGTCCATGTGGGAGGGTGGTACAGTAGGACTTGGGCTTTGATAGCTTCTTTAAGACCGCTGATAAAACATTCCGTGTAGAACACATCTGAGAGACCCCAAGTGCGGAAGGCTAAGGCTTCAAAAGCTGTAATATATTCATCCACTGTACCAGTCTGTTCGAGCTTAGTAAGATGACCCAAAAAAGATGATTCCTGGTCAAAGCGGTCTTGAAGAGCTTTGGTGAATTTGGTCCAAGTCTTAAAAGGTCCAGTGCAACGTTGATGCCATTCCCACCATTGCCACCTTTCATTGTCCAAGTACATGCTCCCAAACATAAGTTGAGTCGCATCATCGAAGATGTGATTCAGTTTGAAATACTGCTACATTTGTGCTATCCATGCCGATGGGTGAGAACCGTCAAATTTATGCATATCCAACTTGGGAGGTCGCTGACTGGGTGGTGGGTGGGTGTGCCAGACGTGAGGAGAGTGGCTAGACTCACCCTCATTGTGTTCATTGCCATTATACTCCTCCTCGTGGGCTTGCTCCTTTCCCTTCCGGACTATTTTCTCGACCATACTACATAGTCCGGTAAGCTGAAGGTGGAGGTTTTGCATTGATTCTTCAAGTTTTTCCATCCTTTCATTGGCCATCACTTGAGCTCTAGTTTCTACCATACACCAACCTGATTTTTTTATTTTTTTTTAATTGGGACCGCCTAAAAAAAATTTCACTAAGAAGTGAATGGTACCACCGTGCTCAGCTCGTCATCCTGATTCTGATGGGCTAGATCACCAATAAGCGCCCCGAAAGATCTCAGAATTTTTTTTTTTTTGTTCTCTGAAAACTCCTAATGGAGTTTTACTCCTTCCTTATCAATACTGCAGTCGCCAAATCCTAAAAATGTCAATGCGGCCAAAAGTCTTGCGAAAATTATACCCCGGTATAGGAACGACTCCGATCTGGTGGAGCTGAGAGATCTGAATGGCAGATCTGATAGCTCTGGGTGGCGGAACAGACTGCTTCTGCGGCTCTGATGGATCTGATAGATCAGAATAGCAGATCTGCGAACTCGAGACTATGTGACTGATGTCTGTTGCTGCTGCACCCCTTTGCACAAGCGGATCTGGAAGAGATGATGTGTGATCCCCCGATAGAAAAGGGAACTATGGTCTTGAGGAGTGTCCGGTGCTACAAATCGCAATATACATAAGGGTCTGGCAGTAGTACTCGGCCCAATGTTTCAGGGCTCTAACTAAGGAGGATCGACCATACCCTTATCCGTACAACCTGACTACCCTATCATACGGGCGAGTAATCTCTCCGAGTGCTGTTCTCGGTGTACTGTAGCCGCTAGACGGCCGACGGTTTATCTATGGCGAGGTTTGAAGGGAGCCTAGGGGGCTTTCGATATACCCAGAGGGTACATGGAAGACAGTCCGTGCGCGGTTCTGTCTAATGCGCTACTACTCGAAGGGGTACCCACAGGGGTTACAAGGGACTCCAACAGACGTGACCACCTCTTGTATTTCCTACGTGCATGTCTCCCCAAATCCGCAGGTTTATGCGCTCAACGACAGATCCCGTGGTTTAAAGACGCCAGAACACGTCTCTAGCCAAAAAAAAAAAAATCTAAGAAATGGAGATCCCATCGGCCCTGGAAAGTGCTCTGATACCACTTGTTATGCTCTTAACCTGCAAAATGATACCCAAATACAGAATATGCGAAGAAAAGATACCCAGAACACAGAATAGCAATGATTTTATTATTCAGAGAGTAATGTTCACTTGCCTCTTCGAGGGGACAACCTCCAATAGAGCAGAGCTCGATTACAAAATAAGACACGATGCTCCTCGCAGGGAGTCTCTATCCTTTATATATGACTCATACATGCAATACCACGGGCCAATACCGTGGGTTTTATTAATACCATCTATCTAATACTACGGCCCATATGCAACTAACTGTGGTCCCGTCATTAATTGCAGATTAACCACTTACAATTATTAATATGGGCTTTATTGACTCTTGACTATGACGTGATCCCATTACATAAATAAGGGGGTTAGGGTGGGACCCTAACAATCAGAATCTTTGCCAATCCTTTCCCTTTCACCAGCTTTGTGGGCTTTATGTCCAAGTCATACTCTTGGATCTTGGCTATCCATTTTCCTCTTTTGCCTTCCACATCGCTCTGGACTAAGACATCCTTTACTGCAGCATTTGGTACATAAGAAATGATTCGTGACTACAGCACATAAGTCTTGAAGGCCTTTAGGGCTTTTACCAAGGCCTACGCCTGTTTTTCAAGAATATTATACTTTAGTTCAGCATCTCTGAGAATATTGCTAAAGAATGCAACTGGCTACTCCTTTTCTTCATCATTTTTTTGCAACAAGACAAAATTTATTGAATTAGGTGATGCAAATGAGAAAAATTGGAAAGAATTTTGATAATAAGGGAAAATTAGGATTGGAGCAGCTTGTAATGCTTCCTTAATCCTGGAGAATGACTCTTTGGCTTCCTTGGTCCAATGCACTTCATTTTCTTTCTTCAACATATTAGTAATTTATTTTACAATTTCTGTATAATTGAACACAAACCTCCTTAAAAAGTTTATCTTTCCCAGAAACTTTTGAATATCCTTCTTACTCCTGGGCAGGGGTATTTTCTTCACAGCTTGCACTCTTGCTGGATCTATCTTCACTCCATCTCTAGAAACAATGTGCCCCAACAGTTTTCCCTCCTCCAGAGAAAAAATGGACTTCTTAGGATTCAAGGAAAGCCCAAATCTTCTACATTTCTCAAAAGTATTTTTTAGATGGTCTAGATGCTCCTCATTAGACTTAGATAAAACAATGATGTCATCCAAGTATATCACTACAAAATTATCTCCCACAAAAGTAATGTCCATAGCCCTCTGAAATGTAACACCTGCATTCATCAACCCAAAAGGAATTCTAGCATACATAAAGGTTCCCCAAGGATTTGTGAATGCAACCTTTTTTGATCTTCTTTATCCACAGCCACCTGGTTATACCCAGAAAACCCATCCAGCATTGACATCCTGAATGATCATGTTACCTTCTACAATGCATGATCCATTTTAGGTAACAGACAGTTATCTTTCAAGGAAGCCCTGTTGAGATTTCTAAAGTCCACACATAGCCTTATCTCTCCATTCTTCTTCCTTATATGCACTAAATTGGCCACCCAGTCAAAGTAACTGAGTGGAACTATAATCTTGGCATCAAGCAACTTTTTGACTTCTTTCTCGACCAATGGTAAAAGCAGAGGGTTTATCTACCTGAGCTTCTTCTTGAATGGTTTAATCCCCTCTTTCAAGGGAATATTGTGTTGAATAATACTTACATCATATGTTTTAAGATCCTCATAGGACCAAGGAAAAACATCAACATAGTCCTTGAAAATTTTAATATATCTCTACTTATAATTAGGTGGAACTCCATTGAATAATTTGACTAACCTGGGTTCCTCCTGGGTTCCAATATTGTGATCTTGAATCTGATCATCCTATGGAATTTTATGTGAACTAACAGCTACATCATTGGAGTTAAAAAGTCTTTCAAGAGGGACAAGTCCCCTTGGTAGAATATTATCTTTTAATTGAATAATTTTTTGATTAACTATAGAAATTTTCAAACCAGTTACTTCTGCACATTCTATTGTTTCATCTTCATCCTGATCAACCTCTGTGCCGTGAAAATATTCAATCATAGTAAATAATTCTTTAATCTATTGATCATCTTCAAAAATCTACGAGTGTTTAATATTATCACGAACATAAGGCCTATGCCTCATTTCAACCTCATATCTCAGCTTCAGATTAATAGGAGGCCTAAAAGCACTAGCAGACACAACCAAAGAGCCTGCCAATCTGTTTCCATCTCTTGGAATGAACTGAATATTGAAAGCTTCAAAAAACTTCTCAACCAAATCCGACACTTCATTTCTGCATGCCCTAAGCCTAGGGTGTTTTGTCTAACAATGGTTCTTTATTTTCTTTATAATTAGCTCTGGATCTCCAAAGATAGAAATTGACTTGACTCCCATTTGTTTTGTTGTTTGTAGAGAAATGATCAAGGACTCATATTCTGCCACATTTTCTGTTTCTTCGAACTCCAATTTAAAATAAAAAGGGAACATATTATGTCCAGGTGCAATCAGAAGAAAACCAGCACCTATTCCTTCCTTAGAATATGCTCCATCAAAGAAGCACTTCCACACTCCTTCTATTTGCAGCTCTGTATTTACACTGGCTGAAGTAAGCTGCCTCTACTTATCTTTAGCTAGCTCTACATTATCATGCAGCATGAAGTAATCAAAGTCATCTTTCTCCTGGCTATATACAAGTGAATTACTTGTTCCATTTTTTGTAATTGTTTTTACAAATCTAGTTTCTCTATACAACCTCCTTTCTTCTCCACCAAAAATTGGTATAATAGCATATGTAAAATCTAGCTTCAAAACACCACCAAATTTGGCTCCCCATGACCTAGATAGCAACATTCCAAACCTAGTAGGGATATTTGCTACCACTACATCCATTGCCAAGCTTCTAGCTGGGATCTTGACTAGTGACACCACCATATCTTTAATGACCCCCAAACACTTGACTTTATTTGAAAAGGAAGAATACAAGTCTCTGTAAGGTTTAGTAACTTGTAGGTTTAGTTGTTTCATTACTAATAATGGCATAAGGTTATGTGAGGCTCCTGAATCAAACATACAATTGTGCAAGAGGAAATCATGAATCAATAGAGAAATGTAGAAAGGAGGGGTTGAAGAATCTACCTCCTCCACATGTGGACCAAAAACCACTATTGGTTTATCTTCTTGCAAGTTCACAGTGTCATTTATATTTACATTCTCCTTTAGATTGATAAACTCAACAATCTCTCTTTGATAAACTGGTGTTTTGACTAACTCTGTGAGGGGCACTTGAATTCTGATTTTCTCTAATTCTTTAGTTAGACTAAACACATGACCTTGTTTAGTATTCCTTTTATTTTCATCTTCACCTCTCTTCATGACTGAAATCTCTTGTGGAATGGAAACAAGTTTTTCTAAAGGAATTTTTTCACTTTTGTCTTGAGAAGATTCACCTTGAAGCATTTGAGTCTTGCTACTTATCTTGTGTTTCTACTTTCCTTTACTCAATTGTTTTGTAGGCTGTAGTTCTTGTGGAGTCGCCTTCTGTAAGGGAGCTGGAACTCGCTGCTCACCTTCATCTTCTTGACTTCTAGACCTTTTCTGTCATCTCAATTCATATTTGTTATGTAGTTCCGCCTGCATAAAATCAAAATTTTTCTTACAATACTCATCAATTTCATTCTCATCAGAAATGGCATCTGTTTTAGCATATTCATATTCTTCTCCCTCAACACCTAGTTCATCTTCATCTACTACATACAAGGTGGAAATCAGATCATCATGGTCCCTGGAATTCTCTGGTATTTCATTAGGATCTGCTTCTATATACAGTGGTGCTTGAATCTGTTCTTGATCTTGATCTTGATCATTTCTCTCCTCCTTAAGGCCTTCCCATTAAAGTCTTTTTATACTTCTCCCAAATTAGTTTTTTAGTTGGGAAATAGTTGGGAACAGTTGGGCCACAAGCACTAATAGGTAATCAACACGTAAAATCTGTGATCTTCGCCCATAATTAAGGAAATTTAATTGTTTTAATTGTTTTAACACATATACGCGGGTTGGGTATTGACTAACCCACGTGTACACACTTTTAACACAGGGAAAAGTAGCGAACAGGGAGTAAAATACTATTTTTAAAATATTTGGATCAAGTCTGGAAGGAGGGGTTGCCTTAGGCCATAAACCAAGCATCACAAATACCAAGGGTGATATTTGGAGCTATAACACAGAGGTTGTCTTCTATATTGAAGAATAAAATTTATGTTCTGTTGTGCTTGCCTCTAAGCATTCTTACTTTCCAACTCTAATTTAACCAATTTATTTGAAAAAGTTTTAATTACATTACTCATATCCTCCAATGTTTGACTTTGAGATGATTCTACTTTAGCCTTTCCCTTATCTTGGATAGGTTGTGACTCTGGTGTTTTACCTGCAGCCACCAGATTTGCTTCTATCTCTAATGCATCAATTTGGATCTGATCAAGGGTTTGGGATCTCTTCTCCCTCAATGTAAATCCAAAATCTGATTCAAAAGCCCCTGCAAAATTTATTTTTGCACCAGGAGGAGGAGGCTTAATCTCCATTGGAAGACTATTGTACAATTTATTAAACCTTCTAATGAATTCAGTGACACTTTCATCAGATTTCTTCTTGAGAGCATTAAAATTTGTGAGTGAATACTTATGGTCTGTTTCCTCTCCCCATCTCTGGGTGAATAGGCACTCCATCTCTTCCCATGTAGGAACAGAGTTATTAGGAATCCCTTTAAACCATTTTCTCACTTCTCTGTCCAAGGATTGGACAAAAGGTCTTAGAACAACATCCAAATGTTCAACATTTAGGTTTTCTGAAAAATTACAAAATACTGATATATGATTCTTTGATGTCTGTTCATCCTTCCTTGTGAAACAAGGAAGAATCTTCAAGTATTCTTGTGGCATTTGATTCAACTGTTGTGGCAATTGAATAGGTGCATACCTAATCATTAAGAATGCAGGTGCTGCCATGTTTGCTCCTGAATTTACTGAACCTTGATTACTAGCAGATGTGGAACCTGAATGAGGAGTATATGGAGTGTGCAAAGGTGGTAATGTAGTTATAGGTTCAAGCTGAATAACTATAGTAGATACTGAAAAAGAAACGGACTCTAAAGACTATTCTTAACAATTGGGTTATTGAAATGAATTGGATGTAAAAGGTGACTCTTGGTCAATAAAACATGAATGTGAAAGATGTGATGAACTGCTGCCTAGTGCAGACGGTGTAGGACTTGGTGCAAGTGGAGTTTTAGGCCTTCCAACCCTCTTGGAAACTAGCCTCTTGGGATCTGAAATGGCTTAAGCTTTCTGCTGTGAGGTATCTGACCTTGTATGGGGTCTCTTCGTAGCCAGGGTTATTATTGTTTATTCAATATAGCCAAATATTTCCTCCTCACTAGACAACTAGAGGAAAATATTGAAAACCCAGGGAAAAGTGTTCTTGTCTTCTCTCCCTAGCAACGACGCCAATTAATATTGTCCCTTAAGAAACCAATTTCCTGATTGTGTAGAAATTGTGCCTAAGACATTAATGTTTATAATTATTGTCACTTGTTTGTCACTTAATTGTATGTTGTATTCTCAAATGAAGGACCTGAAAGACTTGTTTTTTAACCCTTAATAATTAGGTGACATGAAAATATCAGAATGCCATTTGATTCATGAATATAAATGATGAATGAAGAAAGCTTGAAGAAGTCAGAGACAATATGTTGTTTTACACAGAATATACTATCTATGACACATGGAGAAGTTAAAGATAATATGTTGCCTTACACAGAAACTACTATCTGTAACTTAGAAGAATTGTAGAGGTAGGAACTTCAAGTATAGGAGTGCTCTTTTAAGGGATTTTAACTTCATTTACATAAGAAAATAAAGACCTGCAGCTTCATTACCATACTTAAAGGAAGAAAACATATGATGAGACATAACATATAAGTCACAAAATCATACCCAACAATGTGTGGAAAACTTCTAATTCTTTCATTAATCAACGGTTTTATCAAGAATATAGTGGCCTAGTCACCAGGTTCTCAAAGTTTGAACCCTTTCTCTATAAATTTTACTCTTTTTATACAGTATGAGACAATTGGTAATCACCAAAACTGTCAAACTACTTAACTATCTACTAACTGTCTAAAGTAAAAATCACTATAGAATATTACATTAGAGGGTAAAACACACCTCATTCTCAAGAAAATAAAATAACAAGAAGTAACATAATTTAGAATAGTTGTTCAGATATGTGACTTGGCTACTAATGGAGTTTCTCTGTAGATGTTCTGATAATGGTTAAACTATTTTAACACAACAAACTACATTTTGACAAAAATCTGTGCGTGGAGTTAGGCCCACATATGTATCGAAAGTGTTCCAATTGGCAGAAACACAAAGAAACCTAACCAATTACCATTACCTTTGGAATTTTAGTCATTCGTATCTAACTTTGGTTATTTTGCTAAAACAACCAAATCGGTTGATTTACGCAAAATATGGAAAATCACGAAACTGAAAAGGATTTAGACTCTATTTCATAAACTTATCATGTTCACTTGAGCTGTGCGTGATCACCGTCCTATCACCCAGTCAATGGACGATTTGATCCTTCAGAATTCAACAAAACTTTAAACCTATTGAACAAAACCTTATTGCATCCATTTTTTCAACAACCATTTGACTCCCACACAAACCCAATAAGAAATAAAATTGCCAGTTAAAGATTTATCGGGTTTGATTTTAAAAATAAAACCTGATTACTTTTTGACGCAATATCTTTCGGATCTCATCCCTTTCGATGGACAGCTGCGATTGATCCAGACTTCAACAGATTAAACTGCATTTCATACACCATCGCATCCGATTTCTGAAATAAGCCTCGTCCATGTTATCTGTGTGACTACCATCAGATCTGTGGCCTATTGATCGAACGATCCAGATCTTCTTGCGGGTTTATCACTTTCAAAATCCATTAATAATATAAAATTAACCATTTCTTTCAAATCTCTGCATTTCCTTTTATTTTCGTTATAACATAATATTTGGTTTTTCTTTCATATTTTTTATTTTACTTTCATTTTGTGATAAAACTTAAATAAACTTAAATAACAATGGATGCTACAACAGGTCCTATGCACCTCAATATCATTCCTAGCCAGCCAGCCAGTCATTTCAACCTTACATTCAACCACAACATCATGGAATACACAACCCCAGGGGTGGAGGCCCCAATTCAACAATGTTCCAGCCCTATTACCTCCACCACCTTCCCAACCAAAACTCCTACACTCTGCTCCACCTAGGCAACCTCAGATGCCTACCTAGCTGTTGTGCCCTACAACAACCCCCCATTTCATATCATTTATATTTACAAAATTATCATATGAAATGGGTCCCTTTAGAAGTTAATTGGTATAAATATTGCATTATTTGAAAAAGATCCGCAAACCAAATGAAGACATTATATAAAACCTTTTGAAAAACCCATTTTTGATCAAATAAAACAATCTTTTATCATTGCGATAAAGCGATCGCAAGATCGCATATCGCAATGACATAGAAAACAGAAATAAGTGACATATGGGTTCCCGCCGATGTGATATCGCTATCGGCTATCGGCGATACTCTATACGCAGTCTTAAAGCACCCCGATGCGATGGGATATCGCAATCGGCAATCGGCAATATCCTATGCACAATAATAAGGCGCCCAGGTCATACCCCCGATGCGATGCGATATCGCGATCGGCGATCGGTGGTATGCTATCCATATGTTTATATAATACCTATTCTCCTGATGCGATGCGATATCGCTATCGGCGATCGGTGGTATGCTATCCATATGTTTATATAATACCTATTCTCCCGATGCGATGCGATATCGCTATTGGCGATCGGGGTTTCGAAATTGTCAACATAAGGATTTAAGTGTTCCCGTCGCCCGATTATGATATAGCGCGGATTTCAAAAAAACCGTTAAATGGAGGGATATTATGATCAAATCATATTTAAATCTTAATCTGCTAAGTAATGATGCACCTGCGCCCAACCGCCAAAACATCCATAGCACGCTTAAACGGGTCATTCGGCCGAATAATGGTATAATGGGCATTTAAGGGGTGGCAGGTTTTAAACGGCCATTTAATGTAATTGTAAGATCTTCCCATGGATTGTATCCACGGCCATTTTTAAGAGTTAATCTCTCAGCACGCTTTGATCAATATATCTTTCCCATATTGGATTTTCATTGGCATATCTCTGTGTTACGTTTATTTTCGCCTCTGTGCAGAATTCATCCAAAGGAGAAAGCTCAAGCAAAATGGGGAAGAAATCCAAGAAGACCACAGGCGCTTCCGCTACACCAGCTGCAGGACAAGATGTCGTGGACAAAAAGAAGGGATTGATATCTGATACTACATGTTTGGGTCTCGTCAAAGTTACTTGGCAAGGTACCTACAACCTGATTGAAGCCGAAGAACCAGCAGTGACAACAGTAGAAGCTACTGTGGATTTAACTCGGAAGTCTGAGGGTACTCTCAAGGACTTAGCTGACTGCTTCCTTCACCGGATAACAGCTAGGGAGCAAATTTTCCCATACACAGACGTAGTGCGGTGGGCGATTGAAGAAATCACAATCCTGGATAGAACCTTCAGCACCAGAGATGGGAGAATTTTCGGGTCATTCAGGGCGGATGATCTAAGGCAAATGTATCATTTGCCCGAGCCAGAGAAGATATATAATAAGGCGTTCCTGGAGAAATTCGCAAACGAAAATGAAGTTGAATCCGAACCCATCCGGGATTGGAGACAAAATCCGGCAAAGCACAAACATGAATCTTCCGGTAAGTACTCGGTTGATTCTCTTGCTTCTCCTTATTGCTATGCTGGAATAATGATGTGTAGATTATGGGGATTGCATGACTCTACTAATTTTACAATAGAAATGGTTCCCCTAATGGAAGCAGCATGCAACAGTGTAATTACGGATTGGGCCACTATCCTCTCAGACAAATTAGCAACAGCTATGCTTGAGTTTAGAAGCAAGACCCGTATTTCTGAAAGAGTAATTCCCCCATTCTACTACAGTGCCTATATTCTAGATACCCTGTGTTTTAACTCTGAATTCCTCGTACTCGGCTGGAGGTGGACTGCACAAGACCCCACGCCTATTCATATATATCATCAGAAATTATGGAAATCTTTTTATAAACATCATCTATACCAAGTCTGTAATGGCTTTATGTTGAATCCGAACCCATCTGTTGTGGGGAAAAGTATCCGACTCGGATGACCCTATCCCTACTCTAAGGGTGACAGTCCTTAGCAACAACTGAAAGTAAAGCTTTGATATTTTCCTTTATGAAAGTACAGAGAAGGAAGAAAAGATTGACCAACCGATATCCTTCGCTTTTGTCGATCCTGTCCTCTCTCTTTGTCTCTTGTTCCTAGCTCCTTGCTCCCTTTGCCGGCCCAGCTACACAAAGATCCTGCACAAACAAGAGAAGGAAAACTACAAGAAACATGTACTCATAACTGATGCATGGATTAGAGTGAATCAGATATACAAGTAAATACAATACATCAATGCAATACAAGTATATAGGAGAACATTCAAAGCTTTATTGATAGAAGTAAAAGGGTTCTGAGAAGGTTACAACCATCAATGGCTCCAATCCAGCAGCACCTCCCCAGCAGCAAGAAATCTCCTCTTCCTCTCTATAAAAGCAATCACCCAATAGCTCTAACTGTAAACCAACAGCACTTCCTTGCTTTGCACAAAATTCCAGCCTCCCTAGACCTCATGAGAGAGCTCTATATATAGGAGATTTGGAGAAAGGATGAGTCAGCTTGAGGCTGGCATAAAGCTGACTAGTGTCGTCTCCCTCTTCAGTTAAAATTCAGTTCTTGAGTCCACTTGGAGATCCTTGCTTACACATGGAGATCAAGTACCTCTTACTCATCACAGGGCGAATCCCTTGAACCAAGTGTCAGTTTGGAAGCTTCCTGGGCAATTGACACCTTGCAGAATGACTGTGCCACTTGGCCAATCTCGCCCAGCGTAGGTAGCCTTCATTAGATTTGACTTTCAGCGCAGGTACAAGGAGGAGCAGTTGCATTCCAGCGCAAATGCTCAGTGGAGCAGCTGACATGATCCAAAAATAGCCTGTTTTTGAGTGTTTTCAGGTGGAGAACTGATGGGAAGTGTTGTGGTTTGCTGACCTTGTTCTTCTAGGGGTAAGAACAACATGTTTAGGGACTGAGGATCCCTGTAATTATTGACATTTCATGCTCCATGCTGCGAGGCACAAAAATGTCTATAACAGTTGCCCCCTAAAGTATGAGGCCGTTTATCGGGTGAGATGCTTTATCTAGAGGGTCCGAAGTTCATTCCAATGCTGAGGAGGCGCCCTGTAATACAATACAATACAATACATTATTTTTCATTTTGTTTTCATGATCTAGCTGAGGCGGGCATTCCCATGCTCAGCTTTATAAATACATTTTGGTACATAGAACAGACGATCGTCTGATGGTAGACTGATAATTTTCTGCTGAAATTATCATCCTTTGAGTAGGATGATCATCTGCTGCAATGATGTACATGACAAATGCTTTTATATTTCCTGAATATATATCGCAGCCCGGATGGATGAAACTAGATCCGGGGTCTTCAAACTCGTTCGATCTTCACTCTAAGTACAAGTTGGTCCATGTGAGAATTTCGTTGAAGTCGAACATGGAAAGACATCGCTTGATTACCGGTCAATGATGAAAACCATTAACAAGCGCGAGAGGAATCACCGATAATGATAATGACCCTCAAGGTACTGCAGTACAATTCACGTGGCGTGAATAAAGGACTTGGCGTCGAACGCCACGCAAAATCTTCTGGTCGAAGGTCATTGATGTATACCTGTCGCCGGAAGTGAGAAACTTGCCATTGAGGCATGCAAGCTTCAAAGTACTGATGGGGTTGTTCCTAGATCAACTTCTTGGATAATGAGCTGAAGTCGACAAGAAGCGATCCGTCAAAGGAGGGCCTTAATGAATCCCACATCAATGACACGGAACGGAGCTAATGATTTTAGTGGAGGTGAAAACAAACTGTGACATATGATTCAGGGTGGCGATCATGAATGGATGAAGGATAATGTATGGCAGTGGATGGGACACGGTTGACACTTTCAGAATGACCTCTCTTGAACATATAACGACACTGATGCGATGGATCGGTAGCATTACCCCAAATGTGGATGGTTTGGCGAAGACCATGGTGATGAGACCGGTGAATGAAACAACCCAACCCGATGTGGAACGGAGGAAAAGTGTCATGTTCAAGAGCGACTTGCTACCATTAAGCTTTGATGTTCTCCCAATTTTTCCCCAGTCATTTCTGACCAGTACCTCTTTATTTTTGTCAAGCTTGAGGAGGATAACATATGCTTGTTCTATAACCTGCCCTTCCGGCAAGCCCATCGCTATGATTTAACGAGCTTAGCGATAGGGAAACTCGTTCTCGTCTAAAGACAAGTTTGTCGCTATTTAATCATTTTAACGAGTCTAACGACAAGGAAAACTCGGTCCTTTTCATTTTTAGAGAGTCTGAAAAGGTACATAAAGTCAACTCCAGAATTCCTTTTTCGTCATCTAATCCCTTAAGTCCGAAAAAGTATAAAACAATACAGAAGGGATGAATTTTCGATTGCTTTAACGAGCCGAACAAAATAAGCGCTCGATCTTTTTGTGCAATAATCCCTCAGGTCCAAAAAGATTAAAATCTAGAGGAGGGATAGCGTTCCGGTTGTTTAACGAGCTGGAAGGCCAAAACTCGGCAAACTTTTCATATTTTACGAGTCAGTGAAAAGAGCTCAAAGAAGACTCGTCTTTTGAGGAACGAGTGATAAACAGGGATAGTAGCAGATTCCAGGTACAAATTGGAATTTTCCAATCACGGTAGTGTCACAAGGATGGCTAGATGAAATCACTCTTCGCAGATGCTCCTCAAAATGGGTAAACACACATATGGGGGTGAACGACCGGCCAAATGACAGTGGAGGTGATGGATGAAAACACGACCAAGGCTTTTAAGGCTGATAAATTTACGATCGCAAAAGGTTATTTACCGGTTCATTTTTTCTGAATGAGCTTGAACTCTAAAGGAAAGCATGCTCATAAACTTATGTTTATTTTTTAACGAGCATGAACTATGCGCTAAAACTGCTCGGATCTTGCGTTTATTTTTTAACGAGCATGAACTATGTGCTAAAACTGCTCGATGATAAGTTCGCATGCCCCCAGCATAATAATGCAAATCGAGGTGCATGCCCCCCAAGCTTCATTGCATTCAACTTTGTTGATTGGAATGAAGGTTTACCATTGAGATCTGGAAAGGGGATTGTTTCATTTTTTAATGAGGTTGACATAGTAAAAGAACTATCCTCATGGTTTTTCATTTTTTAACGAGGTTGACCTGAGATAGGAACTATCCTCGAAACTTTAGATCCATTAGAAACAGAAAGTTTCATACTCCGCTGTAGCCATTTCTGCCAGATTACTTGGAGGCGGTAAGGCGAAAGTACCCATCAATGGAGGGTTCTTTAGGAAGATGAATCCGATATTTTGGAGAGAACAATTGTTCCCATGGATCATTGGAATGCTTCCCATGATGCGAGGTTGCACAACTTCTGTCGAAGTTGTTGTCGAACTGCTTGGTTGATCTTGTCCTTTGCTGTTCGACGATTGCGGATCCCCGCAATCTTTTCTTCTAGTTGAAATCAAAGCATCGTCCTGTTGCTTAGAAGTTGACAACATTAGTACCTCGCATCTAGAAGCATCCCTACTATCAACCAGATTTTGACCCGGATTTGGAAACGGATCATTTAGAACAGCTGGGGTTTGCGAATTCTTTACGAATCTTTTAAGCTCAGCTTTGAATGGACAATCTCTCGTCCAATGATCCTCCTCACATATCTGACACCCTGACGGGGGTGGTTTCCTCTTTCCGGGAGATCCTGAAGAAGTTTTCTGAGGGGATGAGTCACCCTGTTTCTTCTTCTTCCCTTTGTTTTGTTTCTTCTTGCTTCCTGGTTGATTGGAGTTTTTGCCTTTATCCGTAGATACAGCATTTACCTCCGAAGCAAGAACCTCTTGATTTGCTTTTTGATTCGAAGTCTTACGGGCTTTCTTATTTGAATCCCTTGTCGACTTAGTGTTTGCAGTTCCAATCACGCCATCACCGGCATGAGAGTCACTATTCGATCCGGGAGGAGGAGGGATTGAAAATTCCGGTCTGGGGGCATCGGGTATCTTATCATAGAGTGTGCCCGACTAAGTATGTACTAAGTCCAAATATTGAGCACGAGCAATAACCTGCTCCTCTGTTACGACGCCTCCCTTGGCCACATCTTCTGTTATAGCAGGAAGAAGCGACTTTATAAACCACTCAGCTAATAGCTGATCTGGAACGTAGGTCTTTACCATTCTGCGACGACGACGCCACTCATGTATATGATCTGATATATGTGTGGCTGTTGTCTGCTTGAAATTGGTCAAGATCTCTGTTCCAGTTTCGTACCTTATAGGTAACTGAAAGTGTGTTAAGAAAGTCGTGGCTAGGGAACTAAAATTGTCGAAAGAGGCTCTAGGTAATTCAATATACCATTTAGCCGCCGGACCAGTCAATGTCCTCTAGAAAAGGCGAAGCCTTATCGAATCATCATTCAAGGTATTCGACGAACACCACAGATGGAATGTCATCACATGATTCGACGGATCTTCGCCAGGATTTCCATTGAATTTAGGAATGTCCGAAGGAATTTTGTGAGGAATCGCTGGCCACCAATGGGCATAGGCGATTGGATCGTTCGTTAATCGATGTAAATCTGGTAATTCTAGGGTCGCCACGAATGGCAACTGCTGATTCAGGTTTGGCGAGGCGTACCCAGGATATGATGGAATCGCCTGAGCAGTAGGCCTTTGCATACCAGCATAATGCAACTGATGTTGATATGACTGATACGGCTGGTGGGCTTGGCCACTGTAAAGTGGTTGATTTAACCCGTTCTGGATATAGGGTTGCCCACTATTCGCAAAGATCTGTTGCTCAGATCCCTGGTATACCTGTTGAAACTGAGGTTGTTGGTATTGCACCATCCATGGTTGTGAAGCCATGTTTTGCTGTGCGACACTAACCGACGGACCAAGATGCGGGGTTATGGTTCCCGTTTGTATCTGTGTCGTCCCGACAGTTGGCGATTGTGGTTGTGTTGCAGGGTCAATGGGCTGTTGCATTACAACTTGGGGTTGACATACAACAGGCATCGATTGAACTTGCGACACGGTTACAATTGCTGGCGTCGTCGGGATACTAGACATAGGTACACACTGTTGCATGGAATATACAACTCTTGGTTGTTGGGGTAACATAGGTACCCAACCATTCGTCGTTACTTCAGTCAAACCTGAATGTTGTTGAAAACTGCCGTATGGGTATCCCCCCGGAAGGGGAAGTGAAAGGGCATATTACCCCCCATACGGTAACAATCCGGAGCTCAAGGGTATAGATTGCCTTTGAGGACTGGATGGCCCAAACTGATTTCCAAAGGGATCAATTTGTCTAGTTTCAACATAAGAATTACCGGGTATTATACCGGAAGAACAAACTGGAACAGACCAAGTTGTCGTAATAGTCCCTGGGTGGACTCCTTCTAGCTGATGAGAGCTAGTCGGGACAGCTGGTATGCCGGCAAACATCGTTGGATTGACAACAGGAGCTTCTGCTGTCGCTGTGTCATTTGGCATAGTCCTAGATGTCGACGGTTGCTCAGACATTTTAAGTCTATCCAATAAACTGCCTAACGATTCTACAGGAACTTCCTGTGGCGATGGACAAACTTCTGATGCAGAAGGAAAAAGAGTGGCGCCTACTCCAAAATGAGTTGGAGTATTTGCTTACTGGTCCTCTACGATTTCCTCTATTGCAATCAGACCAGGAGGAAGAGGAAGACCGTCAGGTCCGTAAAAGATTTCTGGTGCCGAAGAAGGGGTTGCTTCGACAGCGACAGTTGTTTGAGCAACAAGACTCTGTGGACCGGTTTCAGATGGAACTGGTTCAGTTATGCAAGTACTTGTCCTCAGACTAGGATCAGTACAACTGTCCCTCTGTCGCTGTTGAACTTCTTCAATAGAGGCAGGGATTCCAGAAATATTAGGAGTGACCAGAATCTCAGATGTTGTCGGAACTGTTGTTCTAACTTTAATGGGAGATTTTGACCCGGTCGAGCGAGTTCGCTTTGTCCGTATTATTCTCGATTCCGGAGACAAAGACGGTTGACTCGCGAGTCTCCTCAAACGACGGAGTTTTAATTGACTTTCCTCCACGGTTGCGGATTACTTGATCAACTAAAATACAAAAAGGGGAATTATGTTTCCGTATTGAATGAATTTTATTAGACGCTTTTAGACACAACTTTGCTTTTTCATGTTTTAAGAGTCAAGAAAAAGCTAAAGATGACTCTAGTCACCTTCGATGTATTAACGAGCCCGAAGTGACAAATGCTCGGTTGGACCTTTTCAGTTATAGAGTTTGAAAAGGGCCAAAAGAAACTGCTCTGGAGATCTAGGCAGAGGGTGTGCCAAACCTTTCGCGAAACCACAGAATACGTTTTACGGTACGGGTGGTCGATCTTCGTGAATGCTGTGTTCACTGCATCGCGATCAGTAGGGCGGCCGACATGGCTTCCTAAGGATAAAGGATAAATGCCTATAGGGGTCTCCCAATATACGCGACGGTACGTGGGAGCACAAGTCCGTATTAGTGCCACCGACTCTCAGGAGGAATCACCCACCTTCGTAGAGATCGACAGTCACTATGTTTAACGACGCCGGAACACGTCTCTACCTAGACCTCTATTGTGAGCGTTATGTTACAAAGCGTTTTTAGATTCATTCAATATATTTTAAGTTGATCTTGTTTAGCAGTTTGTCTTTCAGGATCACCACGAGATGTATTGGTACAAATTCCTAAATGCAGCTAAAATGATAAGCAAGCTTTACAATCTTTTTAGCTTTGAAAATCCTAACTACTGAGGGGAGAGAAAAACATTATCTTTCCACACAGAGCACAAAGCACAAACTAATGCACTTTCTCCTAGATCAATCACGCAAACTTATCAAAATGCAAATGCAAGATGCATGTATTTCTTTTCTTTTCCCTTAATGTTGATGTAGACAAAAAGGAAATTGTCGTATAATTTTCGAATTCAATTTGAAGCGTAAACAAACAAGTTTTGTCTAAAATGGAAAAACGCCTTACAGGTACTTGTTTCAACACTAAAAATGTATGAATTCAAACCATAAGATAAAAAACAAACAAACTCAAACAGCCATGAACAGTAATAAAACTAGCTCTTAAGATCACTACGACACTTTTACAGTTCAGGATCTAAGAGGCCACAGCTATACTGGTTCGCTTTTCACAATGGGAAACTGTAACTGAAACAAGAAATACTGAAAGAACAATCACAGTTCCATCACACAACTGAGGCGGAATAATGTCAAGGAAAGTTGGTTTACAGCAAGTACAATGACAAGCAATCAGCAGCAAAACAATAGTGAAAACAGGGCTAAGACACAGTGGGAAACCTCAAGAAGACATAGCCTAACTGGATCAGCGCAGGCTCTGGTCTGTCAAATTGACTCTCAGCGCAGTTCCCGAAGGGAGTACCTGCGCTGGAATGCAGACTGCCTGTGGACAGCCTGCACTGAGACACGAGAGTTGCGTTTACAAGGATTTCCGGGTCATAAAAAGCTCAAAAATTCACTATTTTTGCTGAAATAAAAAGCTATAGGTCAAGTACAGGCTAAGGGATGATCAAGAGGATGAAAAGCTATCACAAAGAGTACAAGAGTCTTTTGTAGATCAGCTCTTCAAATCATGAATCTGCTCAAAAAATGAGCAAGAGTAGCAGCCCCTCTACTTCGCTTTTGATATAGTCAAAAGCTTTTCGATTCGGTACTCTTTGGTTCAGGAAATGAATAGCAAAGACACTACAAACACCAACAAGATACTAGGCTCCCCAGCGGAGTCGCCAGTTTGTTGTGGGGAAAAGTATCCGACTCGGATGACCCTATCCCTACTCTAAGGGTGACAGTCCTTAGCAACAACTGAAAGTAAAGCTTTGATATTTTCCTTTATGAAAGTACAGAGAAGGAAGAAAAGATTGACCAACCGATATCCTTCGCTTTTGTCGATCCTGTCCTCTCTCTTTGTCTCTTGTTCCCAGCTCCTTGCTCCCTTTGCCGGCCCAGCTACACAAAGATCCTGCACAAACAAGAGAAGGAAAACTACAAGAAACATGTACTCATAACTGATGCATGGATTAGAGTGAATCAGATATACAAGTAAATACAATACATCAATGCAATACAAGTATATAGGAGAACATTCAAAGCTTTATTGATAGAAGTAAAAGGGTTCTGAGAAGGTTACAACCATCAATGGCTCCAATCCAGCAGCACCTCCCCAGCAGCAAGAAATCTCCTCTTCCCCTCTATAAAAGCAATCACCCAATAGCTCTAACTGTAAACCAACAACACTTCCTTGCTTTGCACAAAATTCCAGCCTCCCTAGACCTCATGAGAGAGCTCTATATATAGGAGATTTGGAGAAAGGATGAGTCAGCTTGAGGCTGGCATAAAGCTGACTAGTGTCCTCTCCCTCTTCAGTTAAACTTCAGTTCTTGAGTCCACTTGGAGATCCTTGCTTACACATGGAGATCAAGTACCTCTTACTCATCACAGGGCGAATCCCTTGAACCAAGTGTCAGTTTGGAAGCTTCCTGGGCAATTGACACCTTGCAGAATGACTGTGCCACTTGGCCAATCTCGCCCAGCGCAGGTAGCCTTCATTAGATTTGACTTTCAGCGCAAGTACAAGGAGGAGCAGTTGCATTCCAGCGCAGATGCTCAGTGGAGCAGCTGAAATGATCCAAAAATAGCCTGTTTTTGAGTGTTTTCAGGTGGAGAACTGATGGGAAGTGCTGTGGTTTGCTGACCTTGTTCTTCTAGGGGTAAGAACAACATGTTTAGGGACTGAGGATCCCTGTAATTATTGACATTTCATGCTCCATGCTGCGAGGCACAAATTTTCCCATACACAGACGTAGTGCGGTGGGCGATTGAAGAAATCACAATCCTGGATAGAACCTTCAGCACCAGAGACGGGAGAATTTTCGGGTCATTCAGGGCGGATGATCTAAGGCAAATGTATCATTTGCCCGAGCCAGAGAAGATATATAATAAGGCATTCCTGGAGAAATTCGCAAATGAAAATGAAGTTGAATCCGAACCCATCCGGGATTGGAGACAAAATCCGGCAAAGCACAAACATGAATCTTCCGGTAAGTACTCGGTTGATTCTCTTGCTTCTCCTTATTGCTATGCTGGAATAATGATGTGTAGATTATGGGGATTGCATGACTCTACTAATTTTACAATAGAAATGGTTCCCCTAATGGAAGCAGCATGCAACAGTGTAATTACGGATTGGGCCACTATCCTCTCAGACAAATTAGCAACAGCTATGCTTGAGTTTAGAAGCAAGACCCGTATTTCTGAAAGAGTATTTCCCCCATTCTACTACAGTGCCTATATTCTAGATACCCTGTGTTTTAACTCTAAATTCCTCGTACTCGGCTGGAGGTGGACTGCACAAGACCCCACGCCTATTCATATATATCATCAGAAATTATGGAAATCTTTTTATAAACATCATCTATACCAAGTCTGTAATGGCTTTATGTTGCCTATTTGTTATTCCATTTTCGATAAACCTGCTCCCAAGATTTCTTATCAAGCCAGATTTGATTTAACCGCAATAGGTAGATGGTTTGGAGAGGAGAGATTTACCTACATAAGAGTTTTCGGTAGCCAAACCGACCCCCATGTCCTCCCTTTATACATACCTGATAAACTGCTGGCAAGGGAAATCGCTTACCAGATTATGGCTGAGAGTGTTACACAGACTCTCAAGAAGGAAAAGAAGAAGGGCTGGCCCTCTTTTCCCTTGAGGTGTGGTGTCTATACTCTGCATGATCTCAAACATGCAGAAAAGGAAGCCACAAAGATTCAATCCTTAACTCTGGCGACTCTCCCAAATAGGCAGTTTGATCCAAATAAAGTTGCCTATAATGCACTAGAACAGGCAAAATTGACAAGATTTGACCACAAAGAAGATATGTTTGACGACATGTTCTCTTTAGCTCAGACAATAAATCAGGTTAAAGCATTCGCCAAAGCAAAATATAATGATGAAGGGTTGACTGAATTTAATAAACTTAGAGAACAAAGGTTGCAAACTCTGCCTCTAGATTTACTAGCGACAACCCCAGCAACATCATCAAGCGAGCCTAGTCCGCAACAGTCAAAGGAACCTCTGGTTGTAACAAAGGATCATAAGAAAGAACAGGAGGAAAAGCAGAGGAGAGAACAAGAGGAAAGGAAAAAGAAAGAACAAGAGGAACCGCAGAAGAGAGAGCAGGAAAAAGTGCGGAAGGAGTCCTAAGCCGAAAAGCAAAAACAAACCACCATTGATGTCAATATAGATACTCTTATTGACCCTAAATTGCTCCAGGAATGGAAGCAATTTGATTCCATCATCAGTGGGTTGGAATGTTCAAAAGATACAGACACTTCCAAGACAACAGACACACCAGAAATCACTTCATCACAGGTTCTGAGTGGAACCAGCGGCCCACCCATTTCTAAAGATGTTGAGATAATACCAAAGGACCCCTCCGACCAAATCATTCTCCAGGTAGAAGATATTCCTCCCCTGGATGTTTTCTATAGCCCAAGGCATAAAGAAGTGGTGAAATGATAAAGGAAAAGAAGAAGGACTGATCAACCTTCCCTTTTCCCAGAGCAAACTATTACGGGCAATGTGAGGAGGAATTTGACCCCTATGACGACCTGACAAAACTGTTGTAGTATGTGGGAGCCTATTCGGCAGCGACAATTGATAAGGCATCGGAGGTAAGTCTTCTACTGAAAACCAAGGATCAAGAGATTTTGTCATTACAGGCAGAGTTAGCTGAGACAAAGCAGAAGGCAGAGCGGGCAGAGCAGCAATTGTTGACACAACAGCAAGTGAACAGTCAACTAACTCAACAATTGCAAGCAGAAAAGAAAAGGATCAACCAAAGCGCGATCCAGAAACAGAAGGAATTATCAGAGGCATTGGCACAATTAAAAGCAGCAAATGAGCAAATGATGAAAACAAAAGATGAGCAAATTGCTCAATTGTCATCACAGCTCGAAAAAATAAAGGGCGTTCCACAAGTGGCTGAATTTAGAGCATAAGCATTACAAATAAACACTGCATTAATATCCTAAATTAAGCTTCTGTGTCAACAAATCACCCAGGCAGAGCCACTGTGTGAATTAACGGCATCCATTAATAAACAGGTAGAGAAGACCAGAACTGAATTGGATCAAGCCGAAGAAACCATAGCTGCATTTCTTGACTGGCAAGATTCTGATCAAGGACAAGCGGCGAATTTGCCCAGGATCCTAGAAACACATAAAGATATACTCTTTACGGAATGGCAGTCCCAGTTAATGAGAGCAGAGAGGGCAGCTTCAAGATGTAAATCAACTTCCAGCAATCTAGTTGAACTGGTTAATAACACTCTCTATTTATCAAACATGATCTCCCAATGCACACCAGGAAAGTTGACAACAATGAACACATTGGAGCAATCATGTTATCCTGATTTAGAGGAAAAGGGGAGATTAATCGCTGGGATTAACAGTTTAACCTGGGACACATATTGGTTCTTCCTGGTAAAGCCGCATACACAGAGAGCCACCCTTAAGTGCCTAACAGATGCAATCGGGTATATGATTCCCGATATTCAGGATGCCACCTATGCTGCCCAGCTCAGTTCGCGCCTCAACAAACCTCCTGAAGTAGAGCCAATGCTTGCGATAAGTCAGCTCAGATATAAAGGCAAGCAACCTACCTGATGAATCATGCCGCCGACTGCCAGATCGCTCAAGAAAATCATATCAAGATTGATTGATACCAATTAAATAGGATTTCTGTTTCATAGATAGGTAGATTAGCTAAGTATTTATAGACCCTTTCATTGTTTTGGAAAGGGTCGTAAAGTTTTGTACCAGACTTAAAGACTGAAGTTTGCACTATTGTGCTTCAGTCAATATTCTTTTATGAAACTGGACCAGTTGTTCTTAATTCAACAAGGAAGGTTTTTTTATGTAATTGTGCACTATTGTCTTTGTTGAGAATGTTTCTGCATTGAAGGAAGAATTACAAGTAGCGATTGATATTGGGAGTGTCAAGCAACTCATATGGTATTTCTATCTATGTCTGAATTCATTCCTTTCATATGAATTGTTATGTGATTATCCTTGCTATTATTGATTATATGCATGCGCTGTAACAGCAGATCTATATTCATTCTACTATTGGATGTTTTATGATGTGCCTTTCTTTTTAATCATGTATATGTTAATGATATAAATGATAAGTGTGGTAATATCGCTTTAATCACTTTGCTTAACTATTTAAGCATAGTAATCATGAATGAAATAATGTCCATGTCTGTCAAATGGAGTCATCTATATGCCTGTTTATAGACACGGATCATCAAGCGCTGCACTTTAAAGTTCAATAAGTTACCGGGATAGGTTATAGTTATTTTATTCTTGTTAATAGTTTTAGTTATTCGCTCACCACTAGTTTAGTTTATAAATCATCCATTCATCCCGTTTATCCACTTTTGGGAAACTGGTCCCATTATCCCCAGTCGGAGCCACTATTCCAAATGGAAAAGGAGCTGTACTAAGGTCCAGACCGGGTGGTTATCCCCAATGTTGTTGCAGCGATTTTCGAGGCTTCAACATTTTTGGCGCTAGAAGGAGGGCCTAACTGTGAATGGCAAACAAACCCAAATCTGCAAGCCATTCTAAGAGTAATTCTCCCTCCGAATCCCCTCGAACTTCTCATTCGCATGCTGGTTCTCCAGTATCCAAACAAGAAGAAGAGGAATCAACTACCACTGCTCAAACCCATCATACTCCAGAACAATTAAGTCTTGAATCACCTGAAGTCTAGTCTCTTATCCACAAACTTCAGAGCTTCTCGATTTCACCACAGAAATCTGAGGTATCACAAAGCAGTGCGACTTTGCAGTTCAATTTACCTCACCCTCTCACCAGACTTCAGAGCGAAAAGCTCGGTATTGAACCCACTGAGTTCCCTTTACCCAAAAGGAAAAAGGCAAAGAAATATACTGAAGAATCTGACAGTGGAGAGCTTTCATCCACATCCTCCATTGCATCTTCTCATCTGCAAAGTCAACCATCCACTCCCCCATTACATATTATTGTTCACCAGGGATTAGAAGCTTCAGCATCCCAACCTGCTCATTCCTCAACATCATTTCCTTCCCAAACCTCTGGAGTTCCAGCGGTAGTATCAACCACTACTGCTATTATAATGGCAGATCCATGGACCAGACCTGGTGCAGTCAATATGCCTGCACCATTGCATCCATTACCAGATTATCCTGAAAAATGGCTACCCAAGTTTAATCCAGATGATGGGACCCAGGCTGAGGAACACATTAACAATTTCATGTTAGCAGTCAACTTGAAAGGAGTAACAGAACAAGATGTTGTTGTTAGACTTTTCCCTTACACCTTGCAAGGATCAGCAGGATCCTGGTATTTCTCTTTACCCTCTGGTTCCATTAACAGTTGGAACACTTGCCAAGAGCAGTTTCTTACCAAATATGGAGATGATAGGTCTTTGGCTACCCTAATAAACGATCTCTCCAATCTGAGAATAGAGCATAGGGAACCAATTAAGGAATTTAATGCCCGCTTCAATAAACTCCTGAATAAAATCCCTACAGCCTCCAAACCAAGTGAACAAATTCGAAGCGAATGGTATATCACCGCCCTACCTGCCAATATAGCCATTTTTGTAGACAGGGTTGGGAAACCTACCTTAGCTGAAAACATGAGAGAAGCACTTCCTGTGGAAAAATGCATCAATGCTCTAGAGAAGAAAGCTGCTCTGGAAGACAGAAAAGCCAAAAAAGTCTCTTTTAAAGATGACTCAAGAAAGAAGACCCCAAAAGACCCATATGACATGGAAGGTTTGCAAAAAGTCCTAAAAACTTTATCAAATGAAATGGTTGAGATAAAGAAACAGGTAGCCGAAACCTCAACCAAAAGACCCTTTAGGACTTATAAGAGAAATGAATCAAAGCCACCAAATGTAATATCTAATGCGGATTCAGAGCAAGAAGAAGAAGAGGAAGAGGAAACAATCCCACCAACTGATGACGAAGAGGAAGTAGTAGAATGTCATGGAATGTGGGATTTTATACTCCCCAACTCCGATACCGATAACGAAGAAGAAGCATTCCCGGTCACTACTAGAAGAAAAAGTACTTCCGAACCTGTTCAGGTAACATCAAAGAAAAGGAGTGCTGGTGCTGCTACAACCAAAGAAAAAAAACCTGCAAAGAAATCACCTGCAGCAGTTCCTCAAAACCAGCCTTCAACTTCTAAAACTCCTTCAACATCTAAAACATTAGTAGTATCCGATTCAATGGAGTATAACATTGTTGATGACATGAAGAAAACTAAAGCAAACATTACTATGTTTGAACTTAGTAATTTAAAGCATCAGCAGAAATTACTTCTTAAAGAATTGAATGTTGTTCCTTCTACACCTCTTCCCAGTGCAAAAGCTGCTAATGATTCAGGCCAACCTCCTCCAGGTATGGTTGAAGCTACCAATTCAGTTATGATTGGAGATAGATCAAATTCTCATACTCCACCCTTCCTTCTAACCTATGAGATCTATAACAGAAACCTGCACAACTGTTTAATTGACTCAGGGGCATTGTCTAACATAATGCCAGCTTCAGTTTGTTCTAAACTGAACATTGAACCCCAGAAGTCTGCTATTCATATTGTACAGTTGGACAGGACCAAAGTACAGGTTGTGGGAGAGATTAATTCGGTAACTATCAGGTTGTCTGCAGATCCCAGAGTAGTACAAAGGATTGACATCCTAATAGCCGATATACCTGAATTTTACTGTTTAATTTTGAGTAGGGATTGGTCCGAAAAATTGCATGGGTATATTTCCACTGATTGGTCACATATGTGGCTTCCCTATAAGGGTAAGCCAAATCAAATAAGGATCGATCGAGAGAAACATATGACCCATACAGTTACCGAATTTGAGCAAGAAAACCAACCCGTAGCGTTCAACAACAACATTTTGGGGAATTATTCATCAGAGTCATTCTTTGGTAACTTTGTTGCCCAACCATCCCCTTTCTCAGTCAATCATTTTACATCTCAGATTGAGATTTTTTCACAAACTGAAAGGTCTAGATGTTTCAATGATGCTGAGAAAACTGTAAATACATTTGTTAATACCTCTTTATTTTGGTCTTTATATTTTGATGGGTCTAAGTCTAGCGAGGGCTCAGGAGAAGGATGTATTTTGGTTAGCCCACAAGGAGAAAAGACAATGCTATCCTGTAGGCTAGAATTTGAATGCACTAACAATACAGCCGAATATGAAGCCTTAGTCCAGGGATTATATAAAGCAATTGGCCTTAAAGTGCAATATCTAAAAGTATTTGGCGATTCTGAAATTATTGTTAAACAGGTGAGGAATGCAATTCATTGTCTTTCAAATCACCTCAAGCATTATCAATCGCTAGTACAAGAACTTACCTCGCACTTTTCCGCATTCAACATTTCCTCCATTCCCAGGTCTCAAAACTCGGCAGCCAATCTCCTAGCTAATGTAGCTTCCAAGCTCCTACCTTTTGAAGACTATAGCCCAGATAGATTTTCCGTAGAATTGCTTTTTAGGCCTTCAATTCCTGACAATGTCACTAATTGGAGAGTATTCAACCATGATGAGGATATTTCACAATTCTTAACTGCTGAAAAGTCCTATGATAATCAAATCATTGAGGAAGATGAGCATGACTCCCAAATGAGAGAAACACCTCAGGAAAATTCAATTCCTAAGCCTGTGGTAAAGCTGGAGGATCTTTATGATATTAAAGACAGGTTTAAACCTGTGACTAATGCAAAGCTCCAAAGCTCTACCCTAAGGTTTGAATTGATAAATCTAGGTACTGAGCAAGCTCCTCAAAATATTAATTTAGGATTAGGACTTTCCTTTGAAGAGAAAGAGGCATTCATTAAACTGTTAAGGAAAAATAAACAGGTTTTTGCTTGGAAATATGATTATTTGAAGACATATGATACATCTATTATCCAGCATACCATTCTGGTACTCCCCGATCAGAAAGCGATTCAGCAGAAGTTAAGAAAAATACATCCAAACTTAGAGAGCCAGATAAAATCGGAACTTAACAAACTCTTGAAAACCAAGATTATTTTTCTTGTCCGACACTCAAACTGGGTCTCTAATATGGTGCCAGTCAGAAAGAAAAATGGTGACATTCGGATCTGTATTGATTTTAGAAATTTGAACAAAGCGAGCTTGAAAGACAATTTCCCATTACCTACTATGGAGCAAATACTTCAATCAGTAGCAGGCTCTGAATTGATGTCCTTTCTAGATGGTTTCTCAGGATATAACCAAGTCCTGGTTCATCCTGATGACCAGCTTAAAACTACATTCAGAACAAAATGGGGAACATATGCATATCAGAAAATGCCTTTCGGACTTATAAATGCAGGAGCGACATTCCAAAGAGCTATGGATATAGCTTTTAGAGGGTTGATTAATAGAACAGTAGTCGTCTATCTAGACGATATTACTGTATTCTCTAAGGACAGGTATAATCATTTGCATGATCTAAATCAAATTTTTCAACGTTGCAAAAGATATGGTATTTCCCTTAACCCTAAAAAGTCTTTCTTTGCTCTTGACCAAGGAAAGCTCTTAGGCTTTATTGTGTCTAAAGATGGCATTTATATTGATCCTGATCGGATCAAAGAAATCTCTGAAATCCCTTTCCCGCACAATAAAAAATCGATGCAGTCATTTTTAGGCCAGATCAATTTTGTTAAAAGATTTGTTCCAGATTTTTCTCAAATTATTTTTCCACTTCAAACAATGATTAAGAAAAATTCAGTCTTTAAGTGGGGATCAGCAGAAAAAGAAGCTTTTGATCTAATCAAGCAATCAATAATCAATGCCCCAGCCTTAAATACTCCAAATTTTTCTAATCATTTTACATTGTATACCATCGCATCCAATTTATCTTATGCCGCAGTACTCACGCAACTAAATGATCACAATCTGGAAGCACCCATTTCATTTTTTAGCTCAAATCTTCAGGGTGCTGAATTGAATTACTCCGATGTAGAAAAACAAGCCTTTGCTGTATTTAAAGCAGTCAAGCATTATAGACCCTTCCTTTTGAAAACCCACACAAAAGTTATAGTTCCTTTCCCTGCAGTTAGGCAACTATTAATCCAAAAAGAACTGGGTGAAAAAAGGGCAAATTGGGTCACAGCGCTTCAAGAATATGACTTAGAAATTAGGCCAGCAAAGATTGTTAGGGGCCAAGGTTTTTGCAGGATATTGGCAGGAGCATCCAACATTTCAGAATCAAATGATACAGATCAAACTGAAGAAATCAACCAGATAAGTGTCACCGATTCTGAATCTCAATATGCAGATTTAATCTTTTATTTAAAGAATGGTTATGCACCTCCAAATCTGTCTTACAAAAACAAAAGGGCTATTAGGTTAAAAGCAAAGAATTTTTCAATTATTGATGATGTGCTTTTTAGGTAGAATTATGATTCAATCTTATTAAGATGCCTTGAGAAACCTGAAGCACAAAAGGTTTTGCAGGAGTTACATGATGGACCAGCAGGAGGACATTTTGGAGCTGACACAACAGCTCACAAAATTATTCATGCTGGATATTATTGGTCTACTCTGTTTAGAGATGCCCACGAATATGTAAGGAAATGCCTCAATTGTCAATCTTCTAGTGGAAGACAACGTAAATCAGCTTTCCCTCTGCAACCAGTCAACATTGAACAACCATTTGAGCAATGGGGATTGGACATCATAGGGGAAATTACTCCACCATCGTCCAAACATCATAAGTATATCCTTACTGCTACCGATTATTTTACTAAGTGGGTTGAGGCAATCCCTTTGAAGACAGCAAATTCTGAAGCAATCATTGAATTCATAGATCAATTCATCATTACTAGGTTTGGTGTCCCAAATGCTCTTGTTTTTGATAATGCATCTTATTTCTCAGGCAATGCTATGTTTGATTTCGCTATTAAAAGAGGATTTAAATTGAAATATTCTGCTAATTACTATCCCCAGGGTAATGGTTTAGCAGAATCTACTAATAAAAATCTGATCAAAATCATTAAGCGAACTATCGAACAGAATCATAAAAACTGGCATAAATCCTTAATGTTTGCTTTATGGGCTGATAGGATAACACAGAAAGCTTCTATAGGATCTTCCCCATTCAACCTTGTGTATGGAAAAGAAGCAGTACTACCCACAAATCTTGTTCTTCCTTCTTTAGCCCTAGTACAGTACATCGAGGAAACTCCTTCTTCTTCTATTCAGCTTAGACACGATCAAATTCTAAAATTAGAAGAGGAAAAAGAAAAAGTCAGGGTTATTTATGCCAAACATCAGCAAGTCATCAAGGCAGCTTTTGATTTAGTCTCATCCGGTTCAAAACAATTTCAAGTCGGTGATTTAGTTCTGAAATGGGACAAAGCCCATGAGGACAAGGGAAAACACACCAAGTTCCAGAACATGTGGCTTGGACCATTTCAGATCTGTGAAAAGATAGGCCATTCGACCTTTATATTGCAAGACTTATCAGGGTTGAGAGATTCTCTCCCTGTTAATGGCCTTATCTTGAAGAAATTCTTTAATTGAGGAGGTAACCCCTTCTCCTTTTAGTTTGATAGATTTTTGTAGTTTGTAGGATTCTGTTTGGAAAATAATGTTGTAAGGTATCTTCTATTGACCTTTGCTGTGTTTGAAAATTTGATCTACAGAAGTAGTGTGATATTTGCTTTTAAAATAATAGAACTCTTAACCAAAAAGGATAATTTCTAGGAAATTAGGTATCATTGTATTCTGAAACCATATTTCAAGTTTTGTGAACTCCTCTCAAAGTTTAAAAAGTATTGTAAATCATTTTCTGTTTTCAAATTGGTCTCAAAAGGTTATCAATATCAAGATAGAAGCTAATCCAATTTCAGCATCTTCAACTCTTACCCTGTCATCCATTTACTCTTAAGGAGAAGATTGTTCATCCCATTCACTAAAGTTTATGATTACTTAGAGTGTAATTCTAAAATATCTGATATTAAAGATAAGAGGTCTTATTACAAGCCTACTTACCATGTTCATAGGGAAATAGTTTAACCGACATTACCAATACTGCATACCAAAACAGGGTAATGGCTTAAAATTATAAGACAAGGGGTCTCATCACGAGCCAGCTTGTTCGGTTAAATTACTACCAGTGAATGGCATTGTCAATAGCTGGCCACCAAACCAGGACAATGGCTTTTTATCTTATTAATAACAGAAAAAGGAAATGAAATACAAAATATGAAAACATGTTCTGAATTCATTCTGTTAATCACACTCTTAATTGGATGGAACAATGGATAATAGCATGGTTAAAAGGTATCCCTGTCGAAACTATAAACGTTTGCTGGCAGCAGAGGCTCTACCTATGACAGAAGAGTTCACTATAAAAGCTGATTTGGAAAAGTTTTCTGTTTTACAATTATAAACCAATAGAGGCCTATTTAAAACTTAGAATGTATCTATTTTCTTAAAAAAGAGAGGAAATTAGCAAAAATAGATTCATTTTACTTGGAATGCATACATACCTAGTTATATTAGAATTTTCCCCTTTGATTAGAACTCTATTTTGCAAAAGTTTAAGTATTTCTATGCTTTTCAGAGATAACTGGTTCTTCCAGCGAATCGCCAATTGTTGTGCCCTACAACAACCCCCCATTTCATATCATTTATATTTACAAAATTATCATATGAAATGGGTCCCTTTAGAAGTTAATTGGTATCAATATTGCATTATTTGAAAAAGGTCCGCAAACCAAATGAAGACATTATATAAAACCTTTTGAAAAACCCATTTTTGATCAAATAAAACAATCTTTTATCATTGCGATAAAGCGATCGCAAGATCGCATATCGCAATGACATAGAAAACACAAATAAGTGACATATGGGTTCCCGCCGATGCGATATCGCTATCGGCTATCGGCGATACTCTATACGCAGTCTTAAAGCACCCCAAGCCTTTCACCCCGATGCGATGGGATATCGCAATCGGCAATCGGCAATATCCTATGCACAATAATAAGGCGCCCAGGTCATACCCCCGATGCGATGCGATTTCACTATCGGCGATCGGTGGTATGCTATCCATATGTTTATATAATACCTATTCTCCCGATGCGATGCGATATCGCTATCGGCGATCGGTGGTATGCTATCCATATGTTTATATAATACCTATTCTCCCGATGCGATGTGATATCGCTATCGGCGATCGGGGTTTCGAAATTGTCAACATAAGGATTTAAGTGTTCCCGATGCCCGATTATGATATAGCGCGGATTTCAAAAAAGCCGTTAAATGGAGGGATATTATGATCAAATCATATTTAAAGCTTAATCTGCTAAGCAATGATGCACCTGCGCCCAACCGCCAAAACATCCATAGCACGCTTAAACGGGTCATTCGGCCGAATAATGGTATAATGGGCATTTAAGGGGTGGCAGGTTTTAAACGGCCATTTAATGTAATTGTAAGATCTTCCCATGGATTGTATCCGTGGCCATTTTTAAGAGTTAATCTCTCAGCACGCTTTGATCAATATATCTTTCCCATATTGGATTTTCATTGGCATATCTCTGTGTTACGTTTATTTTCGCCTCTGTGCAGAATTCATCCAAAGGAGAAAGCTCAAGCAAAATGGGGAAGAAATCCAAGAAGACCACAGGCGCTTCCGCTACACCAGCTGCAGGACAAGATGTCATGGACAAAAAGAAGGGATTGATATCTGATACTACATGTTTGGGTCTCGTCAGAGTTACTTGGCAAGATACCTACAACCTGATTGAAGCCGAAGAACCAGCAGTGACAACAGTAGAAGCTACTGTGGATTTAACTTGGAAGTCTGAGGGTACTCTCAAGGACTTAGCTGACTCCTTCCTTCACCGGATAGCAGCTAGGGAGCAAATTCTCCCATACACAGACGTAGTGCGGTGGGCGATTGAAGAAATCCCAATCCTGGATAGAACCTTCAGCACCAGAGACGGGAGAATTTTCGGGTCATTCAGGGCGGATGATCTAAGGCAAATGTATCATTTGCCCGAGCCAGAGAAGATATATAATAAGGCGTTCCTGGAGAAATTCGCAAACGAAAATGAAGTTGAATCCGAACCCATCCGGGATTGGAGACAAAATCCGGCAAAGCACAAACATGAATCTTCCGGTAAGTACTCGGTTGATTCTCTGGCTTCTCCTTATTGCTATGCTGGAATAATGATGTGTAGATTATGGGGTGTTATAGACAATTTTGTGCCTGGCAGCATCAGGCATGAATTGTCAATAATAAAAGGGATCCAATGTCCCTAAACATGATGTTCCTACCCCTAGAGGAACAAGGTCAGCAAACCAACAGCTCTCAGATCAGTTCTCCACCTGAAAACACTCAAAAACAAGCAATCCTGAAATCAAAGCAGGTGCTCCACTAGGCTTCTGCGCTGAAACTCAACTCCTCCATGGTGTACCTGCGTTGCAAAGCAGGTAAAACAAAGGACACCTGCGCTGAGCGAGATGGGACAAGTGGCACACTGAGTCATTGCTCTGGAATCTTCCAAAAATGACACTTGGATCAGGGATTTCGCCTTGTGATGAGTCAGAGGCTCTGTTTCTCCAAGTGGAAGCAAGGTTCTCCAAGTGGACTCAAGAACTGAAGATCAACTGAAGAGAGAAAGGACACAAGACAGCTACACATCAGTTGCAAGCTGACTCATCCTTTCTCAATTCATCTATATATTGAGCTCTCTCCTATGAGCTCAGGAGGCTGGAATTTTGTGCAAAGTAATGATATGATGTTGGTTTCACTATAGAACTATTGGGTGATTGCTTGAAGGAGGTGAAGAGGAGAAATTCTTTCTGCTGGGAGGTGTTGCTGGCTTGGGGCCTTCAATGGTTGTAACACTCTCAGAACTTTACTTCTTCCATTAATAAAAACTATTGAGGTTCTTCTATATGCACTTGTTTCAATGATGTATTGTGATAATTGTATATTTGATTTATGCTAATCCTTGAATCAGTTATGATTGCATGCTTCTTGTAGTTTCCTTCTTTGTTATTTTGCAGGATCTCATTGTAGCTGGGCCAGCAAAAGAGCAAGGAGCTGGGAGCAAGCAGCAAAGAGAAGAGTTTGGATTCGACATTAAGCGCAAGGCAAACGGTTAGTGCATTTCTTCATTCTCTCTTGCTTTCATAAAGAAGTAAACCTTAAGTAGTTTTCTTTACAGTTGTTGTTGAGGTACTATCACCCTTAGAGTGGGATAGGGTCATCCGAGTCGGATACTTTTCCCTACAACAAACTGGCGACTCCGCTGGGGATCGTATCTGTTTGATTGTTTGTAGTATTTTGCTATTCATTTCCTGAACAAAAGAGTACCAAATCGAAAAGCTTTTGACTATATCAAAAGCGAAGTAGAGGGCAGCTACTCTAGCTCATTTCTGAGCATGTTCATGATTTGAAGAGCTGATCTACAAGGATCCTTGTAAGCTCTTAGTGATAGCTTTTCATCTTCCTTGTCATCCCTTAGTGTGTACTTGACTGATAGCTTCTGATTTGAGCAAAAACTGTGAATTTTTGAGAACCCGGAAACTGAGAAAACGCAACTTTCGTTTTCCAAAGCAGGTAGTACACAGGCTACCTGCTTTGCAACGCAGGTCCCGAAGGGGCTACCTGCGCTGAGAGCCAAACTGGCTGTGCAGCACCTGCGTTGGCCCAATTTTGCCTTGTGCATTTGGGGTTTCCTCCCTTTTTCTTGCCTGTTTTCACTATAGATTTTGCAGCCAGTTACCAGTCTTGTACCTGTTCTGAAACCAACCTTACTTGCCATCATTCCGCCTCTGTTATATAACGAAATTGTACTTGTTCTTTTGTATTTCTTACATCATTTACAATTTCCCATAACGAAAGTGAACTAGTCTTGCTTTGGCCTCTTAGATCTGAACCTGTGTTAGGCATTTTGCTGGTCTAAAGAGTTAGCTTGTTTGCTGTCCATAGCTGATTAGTCTTTTTACTTTCGTCATTATGGTTTGATTTCATGTATTTCCAGTGATTAAACAGGTAAATCTTAAGGCGTCTTTTGATTTTGGACAAGCTTGTTTGTTTTCGCTTTAAATCGAAATCAAAGTTAAATAACAACTTTCTTTTTGTAATACATCAACATTAAGAAAGGGAAAAGAAAATACATGCATTGTGCATTTTGCATTTGAAAAAGGTTTGCATGATGATTTAGGAGAAAGTGCATTAGTTTGTGCTGTATGAACTGTGTGAAAAGATTTGCCTTTCTTCTCCCTCAGTAGTTAAGATTTTCATCAGTCAAAAAGATTTGAAAAAGCTTGCTTCTCATCTTAGGCTGCATTTAGGATTTTTGTCATATACATCTCGTGGTGAACCTTGAAAGGCAAACTTTAAAAAGATCAACTTAAAATATACTGAATGAACCTAACAACGCATTGAAACATAACGCAAACACATAGAGGTCTAAGCTAGAGACGTGTTCTGGCGTCGTTAAACGTAGTGACTGTCGATCTCTACGAAGGTGGGTGATTCCTCCTGAGAGTCGGTGGCACTAATACGGACTTGTGCTCCCACGTACCGTCGAGTATATATTGGGAGACCCCTATAGGCATATATCCTTTATCCTTAGGAAGCCGTGTCGGCCGCCCTACTGATCGCAATGTAGTGAACACAGCATTCACGAAGATTGACCACACGTACCGTAAAACGTATTCCGTGGTTTTGCGAAAGGTTTGGCACACCCTCTGCCTAGATCTCCAGAGCAGTTTCTTTTGGCCTTTTTCAAACTCTATAACTGAAAAAGTCCAACCGAGCATTTGTCACTTCGGGCTCGTTAATACATCGAAGGAGACTAGAGTCATCTTTAGCTTTTTCTCGACTCTTAAAACATGAAAAAGCAAAGTTATGTTTAAAAGCGTCTAATAAAATTCATTCAAATCGGAAACGCAAATTTTCCCCTTTATATTTTAGTTGATCGAGTAATCCGCAATCGTGGAAGAAATTCAATTGAATATCCGTCGTTCTCGGAGGCTTGCGAGTCAACCGTCTTTGTCTCCGGAATCGAAAACAGTCCGGACGAAGCAAGCTCGTCGAACCAGTTCAAAATCTCCTTTAAAAGTTAGAACAAGTGTTCCAACAAGATCTGAGATTCTGGTTACTCCAAACATTTCCGGAAACCCTGCCTCTATAGAAGAAGTTCAACCACCGCAGAAGGACAGTAATACTGATCCTAGTCTAGGGGCAAATACTTGTATAACTGAACCAGTTACATCTGTAACTGGTCCAGAGAGTTTTGTTCCTCAAACATCTGTCGTTGTTGATACAACCCCTTCTTCGGCACCGGAAATCTATTACGGACCTGACGGTCTTCCTCTTCCACCTGGTCTGATTGCGATAGAGGAAATTATAGAGGAACCGCAAGTATCCACTCCAACTCATTTTGGAGTAGGGGTCACTCTATTTCCTGCTACAACAGAAGTTTGTCCATCACCAGTGGAAGTTCCTGTAGAATCACTAGGCAATCAATTGGATAGACTCAAAATGTCTGAACAACCGTCGACATCTAGGACTGTGTCAAATGACACGGCGACGGCAGAATTACCTGCTGCAAATCCAACAATGTTCGCCGGCATACCATCTGTCCCAACTAGCTCTCAGTCGCTAGAAGGAGTCCACCAAGGGACTATCTCGGCAGTATGGTCTGTTCCTGTTTGTTCCGGAGTAATGTCTGGTAACTCTTATGGTGAGACTCAACAAATTGACCCTTTTGGGAATCAATTTAGGCCATCCAGTCCTCCAGGACAATCAATTGCCTTGAGTTCTGGATTACCACCGTATGGGGGGCAGTACGCCCTTTCATTACCCCCTCCGGGAGGGTACCCATACGGGAGTTCTCAACCTTATTCAAGTTATGGTGGAATTGCAACAAGTAGTTGGGTACCTATGCTATCCCAGCCACCAAGATTTGTATATTCTATGCAACAGTGTGTACCTGTGACGAACATCCCAACTACACCGGCTATTGTAACCGTGTCGCAAGTTCAAACGATGCCTGTTGTATGTCAACCTCAGATTTCTCAGGTTCTCATGCAACAGCCCCTTGACCCTACGACCCAACCACAATCGCCTACTGGTGGGGCGACACAAGTACAATCGGGTACAATCACCCCACATCTTGGTCCAATGGTTAGTATAGCACAACAACCCATGGTATCGCAACCGTGGATAGTGCAATACCAACAGCCACAATTCCAACAAGTGTACCAAGGTTCTGAACAGCAAATCTTTGCGAATACTAGACAACCATATATCCAAAATGGTTAAAATCAACCACTTTATGGTGGTCAAGTCCATCAACCGTATCAGTCATACCAACATCAACTCCATTATGCTGGTATGCAAAGACCAACTGTTCAGGCGATTCCATCGTACCCTGGATACGCTTCCCCTAACTTGAATCAACAGTTACCATTCGTGGCGACTTTAGAGTTGCCTGATTTACATCGGTTAACCAATGATCCAATTGCTTACGCCCCATGGTGGCCAGTGATCCCGCACAAACTCCCATCCGACATTCCTAAATTCAATGGAAATCCAGGTGAAGACCCGTCGAATCATGTGATGACATTTCATCTATGGTGTTCGTCGAACACTTTAAATGATGATTCGATAAGGCTTCACCTCTTTCAGAGGACATTGACAGGTCCAGCGGTGAAATGGTATATAGAATTGCCAAGAGCTTCGTTCGACAATTTTAGCTCCCTTGCCACGACATTTTTAACCCACTTTCAATTACCGATAAGGTATGAAACGGGAACAGAGATATTGACTAACTTCAAACAGACAACCGCAACTCATATATCAGATCATATACATGAGTGGCGACGTCGACGAAGAATGGTTAAAACATACGTTCCTGATCAGCTTTTAGCTGAGTGGTTTATAAAGTCGTACTTCCGGCCATAACGGAAGATGTGGCAAAAGGGGGGGTCGTAACAGAAGAGCAGGTTATTGCTCGTGCACAATATTTGGACTTAGTATATACTCAGTCCGGCACGCTCTATGACAAAATACCAGATGCCCCTAGACCAGAATTTTCAATCCCTCCTCCTCCTAAATCAAATAGTGACTCTCATGCCGGCGATGGCGTGATTGGCACGGCAAACACGAATCCGAAAAGGACCAATCAAAAGAAGGCCCGTAAGGATTCGAATCAAAATGCGCATGGAGAATTTCTTGCTTCGGAAGTAAATGCCGTATCGACAGATAAAGGCAAAGAAACCAATCAACCAGGAAGCAAGAAGAAGCAAAACAAAGGGAAGAAGAATAAACAAGGTGAGTCATCCCCTAAGAAAAATTCTTCGAACCCTCCTGGGAATAGGAAACCGAATCCATGTCAAATATGCGATGACAAGGATCATAACACTAAGAATTGCCCATTCAAAGCTGAGCTAAAGAGGTTCTTTAAGAGTCCGCATACCTCAGCTGTGTCAAGTGATCCATTTCCTAACCCAGGTCAAAATCTGGTTGATAGTGGAAACGCTTCCCCATCTCAAGTGCTTATGTTGTCGGTTTCAAAACAACAAAATGATGCTTTGATTTCGACAAGGAACAAAGATTACGGGAATCCACAGGTGTCGAACGATAAAGGTAAAAATCAACCTAGCAGTTCGACAACAACTTCGGCAGAAGTTGTACCCCCCATCACGCACGAATTAACGATAAAACCGCCAAAGGGAGTAGTACACAAGTCTACATTTAATCCTCGTGCCAGAGCGGCACAGCATTATAACATAGTGGAAGATTTGGCACAATCGCCATCTGCTATGTCGACTCTTGAGGTACTACAACATTGCCCATCCCAAAGGAAGGCATTGTTATCAGCAATTGGTGGGGTGGATCCTAAAGATTCCAATCTGGTATCCTTTGATCAAAAAGGGTATGATCCTCAGTTACCAGCTCAACTAGCTTTCCTCGTCCAAGTGAAAGCCCTCAACAAAACAGTTCATAGAACGATTATTGATGAGGGGGCATCGACATGTATTATGTCGATGAGTTGCTGGAAAACTTTAGGATCTCCAACCTTGTCGCGATCATCGACAACATTAAAAGGATTCGACGGAAGGATATATACCCCTTACGGTATCCTTAGTAACCTGAAAGTTGAACTAGGGGGCAAAACAGTAGAAATAGATGTTGAAGTCATTGATGGCAATCTTGACTATAACATCCTACTGGGAAGGCCATGGATTTATGCCATGCAAGCTGTTGTGTCGACTTATTTTAGGAAGATCGCATTCCCCTTTGAAGGAGGGATTACGGTCGTCGATCAACAAAACTTCCTCCCTAATGGTTCACAAGTTACAGGAAGCGTTCCCATGATCCATGGCAGCGACCGGTCGATTCAAGATATTGGAGTAGGTCTGTTGAAAGATCCCACTATGATGGGAACTTTCGCGCTACCACCTCCTAGTTGCATAGGAAATGTACCATTTGTAGCAACATGCAATATGGTATCCACCTTGAAAGACACAGAAGGCAAAGTCGCTATGGATCATGCAATGGTTTTGCCACCAAGCCCCATTGAAATATTGTAGCAATCAATGTTTCATGCCTGGGAGGCGAATCCCAATCAGTGCTCTTCGAGCGTTTGGGTAGATAGATCTAGAGAATATGGTACCCCATTAGATCCTTGGTCGAAAGTACATGGGACTGACGAAGGAATCTTGCAATCAATGATGATTGAGGGGGCACCATGGAATGATCACCACCATCGTTCCCTTCTTCCGGAATACGAAGAAGATACTCAGAAAGATCTTTACCACCCTTCAGTCTTTGAATTCCTAACAAATACTGTAAACACGGTGGATTCTGAGCGAAACTTATCCAATATTGAAGAGACTATAGCCATAAATATCTTGACCAAAACAGGTATTGTAGAGAATATTCATGTTGGCAAAGGTTGTTCCCCTTCAGAACTGGAAATATATAACGCTCTCTTTCGCGAATTTAGAGATGTCTTTGCTTGGTCATATGATGAAATGCCAGGCATCGACTCAAGTATCGTTGAACATGAAATTAAAATGTATCCTGATGTCAAACCAGTAAGACAACGGCTTCGACAGGTGCACCCTAAGAAAGCCGCTGCCATTAAAGCAGAAGTTGAGAAACTTCTCCATGCTGGATTCATCTACCCGGTTCCTCTAACCGATTGGGTATCGAATATTGTTCCTGTTATGAAAAAACAAGGAACAATACGAGTGTGCGTCGATTATAGGGATGTAAACCAAGCTTGTCCAAAGGACAACTACCCTACACCCTTCACCGACCAGATAATTGATGAATGCGCCGGATGTGAAATCTTTTCCTTTATGGACGGATTCTCCGGATATAATCAAATTAATATCTGCCCACAGGACCAGTCTAAGACTGCATTTATATGTCCGTGGGGCACATTCGCTTATCGAAAATTACCCTTTGGTTTGAATAACGCAGGGGCGACTTTTCAGAGGGCTATGAATTATGCCTTCCACGACATCAAGAGCATTGTTCAACCATATCTTGACGATCTTCCGGCTCATTCGCGAAAGCGGACTGATCATCCGCAGCATCTAAGAGCGATATTTCTACGTTGCCGACACTACAAGATAAGACTCAATCCACACAAATGTGTGTTTTGCGTCGGTTCTGGTCGTTTACTTGGCTTTGTAGTCTCTAAAGATGGGATTCGTCTCGACCCCTGTAAGGTTCAGGCAATCATCAATTTGCCTCCACCTTCAAATTTGCTTCAGATTCAGAAACTCCAAGGGAAAGCAAACTTTCTGAGGAGGTTCATTCCAAATTACGCAGAACTTGCTAAAGGTTACACACGTCTTTTGAAAAAAGATGTACCCTTCAACTGGGACTAGGTTGCGCAAGCTTCCTTTGACGCTTTGAAAGAGTCTCTAGTAAAAGCATCATTAATGTACGCCCCGAATTATCTTAGGGATTTTAACCTGTATCTAGCTGCAGCGGATACAACCATTGTGATGGTTTTAGTTCAAGAAGTCGATGGAGTTGAACATCCTGTATATTATTTAAGTAAAAACTTAAATGATACAGAAAGTAAATATTCTTACGTTGAAAAGCTAGCGCTTGCTGCTGTTCAAGCGGTACAGAGATTTCGACATTATATCCTCTTTAGGAAAACTACCATTCTGTCAGATTTCAACCCCATGAATTATATACTATCGCGACAGTTGCTGGGGGGCAAGTATTCCAAATGGATAGCGATCCTTCAAGAGTTTGATCTGGAATTTGTGAAATCCAAGTCAAAGAAAGCTCTGGTATTCGCAGAATTATTATGCGATCTCCCATCGTCGTCCAACGATGAAACTTCCAAGGAATCAATCGTGGACGAGACTTTATTTTTGATATCTGCAAGCGATGAATGGTATGGAGATATAATTATCTATCTCCAAACCCAAAAGTTTCGGCCAGACACCTCACACTCTGAACAGAAACGTATACGATACCAAGCAAAAGACTACGTGATCATCGGTGATACCCTTTACCATCGTGGTATCGATACAGTTCTGAGGAGGTGTCTCACCCATGAAGAGGCCGAAAAAGCCCTGAATGAGTGTCATTCAGGCGCGTGTGGAGGGCATCAATCAGGTTTCGCTACAGCCCAAAAGATATTAAGAGCAGGATATTTTTGGCCAACAATGTTCAAAGATTGCATAATCGCAGTCCGAAGTTGCCATTCCTACCAAATATTTGATAGCAAAACCAGAAGACCGCCCGCACCCCTGCAACCAATAGTTGCAGTTGGGCCTTTCGCCAAATGGGGCATCGATTTCATGCAATGTAACCCCACCTCGACCGGGGGGCATGGGTATATTATAGTCGTAGTAGACTATTTTACCAAGTGGGCCGAGGCGATGCCTACATTGGACAATGCCGGTGAAACAGCTGCCCTATTCTTTTTCAATCACGTAGTTGCCAGGTTCGGCGTACCCCAGGCTATAGTTACAGATCATGGATCGCATTTCCGCAATCACATGATGGTCGAATTAGCTGCCAAACTAGGGCTATCTCATGACAGCTCTACTCCGTATTATCCACAAGCCAACGGACAAGTTGAAGCAATCAACAAGGTCCTGAAGCGTATGTTGCAAAGGATGATCAGAGTTCATAAAAGAAGATGGCACCTAATCCTGTATGCAGCCTTGTGGGCCTACCGAACTTCGGTAAGAAATGCAACCGGATTCACACCTTTCCAATTGGTGTACGGTCTAGAAGCAGTCTTACCGATCCAGTGTGAAATTTCGTCGCTTAAACTCGCAATTGATCTCCTCCCCGGAACTTCGGAAGAAGAAGCTCGTTTCTTGGAATTAATCCACTTGGATGAAACCCGTCGTGATGCCGCTTTGGCTAACGAAGCCCATAAGAAACGAGTCAAGGCTCAGTTCGAAAAAAATGTCAAACCCCGTGTCTTCTCAGAAGGTGATTTGGTCTTGCTTTATGACCAAGAATCCGATAAATTAGGAGCAGGTAAATTCAATTCATTATGGATGGGCCCCTATATTGTTAAAAGAGTGTTAGCAAAAGGAGCCTACGAGTTAATAGATTACGACGGAATTCCACTGGCGCAGCCCCGGAACGGGCCGTACCTCAAGCGTTACTATGCTTAAATAGTAACCTGCATGCTTTTGTTGTATTTTGTTTTCGCCAAAGTTCTTGTTCTGGTTGAGTGATTCCCCTTTTTCATTCGTTGCAGATGTCGAACCTTATGGAGACATGTGTTGGATATGCCGACGGAGCGAGTCGTAGTTCGCGGAACCTATCCTCCGCAGCATGGGCCATTTTTGATCCAAGTGGCGAGTTAGTAAGTTTCAGAGGTGTATGTATTGGGCAATCAACGAATAACATCGCTGAGTATAGCGCGTTGATAGAACTACTCTCTGATGCCGTTACACGAGGCATATGCCGACTAATTGTCAGGCTAGACTCACAACTCGTAGTACTACAACTCAATGGCATATATTCTGTTCATAATCCAGCTATTTATCGCATGTTCCTAAGAGTAAAGATCTTGGAAAGACGATTTGATTCAATTCAATATCAACATATTTCAAGAAATTTAAACACATTAACTGACTCATTAGCAAACTATGTGTTAGATAGACATCTGCAACATTTATAAAAGGGACACATCATAAAAAGTGTACATATGAATCATCCAAATCAACCAGAATGAAAATCAAAAATCAAAATATATATAAGCTGTTCATAAAGTTCATACATAACGTTCTGTAACCAAGACAAAATTGGTCATGTGACCTAAAAACTCAAAAGTGCTAGGGGGCACCCTAGCCTAGTGATGCTCCTGATAGTAAGCCACAGTCTGTGCTATCATACGCAGAAGACGGGTCCATCGTCTAGGTACACCGATAGTATGCTGCTGCATCGGTAAAGGTAACTCGTCAATCTGTACATCCGGAAGACCACGGGTAAGGTTCTCAACCTGCCCCTACACAGCTGTAAGGGTCTCAGTATCTCTAAGATCACAGATAATAACTCTCCGAGCAGGTTCCTCTGCCGGAGTAGCAACAGGTGGTCTCAGACGAACTGTCGGACGAACAGGACCGACATCTGCAAGCACACATGAGTTCAATTAAAGTCTTGATAGAATAAAGCACAAGAACATTATAAATGAAAACAATGAACAGTAATATGGTTGAAGTTCTTACCAGTAGCATCCCACTGAGCACCGTCTGGCAGTACCATATCCGGATCACCCCGGAAATCCATACCAACATATGGGTACTCGGAAAAAGCCATCTCCTGGCGATCGAACCACCTGAAGAAAGAGGCATTGAAAGAAATCTGGGATTGACCTGCATGTCTGGACATGTGATCGACCCATCGCTGCATACGTGGCTCGGTAGGAGAAGGCACTCCGAGATCAATGTACTGAGGTTGCATCAGAGGGATCTTCTCCAAGGCGAAGGCAGTCAGAATCGAACCAAAACCAAAGTTCTTCAGCTTCCCGTCCTTCACCTTGTTCAATTGATTTTTCATCTGAGTAAGCACCGAATCACTCCAGTTGAAGATCTTCGGTTGGAGACATTCCAAGGCGTGCTGCATATGAGACCTGTTGGCAACATGTAAAGATGCGCTACCGGCCATCCTACCAAGAGTATACAGAATGGACCTGAGAGGCCTGCTAGTAACATCACGGATAACCACCTTGCCGTCTCTGTTCGGCTGGGACCCCTCCCTGCAGTACTGGCGGACATAATCTCTCACAGAATCATTCCCCTGAACTATACCTGATAAAGAAATGGGGGCACCCCGCCTTGACAAACCAGTCAAGAAATAAATATCTGTCACGGTCAATGGAATAGGTTTGTTCCTGATCTGGAATACTTGGTTAACAGGATCCCAAGCATCAAGCATATACTGCAGTAGAGAAATCTGTGCTCTCATGCTAGAGATACGGAAAAACTTAAGCAAACCACAGTCTCGTAATGCACCCACCGTAACAGGATCATGAAGGGAAATCATATCTTCTTCTTCATGTTCTCGTTCTCGCCATGTTAGGGCCATCTTGATCAAGAATCCCTGCAAAACAAACAAGAGAATGAGTCAGCTCCTGAAATTGATAAAAAACTGGCGAAAATTTCATCAAAATCTGTGAAAAATTGTTGTTTTTATGCCCCAACGCAGGTGCCCAGTGTACTACCTGCGTTGGGGGACAAGCTGCCTTCAAACAGCTTGAATCCCAACGCAGTTTTCGAATGGGGAACCTGCGCTGATCAGAGGGTGCCCTGGCAAAACCCCAGAGGCTCAATAGAACAGCAAAACAGGCATAAAACAGGAAAATGAAACCATGAAAATGAAGAGCTAAGGTTTAGCTCCTACCTGGTCCAAACGGCGCCGAAAATCGTCCGCAGAATCTCCCGGAATCAGCTGATGAAAATCAAGGGGAAAGAGGCTCCTCCAAAGCTCCGACAAGAAAAATGCAAATGAAATGGTAAAGTGAGAGGTAAAAACCCTTTTTATTTGCTTTTTTACGTAGTTCAAGGTAAATATTAATGTGTTAATCTCATTTTCAAGTAAATATTACTCATTTCTAACTAGTTTGTTGCAGCAATTTGAAAATGCAGTGCTATCAGTGAAAAAGAGAAGCTAGTTATGGTAAAAAAATCAAAAAGTAAACCATATAATCGAGCAGTTTTAGCACACAGTTCATGCTCGTTAAAAAATAAACGCAAGATCCGAGCAGTTTTAGCACATAGTTCATGCTCTTTAAAAAATAAACATAAGTTGTGAGCAATCTTCCCCTAGAGTTCAAGCTCACCCAGAAAAAATGAACCGGTAAATAACCTTGGTAAATGTAACCTTTGACAGCCATATTAAAGCCCTTGGTCGTGTTCTTGCAGTCTCACCTCCATCCGTTCATTTGGCCAATCGTTCATCTCCATATGTTTGTTTACCCATTTTGAGGAACAGCTGCGAAGAGTGATTTCACTTAGCCATCCTTGTGACACTGCCGTGATTGGAAAATTCCAACCTGTACCTGGAATCTGATGCTATCCCTGTTTATCACTCGTTCCTCAAAAGACGAGTCTTCTTTGAGCTCTTTTCTCCTGACTCGTAAAATATGAAAATTTTGCCGAGTTTTGGCCTTCCAGCTCGTTAAACGACCGGAAGAGCTATCCCTCCTCTAGATTTTAATCTTTTTGGACCTGAGGGATTATTGCACAAAAAGATCGAGCGCTTGTTTTTTTCGGCTCGTTAAAGCAATCGAAAATTCATCCCTTCTGTATTGTTTTATACTTTTTCGGACTTAAGGGATTAGATGACGAAAAAGGAATTCTGGAGTTGACTTTATGTACCTTTTCAGACTCTCTAAAAATGAAAAGGACCGAGTTATCCTTGTCGTTAGACTCGTTAAATTCATTAAATAGCGACAAACTTGTCTTTAGACGAGAACGAGTTTCCCTATCGCTAGGCTTGTTAAAACATAGCGATGGGCTTGCCCGAAGGGCAGGTTATAGAACAAGCATATGTTATCCTCCTCAAGCTTGATAAAAATAAAGAGGTACTGGTCAGCAATGACTGGGGAAAAATTGGGAGAACCTCACAGCTTTAATGGTAGCAAGTCGCTCTTGAACATGACACTTTGTCCTCCGCATCACATCGGGTTGGGTTGTTTCATTCACTGGTCTCATCACCATCCACATTTGGGGTAACGCTACCAATCCATCACATCAGTGTCGTTATATGTTCAAGAGATGTTGTTCTGCAAAGAGTCAACCGTGTCCCATCCACTGCCATACATTGTCCTTCATCCATTTCATGACCGCCACCCTGAATCATACATCACAGTTTGTTTTCACCTCATCACAATCACTAGCTCCGTTCCGTGTCACTGATGTGGGATTCATTAAGGCCCTCCTTTGGCGGATCGATCCTTGTCGACATCAGCTCATTATCCAAGGAGTTGATCTAGGAACAACCCCTTCAGTACTTTGAAGCTTGCATGCCTCAATGGCAAGTTTCTCACTTCCGGCGACAGGTATACATCAATGACCTTCGACCAGAAGATTTTGCATGGTGGTCGACGCCAAGTCCTTTATTCCCACCATGTGAATTGTACTGTCGTACCTTGAGGGTCATCATCCTTATCGGTGATTCCTCTCACGCTTGTTAACGGTTTACATCATTGACCGGTAATCAAGCGATGTCTTTCCATGTTCGACTTCAAGAAATTCTCACATGGATCGACTTGTACATCGAGTGAAGATCGGAAGAGATTGAAGACCCCGGATCTAGTTTCATCCATCCGGGCTGCGATATATATTCAGGATATAAAGACATTTGATATGTACATCATTGCAGCAGATGATCATCCTTCTCAAAGGATGATAATTTCAGCAGAGAATTATCAATCTATCATCAGACGATCGTCTGTGCTATGTACCAAAATGAATTTATAAAGCTGAGCATGGGAATGCCCACCTCAGCTAGATCATGAAAAAGTATGAAAAATAATGTATTGTATTGTATCTTATTACAGGACACTTCTCAGCAGATTGAATGAACTTCGGATCCTCCTAATAAAGCATTTCACCCGATAAACGACCTCATACTTTAGGGGGCATCTGTTATAGACAATTTTGTGCCTGGCAGCATCAGGCATGAATTGTCAATAATACAAGGGATCCAAAGTCCCTAAACATGATGTTCCTACCCCTAGAGGAACAAGGTCAGCAAACCAACAGCTCTCAGATCAGTTCTCCACCTGAAAACACTCAAAAACAAGCAATCTTGAAATCAAAGCAGGTGCTCCACTAGGCTTCTGCGCTGAAACTCAACTCCTCCATGGTGTACCTGCGTTGCAAAGCAGGTAGAACAAAGGCCACCTGCGCTGAGCGAGATGGGACAAGTGGCACACTGAGTCATTGCTCTGGAATCTTCCAAAAATGACACTTGGATCAGGGATTTCGCCTTGTGATGAGTCAGAGGCTCTGTTTCTCCAAGTGGAAGCAAGGTTCTCCAAGTGGACTCAAGAACTGAAGATCAACTAAAGAGAGAAAGGACATAAGGCAGCTACACATCAGTTGCAAGCTGACTCATCCTTTCTCAATTCATCTATATATTGAGCTCTCTCCTATGAGCTCAGGAGGCTGGAATTTTGTGCAAAGTAATGATATGATGTTGGTTTCACTATAGAACTATTGGGTGATTGCTTGAAGGAGGTGAAGAGGAGAAATTCTTTCTGCTGGGAGGTGTTGCTGGATTGGGGCCTTCAATGGTTGTAACACTCTCAGAACTTTACTTCTTCCATTAATAAAAGCTATTGAGGTTCTTCTATATGCACTTGTTTCAATGATGTATTGTGATAATTGTATATTTGATTTATGCTAATCCTTGAATCAGTTATGATTGCATGCTTCTTGTAGTTTCCTTCTTTGTTATTTTGCAGGATCTCATTGTAGTTGGGCCAGCAAAAGAGCAAGGAGCTGGGAGCAAGCAGCAAAGAGAAGAATTTGGATTCGACATTAAGCGCAAGGCAAACGGTTAGTGCATTTCTTCATTCTCTCTTGCTTTCATAAAGAAGTAAACCTTAAGTAGTTTTCTTTACAGTTGTTGCTGAGGTACTATCACCCTTAGAGTGGGATAGGGTCATCCGAGTCGGATACTTTTCCCTACAACATGGGGATTGCATGACTCTGCTAATTTTACCATAGAAATGGTTCCCCTAATGGAAGCAGCATGCAACAGTGTAATTATGGATTGGGCCGCTATCCTCTCAGACAAATTAGCAACAGCTATGCTTGAGTTTAGAAGCAAGACCCGTATTTCTGAAAGAGTAATTCCCCCATTCTACTACAGTGCCTATATTCTAGATACCCTGTGTTTTAATTCTGAATTCCCCGTACTCGGCTGGAGGTGGACTACACAAGACCCCACGCCTATTCATACATATCATCAAAAATTGTGGAAATCTTCTTATAAACATCATCTATACCGAGTCTGTAATGGCTTTATGTTGCCTATTTATTATTCCATTTTTGATAAACCTGCTCCCAAGATTTCTTATCAAGCCAGATTTGATTTAACCACAATAGGTAGATGGTTTGGAGAGGAGAGATTTACCTACATAAGAGTTTTCGGTAGCCAAGCCGACCCCCATGTCCTCCCTTTATACATACCTGATAAACTGCTGGAAAGGGAAATCGCTTACCAGATTATGGCTGAGAGTGTTACACAGACTCTCAAGAAGGAAAAGAAGAAGGGCTGGCCCTCTTTTCCCTTGAGGTGTGGTGTCTATACTCTGCATGATCTCAAACATGTAGAAAAGGAAGCCACAAAGATTCAATCCTTAACTCTGGCGACTCTCCCAAATAGGCAGTTTGATCCAAATAAAGTTGCCTATAATGCACTAGAACAGGCCAAATTGACAAGATTTGACCACAAAGAAGATATGTTTGACGACCTGTTCTCTTCAGCTGAGACAATAAATCAGGTTAAAGCATTCGCCAAAGCAAAATATAATGATGAAGGGTTGACTGAATTTAATAAACTTAGAGAACAAAGGTTGCAAACTCTGCCTCTAGATTTACTAGCGACAACCCCAGCGACATCATCAAGCAAGCCTGGTTGGAAACAGTCAAAGGAACCTTCGGTTATAAAAAAGGATCATAAGAAAGAACAGGATGAAAAGTAGAGGAGAGAACAAGAGGAAAGGCAAAAGAAAGAACAAGAGGAACAGCAGAAGAGAGAGCAGGAAAAAGTGCGGAAGGAGTCCCAAGCCGAAAAGCAAAAACAAACCACCATTGATGTCAATATAGATACTCGTATTGACCCTAAATTGCTCCAGGAATGGAAGAAATATGATTCCATCATCAATGGGTTGGAATGTTCAAAAGATACAGACACTTCCAAGACAACGGACACACCGGAAATCACTTCATCACAGGTTCTGAGTGGAACCAGCGGCCCACCCATTTCTAAAGACGTTGAGATAATACCAAAGGACCCCTCCGACCAAATCATTCTCCAGGTAGAAGATATTCCTCCCCTGGATGTTTTCTACAGCCCAAGGCATAAAGCAGTGGTGAAACGACAAAGGAAAAGAAGGACTGATCAACCTTCCCTTTTCCCAGAGCAAACTGTTACGGGCAATGTGAGGAGGAATTTGACCCCTCCGACGACCTGACAAAACTGTCGCAGTATGCGGGAGCCTATTCGGCAGCGATAATTGATAAGGCATCGGAGGTAAGTCTTCTACTGAAAACCAAGGATCAAGAGATTTTCTCATTACAAGAAGAGTTAGCTGAGACAAAGCAGAAGGCAGAGCAGCAATTGTTGACACAATAGCAAGTGAACAGTCAACTAACTCAATAATTGCAGGCAGAAAAGCAAAGGATCGACCAAACCGCGATACAAAAACAGAAGGAATTATCAGAGGCATTGGCACAATTAAAAGCAGCAAATGAGCAAATGATGAAAAAAAAAGATGAGCAAATTGCTCAATTTTCATCACAGCTCGAAAAAATAAAGGGCGTTCCACAAGTGGCTGAATTTAGAGCAGAAGCATTACAAATAAACACTGCATTAATATCCCAAATTAAGCTTCTGTGTCAACAAATCGCCCAGGCAGAGCCACTGTGTGAATTAACGGCATCCATTAATAAGCAGGTAGAGAAGGCCAGAACTGAATTGGATCAAGCCGAAGAAACCATAGCTGCATTTCTTGACTGGCAAGATTCTGATCAAGGACAAGCGGCGAATTTGCCCAGGATCCTAGAAACACATAAAGATATACTCTTTACGGAATGGTAGTCCCAGTTAATGAGAGCAGAGAGGGCAGCTTCAAGATGTAAATCAACTTCCAGCAATCTAGTTGAACTGGTTAATAACACTCTCTATTTATCAAACATGATCTCCCAATGCACACCAGGAAAGTTGACAACAATGAACACATTGGAGCAATCATGTTATCCTGATTTAGAGGAAAAGGGGAGATTAATCGCTGGGATTAACAGTTTAACCTGGGACACATATTGGTTCTTCCTGGTAAAGCCGCATACACATAGAGCCGCCCTTAAGTGCCTAACAGATGCAATCGGGTATATGATTCCCGATATTCAGGATGCCACCTATGCCGCCCAGCTCAGTTCGCGCCTCAACAAACCTCCTGAAGTAGAGCCAATGCTTGCGATAAGTCAGCTCAGATATAAAGGCAAGCAACCTACCTGATGAATCATGCCGCCGACTGCCAGATCGCTCAAGAAAATCATATCAAGATTGATTGATACCAATTAAATAGGATTTTTGTTTCATAGATAGGTAGATTAGCTAAGTATTTATAGACCCTTTCATTGTTTTGGAAAGGGTCGTAAAGTTTTGTACCAGACTTAAAGACTGAAGTTTGCACTATTGTGCTTCAGTCAATATTCTTTTATGAAACTGGACCAGTTGTTCTTAATTCAACAAGGAATTTTTTATGCAATTGTGCACTATTGTCTTTGTTGAGAATGTTTCTGCGTTGAAGGAAGAATTACAAGTAGCGATTGATATTGGGAGTGTCAAGCAGCTCATATGGTATTTCTATCTATGTCTGAATTCATTCCTTTCATATGAATTGTTATGTGATTATCCTTGCTATTATTGATTATATGCATGCGCTGTAACAACAGATCTATATTCATTCCACTATTGGATGTTTTATGATGTGCCTTTCTTTTTAATCATGTATATGTTAATGATATAAATGATAAGTGTGGTAATATCGCTTTAATCGCTTTGCTTAACTATTTAAGCATAGTAATCATGAATGAAATAATGTCCATGTCTGTCAAATGGAGTCATCTATATGCCTATTTATAGACACGGATCATCAAGCGCTGCACTTTAAAGTTCAATAAGTTCCTGGGATAGGTTATAGTTTTTGTATTCTTGTTAATAGTTTTAGTTATTCGCTCACCACTAGTTTAGTTTATAAATCATCCATTCATCCCGTTTATCCACTTTTGGGAAACTGGTCCCATTATCCCCAGTCGGAGCCACTATTCCAAACGGAAAAGGAGTTGTACTAAGGTCCGAACCGGGTGGTTATCCCCAATGTTGTTGCAGCGATTTTCGAGGCTTCAACACTAGCCAAATCCAAACCCAAACAATAGGTAGGCTCAACAAGGATATATTGAAGAGACATCATACCCAACTTATGTTGTAGAAATCTAGGAGATCAACCTAAGATCTGGGAGAATTCTCCCAGATAACCAACTCTCCACATAGGGAGGTTGAGGAAGAAAGAGAGGAAAGCAAATTTAAAGCAAATCCACCCTTTCCTAAAATATTAGCCCAACCACTCCAGCCTACCCTAGAAGAAACTGAACTTCTAGGAAATTGAAGAATCTATGTGTAAAGATGCCCCTTCTCCAGGAAATCAAAGATGTTCCTATGTACAATAAGCTGATTAAGGAGAACTACTTCAAGCATCTAGGAAGAAGAAAAAGGGATGCCCCTACCATTAATGTCATTGGGCAGTTATCTGACTTAATGTTGGGGCAGGTAATATGTCCAAAATACTTAGACCCTGGAAGCCCTATAGTACATGTGCACATCAATGGCACCATTGTCCCACAAACTCTGATTGATCTTGGGGATGCCATTAATGTGATGCCCAAGGACACCATGCTCAAGATTGACCTCCAAGGGTCATTAAGGAAGACCAAAATAGTTCCACAACTTACAGACCATTCCACAATCACCCCTGAGGGAATTGTGGAGGATGTGATGGTCTCCATTAACTCCTAGGAGTACCTTGTAGATTCCTAGTTCTCCATCCTAAGGCTAAGCTTACTGGTTAACCTCTAATCCTTGGGAGGCCATGTTTGGCGACAGCTGATGCCTACATTAGCTGCAGAGCTGGGAATATGACCATTAAGAATGGGCATATGTCCAAACAGTTAGTCTTATACCCTCCTGCTCAACCCTCCCTAGAACATGATTTACCTTTATGGTTGGAGGAGGAGGAAGAAGATGAGCTTTATTCTGCCCAACTTTATGCTTTGGAAGAAATCATAGGATGAGGACAACAAGAGGAGGATGACTTAATTGAACACCTGCTCCAAAGTCCAACTCCTAGTTCATTACCATTAGAAGAAGAAGTAAAGGAAACACTAAAAAATCATCAAATTGACTTATTCTTGGCCAATTCCAACCCACTCCGAGTCAAAATTATAAAATTTGGCCTAGAGAAAACTTTGAAAATAAACCCATCTCTATCTTCTCTTGAAGAGGAAAAGCTATGCAATATGTTGAAAGAAAACCTAGAAGCCTTCGCTTGGAGTTACAAGGAAATGAAGGGATTACACCCCTCAGTGTGTACTCACCACATATACATCAAGGAAGGTTGCAAGCCAATCAGGCAACCACAAAGGAGAATGAGTCCAACCCTTAAAGACATAGTCAAAGAAGAACTACAAAAATTGTTAGATGCAAGGTTCATTTACCCTATCTTTGATAGTGAGTGGGTCTCTCCTTTAGTGTTAGTTCCCAAGAAGAATGGTAAGTGGAGGATTTGTGTCAATTATAGGGAGTTGAACAAAGCCACAAAGAAGGATCATTTTTCCCTACCCTTCATTCACCAAGTGTTAGATGGCCTGGCAGGGAAGAAGTTCTTTTCTTTCCTAGATGGATTCAGTGGGTACAATCAAATCCAAATCTACCCAGAAGACCAGGATAAAACCACATTCACCTGTCCTTGGGGTACTTTTGCCTATAGAGTCCTTCCTTTTGGCTTATGAAATGCTCCTACCACTTTCCAGAGAGCATTCTTGAGTATTTTTTGCTGAATTAGTACATGATGTTGTAGAGATCTATATGGATGATTTTACACCTCATGGCTATGATTTTCAAGAAGCCCTAACTAACCTAGGCAAAGTATTATGCAAATGCATTGAAATGAACCTGTCTCTCAGTCCAGAAAAATGTGAATTATTAATTACTGAAGGGACTGTGCTAGGTCATTCCATATCTTAGCAAGGACTGCAAGTGGACCCAAACAAAATAGCCATCATCCAAAAGGTCCCACCTCCACAAAAGTAGAGAGATGTCAGGAGTTTCTTAGGGTTAGTTGGATACTACAGAAGGTTCATAAAGGACTTCAGCAAGTTGGCCTCTCCTTTGTTTGGCTTGTTGGCCAAAGATTCTGAATTTATATGATCAGAGAGCTATTAAGAGGCCTTACACATTCTAAAGGGGAATTTAACCACTGCACCAATTCTCAGAGACCCAAATTGGGCCCTCCCTTTTCATATTCATGCTGATGCCTCACACAAAGCAATAGGAGCAACCTTAGGCCAAGTAAAGGAGAAATTGCGCTAGACCATCTATTTTACCAGCAAAAACCTGTCAAAGGTTGAGTTAAATTCTTCTATGACTGGAAAAGAACTCATGGTTGTTGTGCATTCATTGAACAAGTTTAGGCATTACATTACAGGCTATCAAAAATTTCTGCATACTGATCATGCTGCAATTAAATATTTAATGATGGCTACTTTTATTACAACAATTTGATCTAACTATTGTTGATAAGCTTGGTAAGGAGAATGTTGTTGCTGACTTTCTATCTAGGATGAATCTACCTGCAGGTGAAGAAGGAATGGTGGATCATCAGTTACCAGACAAGAATGTGTTTGTTATTTTAGTGCTCTCCCCATGGTTTGCTGATATAGAAAACTATTTGGTATCAGCACAGTTCCCACCAAACCTGCCCTCTAGAGAAAAGAGTAAGATAATTAGGAAAAGTGCCCCCTTCACTTGGATTGGGGGAAATCTGTTCAAACTTGGCCCAGATCAGATCTTGAGAAGGTGTGTCAGGGAAGAGGAAGTTTTTGACATCCTTTTGATCTGTCATGATGGGCCTTGTGGAGGTCACTTTGTAGCAAAGGGGACAACATTCAAAGTGCTGCAAGCAAGCTATTATTGGCCTACTCTTCATCAGGATGTAAAAAGGTACATTAGTCAGTGTGATCAATGCCATATGATGGGAAAGCCTACTCCAAGAGATGAAATGCCCCTACAACCTCAAGTGACTTTTGAGCCATTTGGCAAGTGGGGCATGGACTTCATTGGGCCTATCAATCCTCCTTCAAAGCAAAAATAACACATTATTGTGTGCACTGATTACTTGACTAAGTGGGCTGAAACCAAGGCAATTAAGGCAACAATAAAAGAGAAGGTGGTTGAGTTCCTAAGGGATAATATATTCTACAAATTTGGGTACCCTAGAGAGCTAGTCACAAACCAAGGCAGCCAGTTTACCTCCAGCATGATTGAAGAACTGCTCAAGCATCACAAAATCAAGCATAGGACCTCCACTCCTTATCATCCACAAGCTAATGGGCAAGTGGAGGTGACCAACAGAGCACTGGAGAACATCCTAACCAAGGTAGTGAACAACAACAGAAAGGATTGGGCAGAAAGACTAGTTGAGGCCACCTGGGCCTATAATACAACATGGAAGACCACCACTAGATTTACACCCTATGAGCTGGTCTATGGGAAAAAAGGATTTGTTTTCCATTGAATTTGAATATAATACATTGAGGATGGTAGCCCAACTAGATTTGGATCTCATTCATGCACAGAAAGAAAGACTGTTCCATTTGAATGGCTTGGATGAATTCAAAATGCAGGCCCTCCTCCATACAGAGATAGTTCAACTTCAAAGGAAAATTTGGCATGACAAGCATATTAAGAAGAATAAATTTCAAGAAGGAGACTAGGCATTGTTGTAAGACTCCAGGTATAAAGACTTCAAGGGAAAGCTAAGGACAAGATGGCTCAGACCTTATGTGGTGGAAAGATGCCATGACAATGGTTCAATGCAAATCAGAACTATAGATGAAGAAGCCATTCCATTACTAGTTAATGGACACAAATTGAAAATGTACAAGAGGCCTTTATCTAAATAAGAGTTCATTGATAGTATCAATAAGACAATGATGATGGTGGAGCAAATTTCAGCTCCTCCCTCATCAGGTCACTGAAAAATAAAGAAAATTGAATAAGGATTCAGGTGAAAACCTCCATGAGGTGCCTGAGTCCCATCTTTGGGTTGAAAACCTCCATGAGGCGGCCCAAGGATGAGAAAAATGGAAAGAAAAAGAAGATCCCTGGGTGAAAACCTTCCTTGAGGCACCCAGGGCAAATATCTAGGGTGAAAACCTCTTTGAGGCAGCCTAGGTGTTTTAAATATATATATATATATATATATATATATATATATATATATATATATATATATATATATATATATATATATATATATATATAGATATATAATAAGAGAAAAAAAACATAATTGTTATTTGCAGGAGGATGAGAAAGACAATTAGGGAGAAAAGAGAAGATCCAAAGGGAGCCCTGTCTCACATATGCTCATCTCCTCCACTCATTACCATGCATCCCTCCATAAATTCCATTTTTTTTTCATTTCATTGCTCCAATTCAGGTGAAATTTGTGTTTTCTATAGGATCCCCTGATTGGTATATTGGCTAGATCCCCAAAGTTCATTCTAGACATGATCTAACCCCTCACCTCATCCATTACCATCATCCTTCATCCATACACACTCCTACTCCTTCTGTCCACTCAGCAGCATTAGATCTGCAGTCAAAGATAGCATTAGTAGACAACAAAGGAGGAAGAAGAATTACCATCAGTAGCACCTCTAATATTTGACAACTACAGCGTGGCATTAAGGCCACAGGTAAGTATCCTACTCACTCACTCATATGCATCATTTGATCAAAATTTGTAAGGTTAAGAGGTAGTTGGTTTGTAAGTAAAAAGGTGGCCAGTTTCCTCTAGAAATCTAGTGGATTACATACACAGGAAACTCAGTTTTTTCTCAAAGAATTTGCTTATTTCCTCCTCAAGCCTCATAAGCAAGATGTTCATTAAGTATATCTCATGTGAGGGTATATACAGTGCTATTTTTGGCTACCATTTTAGAGATATTGAAGAATTAAGATTTGGGGTAGAAACACCAGTTTACCAAAGACTCAAAATACCCTATTTTCTGATGTAATCACTCATGGACTTCAACAGCAAAGAAAAGACAAGAAATTCCCAATAGTTAGTTCACCATGGGTTGGCCAGAATCCTCACTGAGTATGCACTCCAAAACCTTAAGATCGCTATAACATGGTCAGTATTCCAAGACTTACCAACAGAGGATAACATCAAAACCCTCATCTATGATGTTAGTCTTTCTGTCAGTCAGGAGGAGGCAAAACAAGAAGAAGAAAATACAAAGCTAGATGGGGATGAGATGGATGAAGAAGGAAATAATACAAAGGATGATGCTGAAACAGAAGAGGAAGAACAAAAGGAGAAGTCACCTAGGGTGTCTCCATAGGTCCTTGAGTAGAAGGCAACAACTACCATCACTAATCTTAGCACACTAGTCAAGAAAAAAATGGAAAGGAGGAAAACCCCTCTACATTTTATAACAAGAAAGAGCAGCAAGAAAAAAAAGAGCTAAGTAGCTTCAGGGACAGAGAAACAATTGAAAAATCAAATCCCATGGCCCTAATCAGCACCCATAATCTAATTGTAAATAATCCTCCACTAGCACCTAGATATCTTGCTCCTCAAGGGCAAGCAATTTCACATTTTGAGGACATATTTAGTCTGCCAAGAAATTATAATATACATGCCTACATAAGGAGATGGAAAACACTACCATATAGCTTGAAGATCATAGAATAACCGTGGGAAGAAGTAGAAAGGAAAGTAGGCTTCTATAAACAAGAAGTAGAGACCACAACAGAAGCATGAGATATCACAGAGGCTACCAAAGCCACTAACTTACTCAGAGGATGAGCAACACTTTCTGTAGGGGGTGATTATGAGCATCATCATTGAGTAATTAAATGAGCCTTAATTGACCTTAATTCACCTCCTAACTTATTCAAACCAACTATTCTCACAGCTTATTGCATACTTTTGATTATATTTTGTTTATGAGATGAGTAGAGTTGGATATTTTTCTTTGTGGTCTAACGTGCATGTAATGCAGGAATAAAGGATAAAAGAAAGGAAAATGCAAGGATAAAAGATAAAAGAAAGGAACTATGGTAAAGACCTTGGTAAAAAATCGAATGGGACAAGGGAGAGGAATTACAGGAGGTAAATCCTCCTCATTTACTTCCCCTCCATTTGAATATTGCTCCATCAGCTGAAAGTACAAACAACCCCCTTCTAGAAGGCAGCCAAGCAAGTGAAGGTGCAAACAACCAAATCAGGAGTACTAGAAGGCAACCAAGCAAGTGAAGGTGCAAACAGCCAAATCAGGATTACTAGAAGGCAGCCAAGTAAGTGAAGGTGCAAACAACCAAATCAGTTGTACTAGAAAGGAGCCAAGCAAGTGAAAGTACAAGTTTATCTTGAGTTGGGAGCCAAGCCTCCCTACTAGAAGGCAGCCGAGCTAGTGAAATGGAAAGCATGCGTTTATCATTGAATTGGGAGCCGTGCCTCTGTAATTTTGAAGGAATTCATTGGAGACTTCAGATGTATAAGTAGAGAGGCTTAGGTCCTTAGGTTTTTTAGTTAGTTACCAGTAGTTACCAAGAGTTATCAAGAATTTAAACTTCTCGGTGTAGAACTCTACTTTGTTTTCAAGCTGCAGCCAAAGCTCCTCTTTATTGTATTGATAAGTAGCATAGCTTCCTGTTTTTTATTCATCTGCTCAAGTAGTTCATTTCCATTACAACAGTAGCATAGCTTCATGGTTTGATTGTTCATTTACTTCAGTAGTTCATTTCCATTATAGAGGTTTATTTTTTAATTGTTTATTTGTTTAAGTAGTTGCAATCTCATTACAGTAGTGTAGAGTAGATTAGTTGTCTTTCAGTTTGCTTCATTCATTCTTTCATTCAATTAGTAGGTTTGCAAAGAAAAGATCCACAAGGTTTCCCACAAGTGTCTCAGCCTCACCTCCTCCCTCTAGGACCATGGTGTGAGGAAGAAACCCTACAGCAACCCCAAAAACACAGGGTTTTGGTTTTCATAGGAAGTTTCTTGTTTAATGCAATCACTAGTTTCATTACATTGTTACTTTGTTCCTTTCATGATCATCTTCCCCTTCATTCTCTTCCTGTCATTTTATCTCCCTCATATCCCTTCAATTCCTCCTCAACATGAAATACTTAGGCGGAAGCTATTAATTCATGGTTTAAACAGTTTCTACCCGTAGATTGCCTTTCACAACAAAACCCGACAAATCACCGCCTGATTCACTTTTAACGCTGACTTTTTTCACTTTAAATCCCCACCATCGATTTGCCTCATTAGATCTGACGGCTATCATGCAACCGCTCACCAACTAGCTCAATCAAATCTTCACCATTGATCAGCCCAGCCTGATGCAATGGCTGTTGTGCCATATCTCGCAGATTTTTGTCCGATCATTATCCACTAGAGGGCACGCAAAAAGAGTGGTTTCCCCATGCTACGTGTCACATGGGGAGGCTAATCACGTAAAATTCTAGGAAACCACTTACAGCTTTGAGGGCATGCGAAAAACATCTTACCACCCTCTAAACCTGCTCTGTCATTTCCACAAATTTTCTTCTCCCGCTTTAACCTCCACCGTCAATCTATCCGTTGGTCTGACGGTTGTCGCTTCACCTGATCACCAACTAGCTTGGCCGATATCCACTGGTGATCAGCCCCGCCTGATCCAATGACTGTCTTGCCATATCGCACGGATTTCTGTCCGATCGTTATCCACCCGAGAGCATGCGAAAAGAGTGGTTTCCCCATGCTACGTGTTTCCTAGGGAGGCTAATCGCGTGAAATTTCAAAATATAGCTTATGGTTTTGAGGGCACGTAAAATACAACTTACCACCTCCGCCAACCCGCTACCATTTCCACACATTTCTTTTGCCCGTGATTTAATCTTCGTTGTCCATTTGTCAATTAATCCTATCCGTCCATCACTTGACGTAGCCTCCCTGATATAATCTCAGTCATCCATCCTGTTAGTTAACCCTATTCGCCCATCTACCTACGTACCCTCCTGTGATACAATCTCAGCCGTTTGTTTGCCTTTCACCCGCATGATCCAACAGTCATTATGTGTTGTTGCTCCCTTATATCCTCCTTTGTTAAATCTTGATCTCCGACTACTCTTCCACTTAAACACGGACTTATCTTAGTTTCCATTGCTTACCCCTTCGTCTAGTTTTGATGCTTTTATTCTGTAACTTAGAGAATTAGCATTAGATTAGTGATTGATCTAGTAAGTCTGCTTAGCATAGTTTTTTAGTTGGTTAGCTAGGGTCTGGTGTGAGTCTAGTATTACATGATTGTTCTATTCATTATTGTTGTAGAGTGCTCTCCCTTAGAATATATTTTCTCTTCTTCCATCAAAATCAAGCTTCTTCTAACCCTATAGAAATCTAGCTTGGAACCCCTGGGATCTCTTGCCAGATGAGCAGTGACAACAGGCAATACCTTCACTTCTACTTATGCATATAGCACTATCACCTCAGAGTTTGTACGAACGTTGGGTTGATAAGTAAAGCTAGTAGCCCTGGGAGTTGTATCATTCTTGTTGTAATACCTAGGCTCACCATGGACCACACCAAGTTTCCAAATTTGCCGATAGATAAATATATGCACAAGGTCTATTATGAAAAAATGGGTGTTACAACAATGGAGCTAATGGAATGGGTTTGCGGTGTTGAGAAATCAGGGTTGCTCAATGTACTGTTGGTGCCACATTATCACCACACCCCCATTAATATGATATGTGTGCACCAACTCTTCATGCTAGTTCATGATGGGTGCTTATGGCTAGGAGAGCCTATCCCCATCACGGATATGTTGATTCATAGAATCACGTAGATGCCTTACAAGGGCATGAACCCTACCAAGGATTTTGGAGGGAAGATTGGGTAGAAAGAGCTTGAAAACAAGTTGAAGAAGGATTACGGCGTCCTCAAGAAGTCGTGAGGGTATTCCATTATCTCTATTACAAACTGGGTAGTTCAATTTGCTGCCCAAATTTTAGCAGGGAAGGTTATGAGAAGATGTTGCATGGACGAAGTTCCGGTGCCAGTAGTTTCACTTGCTATGCAGTGCGAAAGGCATACAATTTAATTGGGCCATGTACCTTTGTCAGGAGTTCCTAGCAAACTGTCGAGAAGCCCAGGAGGAAACTAAGTCATTCTAAAACGCTTGGTTTTTGTTATCAATTGTGCTCATTGCATGGAAATTTCTGGAGGATAGCCAATTTCCTCCTCTCGAGTAAGGATTGCTGGAGGCAACACACTTTGCCTCTTTATGGTCTATAAATGATGTTGCACGGATTGCAGAAACAAAGATATTTTGGACTCTCATGGAAATGGATATCCATATGGTACTCAGTCAGCATCCAAGGTTGTCTCCAACCTTGTTCACGCAGCTGTCAGCCTATGCATCGTTCAAGACTGACTTCCACAGAGTCTATATCCAAGCACGGAATGATCGAGAGCAGAAATGGCACCCGTTTCCCTATTTGGTGTCAAAAACAGACGTGCAAGAGTTCGTAGGGTTATGGCCTATAGAGTGGTGTGCCCCATTAGAGTTAGATGTTTGAACAAGCACTGCTGTAGAAATTTCTACTATGCATAAAGTAAAGGAGGATGCTAAGAAAGTTGTGCATACCCTAGAAGAACACAAAAAGAAGTAAGTTGCAGAAAAGGCTCACATAGAGCAAGAATGCATTGTTAAGGAGCAGGGAGAATTAGAACAACATGAATCATAGAAAGGTGATAAGTCACCTTCACTAGAGACAAAGGAGGAAGAGCTTTTGGGCCAAGGTGGAGGCGGTGATGAGGGGCATAACACCCCCTCTATTTTGAAAATATGTGGCACAGAGCAGCAGGGTGGAACATAGAAAAAACTAAAATCTAATCAAGCATGGGTTGATCCAAGGGTATTAACAGAGGGCGATCTCCATGAGATTGGCAATAAAATTCGAGACACCGCGACAGAAGTCCTTAGCAGTTTGAGCAACAATACATGCAGATCCTGTTATCACTCAGGTTGTCCTTAAGCTCTGGAAAAGGATACGGTCGAGGTAACCACAAACCAACTTTGGACTGCAGGTTCTAGCCAACTTGCAATCAGAGAGGGCTCTCTCTTTATGATTTAGCTTTGTTGAAAAGGATTTTAGGCTAGATCTCGAGTTCAGAGGGTTTTGTTTTGTTTTCAGTGAGAAAATTGATGTTTTCAGACAGAGAGGCAAGGCATAGTCTGGAAGTTCCAAACCATTGGGCGTGGAGTCGAGGAGGAGAACTGCTGGTGTGTTTCTTCGGTCACAAGAGAGGGAAAATAGAGCAAGATAGCTGAGCATGAAACAATATTCCAGGTTTAAAGATGGAAAGAATGCTAAGTAATGAGAGGCAGTTAAGAATATCTCAATCAGCTTAACAGAGGAGGTAACAGAGCGCTACCTAGAGGCAGTAAAGAATCCCTAGATAATTGGCAAACAGGTGAATTGGGGTAAACATGAGCCAGGAGGAATTCATATTCATAACCAATTCAATCAGAGGAAAACATAAAGAAATAGCAGAAATTGAGCATAGAGAGTATTTAAACTAATTCTAGGCTATTCATTCTTTCTGCTATTTAGATAGTGGGAAACAATAAAACAGAGGTAAGATGCACTTATTGCTTCAGGCTGCAGCACAAGAATTCCATCTTCATATCTCCAAAAATATTCATTTACAACAGACAGTTTGCTCTCCAAGCTTTCAACAATCTTTGATTATAGAAAAACTCAGGTATACAATGCGAGTCTCTGGTGAAAATTCTCAATCAACCAACCCTTGAAACAATGTAGATGGTGGTATATATAGGGAAAAACTATCTACAGAGTTCCTTTATTACATCTTGACCTAATCAGGTCTGGAAATAAAGATGATTACTTAACCTAATCCTATCCATAAATAAATGCAAAAAATATCTCGGGCTGCGCTCAGGGCCGGCGTATCAAAACTGAGTAAATGATGTTGTCCTTGGTGGCTTGCTGCAGTGTTTTCTGAAATAAATGTGTATGGGTTTCTGCCTTTTTGCTGTCTGTCTACATTTAAAGCTTTAACTATGCTTTGAGGGCAAGGATGGCCTTACGCCTCTTGATTTGACTTTCTGGGGGGGGCTCATCAATGTTCAGGTGCTTTGAGCCCCTAAAAAATCTTCGGCTGATACTCTTTGGCTTTTCTTATTCCTCTGATACTCTTTGGCAATAAACCGATGTTGTTCTGACGTGTTGGTGGGTCTAATCACAAATTAATGGCCGTTGTTCGGCCTCTGTTTCCTTCAAAACTATTTTCTGCTCCTCTCGGCAAGCTTCGCGAAGAAAAATGGTTCATTCGGCGCCTTTCGGGCTTCCTGGGGGCTGCAAAATGAAAAGATTCCCTGAAGATTCCCCATTCAGGCCCAAAAAATCTAGCGATGAGCGATTTAAATAGCTCATCAAAAACTGCCTCAGAAACTGATTCCGAGGCTCCAAAGTGTGATTTTTGCTCCTTCACGCCAAAAGTGTTGATGACGTCAGCATGACGTCAGTGGATGTGACTTCGTACGGCGGGTGACATCAGCGATGACGTCAGCATGATGACATGGCAGGATGACGTCAGCATGATGACGTCATCATGTACGGACAGTGATGTGGCATGTACAGTGGCAGGGTACGGTGGCAGGAGGCCACATGGCAGGTGACTCGGCAGCGGGCCACGCAGGCGGACGATGTGTCGCAGTGACTGGGCAGGGGGGTGACGCAGGCAGGTGACGTCATAAGGGAAATGGCAATAAGCGGTAATGGGCGCACCACCTTAGCGCCTGGGCGGTTTTGGGGGGAGGGGCTCCGCCACACCCCAGAGCCTGACACGTGGCGGGAGTACGGCGGGTAATACCGCCCATCTCCCGGATGCTAAAGCTTGAGCGGTTCGAGGATGGGAGGGCTCGTCAGCCGTAGATCTGCGGGGCGGGTGATCCAATGGCTAGCAGCGATGGCAAGTCGGCGGGGGTATATGGCGGGGAATATGCACGGAATATTACAAATTAAATAACGCGCGCAGGTGGGGTTTGAAACTTAGGTTTAGTGGGTTTGGGGTTAATACGAGCACGGGTTAATGTATTTATGCCCGAAACTTAGGATAAGGGGGCAAAAAGTTGGTTTTTGAAGGTTTTAGGGCTAGGGAAGAGGTTATTAATCTGGCCAGGTGTCAGATTAATCCCCGCTTGGACACGGATGGGCTAAAAGCAGCCCCAGATGGACTGTTCTTTCCCGAATTTACAAAAATATGGTTATATTGCCAGGGAGGGGATATTTACATAGGGGAATTTTATATACAAAGTTTTAATAGGGGAATGGGGAAAACTGATAGGGAGTTATATAATACTGTTAGTAGTTAATATGAAGGTGATCAGCAAGCGCTAAGGTCAGGGACCTTAGTCTAATTTTGGGGAAAAGACTTTGAAAAGAAATAGAATCCTTGAGTGAAGCAGATCTTCACCAAGGCACTGATATGGATGATGATGAAACTAAGAGGAATCAAGCAGATCTTGACCTCTTTGGGAAGTTAGTAAGTGATTTGGGGAATTAGAAGAAGGGGGAGTTAGTTATGTCCAGCTTTGAGCTCCCTTATGAATGCAAAACTACCTGCATTGTGCTCTGTAAAGATATAACACTTCAAAATACAAAATTTATCATAAATCACCGTTCTGCAACCTCACAGCTACCTACCCGGCCTACTCACCTAACATTTTTTCTTCTTTTTGTTTTGGGTGCACTTAGACTTGCAGACCCAGATTTACAATTTTCTTTTGAATTTTTCCTATGTAAATCTACATTTATTTCTGCCAGGGCCCAAATTAAACAGTTGGGTCCCTTTGATTCTCTACCTATCTACAAATCTGCTAAGATTAAACTGTTTGGACAGATATCATTCTCTATATTCTAAAATAGAAAATTGAAACCTAGGGAGACCAAGATTAAACTGTTTGGACCTCCCTTAAATGAAAACTCTTCAAAACTGGAACAACTCATCAAAAAGTGGAATCAGCAGTGGCATTTGGACTAGCACACTTCATGGCTTTCTTCTTTGGTATCTTCTAGAAATATGGAATGTTGCGGCTTGCAAAGTATGACATATTTGGCATGTAAAAATGTCAATCATGAAAAATGATACCCTGTTGCAACAGGAGGCTAACAGTGGCTCCACTTGGGGATGGCTTTTCCTTGTGAAAAGCCAAGAACAGCAAGTCAGATTGCCTTGATCTTCTGTGGTTGTTGTAGACTGGAAACATTTGTTCTGGCTGCTAAAAATATAAACTTGGAACTATAAACAACCTCCTCCTCAACTGAATTACTGTGAACTGTACAGCATCGCCTGCTTTCTTCTGCGTGCTTGATAATTATGTACAACATTGTTTGAGCATTATGCCTCTGAAAATCATGGGCCAAAACTGATGTATCTCCTCTGACTCTGGTCCTGAACAGTTACTGACCAATTTCTTCTTTCTTGTCAACATTCTTTTGGCTGAAGATTACAATCTGCAACAGCTTGCCTTTACCATGATATATTGTGATGTGTCTGTGCTATTCTTCGTTGTTGTGCTGAAATTAGTGCAGAGACAGGGCCTTTAAAACTGGAATACTTGCATCGGCTGGATCTTCACAGATTTACTGCTGCTTCTTAAATAATCGGCTTGCTTAAAAAAATGAAAACAAAGTGCTGATATATACAAATAAGACTGTACAAAGATATATACAAAGCTGCATTATGTCCCTTTAAAAGGGTTCATGGTAATGCTTCAGCATATGGCCATTGACAGGGCCTTCTTCAGCAGAACAATCCTCTACAGATCTAAGAAAATAAGTGTTATTTCCCTGAATAGCAGAAATAACCAATGGACCTCTCCATAGAAAATCAAACTTGGCATGTTTGCCCTTGTCTTCCCTTCTTGAGTCCCATCTTAGGACTTTGTCACCAACATTGGAATCCTCAACCTTAGCTCTTTTATCAAACATCTTTTTGAGCTTTTCTTGCACAATCTGAGCTCTGTCGTAAACTTGTTCTCTGGTTTGCTGCAGATGGATGGTCTGATTGATTCTTCTTTGAATGTCATTCGGTTCATCCTAAATCTCTTGTAACAGCTTGATAGTAGGAATGCCAAGGGATGAAGGAAATCTAGCCTCCATGCCGTATACTAGCTCATAAGGGCTCATCCCAATTGATCTTTTGCTTGACAGTCTGTCTGGCCATAGGGAATTTACCAGCTTTTTGTGCCAGTTCTTCTTGTTTTCTTCCAGCACTTTCTTTATGATGTTGATGAGGCTTTTGTTAGATGATTCGGCCAAGCCATTGCCTTGAGGGTAATAGGTTGTGGAGTGGCCCAAGGTAATATGAAATCTGTGGCAAAAATTGATCATCTTTTTGGACTTAAAGGCAGCGGCATTGTCAGTGATGATTTTCTCAGGGCAGCCAAATCTGGAAAGGATATTGCACTCAAGGAATTGGATAATGATGGTATCATTGGCTTGTCTACAGGGAATGGCTTCAACCCACTTAGTGAAATAGTCGGTGGCTGTTAGGATCCATTTGTGCTGGCCTGAGGAAGAGGGATGGATTTCTCCAATGAAGTCAAGACCCCATTGTTGAAAAGGTTTCTCTGTGGAGATGGGTTTGAGGGGCAGGGGCAATAACTTTCTCTTGTCCTCAAAAATTTGGCATTTGTGACATGACATGGCAAACTTCTTTACATCTGCAAAAAGAGAGGGCCAATAAAAACCAACCCTTAGAATTTTATCAGCAGTGGACTTCCAATATAGATGTCCTCCACAGTCACCTGCATGGAATTCTTTCATGACATTGTTAGTTTCATTCATGGTTAAACAATTAATCAATATACCTTCATGATTTCTCCAAAATAATACACCATCTATAACACAAAACTTTAAAGCCTTCATTTTCAAAAATCTTTTCTTGGTTCTGGACAATCCTGGGGGAGCACACAGGTTTAACAATACAAAGCATATATCAGCATACCATGGGGATTGTAAAAAGATTTCACTAATCTGTGGAGTCACCAGCTTCGGTTCATTGTCCAGCTAGTTAATCTCTAAGGCTTGAAAATTTGTTTCGGACATCAGTTTAGCTAAACCTTGTCCCTTTATCAGCTTGGTTGGTTTTATTTCTATGTCATATTCAAGGATTTTTGCAATCCACTTGCCTCTTTTTCCTTCTAATCCTTCTTGAGTCAATATGTCTTTTACAGCAGCGTGTGGGACATAGGCTATCACTTGTGAATATAGTATGTACACTCTGAAATCCTTGATGGCCTTAACCAGTGCGTAGGCCTGCTTTTCCATTAATGGGTACTTCAAAGGGGCGTCTCTTAAGGCTCGGCTGAAAAAAGTGATTGGTTTTTCAGCTCCCTGTTCATCCTTTTGCAAAAGGACAGCGGCTATAGTGTGATCAGATGCAAATGAAAATATGATAAAATCTTTATCAAACTGTGGGCTAGTTAGGACAGGGGTTTGTGTTAAGGCTGATTTGATACTCTCAAATGCTTGGTTGGTTTCAAGAGACCATTTTACCTTGGCATCCTTCTTTAACATGTTGCTTAGCAATCTTATCAGCTCAGCTAGATTTGGGATAAATCTTCTCAAGAAGTTGATTTTCCCAAGGAATGCTTGTAGCTATTTAATGTTTCTTGGAAATGGGATTTGGAGGATGGCTTCTATTCTTTCAGGATCAATTCTGATCCCATCCTTTGATATGATGTGGCCAAGTAATTTGCCTTCTTCAAGGCCAAACAGAGACTTCTTGGGGTTCAAGGAAATGCCATATTTCCTACATGTCATGAAAATTTGCCTAAAATGCTTGAGGTGTTCTTCACCAGATTTGGAAAATGGGGTTAAGTCATCAAGGTAGACAACTAGAAAGTCATGTATTTCTTTAGCGAAAGCAATATCCATTGCTCGTTGAATGGTAGCACTAGCGTTTTTAAGACCAAATGGCATCTTTACATACTTGAATGTTCCCCAGGGTGTAGTAAAAGCAGTTTTGTCTTGGTCGTCTGGGTGAACCAGTATTTGGTTGAAACCTGAAAAACCATCTAGCAAAGAGATTCTAGATGATCCCACTACTCTCTACAAGATGTGGTCCATTTTGGGCAAAGGGTAATGGTCTTTTAGGGATACTTGGTTTAAATTTCTGAGATCTACACAAAGTCTGATTTCGCCTGTCTTTTTCCTCGTAGGAACAAGAATGGACGCCCATTCAGAAAATCTGATGGGTGCTATGATGCCTGCTTCAAACATCCTCTTTACTTCCTTCTCAATCGGGGGAAGAAGCATAGGGTTAATTCTTCTAAGTTTCTGCTTGAAGGGTTTATGGTTTGGTTTTAAAGGAATGGTGTGTTGGATAACCGAGGTGTCATAGGATTTCAGATCCTCATAGCTCCAAGAAAATACATCTTGGAACTCTTTGAATAAGTCAATGTACTTGGGCTTTTGATAAGGTGGTAAATTTTTGGACAGCTTGATCATTTTTGGCTTTTCTGTTGTCCCAATGTTATGTTCCTCTGTCTCAGTGTTTATGGGCTACAATTTTGGCTTTCTGGGCACGTCATTAGCATCAAACATGTCTTCTAATGGGGTTAGGCTAGCAGGCAGAAAGTTATCCTTTAAGTCAATGATGTCTGCCTCTATTTTGGCTATATCTTCCAAGTGTATTTTTTTCAGTTGTTCTATGTTTTCTTTGTCAAAAATAGTTGGTTTCAGGATTTGCTTGACTGTTGCAGCCGTTATATCTTGCTGATTTTCATTTGTTTGGTGTTCTAGATCTGTCATAGCATCCATGTCAATGTTAATGTTCGAAAACTCATGCTCAAGGGTGAGGAAATTGTTAATCTGGGCATCATTTTCGAATACTTGCCAATCTTTAACGTTATTTGGGACTGCGGGCCTATGTTTTATTTCAGCTGTGAAGTGATGGTTTGGGTCAAAAGGAAGCTTGCATGTACTAGCAAAGGTGGCTAGGCTGTGTGCATGAATGTTGTGATTTCTTGAAATCTTGTCAAGCTTGAATTCGGTGAATGCCTGGAGTATATTAGTAGCAGCGGTCCTATAGGCTCTCATTCTGTTGTCGTTGGTTACAAAATTGCCTTTCATCTGTTGTATGATTAAATTAGAGTCTCCTAAAATAGACACTTTTGCAGCTCCCAGAGCTCTGAGGAGTTTAAGGCCTAAAAGCAGAGCCTCATACTCTGCCATGTTATTTGTGCATTTGAAGTTTAGTCTGTAGGCATGACCTTCTGCATGGTTGTTATATGTGTTGTGAATCCATACACTTGCCCCTGCTCCTAACTTGTTGACAGAGCCATCAAATTCTAAATACCATGTGATTTCCTGTTTGTGGTTGATGCCTAAAGTGTCAGTCAGCTTAGGATTGGGCAGATTCGAAACTTCTGTTTGGGAAAGTTCTTTTGGTATGCTGGTTGCATTAGCTGTTGTGACAGTTTCGAGGGTATGAGCAACTAATTCTTCGTTGATGTGTGCTTGTTGCTCTAGAGCGAAGGGCTCATTATCAATTGAAACATTTGTATCATCATTAAACAAAATAAAGGAATCCATATCAGAGTGGATTGAGTAAATGGGAAAATTTTCAGGCTTTCTCTCACTACTTACCACATATTTCATGAGTGTTTCTCTATACAGTCTCTTTGGTTGCCCAAAGACTGAAATGGTGGCATAGGAAAGGTCTAATTGAAGGGATCCTTGGAGCTTTACTCCCCATGATCTTGACAAGAGCATACCGTACTTTGGTGGAATGTCAGCAACCACTACATCCATGAGGATGGTCTTGTTGGGATATTGGACTAAGGAGACACACAAGTCTTTGATGAGGCCTAAACATTTCACTTGACTTGAGTCAAATGAGTACAGATCTTTGTAAGGTCTTGTAACATCAAGATTCAGTTTTTCCATAACTGCTTTGGGCATAAGATTGTGCGATGCCCCTAAGTCAAACATAGCATTGTGCAAAACTTTGTCATGTATATGAAAACTGACATAAAAGGGTGGGACAGGTTCATGTGTTGATTTTTCATTAACTTCTAGGCCAAATAGTAGCTCTGGGGTGTCATCTAAAACATTTACATCATCCTTGACCTCTGGCATTTGAAGTGATCTTTGAATTTGCTGCCTATATACATCGTGTTTAGCCAATTCTGAGAGGGGAATGGATATTTTTAACTTAGCTATTTCTGTCTCTAAGTTAAATGGCTTTTCCAGTGGAGTCTTGGTGTTGATAATGGGAGCTTTTTCTGTTTCATTTGAATTGTCTGTGTTTTGCTCTTGTTTATCAGCGTTATGGGAAGTTTTTGCTTGCTGTTTTTCAACTTCAAGAAAGTTTTTTGGAACCCTGTTCGAGCTTTCTTTCGAGGAAGAAGGTGGCAAAGGCTGATCTTTGGAATGTTATATTTTTGTTTTGTCTTCTACAGTCACTTGATGCGGGTTTGGAACAGGTATATCAGCCAGTTCTGTTATGACAGCCTTGCCTTTAGTCTTGCTGGGTTGTTTGCCTTCCTTTGTTTTACTAGGTTCGGAAATGTCAATGGTTCTAGTTCTCAGCTTATATTGTTTGTGTACTTCATACACAGCGGTATCATAACCTTGTTTAAAATCAAAAGACTCGCCAGACCTAGTCTAAAACTGATTTTAATCGGGTTCATTTTGGTCTTCTTGGGACAGGACAGTTTGGTGCTCACCCTTTAGATCCATTAAGTTCATGTGAGTGTCCTCTATGGGTTCACTAGAAGTAGATCCTTCAACATAATTATCTTGGAAAGGGGGTCTTATATCATGGTCTTGGTTAGGCCTACCAACATTTGTGTTGTGCGTTTTCCTAAAATTTGGGTTCCTTATGGTATTAGACTGTTGTCCTTCCCATGATGCTTTTCTCTCAACATTTTCTACTCTTTCTCCCAGCCTTTGCAGGCCATTGATGATAGCATCAAGCTTTTGATCAAAAGCTGAGGGTTCTTCCTTAAAGGTGGTTCTTCTTTCCATTCTAGCTCTGTTTCTTTTGGCAATTAAATTGGCTTCTATGCTAACAGCAACATTTTTCATGTCCGCAAGGGTTTGAGGAGCTCTTTCTTTTAACTGGTATGCCATATTCGGGTCGAATCCATCGGGAAATTTGTACAAGGCCAGATCAGGTGGAGGCCTTAAGTTCTGTGGTATTGCGTTATATACATTATTGAATCTTGCACAGTACTCCAAAACAGTCTCTTGCGGACCTCTTTTGATCATATCATATTCAGCTAGTATGTGCAAGGGGTCTTTCTTTTTCTCCCATCTGTTGGTAAAGGATTGGTAAAGCTCATCTGGGGTGGTTATGGAATTTGCAGCAAGTGATCTGAACCAAGTTCTTACATCACCTATCAAACTCTGAACAAAAATTCTCATTCTCACGCTGTCATCGTCTATCTCATAGTTTTCAAAATAGTCTTGCATCTTTTTGGTGTGCTGAAGGGCTGTGAAAGGACCGGTGCTGTCAAAATATATGATTTTAGATTGGTACTCTTGAGGTAAAGCCCCAACATTAGCAGGTAATTGTAGGGGTGCATATCTATTAGCCATATTGGCGGGTATAAGTGGAACAACGAGGATAAGTGGAACAACTGGAGTAACGGGGATCACAGGAGTAACTGGAATGCTGGAAACAACAGTAGTGTTAGTATGTGCAGTGAATGAAGGTGTGGAAGGAGTACTACGGGATGTAGATGATGAACTAAGGGGAATAGGGGTTGAACGGAACAAAACCTTGACATGAGTTGGAATAAAGCTAGGGTAAGCTGTTTCAGGGCTCAAATCAGCAAAATTTTCCTGTCTTTCTTGCTTCCTAATGATTTTCGAGATTATGTTAGGGTTTTCAAAAACAGCTGGAGGGTTGGGATCTGGATTTGACCTTGTATATCGTGGATTTTTCTTGAGAGCCAGCTTCTGAATTGTTTTTTGGGTAATTTTCCGGGGAATGTTTTTGTAATCAACAAGGGACTAATTAAAATATGAGACAGCTTGTTTGTAACTTAAAACTAGCATGAAGATTGACTGAAGCAGTATTTATTTACTCCTGTTAATGCAAAGCAAAAACAGTCTCAAAGGCTTCCTGGCTGACATCCAGGCTTCATCTGTAGTTTTAAGAGATAAACAGTAGTTGGGAAGTTTGATTTATGGTAGAGCTTTCTTACCTTCTTCGTGAAACTATCCGAGGAAGTTCCCCAGTGGAGTCACCATTATGTTATCACTCAAGTTGTCCTTAAGCTCTGGAAAAGGATACAACCGAGGTAACCACAGACCAACTTTGGACTGCAGGTTCTAGCCAACCTGCAATCAGAGAGGGCTCTCTCTTTATGATTTAGCTTTGTTGAAAAGGATTTTAGGCTAGGTCTCGAGTTCAGAGGGTTTTGTTTTGTTTTCGGTGGGAAAATTGATGTTTTCAAACAGAGAGGCAAGGCATAGTCTGGAAGTTTCAAACCATTGGGCGTGGAGTCGAGGAGGAGAACTGCTGGTGTGTTTCTTCGGTCACAAGAGAGGGAAAATAGAGCAAGATAGCTGAGCATGAAACAATATTCCAGGTTTAAAGATGGAAAGAATGCTAAGTAATGAGAGGCAGTTAAGAATCTCACAATCAGCTTAACAGAGGAGGTAACAGAGCGCTACCTAAGGGCAGTAAAGAATCCCTAGATAATTAGCAAACACAGGCGAATTGGGGTAAACATGAGCCAGGAGGAATTCATATTCATAACCAATTCAATCAGAGGAAAACATAAAGAAATAGCAGAAATTGAGCATAGAGAGTATTTAAACTAATTCTAGGCTATTCATTCTTTCTGCTATTTAGATAGGGGGAAACAATAAAACAGAGGTAAGATGCACTTATTGCTTCAGGCTGTAGCACAAGAATTCCATCTTCATATCTCCAAAAAAATTCATTTACAACAGACAGTTTGCTCTCCAAGCTTTCAGCAATATTTGATTATAGAAAAACTCAGGTATACAATGCGAGTCTCTGGTGAAAATTCTCAATCAACCAACCCTTGAAACAATGTAGAGGGCGGTATATATAGGGCAAAACTATCTACAGAGTTCCTTTATTACATCTTGACCTAATCAGGTCTGGAAAGAAAGACGATTACTTAACCTAATCCTATCCAGAAATAAATGCAAAAAATATCTCGGGCTGCGTGTTGGCATTATGATTCAAGTGTTGTCCTTGATGGCAACTCGCTCAGAGGTTGGTACAGGTGATGGCAACTTAATCAGAAGACAGATCTTAGTACAGCATGCCAAGGAAGTTCATATACGCAAGTTCGTTAAGCCCAAGTCGCGTGTACACGCTAGTTGGATTCAGAAAAAGCGCGTGTATGTGGAAAAGTATCTTTGGTCCATGGTGGTTAGTCCTTGGAAGTTGTGCCTATGATTTCGGACCATTGTGTCTCGACGGGCGTGTCGATCCCTAGTTTTGAAGTTGATGGTATTGTGTTACTATGGTTTTGGCTCTTGGTATTGAGCTAGGCCTAAGACTATATAAGGAGAAGAAGATCATTAGGCAAAATCATCTTTCGACAAGGCTTGAATATCTAAGAGAGAAAGAGATCTGATATGCAGGTTCTGGGTTGCTTGATCTAAGCCAAGGAGAGATCACATCGGTTGATGGAAGACTAGATCTAAGGATAGATCGGGATCTAATGGTTTGAAATGCACTATCATGATATGGTTGATTATGCGTATTTCTAGATCTGCATATTGTCGCAATGTTATGTTCTGGGTCTAACTAATGTCTGGTACAGCTGCAAATTGAGAAAGTTTATTTTTAGATCTGTACGCAGGTTGGCTTCGGTAAAAGCGCGTGTATACGCGGGTTTTGCTCATTGAAGTAGCGTATATCTTTTGAAGCTTGATTTTGGGTTTACAGTGGGGTCTGACTGTTATTGCAGAGTTCTGTAGTCTGCTCTGTGTTCTGGTAACTGGTGATTGACAGGGTTCAGTGGTTCAGTGATTCAAAGTTTGGTTGTTTTATGCTTCAATGATCTGTTGTGGAAATTGAATGAATTGTGGTCTTCAGATTGTAATGTTGTGCTTCAGGAATATCCAAGTCTGAAAATGTATGAAAAGTGATACCTGAAAGAAAGAAGATTGTAGGTCAGCACCTACGTACTAGTATCTTGGCTAGTACAAGAGCAAAGGGGGTTGGAGCTCCCTTCCAAGGAAGTTTGGAGAACGAGAGAAGGTTGTAGCCTTCTGCAGGTTGTAGCCTGCGTACTGGTATAAGGCTGCACCAGTACAAAAGATTGTAAACTGAAGTTTCATATTAAAGAAAGATAGAGACAACTTGCAGCAGGTGGTTTTCACCCACATTGGGTTTCCACCTTATATCTTGGTGTTCATGTGTGTGGCTTTTGATCTGTTCTGTTATACTGCACATGTTTACTGTTAATGTGGTGAATAATGTCCTGATGCACTTAACTGAAGAATAAGCTAACTAAATTGTGAGTTTTCTTCTTATACGCTGTTTTACTTAGTCACAGTAGCGTGTACACGCTGGTTCACTTAACTGAAGTAGCGTATATGTTTCTGAGCATTGAAAAGTTTGATTGATCTGATAATACTGATTCACCCCCCCTCTCAGTATTATTTCCAACAATTGGTATCAGAGCAGGTCCTTCAGAGAAGCTTGATCGCTTGAAGGTAGATCATTCATCATGAGCAACTACGAGAAAGAAGCATCAATCAGGCCACCGGTTTTTGATGGAACAAATTTCAATTATTGGAAGGTAAGAGTTACTGCATATCTTCAATCTCTTGGTACAGAAGTTTGGAACATTGTAGAAACAGGCTATGCTTTTCCTTCAGCTACTCCTACAGATCCAGCTGAGAAAAAGACATATGAAACAAATGCAAAAGCAGTCAGTACTCTATTAGGAAGTATATCCCAAACAGAATTCATGAAGGTCATGCACTTCAAATCAGCAAAAGAGATATGGGACAAAATGATCACTAGCTATGAAGGAGATGAACAGGTAAAGCAAGCTAAACTTCAAACTCTCAGGATTCAATATGAGACTCTCAAGATGTATAATGATGAAAGTGTGGCTAATTATTTTCTTCGGGTAGATGAGATTGTTAATTGTATGAAAAATTTGGGTGAAGAAATAAAAGAGACTATAGTAGTTCAAAAGATTCTAAGATCATTATCCCCCAAGTTTGAATCTAAAGTATCTGCAATAGAAGAAAAGGAAAATCTCAAAGTTCTCACTATGTCTCAGCTACATGGAATTCTAACTGCTTATGAAATGAGAAAGGGAGGTCCATCAGACAGAAGGGAAGCTGCTTTTAAGGCATCAGGAAAAGAAGATTACTATGAAGCAAGCCATGTTCCAGAAGAAGAGGAAGAAGAATCAAATTTTGTCAGAAATCTTCAAAGGGGTGCTGGAAGGTTCAGAGGTAAGCTACCTTTCAAATGCTTTGCTTGTGGAAGAGTAGGTCATTATGCTGCAAAATGTCCTTATAAGGATAAAGGAAAAGAACCTGCTAGATGGAATAAGAAACAAAGTGCAAATAAGAAAAGCTACTACACCCATGAAGATAGTGATGGCTTATCAAACAGTGATGAAGATGAACAAGGTAATAAATATAAGCTATTAATGGCATTTGAAGATGATGATTATGAGGATGCTGTAGATGTGGATAATCTCTATAATGAAATTACTAGACTCAAGAGATGCATAGAAGAAAAGAGTGTGATCATTGATACTTTGCAATTTCAAATTGATGAAAAGGAAAAACATCTTGAAAAACTAGAAGGTGAAATTGTTGGTCTCAGAAAAGAAATTGAGAAAACAAAAGCTATTAATCTTAAGTTTGTCAAAGGATCTGAAACTTTGGATGAGATTATCAATGTGCAGCGGTCTCCTCTAAACAAGACAGGTTTGGGCTATAATGGAGAAACCTCTCAAGCATCCACCTCAAAAAGTTATCTTGATGCAGCAAGAAGAAATGAGCAGAAGAACAATGAAGATAATCAGGTAAAGCAGGGACGAATTACAAACAGAAACTATCAGGGACAATCCTTCTTAAGGGTGAACAAAAGCTACAACCAACCACAGGTAAAATCTTCTCAGTTTGGCACAAGAATAGATGAAAATAGAAATTACAATCAGTTGGCTGGTAGATTCAATAACCGCAGAAGCTTCTTCAATGGACAATGCTTTTCTTGCCATAACTTTGGTCACAAAGCAGCTCAATGTGTTGCATATAAAACAATCATGACTAGGGAAGCTCAAAAACAAAGAAGTATGACAGGGATTACAAAGAGGACCTATAACAACTTTTCGGTTCTTGAAAATGAAGTTGAATGTTCTATTTGCAATAATTTTGGTCATAAAGAATCTGAATGCAGGAGCAGGTTTCAGGAGAAAAAGGAACAAGCCACGAGCACCAAAAAATGGAGAATAAAGGAACCTCAGACAGAAAGATGTGGGATAGCTTTTTATGCAGAAGGACAGGAAAATCTATGGTACATTGACAGTGGATGTTCGAAACATATGACAGGTGATAAAGAAAAACTTGAATCTTATTCTACTTTAGAAAAGGGAAAGAAAGTTTCTTTTGGAAATGATACTCCTGCAACTATAAAAGGAAAAGGTATTGCTCCTTTGAAAGAAAAGGTCAAGGCTGGAAATGTTTTGTATGTTGATGGATTGAAGCATAATCTTCTAAGTGTCAGCCAGATGTGTGATCAAAAAACCGAGGTTATTTTCAGATCGAATGGATGTCTTGTTCGTGATCTTGATACAGGTAAAACAGTTCTCAAAGGCAAAAGAACTCCAAATAATCTGTACATATTTGAAGAAGGACAACAACAATGCTATCTTAGCAAGGATGAAGAGCACTGGTTATGGCATCGAAGGTTGGGACATCTAAGCTTCTCACAAATAAGGAAAGCATGCAAATATCAGGCAGTTCGCGATCTTCCAGATATCAAAATTCCAGACAACACCATATGCAAATCTTGTCAGTTTGGAAAGCAAACCAGAACTAACTTTCCAGAGAAGGAAGGATCAGCTAGCTTGCCTCTTGAGCTAGTCCATACAGATGTATGTGGTCCATTTAGGAAAAGGACACCTCGAGGAGAAGAATATCTGATATTATTCATTGATGATTTCTCAAGGTTTGTTTGGTTAGGGCTTATGAAGCACAAAGATGAAGCATTCGAAAAATTCAAATCCTTCAAAGCATTGGCTGAAAATGAATCAGGACACAAAATTAAGTGCCTCAGATCTGACAGAGGTGGGGAGTTCACATCAAATGAATTTTTCGATTTCTGCGATGAACATGGGATAAGAAGAGAATTCTCTACAGCTAGAACTCCTCAGCAAAATGGGGTTGTGGAAAGAATGAACAGAACTATCCAACAAATGGCTCGTGCTATGCTCGATGAATCAGGTACTCCTGCAACCTTCTGGGGTGAAGCTGCACATGCTGCTGTTATCATTCTTAACAAAACAAATGTCCGAGTAAACAGCACTCAAACACCTCATGAGCTTTGGAGTGGTAAAACTCCTTCCGTGAAGCATTTCAAAATCTTTGGGAGCAAATGTTATATTAAGAATACTGATGAGCAACTTGGCAAACTTGAACCTAGAGCAGATGAGGGCATTCTTCTTGGTTATTCTCCACATAGCAAAGCATACAAGTGCTACAATAAAAGACTTGGCAGAATTGTTGACAGTATTGATATAGTGGTTGATGAGAAGGGATATATTCCTAGGCAAGTTCATCATGAAGACATTGAAGAAGATGAAGGTTACTCTCAAAGGCGAAATGATGAAGAAGAAGAACCTCAAGAAGAAGAAGAATCTCAAGAAGAACCAGAGGAGCAGACAAGAATAGAAGAGAAGACTCCATCCAGATATGTCCAAAAGAATCATCCAGAAACTCAGATTGTGGGGCAGAAAGAAGCAGGAGTACAAACAAGAAGGACACTTGCAGAAGCTTCAAGCTACTTGGCTCTACTCTCCTCCATTGAACCACAAAATGTGAAAGAAGCATGCAAAGATGAATGTTGGGTCAAAGCAATGGATGAAGAACTTGAGCAAATCGAAAAGAACAACACTTGGGAATTAGTTCCTAGACCAAAAGATAAGAATGTAATAGGAACAAAATGGGTCTTCAAGAATAAATTAAATGAAAATGGAGAAGTAATTAGAAACAAGGCCAGACTTGTTTGTAAAGGGTATGCACAGCAAGAAGGAATAGATTTTGAAGAGACCTTTGCTCCTGTGGCAAGACTAGAGGCCATCCGAATGTTCCTTGCTCTCTCAAGCTTTCAAAACTTCAAGGTATTTCAAATGGACGTGAAATCAGCCTTCCTGAATGGAGACTTAGAAGAAGAAGTATATATTGAGCAGCCAGATGGTTTCATTCTTGGGAATGATCCAAACCTTGTATGCAGATTGAAAAAGGCACTCTATGGGCTCAAACAAGCTCCAAGGGCTTGGTACTATCGGTTGGACAAATATCTTCACCAACAAGGCTTTTCAAAAGGATCAGCAGATAGCAATCTCTATATAAAAGTTGAAAATAACAAATTGCTAATTCTTGTTGTTTATGTAGATGATATTATTTTTGGCAGCAATGAAGAGACTATGAGTCAAAACTTTGCCTTGGTTATGCAGAAAGAATTCGAAATGTCACTTCTTGGAGAATTGACATATTTTCTTGGATTGCAAATCCAACAAAATGAAGGAGGTATCTTCTTGTCTCAAACCAAATACCTCAAGCAGATCTTGAAGAAGTATGGCATGGAAGAGTCAAAGCCAGTATGTACACCCATGGTTACAGGATGCAGCCTCAGTGCAAATGATGAATCAGCAGCAGTTCACCAACCCACTTATAGATCCATGATTGGGAGTTTGCTTTATTTGACAGGTACTCGACCAGATATTACACATGCAGTAGGAATGGTTGGAAGATTTCAAGCCAACCCAAAGGAAACTCATCTTCAGGCAGTCAAAAGAATCTTCAAATATCTTCAAGGGACCCAAAACTATGGCTTATGGTATCCTAGAAATACAGATCTCACTCTTCATGCTTACACAGATGCAGATTGGGCTGGAAGTGTGGATGATAGGAAAAGCACAAGTGGAGGTGCTTTCTTCATGGGTTCCAGATTAGTATCTTGGTTCAGCAAGAAACAAAGTTCGATTGCCTTATCTACAGCTGAAGCAGAATATGTGGCTGCAGCATCTTGTTGCACACAACTTCTTTGGATGATGCAGACCTTGCAGGACTTTCAAATCACTTGCACTCCACCTGTCTCTATCTTATGTGATAATACAAGTGCAATCAGCATTTCAAAGAATCCAGTCATGCACTCAAAGACCAAGCACATACCAATCAAGTACCATTTTCTTCGGGAACAAGTGCTTGAGCAGAAGGTCAAGTTGGAGTATGTTCCTTCTAAGGAGCAAGTTGCTGATATTCTCACAAAACCACTGCCCAGGGAAACTTTTGAATATCTCAGACAAAAGCTGGGAGTAGTTGATGCTTCATCCTGTTGTTGAAGTTTGTTTGTTCTACAGAAAAGTTGGTATACGCAGGTTACGGAAGGGATATGCGCGTATATACGCGGATTCATGCTGGGTAAGTCGCGTGTATGTTGGACGCTTGTTGCAGAAAGAATATCCGCGTACATACGCTGTTTTATACAGGAGAAATCGCGTATATGAAGTTCTGAACAGCAAGGGAAAACTCTGAAGTTCTGAACAGCAATGGGAATGTCAGAATTCTTCAGGCACAGTTTCAGGGAGTGCAACAGGCACAGGTTCAGGGGGAGCAGCTTAAAAGTCTCATAAAGCATTGTTGGCATTCAGATGTTTTGGTTGTTGGTTTCAGGAGAAGGAGCTCAGAAAGAAATCCTGGTTGCTGATCTAACAAGATGTTTATCAGATGCTGCTGGTGCCTTTCCTAAGTCTTGGTCTAGATCTGTTGTCTCTATGTCATGTATCTCTCTTGTCATATCTCTTTTATGGTGTCAAGGTCATGTAACGGCCTATGTTGGTTTCCCCACTATGCCTGGGATGAATGCTGTAATATAATTGGTTGTTTCTGATATGTCCCCTCTTGGTAGGGAGTATGGATGTATGTATTGAGTCTTTTGGTGATAGGAAGGTCTCTTATGGTGTATAAGTCTTGGTTCTTGTTGAAGAACATCTTTTGCAGATCTGGCCTACTGTCAGGGGGAGCACGAGTCAGCACAGCCAAGCAGAGGTATCAGCATGTCCTCAGGGGGAGCACAGCCCTTTGCCCTTGATGTCAAAGGGGGAGAGTGACTTGGTGTGGTGGTTGCCATCAAGTCCAAAGGGGGAGATTGTTGGCATTATGATTCAAGTGTTGTCCTTGATGGCAACTCTCTCAGAGGTTGGTACAGGTGATGGCAACTTAATCAGAAGACAGATCTTAGTACAGCATGCCAAGGAAGTTCATATACGCAAGTTCGTTAAGCCCAAGTCGCGTGTACACGCTAGTTGGATTCAGAAAAAGCGCGTGTATGTGGAAAAGTATCTTTGGTCCATGGTGGTTAGTCCTTGGAAGTTGTGCCTATGATTTCGGACCATTGTGTCTCGACGGGCGTGTCGATCCCTAGTTTTGAAGTTGATGGTATTGTGTTACTATGGTTTTGGCTCTTGGTATTGAGCTAGGCCTAAGACTATATAAGGAGAAGAAGATCATTAGGCAAAATCATCTTTCGACAAGGCTTGAATATCTAAGAGAGAAAGAGATCTGATATGCAGGTTCTGGGTTGCTTGATCTAAGCCAAGGAGAGATCACATCGGTTGATGGAAGACTAGATCTAAGGATAGATCGGGATCTAATGGTTTGAAATGCACTATCATGATATGGTTGATTATGCGTATTTCTAGATCTGCATATTGTCGCAATGTTATGTTCTGGGTCTAACTAATGTCTGGTACAGCTGCAAATTGAGAAAGTTTATTTTTAGATCTGTACGCAGGTTGGCTTCGGTAAAAGCGCGTGTATACGCGGGTTTTGCTCATTGAAGTAGCGTATATCTTTTGAAGCTTGATTTTGGGTTTACAGTAGGGTCTGACTGTTATTGCAGAGTTCTGTAGTCTGCTCTGTGTTCTGGTAACTGGTGATTGACAGGGTTCAGTGGTTCAGTGATTCAAAGTTTGGTTGTTTTATGCTTCAATGATCTGTTGTGGAAATTGAATGAATTGTGGTCTTCAGATTGTAATGTTGTGCTTCAGGAATATCCAAGTCTGAAAATGTATGAAAAGTGATACCTGAAAGAAAGAAGATTGTAGGTCAGCACCTACGTACTAGTATCTTGGCTAGTACAAGAGCAAAGGGGGTTGGAGCTCCCTTCCAAGGAAGTTTGGAGAACGAGAGAAGGTTGTAGCCTTCTGTAGGTTGTAGCCTGCGTACTGGTATAAGGCTGCACCAGTACAAAAGATTGTAAACTGAAGTTTCATATTAAATAAAGATAGAGACAACTTGCAGCAGGTGGTTTTCACCCACATTGGGTTTCCACCTTATATCTTGGTGTTCATGTGTGTGGCTTTTGATCTATTCTGTTATACTGCACATGTTTACTGTTAATGTGGTGAATAATGTCCTGATGCACTTAACTGAAGAATAAGCTAACTAAATTGTGAGTTTTCTTCTTATACGCTGTTTTACTTAGTCACAGTAGCGTGTACACGCTGGTTCACTTAACTGAAGTAGCGTATATGTTTCTGAGCATTGAAAAGTTTGATTGATCTGATAATACTGATTCACCCCCCCTCTCAGTATTATTTCCAACTGCGCTCAGGGCCGGCGTATCAAAACTGAGTAAATGATGTTGTCCTTGGTGGCTTGCTGCAGTGTTTTCTGAAATAAATGTGTATGGGTTTCTGCCTTTTTGTTGTTTGTCTACATTTAAAGCTTTAACTATGATTTGAGGGCAAGGATGGCCTTACGCCTCTTGATTTGAATTTCTGGGGGGGGCTCATCAATGTTCAGGTGCTTTGAGCCCCTAAAAAATCTTCGGCTGATACTCTTTGGCTTTTCTTATTCCTCTGATATTCTTTGGCAATAAACCGATGTTGTTCTGACGTGTTGGTGGATCTAATCACAAATTAATGGCTGTTTTTCGGCCTCTGTTTCCTTCAAAACTGTTTTCTGCTCCTCTCGGCAAGCTTCGCGAAGAAAAATGGTTCATTCGGCGCCTTTCGGGCTTCCTGGGGGCTGCAAAATGAAAAGATTCCCTGAAGATTCCCCATTCAGGCCCAAAAAATCTAGCGATGAGCGATTTGCGCGGCGCAAATCGCTCATCAAAAACTGCCTCAGAAACTGATTCCGGGGCTCCGAAGTGCGATTTTTTCTCCTTCGCGCCAAAAGTGCTGATGACGTCAGCGGATGTGACTTCGTACGGCGGGTGACGTCAGCGATGATGTCAGCATGATGACGTGGCAGGATGACGTCAGCATGATGACGTCATCATGTACGGACAGTGATGTGGCATGTACAGTGGCAGGGTATGGTGGCAGGAGGCCACGTGGCAGGTGACTCGGTAGGGGGCCACGCAGGTGGACGATGTGTCATGGTGACTGGGCAGGGGGGTGACGCAGGCGGGTGACGTCACAAGGGAAATGGCGGTAAGCGGTAATGGGTGCACCGCCTTAGCGCCTGGGCGGTTTTGGGAGTATGGCGGGTAATACCACCCATCTCCCGGACCCTAAAGCTCGAGCGGTTCGAGGATGGGAGGGCCCGTCAGCCATAGATCTGCGGGGCGGATGATCCAACGGCTGGCGGCGATGGCGAGTCGGCGGGGGTATACGGCGGGGATATGCGCGAAATATTCCAAATTAAATAACGCGCGTAGGTGGGGTTTGAAACTTAGGTTTAGTGGGTTTGGGGTTAATACGAGCGCGGGTTAATGTATTTATGCCCGAAACTTAGGATAAGGGGGAAAAAAGTGGGTTTTTGAGGGTTTTAGGGATAGGGAAGAGGTTATTAATCTGGCCAGGTGTCAGATTAATCCTTGCTTGGACACGGATGGGCTAAAAGCAGCCCCAGATGGACTGTTCTTTCCCGAATTTACAAAAATATGGCTATATTGCCAGGGAGGGGATATTTACATAGGGGAATTTTATATACAAAGTTTTAATAGGGGAATGGGGAAAACTAATAGGGAGTTATATAATACTGTTAGTAGTTAATATGAAGGTGATCAGCAAGCGCTAAGGTCAGGGACCTTAGGCTAATTTTGGGGAAAAGACTTTGAAAAGAAATAGAATCCTTGAGTGAAGCAGATCTTCACCAAGGCACTGATATGGATGATGATGAAACTAAGAGGAATCAAGCAGATCTTGACCTCTTTGGGAAGTTAGTAAGTGATTTGGGGAATTAGAAGAAGGGGGAGTTAGTTATGTCCAGCTTTGAGCTCCCTTGTGAATGCAAAACTGCCTGCACTGTGCTCTGTAAAGATATAACACTTCAAAATACAAAATTTATCATAAATCACCGTTCTGCAACCTCACAGCTACCTACCCGGCCTACTCACCTAACATTTTTTCTTCTTTTTGTTTTGGGTGCACTTAGACTTGCAGACCCAGATTTACAATTTTTCTTTTGAATTTTTCCTATCTAAATCTACACTTATTTCTACCAGGGCCCAGATTAAACAGTTGGGTCCCTTTGATTCTCTACCTATCTACAAATCTGCCAAGATTAAACTGTTTGGACAGATATCATTCTCTATATTCTAAAATAGGAAATTGAAACCTAGGGAGACCAAGATTAAACTGTTTGGACCTCCCTTAAATGAAAACTCTTCAAAACTGGAACAACTCATCAAAAATTGGAATCAGCAGTGGCATTTGGACTAGCACACTTCATGGCTTTCTTCTTTGGTATCTTCTAGAAATATGGAACACTGCAACTTGAAAAGTATGACATATTTGGCATGTAAAAATGTCAATCATGAAAAATGATACCCTATTGCAACAGGAGGCTAATAGATCCTTAGGGGCATCCAAAAGGATCTGCGTGAGTTGCAGCTCCAAGAAAATAGAATTCAGGCAGATGTCAGGAACATGAGCAGTGTGCAAGCTAGTCTCAGACAAAGAAAGAGTACAGTCACAGAGATGGAATAGCTGCAGGATGTCAGAGTCTTCCCTTTTCCTGAGGGGTTAGTCTACACAAAGATGAATGAATAGTGCATAGTGCTTCACAAAGTCAAAAACATGGGGCTGAACCTTGCTGCGCTGTCACTTGAGACTCTACATGTGCTACATCAGGGGGTCGTGGAAGAGCTCGAGATTAGAGAACAGTGAGCACTCACTGCCGTCAGTGAGTTCAAAGTCAACAATCAGAAACTATTCATTAAGAAGATGTAGGCTTTGAAGGAAAAAGAGGCGCTACAAGCATGTAGCTCAAGTCTGGAGTCAGTAGTAGTGGAGGCCTGTAAGACAGTGCCCGACTTCACATCCCGGAGGATGCACAAATTGAAGCCAAAATCATAAAATGAGCCATTGGTGTGTGTGAGTTTAGAGCAGAAGTTGGACAAGTAACCTTCAAGTTCAACATGAATATTCTAGAGCTACATTTGAAGTTGCAGCCCACAACTACGCCTAAGTTATGGAAGGAGCGTGGAATCCCAATTAAGGAGGGCATGACTACCCTGGATACCATAGTCATTGACTGTGTGGCATTGTTTGATCAAGCTATGGAGCTATTGACCAATCTGCAAGAGGATCCAAACCTGCAAACATTGAACACAAAGGTAATGGAGATGCAACGCCGATATGATGAGGTCAGGGTGACTAAGCGCACCTTAGCACCAGTGTAGCAACTTGCCAAGTTACAGGAAGGAAAGTAGCTACTAGCACAGGTAGAGGAAGCACAAAATAAAGAAGCCTTTCTAAAGGCTTGGTTGTAGCCTTGGTTGGATGAGGCTTATCAGATCACGATCTCTATTCAAGATAAGCTTAAGGGACTGCAACAGACACAGTGGACAATGAGGCTGGCAATAGAAGGACCATCCATTAAAAAATTGGTCGAGGAGGTTCAATAGGTAGTGGCACAAAGCACTGCAGAAGTTGGAGTGATCCAAGTGGAGCTGGTGGATCTTCATAGTAAGATCACGGCGCCAGAAAAGTGACTTGAGGCCGAGTCACGATATTTTATGTTCGGGGCCTATTGGGATAGGGTCCCCTAGGTTAGTTTGGGGTTAAGATAACCCAAATTTTGGTACAAATTTGTAAATGATGTAAATTTTCCATGATTTGTGGATGGAGAGCATGTAGATGATTAGGAGTCAAATGGGCTTAGCCCCTTGTCTTGGATAAGTTTTGAGTCAATTTGTGAGATTCAACTATGGTCCATGGAGCATGGAATTGTATGAAAAATGTCTATAAATAGTGAGTCTAAAGGAAAGGAAGAGGTAACCAAGAGGAGACCAAGATAGAGAATTGGGTTGATTGAAGAGTCTAGAGCCAGAGGTAGGGAAGGAAGGCTCTGCTTCCTGTGCTTAGATAGGAAAAGAAAGGCTTTGCAGCTGAGTGTGTGGAGGCCTAGGTAGAGTCTGTGGATGAGTGAGCGTACCCTTGTAGCTGTGTGCGAAGGGAAGTTTTGAGTCTGTAATCTGTGAATTGAGATCAATAAAGATAATTTCTTAAGAATTATTGAATATTTATGTTCATGACTATTTATGTTATATGTCGTTGATGAATGACTTGTTTTATGAAATATTGATTGAATGCTAAGCGATTATCTTGAATAAGTCTTAGTAATGTACGCAATGCATGTCTGAATACTTTCGTGAAGATTCTGGTTATTCCTCTTATGTTTATTAATGACTTAAGTAGATATGCGTAAACACTTATTTAGGATTGCTTTCTAATGCGCATAAGTAGGTAAATTGATTGTTAAAGGTTCGTAAGGACTGATTGTAGACCTTCGCGAAGGTCTGAAGGTTGTTTTAATAGAGTTGCAATAAAAGAGTTTATCGATCTGCACGAAGGCAGATCCAAGGTGCTGGAAGACATCACACTAGTCTCTAGATGCAGAAATTTGGTTCTTGCATCCCCCCATACTGCTTCGGGTGAGACTGCAGCCAGTGCTACATGGGTTGTTGCCAAAAGAGCCAGTAGTGTAGGGTTTTGTTGGTTGGTGCAATTAACTCTAAACCTGGGTTAGGACAACTTAGGATAAAACCTTCTCTCCAAATTTTGTAACAACTGACTATGCAGATGAATTGGATTAGGGGCAAGAAGCCCTTTTATAGGAAAAACCCTAGTTTTTCCATCGCCCATTGTGGCCAAACCGTAGCTCAGTTTGACAAACCATAAACACCATTGGAAATATCTCACCGAGTTCTATAATGGGTCTCCCTTTATTTTTGGTAATGTGACACTTCACCAAGAAGCCATTTTTTCCATGAGGTCTTAGTCTACCCCCTATTTGTAGGTTTTAACCTTGTGCATAAATTACCTGCATACAAGTTCTAAAAATAGAAAATAAACAATGGTGAGACCTAAAACATAAAACAAATATGCACGGATATTTCCCCTGGATCCCAAAATTGGGACTACCAGATTGATTTTTCATTATATTCCTTTCAATGTTACAATACATATATACACACTAAAGCATCCATAAATCCCAATCCATTAACCCTGGATTAGACTATAACCATATTTCCCTTGACTGTATCTACAAGATACCATGGGAAGAGAACCATCATGCCCAAAACCATGAGAAACCCATGCACAAAACCATAGGTAGGTCTGCGCAACTAATATAGGGTCCAAATGAAATTTTCTTGGGGCACTACACCGGACCCCATATAGAGGGGCTATTTACCCCCTCAAACCCCTTGAAAAGGGGGGCTACTGCCACCCCTATGACCCCCCACTCCACCGAACAAAACAAAGGAGGTGTTGTCCAGCCCCCATCTAACTCTCTAGCTTTACATGTGGGGTTAGTCATGGAAAGAATATAACACACACCCAACATTCTCCCACTTGTTCTTTTATTTTGTAGACAGGGCGTCACATGAGAGCTTAGTCATTGGTCCAACCCTCCAAAGCCCATTGTTTCTCTACACCAAGAACAATTCTCAGTACTCACAGACTTTGTTAATGCATCTGCAGTATTCTTCAAAGTGTCCACCTTTACTAACAACACCTTTTTGGCCTCAACCATATCCCTCACAAAGTGATACTAAACATCAATGTGCTTAGTATTTTAATGATAAGTAGGGTTCTTTGCTAATTAAATTGCATTTTGGTTGTCACAGTCTATCCTTATAGCCTGCTATACTAACCCCATACATGAACACAATATCTACAACCAAACAACTTCCTTGCTTACATGTGTGGATGCCATGTATTCTGCCTCTATAGTTGAAAGTGCCACTACAAAGTGTCTCTTACTCATCCAACTGATTGTACCTCCAAATAGTTTAAATACATACCCACTTGTAGATGTTCGATGATCCAGGTCTCCAGCCCAGTCTGCATCAACAAAGCCATGGATGTCCAAAACTCTACCCAATCCTGGCCTTCTGATCTGAAAATCACTCGTGAGTAATCTCAGTTAATTAAATTAATGAAGGTGTTATAGACTCATGTGCTGGTGTGTGCCTATGTTATCTTAGGCAATGGATCGATAAGATTGCAAAATACACAGACACTGGAAAATAGTAAGAGAAACACAGCAAGCAAGATGCAAAAACACAACAATTATATATGGAGTTCACCCTATCCTCCAGGGCTACGTCTCTGGTCCAGCTTTCAGTGGTGGCCTTTCCTTATTGCATCCTTAAATAGAGTTTTTTACAATGAGGAGCTCAAGTTGAGTCTCTTGGAACAGATGATGCTTAGTAGGGTGGTTCTTGGATTCCCCAAGCCACTAGAGTGCATAGACTCCCCCTTACTAAGTCTTGACCTCAACTAGTCTTAATGGGATGAGTCCAATTTGGTACTCAGTTCCCGACAGATATCCTCACAGGGATTGCTTGAACCTCTCAAGCCTGGTTTTGTCTGCTCGATGCTGCCTTAACTCTACAGGTCAGCTCGACTCTCTGTTCTCTGCTTCTTGCTTTACTCTCTATTCTGTGTCTTTGTCTCATTGTCTCCTTCTGCACTATCTTCTTTATTTTTGTTCTCTGTTTGTTCATGGCTTAAAGCCAATCCATCCCTTAACTATTTGCTTCCTCTTCCATCCCTTCGGCTCACCTACCTCTGTCCACTTGGAATTCCTTGCCTTTGCGTCAGCACCACTGTGTAACGTCTCACAGGGAGGTGGCCACTTGTCCTCTCATGAACTGAGCACCAACTCTTCCTCGATGGTTCGTTATTTTGGTTACGTTGTGAAATGATTCATTTTCCAACTCAGCGGTCAAATCAGACTTCAAACTTTTATACGATGTAGCTTATTTCTCCACTAAATTTGGTCTCCCCATTGGGCACAATCTCTGCCATTAGATCTGGTGCCTCTAGATCCTACGGTTATCGCTCTTATCGCGTGGTTGACTTGCTCAGATGTTAGCCCACGATGAGAACGGTTTTCTCTCTCATCCGCCAGACACGCGTCAATCAACGTATGGAATCACTCATTCCCCTGCCAAATCCGCTTACTGCCCAAAACGCCTCCGATATTCCACTGGTTTCTGAGTGCGGGACCTGCCTTTCAGTTTAGCGCTTTTCCCATGGTTTTCAGGTTTCCCTTATGACCGAGTGCTCGGGGCTATTCCATTTCGAGGGGTTTTTCCCAATGATCCACAATCGCTAATCGTGCCATCAGAAACGGTCTCTGTTTTTTTATCTGAGCTTCCTAACTGCTACTTTTGCACCACTACAGGTCTCCATGGGCCTCAGTTAGTGCACTTTGACTGAGGTCCTTGTCGTTCCGTGCTGGCTACAAACTGCCACTATCCAGAGGTCTTCCTGATAGCTCATTGTTCACAAGTTTTTGAAGTTTGTCATGATTTGATACAGTCATCGAACTCTGATAATTTTTCATGGATCCAATTTGGATCATGGCCTTCCCATTGAAAAGGCTTTTGGACCACCAAAAGTTGGGTTTCAAGCATTGACTAAGTGAGGATACAATTGTCTCACTTCTCCAATCTCTATCCATTTTGCACCGCTTGGATTTGAACCCTTGAGCCCAACTCTGAGGTACTCAACATCTCCCCTGCACATCCTCCTCAACTTCCTATCCAGAACTATGTCTTCCTGCAATTCATTAAGATATTCAGGTAACAGGTCATCAATAGAAGGCAATTGGCTCTGCACTTCGAGATCCTCAATTAATGAAGGTTCAAATAGTCTCAAGTTGTCTGTATTTATGACTGACTAGATGTGCATGTAAGCTGGTAAATCAAGGCGAAAAGCATTCTCACCAATTTTCTCAAGTATCTTGAAAGGTCCATACCTGATAGGTTTTAGCTTCTTACCTTCACCTTGGATTCTGTCCTTGCTAATATACAGCCAAAATTAGTCACCAACTTGGAAACTATGCTCCATCCAATGCTTGTCATGCCTTGCCTTGTATTTGGCCTGGCTCTTTTCTAGCTGTTCCTGTACTGCCCGGTGAATCTCTTGGATTTGTTCACTGAACCTAGTTGCCTTGTCCACATCACTGTGTCCATCAACTGTTGTGTCTTTACTAAAGACAAAATCCAAAGGAGACCTTGGTGTGAAACCAAAACAGGTCTCAAAAGGAGATATCTGTGTAGAAGAATGTTTTGCTCTATTGTAAGCATGTTGCACATAACACAAATGTTCATCCCAAAGCTTAGGATGCTTGCTGCAATATCCCCTGAGTAACTGGATCACTATCCTGTTGACTACTTCTGTTTGTCCATCAGTTTTTGGATGGAAAGCTGTGATTTTCTTCAGTTTGGTGTCCATTAGTTCCCACATACTTGAACAAAACTTCCCCACAAATAGGGTGTCTCAATCAGATACAATGAAAGTGGGTAATCCAAAATGAACCCATACATGATGAAAGAACAGTTTTGTAGTTTGTTCAGCTATAATCTGTTTACTACAAGATATCGAAATACACATTTTGATGAACCTATCTACAACAACATATAGATAATCATGACCTTTCTTAGATTTAGGCAGTCCTCCAACAAAGTCCATGGAAACACTTTCCCAAGGATGAGAAGGTACTAGTAATGGAGAGTACAAGCCTAGTTTTCTATTACTGGGCTTGCTTTTAGCACACATAGTACAACCTCTTACATATCTAGAAACTGTCTTGTTCATTTTCGGTCAATAACAAAATCTTTGCAGTTGTGCAAATATTTTACTTACCCCAAAGTGACTTAATATTAGAAAAGTGTGTGCTTCTCGAATTATCTTTACTCTTTCAGTTTGTGGAATGCATAACTTCCCACAATGATATAAGAGTCAGTGCTTTACATGATAATCCAATTCTTCTATTCATTTTCCTTGACTCAAAGTTGCATATACATCTTTAAAGTCTATATCTTGAGCATATTTTTCAATGTAGCTCTCATGTAACACATAATTATGCTTAAGTATAGTAGATGCATTTATAATGAGTCTAGATAACATATCTGCAACTTTATTGTGTATGCCCTTTTTATATTTAATGACTAAATGAAACTATTGTAGAAAACCCATCCATCTATAGTGTCTTGATTGCTGCAACTTAGTTTGGGAGTGTAGATATTGAAGTGGTTGATGATCAGTATGTATTACTGTCTCTTTGCCCATTAAGTAATGTTTCCACTTTTTCACACTCTGTACTAATGCATACAATTCTTTATCATATGTAGGATAGTTAACTACTGCAGAATTAAAAGTCTCAGAATGATAACATATGGGTTTACCATGTTGTATCAACACTGCTCCCATGGCATAGTCACTAGCATCCATTTGGATCTCAAATGGTCTTTGAAGATCAAGTAGTGCTAGTATTGGTGTTGTACTAATCTTTTCTTTCAAGGTGTCAAAGGCTTTCTGTTGTTTGCCTCCCCACTGAAACACCTTGTTCAATCCTATCAAAGCATGTAAGGGAGCTGCAATTAAGAAAAAGTTAGAAATGAACTTTCTCTAATATTGTGTTGCTCCTAAGAAGCTCCTAACTTCTGTAGCAGATTTGGGTTTAGGCCTGCTTACAATGACTGCCACCTTAGAGGGATCTATCTTCAATTCACCACCCCCTACTATATGTCACAAATAATTTAAAGATGTTTTGCCAAATTCACATTTTGAGAGTTTAACATAAAGTTTTTCTCTTTTCAAAACATCTAGTGTCTGATTAACATGATTTAAATGTTCTTCCCATGTTTTGCTAAATATCATAATGTCATTCAGATACATAATAACAAAATCATCAAGAAAAGGTCTAAGAACATCATTCATTTTTCTCATGAAAGTAGCAGGAGCATTAGTCAAGCCAAAAGGCATAACTAGCCACTCATACAATCCCTGATTTATTTTGAAAGCAGTCTTCCATGCATCTTGTTCTGCAACTCTAACCTGATGATATCCACTATGCAAGTCTAACTTGGAAAAATAAACAACTTCTTTCAATTGATCTAAGAGATCATATATGTGAGGAAGGGGATAACGATTTTTTATTGTTATCTTATTCAGTGCTCAGTAATCAATGCACATTCTCCATGAGCCATCTTTCTTTCTCACCAAAATGATTAGAGATCCACATGGTGATGTTCTAGGTCTAATGAACCCCTTCTCGAGTAATTCTTGCACCTGCTTCTTGATTTCAGCATTCTCTAAAGTGGACAACCTGTACATTCCAATGTTAGGCAATAGAGCATCTTGTTGCAAATTAATTTCATGCATTATTTCCTTTTTGGGTGGCAAACCTTTAGGCTCTTGAAACAAGATATCATACTCTGAAATAATTTTTTCTAAATCAGCTTACTGTTTAGCATCATAGCCTTCAAATACATTGGTTTTATCAGGTTTCTTTTCCTTTACAACCATCAGTAAGAATTGTTTGCATGAAATTATCATTCGTTTCATCTGCCCTGAGTTTATGAGAGTATAATTATTCTTGAGCTTATGAGCTCTTACAAAGTATTCGATTCCATCTTTAATGAGTAGATCTTGACATCTCTACTAGGCTAAGATCCATCTCTACAAAACTAACGGATATAATCTCTCACCGATTCACCCCCACGGGCGGATCCCGACGGTGAAAGAGGGGCACCACACCTCGATAACCCCGTCAAAAAGTAGATGTCCTCGACTGTTAGTGGGATGGATTCACCTCTAATCTGGAACACCTGGTTGATTGGATCCCATGCATCGAGGAAATACTGCAACAAGCTGATTTGTTGCCTCATGCTAGATATACGGAAGAATTTGAACAAACCACAGTTTCGCAATGTAGTAACAGTACCCTGATCATGTAAGGTAATCATGTCTTCTTCTTCATGTTTGCATTCATGCCACGTGACGACCATCTTGATCCAACAAATATCTAAGTCACAGACAAAAGATGAATTAGGATCCAAATATGAGCAAAAACAAGAAAAAATTTCATGAGAAATCACTATGTAAAGTTTCCCTTCTGTGCCCATTGCACCCTGCCTTTGGACTAGGTGAGATGCATACTGACTGGCCAGTTTATAGCTCAGTATGCATTGCACCTTTTGATATATGGCAAGTGCGATGATGGGAGAAAACCACTCAAGTGCTGATGAAGTTTGAGCCAGAAAACCACTCAAGAGCTCCAAATCCCAAATTTGAAATGATATGGTAAAAATAAGAGGTAAAACTACTTTTTATGTTACTATTCATGTACTTCAAGTAAAATGTTAGTTTTTAATTCATTTTTCAGGCATATATATGTGTATTTCTAATCAATTTGATGGAGCAATTGAGCAGGTTGAATGACCAAAGAAAGAATCTAACGTGTTAAACGGTAAACTAAATATCATTGACCAAATATCAAGAGCAATGTTCCCGCAAGGTTCAAGCTCATTAAAAAATCAACTTGTACTGAGCACATGTTAGCACAAGGTTCAAGCTCATTAAAAAATAAACCCACCTTTGGTAAATAACCTTTGTGATCGCTTTGCTATCTGCCCTTTTTGAACTTTGGTTGTGTTCCTTCCATCACCTCCATTTCATTCGGTCGACCATGTGCTTCCACTTGATTGTTTGCCCTTTTGAGGAACATCTATGACGAGTGATTATAATTTCCACCCTCTTTACACTACCATGTTTGTATAAGTTCCAAACTTACCTTGAACCAGCTGCTACCCAGAAATACCACTCATTCCTAAAAAACCGAGCCTCTTTTAAACTCTTTTTAGACTCGTTAAATATAAAAGGATTGTCGATCTATTGGCCTTTCCAGCTTGTTAAAATAAATGGAACGCCATCCCTCTCATATATTTTAATCTTTTGGACTTGAGGGATTATTAAACAAAAAGATCGAGCGCTTGTCATTGTCGGCTCGTTAAAACTATCGAAATGTCATCCCTTTCGTATTATTTTACAATTTTTCGAACTTAAGGGATTACACCACGAAAAAGGACTGTTGGAGTCTCCTTTTCGTCCATTTTAAAACTCTCTAAACATGAAAAGGATCGAGTTATCTTTGTCATTAAACTCGTTAAAACAATAGCGACAAACTTGTCCACCCAGAGAAGAACAAGTCTCACTAACGCTAGGCTCGCTAAATACAAAGCGACAAGTTTTCTCGAAGGGAAAATTATAGACCAAGCATATGTTATCCTCCTCAAGCTTGTAAAGAGGTACTGGTCAGCAATGACTAGGGAAAAATGGGAAGAAAACTTGAAGAACTCTATTGGTAGCAAGTCGCTCTTGAACATGACGCTTTCACTCCATCACCATGATTGAGTTGGGTTGGGTTTTTCCATTCACTATCACCATTAGTCCTCCGTGCCATCCATGGGGTTAACGCTACCAAATTCCATATCAGTGTCGCCAATATGTTCAAGAGAAGTCATTCAGAGAATTCACCATCCAGCAAATGCCTCATACACTGTATTACATCTACTCTTCATTTTTCATGGCTACCATTCCTAAACCTCATATCATCAGATCGTTTTCACCTCCACAAAAATCATTTGCTCTGTTTCGTGTTGTAGATGTGGGATACATCAAGGCCCTCCTACGACAAGTCACTTCTTGTCGACATCGGCTCATTATCCAAGAACTTGACTTAGAAACAACCCTTTTAGTACTTTTAAGCTTGCATGCCTCAATGGCAAGTTTCTCACTTCCGGCGACAGGTTTACATCAATGACCTTCGACCGCAAGACTTTGCATGGTGTTCGACATCAGCTCGTATATTCACACCACATGAATTGTATTGTAGTACCTTGAGGGTCATCATCATTATCGGTGACTCCTCTCACATCTATTAACAGCTTACATCATTGGCTGGTAATCATATGATGTCTTTCCATGTTCGACTTCAGAACATCTTCTCACATGGATCGACTTGTACATCGAGTGAATATTGGACGAGTTTTGAAGACCCTAGATCTAGTTTCATCCATCTAGGTTGTGATATATTCAGGAAAATAAAGACATCAATTGTACATAGAAGCTACACAGATATTCATCTAAGCCAGGGAAGATGACTCTTCATGCGAAGAATCACCAGTCTGCAACAACAGACGATTGTATGTCCTATGTACATGAGAATTAATTTATAAAGTTAAGCATGGGAATTCTCGCCTCAACTAGATCATGAAAATAATATGATGATGATGTATTGTATTGTATCTTATAAAGGTCACCTTCCAGTACGAATACCTTGGATCCTCATGAATAAAGCATTTCACCCGACATCAGAAGATTTACGACCTCATGCTTTAGGGGGCAACTGTTATAGACATATTTGGGCACTGCAACCCCAAACTCATATGTCCATAAAATAAGGGCTCCTTAAGTCCCTAAAAGTGTTGTTTCACACCCTAAAGGATCATGGTCAATTGATTACATCATTTCCCAGAAGTTCGAGTTGAAAAACTACTTAGAACTAGCCAAAACTGGACCATACAGACTGCTCAATGGGCAAGGTGTGATGCATAATGACTGCCTAACTGGCCAGGTGCAATGCATACTGAAATGGCCTTCTATGGGGTGCGATGAGCGAGAATAGGCAAATGGAAGGGACAGTTTGCAAGGTGGATGATCATGGAATCTTCCATAAACTTCTCCTGTGACACTTGCCTCTCTGAATTCACCCAGGGATGAGTAAGAGATCACTGAAATCTCCAAGTGGAACCAAGAACTATCAGTGGAATGACACTAATCAAAAACCTAGAGCTGACTCACACCCTTGCAAGACATTTATAAATAGATCCCTCATCTGAGAGATCTAGAGGCTGGAATTTTTTATTTTGTAAGGAAGTGTTGTTGGTTTGTTGGTAAGAAGGGACATTGCATTGTTGGGTGATTTTCTTGTTCATGAGGTGAAGAGGGCTTCTACTCCCATGGAGGATGATGCTGGATCAGACAGCTGGGTTGTAATCCTCTCTTACATTACTATTAATAAAGTTCTTTGAGTTTTCCTCCATATGAACTTGTATTTGTGAATCTTATTTTTTATGAATACAATTGTATGGTCAATGTGTTTCTAATTCCGCATTGTTTATGATGTTTTAGATAGAGATGCTTTGATAGTTTGCTGTTACTTTGACTCTACATATACTCTTTGAAGTGGGACAAGTAGGAGAGGAGTGGAAAATTCTATCAAGGAAAGGAGAAATCAAGCTAGGATCAAAGCGGTAGATCCAGGTTGGTCGTCTTTTCTTCTCTTCCATCTATTACAGTTAAAGGAACTATTGAAAATATTTCCTTGTTTGTTTCTAAGATAGCTACCCATCTTAGTGGGACTAGTAGTTTGAATCGACACTCATTTTCCTTGAAACAAAATGGCAACTTCACTAGGGAATGAATAGTTTGTTTTGTTTGTTTATTGTTTGCTTTATAAACTGTAGACGGAGCCTGAAGTTAACCAGCTAGCCTTTGAAACGCCTTTGCTATGAAATTTCGAAGTAGATAAATGCTACTTCGGTCAATCTCCAGGTTGGTTTATGAACTGAACATCTGACTTACAAAGCATCCTAAGTGCCCTTGTGGTAGCTCAGAACCTCATCAGATCCTACCCTTATGCTTTGTGTTTATTGTCCATCATTACTCAGCCTAAATCACTGAACTTAGCTGCAAGTTTTGAGCAAAAACCAAGCTCAGTTTTGCTCCTTGGCCCATCGCACTATCTGTAACTATGCAACCTGGATGCATCGCACCTCCCGTGTGTTGCAAGTGAGATGCATCCCTGTTTCCCTGTGTTGTAGGTGCGATGATTGAGTGAATTATTTTTCTTCTCTGAAATTTGGTTTTTTCCTCTTTGTTTTCATCTTTATTTAGTAGTTTCACTGTTCATGATCAGTAAATTCTTGTTGAAGCCATCTTCCTTCACATTATTTCAACCTCCATCAGTTAGGAATTATAAATGTTTTTGTGTGTTTGTCAATCATTTACAATCTTCCTTTGTCGAAAGTAGCCTAATCGAACTGTCATTTTTGATGCAAGTGTCGTAATTGTCATTTTGGATTAGAAGAAGAGTGTTGTAAAGTCTTCCTCTTCCAGATAGTTGATTGTACTTTTGTCATTGTACTTGATTTTGAAATCATTAGTATTTGAAGTGTCGAAAACAGTTTTCAATTCGAAATCGAAAAGTGTTGTCTTAGTCTTCCTTTCATTTTGAAAAGAAAATTGTTAGTACTGTCGCTTTGAAAGAAATAGTTCAGATCTGTACTTAGCTTTCTTTTTGGAATTCACACATTAAGAAAGCAAAAAACAAATACATGCATGTGCATCTTCATTTTGACTGCATGCAAAATTTGATTTAGGAAAGGTGCATTTAGTGTGTGCTCTATGTTATCTGCTGAAAGAAAAAATCATTATCTTCTTTCCTTTGTAGCTAAGATTTTCATTGCTAAAAGAAAATAAATGATTTTTTATCATTTTAGATTGCATATTTAGGAATTTCACATCTACATCATGTAGTGAACCTTGAAAGACAAACTTCTAAGCAAGATCAACTCTAAAATAAACCTCAATGAACATAAAAATGCTTTGGAACCTAACGCAACGCATCTAGAAGTCTAGGCTAGAGATATCTTCCAGCGTCGTACAACCTGGTAACTATCATTTTCATCGAAGGTTGGGTGATTCCTCCTCTTTGATACAAGTGCAAGTACGGACTTGTGCTCCCAATACCATCAAGTATATATTGGGAGACCATAATAGGAAGATATCTTTTATCCTTAGGAAGCCATGTCTGCCACCCTATTGATCGTAATGCATTGAACACAACATTCGGGAAGATTGACTGTCGTACATAAGTCCTTGGTAATTTCTCTACAATTTATCACCAAGGTGTATTTTGTAGTTTTACGATCGATTTGGTAAACCCTCTGTCTAGACTTCCAGAGCAGTCACTTTCGTTCCTTTTCGACTCCTTAAAAGAAAAGGTCCATCTGAGCACTTCTCACTTCAAGCTCATTAAAAATTGAAGGCGACTAGAGTCACCTTTAGGTTTTTCTTGACTCTTAAAAATTGAAAAAGCAAGTTGCGTCAAAGTGTCTTAAAATTCATTTAAATCGGAATAACATTTTTCCCCTTTAATTTTTTAGTTGATTAAGTAATCATCAATCGTGGAAGAAAGTCAATCAAAACCCCATCGTTCGCGGAGACTAGCGATTCAACCATCTTTGACCCTAGAAATGAAACCATCCCGGGCAAAGCTTTCTCATTTAACTGAGTCGAATTCACTTGATTTATTTGAAACTTGTGTTCCAACATTGTCAGAGACTACAGTGACTCCAATTATCTCTAGTACATTTGCCTTTAGAAAAGAAGTTCCGCAGTTACAAGAGGACATTAGAACTGATCCTAGTGTAATAATAGACACCTATATTCCTGAAATAGCTCCACCTAGGACTGATCCAGAAACTAAATTTCACTTGCCTGAACATCTGGAAGTTGAATTCTAGAATTCAGAAGGTGTCACCCCTCCAGCATCTGTTACTGCAGAAGCTACACTTTCTTCAGCTCCAGAAATATTTTACGGACCTAATGGTCTACCTCTTCCACCTGGATTGATTGCTATAGAAGAGATAGTAGAGGATCTTCCACCCAGTACTCTAGTGCATTTTGGAATTGGGATCCACTTACATCCTTCTACTACAGAAGTTAGTTCTTTTTCATCGCAAGTTCTAGTCGAATCGCTAGGAAATATTTTGGATAGACTAAACATGTCTGAACAACCATCAACATCTAGGACTATGTCAACTGACACAGCTATGAAAGAGCTTCCTATTTCCATTCCTACAATGATTGCTAGTATACCATCTGTCCCGGCTATATATCAACAACAAGCCGGAGTCCAATCTGGGACTCTTTCGACGACATGGTCAATTCCTATTTCTTCATCCGGATTCTCATATGGTATTTCTTATGTTGAAACTCAACAAGTTGATCCAATGTGTCTTCAAAGGCCAATCTACCCTTTAAGTACTGGATTACCACCATATGGGGGGCAGTATGCCTTTTCATTGTTCCCTCCTGGAGAACAACCATATGAGATTTTACAACAAAGTTCAAGTCAAACTAGAATTACATCCAGCGGTTGGGTACCAATACTGCCTCAACAACCAAGGGTTGTATATTCAATGCAACCAGTCCATCCTGTGTCGAATATTCCCACTACACCTGCTATTGTGACTGTATCGCAAGTACAAGTGCTACCTGTTGTATGCCAACCTCAAGTCTCTCAAGTTGCAATACAACAGCCTCTCGTCTCAGTGATTCAATCACAACATCAGGTTAGTGCCTCCTTATTTGGAGCGACTCAGGCTCAAAAAGGTACTATCACTCCGCATCTTGGTCAATCATCCAGTATTGGGTAACAGAAAATGGTCCAACAACCATGGCTGGTGCAATATCAACAACCACAATTCCAGCAGTCATACCAAGGACCCAAGCAACAAGGCTTTGTAAGTAACGGGAAACAACATTTCCAAAGTGGTTATCAACAACCATACTATAATGGTTATGCCCATCAACCTTATCAAAGTTACCAGCATCAAATACATTATGCTGGTATGCAAAGACCTACTGCTCAGGCGATTCCATCTTATCCTGGGTATGCTTCGCCTAACCTGAATCAACAGTTTCCCTTTGTAGAAACTCTAGAATTACCAAATCTAAACCGACTAACGAATGATCCAATTGCTTATGCCCCTTGGTGGCCTGCGATTCCTCATAAACTTCCCTCTGATATTCCTAAATTCAATGGAAATCCAGGTGAAGATCCATTGAATCATGTGATGACATTCCATTTGTGGTGTTCATCCAACACCCTGAATGATGATTCGATTAGGCTTCACCTTTTTCAGCAAACGTTAACTGGTCTAGCAGCTAAATGGTATATAGAATTTCCTAAAGCTTTGTTTGATAACTTTAGCACCCTTGCCACTACCTTTTTAACCCATTTTTAGCTACCCATGAGGTACGAAACAGGGACAGAACTCCTCACCAACTTTAAACAGACAACAACCACTCACATATCTAATCATATTCATGAGTGGCGGCATCGTCAAAGAATGGTGAAGGCGTACGTTCCTAATCAGCTTTTAGCTGAATGGTTTATAAAGTCATTATTACCCTCCATTATAGAGGATGTGGCTAAGGGAGGAGTTGTCACTGAAGAGCAAGTCATTGCATGTGCGCAATATTTAGACTTGATCTATACTCAGTGTGACACACTCTACGACAAAATTCTTGACACTCCTAGACCGGAATTTTCTGTTCCTCCCCCTCCTAAATCAAACAAAGACTCTCATGTCAGCGATGGCGTGATAGGTACGACAAGCACAAAAACCTCAAAGGCTACATCTAAGAAATCCCGTAGGGTTTCTAGTCAAAGAGCAGATGAAGAACCTCTTGCCTCGGACGTCAATGCCATGTCAACCGACAAAACAAAAAATACTAAGCAACGAGGGGGCAAGAAGAAAGGGACAAACAAAAAGACGAAACAGGAGGATTCGATTCCTGAGAAACCTTCTGGAAACCCTACTGGAAAGAATAAACCTAATCAGCCATGTTTCATATGTGATGAGGACCATTACACAAGAGATTGTCCACATCAAGCTGAAGTCAAGATGTTTTTCAAAAAGACTTCAAATACCTCAGTGGTATTGACTGATCCGTTTCCAAATCCAGAAACTAACCTGGTTGCTAGTGATTGTGCTTCCCTATCCCAAGTGCTTATGCTATCCATCTCAAAACAACAAAATGATGCCTTGATATCTACAAGGAATAAGGATTATGGAAATCCACAATCTTCGAACAGCAAGGGTGCAAATCAACCCAACAGTTTGACAACAACTTCATCAGAAGTTGTTCTACCAATCATTCCTGAATTAACAATAAAACCACTTAAAGGAGTAGTACATAAATCAACATTTAATCCTCATGCTCGAGCAGCACAAAATTATAATATAGTGGAGGATCTGGCCCAATCGCCATCTGCCATGTCAACACTTGAAGTACTGCAAAGTTACCCATCCCAAAAACAGGCCTTATTATTAGCGATAGGTGGGATTGATCTAGTGGATTCCAATCTAGTGGCCTTTAATCATAAAGGATACAAACCTCAGTTACCAGCACAACTTGCTTTCCTCATACGGGTGAAAACCCTCAAAAAAACTGTTCATCGAACAATAATTGATGAAGGAGCATCTACCTGTATCATGTCAATGAGTTACTAGAAAACTTTAGGCTCTCCACCCTTGTCACGATCATCAACGACATTGAAATCATTCAATGGAAGAACATACACGCCATATGGGATATTAAGTAACTTGCAAATCGAACTGGCGGGCAAGACAGTAGAAATTGAAGTCGAGGTCATCAATGGAAACCATGACTACAACATCCAACTGGGCAGGCCCTAGATTTATGATATGGCTGCTATTGTGTCAACATATTTTAGAAAGATTGCATTCCCCTTTCAAGGCAGAATCACAATCATTGACCAACTAACCTTCCTCCCCAACAGTTCTCAAGTTACCGGAAGCATTCCTTTGATCCATGGAAGCTCTCAATCGCTTCAAAATATCGGAGTAGGTCTCCTAAAAGACCCTTCTTTAATGGGTACTTTTTCCCTTTCGCCTCCGAGTAATCTGCCAAAAGTGGCCATAGTGGAAACCTGTCACATGATATCTTCTACATCGTCAAAGATTAAGAATAATTATGAACATTTTGTTCAAACGGATCATCACCAGTTGTTACACTCGAGCCCCATAGAATTGTTGTAGCAATCAAAATTCTGGGCATGGGCGGCAAACCCAAAGCAGTGCTCAACAAGCGCTTGGATAGATAGGTCTCTAGAGTATGGTACCTCTTTTGATCCTTGGTCACATGTACATTCTACAGATGAAGAAATCATTCAATCTATGATGATAGGAGAGACACCATGGGAAGATCACCACCATCGTTCGCAACCTCAAGATAACAACGAGGATTACTCTAACGACCTTAATCATCCTTCAGTTTTTGAATTTCTATTAAATACTAGAAATACGGTGGATTCAGAGTGAAATCTGTCCAATATTGAAGAAACTATTGCCATTAATATCTCGACCAAACCAGATGTTGTAGAGAATATACATGTTGGCAAATCTTGTTCTCCTTCAAAACTGGAAATATACTGCACTCTCTTTCGTGAATTCAGAGATGTCTTTGCTTGGTCATACGAAGAAATGCCAGGCATTGACTCGAGCATCGTTGAGCATGAAATCAAGATGTATCCTGATGTCAAACCAGTACGACAATGGCTTTGACCAGTTCACCGGAAGAAAGTCGCTGCCATTAAGGCAGAAATTGAAAAACTTTTGCATGCTAGTTTCATTTACCCCATTCCTCTCACTGATTGGGTATCAAATATTGTTCCTGTGATGAAAAAGCAAGGAATGATTAGAGTGTGTGTCGATTCCAGGGACGTAAATTAAGCTTGTCCAAAGGAAAACTACCCTACACCCTTCATCGACCAGATAATTGATGAATGTGCCAGATGCGAAGTCTTTTCATTTATGGATGGATTTTCTGGATACAATCAAATCAATATACACCCATAGGACCAGTCGAAGACTGCATTTATATGTCCATGGGGCACATTCACATACCGCAAACTACCTTTCGGCTTGACTAACGCAAGGGAAACATTTCAAAGGGCAATGAAATACGCCTTCGATGAAATCAAACAAATCATTCAATCGTATCTCGACGATTTACCGGCTCATTCACAAAAGCGGACTGATCATCCGCAGAATTTGAGAGCTATATTTCTACGTTGTCGACATTACAAGATACGACTCAATCCACACAAGTGTGTGTTTTTTGTTGGTTCTGGTCGGTTACTTGGTTTCGTAGTTTCTAAGGACGGAATTCGGCTCGACCCATGTAAGGTTCAGGCAATCATTGACATGCCTCCACCTTCAAATTTGCTTCAGATTCAGAAACTCCAAGGGAAAGCAAACTTTCTAAGGAGGTTCATTCCAAATTATGCCAAACTTGCTAAAGGTTATACATGTCTTTTGAAAAAAGAAGTTCCCTTCAACTGGGATCAGGTTGCGCAAGCTTCCTTTGATGCTTTGAAAGTTCCCTAGTAAAAGCATCATTAATGTATGCTCTTGATTATCAAAAAGACTTTAACATGTATCTCATTGCCACAAATACAACCATCGCAATGGTTTTAGTACAAGAAGAAAATGGAATAGAACATCCTGTGTATTATTTAAGCCGCAACCTAAATGATACGGAAAGCAAGTACTCCTATGTTGAAAAGCTGGCTTTGGTAGTTGTTCAAGTAGTACAGAGATTTAGACCCTATATACTCTTTCACAAAACTACCATTTTGTCAGATTGCAACCCTATGACCTACATCCTGTCGCGTCAGTTGCTAGGGTGCAATTATTCAAAATGGATAGCCATTTTGCAAGCGTTTGATCTGGAATTCACCAAATCCAAATCAAAGAAATCTTTAGTCTTCGCGGAGTTACTTTGCGACCTCCCATCGTCGTCCAACGATTTAACATCTAAAGCATCGACCGTGGATGAAACATTGTTTCTGATATCATCAAGCAACCCGTGGTACAGAGATATACTAATCTATCTCCAAGCCCAAAACTTTAGGCCTAATATCTCTCGCTTAGAATAGCGACATACTCGATACGAAGCAAAAGACTACATGATCGTTGGTGATACACTCTACCGTCATCATGTCGATACAGTTCTGCGAAGGTGCCTCACGCATGAGGAGGCCAAAAAAGTCCTAAATGACTGTCATTCAGGCGCATGTGGGGGGCATCTATCTGGTTACGCTACCACACAAAACATATTGTGAGCAGGCTACTTCTGGCATACTATCTTCAAAGATTGCATAATAGTAGTACGAAGTTTCCATGCTTGTCAAATTTTTGATCACAAAACCAGTTTACCACCTGCACCATTGCATCTAGTAGTTGTTGTTGGGCCATTCACAAAATAGGGCATAGATTTCATGACATGTAACCCCACCTCAGCTGGGGGGCATGGGTATATCATAGTCGCTGTGGACTATTTTACAAAATTGGCTGAGGCGATGCCTACATTAAACAATAGCGGTGAAACGACTGCTATTTTCTTTCTCAATCATGTAGTCTCTAGGTTTGGTGTTCCACAGGCTATAGTCACAGATCATGGATTGCATTTTCGCAATCACATGATGGTTGAATTGACTGCCAAATTAGGACTGTCCCACGATAGTTCTACTCTATATTATCCGTAGGCTAACGGATAGGTTGAAGCGATCAACAAAGTCCTCAAGCGCATGCTGCAGAGAATGATTGGAGCCCACAAATGGGATTGGAATTTAATCTTGTACTCAAGTCTGTGGGCATATAGGACCTCGGTGAGAAATGAGACCATATTTACGCCTTTTTAGTTGGTTTATAGCCTGGAAGCTATCTTGCCGATTCAGTGTGAGATTTCATCTCTCAAGCTTGTAATTGATCTACTTCTTGAAACTTCAGAGGAAGAGGCTCGTTTCTTGGAACTAGTCCACTTGGATGAAACCCATCATGATGCCGCGCTGGCTAACAAAGCACATAAGAAATGTGTCAAAGTGCAATTTGATAAAAATGTCAAGCCTTGTGTCTTCTCAGAAGGTGACCTGGTCTTACTCTACGATCAGGACTCTGATAAATTGGGAGCGGGTAAGTTCCAATCATTATGGATGGGGCGAACAAGTGGGAAACATCAACTCGGGCGGAACCTGGATGGAAGGAAGTATTTTGATGGTTCAATCCTCTCCGGCACAGTATGTCCACCAATGGATGGCAACCTAACCCTTATATACATAATATGAATATAGTGGCATTGGAGATTCGCCCCTACATTGTTAAATGAGTATTAGCAAAAGGAGACTACGAGCTGGTAAATTATGATGCGATTCCACTATCACAACCCCGAAACAGGTTGTATCTTAAGCGATACTATGCTTGATCAAGTGTAGTAATCTCTTTATATTCTTTTGTTTCATTCTTGTTTTCATCAAGAGTTGTCATTTTGGTTAAGTAATCCACTTTGCATTTATTGCAGATGTCGGAATTTTTGGAAACATTTGTTGGGTACACCGAAGGAGCTAGTCATAGAACGCAGAACCTATCTTCTGCAGCCTGGGCCATCTTTGATCCATGCAGTGAGTTAGTAAGTTTTAGGGGGATATGTATTGGTCAATCAATGAACAACATCGCTGAGTACAGCACGTTGATAGAGCTTCTCTCTGATACCATTTCGCATGGCATACGCTGACTTATTGTCAGTCTAGATTCACAACTCGTCATTCTACAGCTTACTGGCATCTATTCAGTTCGGAACCCAGCTATCTATCGTATGTTCCTAAGAGTCAAGATTTTGGAAAGGTAGTTTGATTCCATTCAATATCAACAAATTTCTAGAAACTTAAACACTTTAACTGATTCATTAGCGAATTATGTGTTAGACAGACATTTGCAATATTTGTAAAGAAAAGCATTTTGCATCAACATTTGTATTTGGATCACATAACTTAACCAAAATAAAATCTGAAAATCAAAAATATATAACTGTTTATGGTTTCAAATAATGTTTTGTGTGCAAGGAAAAATTGGTCATGTGACCAAGAAAATCAAAAGTAAATGCAGAAAAGCATCCTATACTAATGATGCTGGTGATAACATGTTACTGCCTGCGCGATCATATGCAGGAACCTAGTCCATCGACTCGGAACGCCAGTAGTATGGTGTTGTAGCCTTAGAGGTAACTCTTTCGTCCTCATATATTCAATACCAAGGGTAAGATCCTTGATCTGATCCTGCAATACTACCAGGGTCTCTGCTATGTCCAGATCACGAAGGACATCCCTCCCTAGAGCTTCTCCTACTGGAACACTAGCTACTGCCCTTGGGTACGCCACTGGTCTCACTGGCCCAACATCTACGCAATTACATGAGTTCAATTAGTCTTGATAAATCACAAAATATTATAAAAATGATAAACAAATATATGGTCAAAATCTTTACCTATCACACCCCACTGCTCACCAACCGGCAACGCCAAATCCGGGTCACCTCAAAAGTCCATCCCGACATATGGATACTCTAAGAAGACCATCTCCTGATGGTCGAACCACTTAAAGAAGGCATCGGAGAAAGTAATCTGTGGTTGACAAGTGTGTCTGGCCAGGAGATCAACCCATCTCTACATCCTGGATTCCCTTAGTACTGGCAATCCTAGTGAAATATGTTGTGGCTGCATCGGTGGGGTCCTCTTTAAGGCAAAAGTAGTCAAAATGGAATCGTATCCAAAGTTCTTGGATCTTCCATTCTTTACCTTAGAGAGATGGTCTTTTATCACCGAAAGTACTGCCTCACACCAGTTTAATACCTTTGGTTCTAGGCATTCTAAAGCATAATGCACATAAGATCTGTTCGCCAAATGAAGAGTTGCGCTACCAGCCAATCTAGCAAAGGTGAATAAAATGGTCCTCAGAGGCCAATCATTGATGTCCCAGATATTGATCTTGCCATCTCTACTAGGCTGAGATCCATCTCTACAAAGCTGACAGATATAATCTCTCACCCGTTCACCCCCACGGGCTGATCCTAACAGTGAAAGAGGGGCACCACGCCTCGATAACCCCATCAAAAAGTAGAAGTCCTCGACTATCAGTGGGATGGATTCACCTCTAATCTGGAACACCTAGTTGATCAAATCCCATGCATCGAGGAAATACTGCAACAAGCTAATTTTTTACCTCATGCTAGATATATGGAAGAATTTGAGAAAACCACAGTTTTGCAATGCATTAATAATACCCTGATCATGTAAGGCAATCATGTCTTCTTCTTCATGTTCACATTCATGCCACGTGATGACCATCTTCATCCAACAAATATTTGAGTCATAGACAAAAGATGAATTAGGATCCAAATTTGAGCAAAAACAGGCAAAAATTTCATGATAAATCACTATGCAAAGTTTCCCTTCTGCGCCCATCACACCCTGCCTTTGGACTAGGTGAGATGCATACTGAATGGCCAGTGTACAGCTCAGTATGCATCGCACCTTTCAATATAGGGCAAGTGCGATGATGGGAGAACAATTTCTTCAAACCCCAGGGGCTCAGAAAAATGGAAAACTTGCTCAAAATCAGGAAAGGATGGAATGAAAATGAAGAGATTAGGGTTAGATCCTACCTAGTCTTGATGGCACACAGAATAGTCCACCGGATCTCCTGAAATCAGCTGATGAAGTTTGAGGCAGAAACCACTCTAGAGCTCCAAATCCCAAATTTGAAATGAAATGGTAAAAATGAGAGGTAAAACTACTTTTTATGTTACTATTCACGTACTTCAATTAAAATGTTAGTTTTTAATTCATTTTTCAGGAATATATATGTGTATTTCTAATCAATTTGATGGAGCAATTGAGTAGGTTGAATGACTGAAGAAAGAATCTAATGTGTTAAACAGTAAACTGAATATCATTGGCCAAATATCAGGAGCAATGTTAACGCAAGGTTCAAGCTCGTTAAAAAATCAACCTGCATTGAGCACATGTTGGCACAAGGTTCAAGCTCATTAAAAAATAAACTCGCCTTTGGTAAATAAACTTTGTGATCGCTTTGCTATCTACCCTTTTTGAACTTTGGTTGTGTTCCTTCCGTCACCTCCATTTCATTCAGCCGACCATACACTTCCACTTGATTGTTTACCCTTTTGAGGAACATCTACGATGAGTGATTCTGATTGCCACCCTCTTCACACTACCATGTTTTGAGAAGTTCCAAACTTACCTGGAACCAGCTACTACCCAGAAATACCACTCGTTCCTAAAAAATGAGCCTCTTTTAAACTCTTTTTAGACTCATTAAAAATAAAAAGATTGTCGAGCTATTGGCCTTTCCAGCTCGTTAAAGTAAAGGGAATGCCATCCCTCTCATATATTTTAATCTTTTCGACTTGAGGGATTATTAAACAAAAAGATCGAGCACTTGTCTTTGTCGTCTCGTTAAAACTATCGAAAATTCATCCCTTTTGTATTATTTTACACTTTTTCGGAATTAAGGGATTACGCCACGAAAAAGGACTATTGGAGTCTCCTTTTCATCCATTTTCAAACTCTCTAAACATGAAAATGACTTAGTTATCTTTGTCGTTAAACTCGTTAAAAAAATAGCGACAAACTTGTCCACCCAGAGAAGAACGAGTCTCACTGACGCTAGGCTTGCTAAACACAAAGTGACAGGTTTGCCCGAAGGGCAAATTATAGACCAAGCATATGTTATCCTCCAAAAGCTTGTCAAAAATAAAGAGGTACTGGTCAACAATGACTAGGGAAAAATGGGAAGAAAACTTGAAGAACTCTATTGGTAGCAGGTCGCTCTTGAACATGATACTTTCACTCCATCACCGTGATTTAGTTGGGTTGGGTTTTTCCATTCACCATCACAATTGGTCCACCGTGCCATCCATGGGGTTAACACTACCAAATTCCATATCAGTGTCACCAATATGTTCAAGAGAATTCATTCAGAGAACTAACCATCCATCAAACACCTCATCCACTGCATTACATCCACTCTTCATTTTTCATGGCTGCCATTCCTAAACCTCATATCATCAGATCGTTTTCACCTCCACAAAAATCATTTGCTCTGTTTCGTGTTGTAGATGTGGGATACATCAAGGCCCTCCTACGACAAGTCACTTCTTGTCAACATCGGCTCATTATCCAAGAACTTGACTTAGAAACAACCCTTTTAGTACTTTTAAGCTTGCATGCCTCAATGGCAAGTTTCTCACTTCCGGCGACAGGTTTACATCAATGACCTTCGACCGCAAGACTTTGCATGGTGTTCGACATCAGCTCATATATTCACACCACATGAATTGTATTGTAGTACCTTGAGGGTCATCATCATTATCGGTGACTCCTCTCACATCTATTAACAGCTTACATCATTGGCTGGTAATCATATGATGTCTTTCCATGTTCGACTTCAGAACATCTTCTCACATGGATCGACTTGTACATCGGGTGAATATTGGACGAGTTTTGAAGACCCTAGATCTAGTTTCATCCATCCAAGTTGTGATATATTCAGGAAAATAAAGACATCAATTATACACAGAAGCTACACAGAAGCTACACAGATATTCATCTAAGCTGGGGAAGATGACTCTTCATGCGAAGAATCACCAGTCTGCAACAACAGACGATTGTCTGTCCTATGTGCATGAGAATGAATTTATAAAGATGAGCATGGGAATGCCTGCCTCAACTAGATCATGAAAATAATATGATGATGATGTATTGTATTGTATCTTATACAGGTCACCTTCCATTACAAATACCTTGGATCCTCGTGAATAAATCATTTTACCCAACATCAGAATATTTACGACCTCATGCTTTAGGGGGCAACTGTTATGGACATATTTGGGCACTGCAACCCCAAACTCATATGTCCATAAAATAAGGGCTCCTTAAGTCCCTAAAAGTGTTGTTTCACACCCTAAAGGATCATGGTCAACTGATTACATCATTTCCCAGAAGTTCCACCTGAAAAACTACTCAGAACTGGCCGAAACTAGACCATACAGACTGCTCCATGGGCAAGGTGCAATGCATACTGACTGCCTAACTGGCCAGGTGTGATGCATACTGACATGGCCTTTTGTGGGGTGCGATGAGCGAGAATAGACAAATGGAAAAGATAGTTTGCAAGGTGGATGATCATGGAATCTTCCATAAACTTCTCCTGTGACACTTGCCTCTCTGAATTCGCCCACGGATGAGGAAGCGATGATTGAAATATCCAAGTGGAGCTAAGAACTATCAGTGGAATGACACTAATAAAAAACCTAGAGCTGACTCACACCCTTGAAAGACATCTATAAATGGATCCCTCATCTAAGAGATCTGGAGGCTGGAATTTTGTATTTTGTAAGGAAGTGTTGTTGGTTTGCTGGTGAGAAGAGACATTGCGTTGTTGGGTGATTTGCTTGTTCATGAGGTGAAGAGGGCTTCTACAACTGGAAGGATGATGTTGGATTAGATAGCTTGGTTGTAATCCTCTCTTACATTACTATTAATAAAGTTCTTTGAGTTTTCCTCCATATGATCTTGTATTTGTGAATCTTATTGTTTATGAATGCAATTGTATGGTCAATTTGTTTTTTGTTCCGCATTGTTTATGATGTTTTAGATAGAGATGCTTTGATAGTTTTCCGTTAATTTGACTCTACAGGTACTTTTTGAAGCGGAAAAAGTAGGAGAGGAGTGGCAAATTCTATCGAGGAAAGGAGAAATCAAGCTAGGATCAAAGCGGAAGATCCAGGTTGGTCCTCTTTTCTTCTCTTCCATCTATTACACTTAAAGGAACTCTTGAAAATATTTCATTGTTTGTTTCTAAGATAGCTACGCATCTTAGTAGGACTAGTAGTTCGAATTGACACTAATTTTCCCTGAAATAGATAGTGTGCCTCATGTAGCTGTATAGACCACCGATGTACTTCAACAGAGTCTCAGGTGAGTCTAATGAGCTTCCTAGAATCAATGCTCTCTTCCTAAATTCTTGGGTATATCCTTGTACACTTTTCCCTTTTAACTGTCGAAGAGTTTGCTAGCTCATCATGGCTTGCTGCATGTAGGCCAATGGATATAACTGCTTTTTGATTGCAGAAACAAATTCACTCCAAACAGAAATAGTCTTACCATGTCTCTTCATGTCAACTTGGGTCCTGCCTTCCCACCAAACCAAGGTAGTGCCTCCAAGGCATAGGCTTTCCAGCTGAATCTTGCTCTTGTCTGAATCGATACTCTGCACTCTACAATAAACATCAATTTTTCTAATCCAATTGTCCAACTTTTCTGCATTCAACTCTCCATCATATATTGGTAAATCAAATTTAACATCTAGCTTAATCAAAGATGCCTTCTTTTTATGTTCATGGCTATTAGGAGGTGTGAGAAAGCTTTCTTCTTTCCCTTTGCCTTTTGAGTGGTCATGGAGGAAAGGCTCTTCCTTTCCTTTATCTTGTTTTGAGCCTGATGCATCTACATCCTTGTGTTTTCAAAAATCCTTATACATTTCCTCTACCATGGACCTTATGGCTAGGAAACTATCTATGAATTGAGGGTCTGGCCCCACAGAACCTTTCTCTGACATGGTCTTCTAAGGATAGACTCTCCCAATTTCAGGATTAGTTTCGCCCAACTTTCCTTCTCCTAATTTGACCTTTGACCTAGTTAGCATTCAACAGCTAAATCCAGCACAAGCTTGTCTAACCTTAATAGCCTAGAGCTCTGATACCACTTGATTTGAAAATCACTCATGAGTAATCTCAGTTAATTAAATTAATGAAGGTATTACAGACTCATGTGCTGGTGTGTGTCTATGTTATCTTAGGCAACGGATCGATAAGATTGCAAAATACACAAACACTGGAAAACAGTAAGAGAAACACAGCAAGCAAGATGCAAAAACACAACAATTTAATATGGAGTTCACCCTATCCTCTAGGGCTATGTCTCCAGTCCAACTTTCAGTGGTGGCCTTTTCTTATTGTGTCTTTAAACAGAGTTTTTACAATGAGGAGCTCAAGTTGAGTCTCCTGGAATAGATGATGCTTAGTAGGGTGGTTCTTGGATTCCCCAAGCCACTAGAGTGCACAAACTCCCCCTTACTAAGTCTCGACCTCAACTGGTCTTAATGGGATGGGTCCAATTTGGTACTCAGTTCTTGACAGATATCGTCATAGGGATTGCTTGAACCTCTCAAGCCTGGTTTTTTCTGCTCATTACTGCCTTAACTCTGCAGGTCAGCTCGACTCTCTATTCTCTGCTTCTTACTTTACTCTCTATTCTATGTCTTTGTCTCACTGTCTCCTTCTACACTGTCTTCTCTATTTTTGTTCTTTGTTTGTTCATGGCTTAAATCCAATCCGTCCCTTGACTGTTCGCTTCCTCTTCCATCCCTTCAGTTTGCCTGCCTCTTTCTGCTTGCAATTCCTTGCCTTTGCGTTAGCGCCACTGTGTAACATCTCACAGGGAGGTGGCCACTTGTCCTCTCACAAATTGAGTGCCATCTCTTCCTCAATGTTTCATTATTTCAATTATGTTGTGAAATGATTCATCCGCCAACTCAGCGGTCAAATTGGACTTCAAACTTTTATACGTCGTAGCTTATTTCTCTGCCAAATCCGGTCTCCCCATCGGGCGCAATGTCCATCGTTAGATCTGGGGCCTCCAGATCCTACGTTTATCACTCTTATCGCGTGGTTGACTTGCTCAGATGTTAGCCCGCGATGACAGTGGTTTTCTCTCTCATCCACCGGACACACGTCAATCAACATATGGAATTGCTCGTTCCCTTGCCAAATCCGCTTATCACCTAAAACGCCTCCGATATTCTACCGGTTTTGGAGCGCGGGACCCACCTTTCAGTTTATCGCTTTTCCCATGGTTTTCGGGTTTCCCTTGTGACCAAGTGCTCTGGGCTATTCCATTTTGAGGGGTTTTGCCCAGCGATGCGCTAATTGTGCATTAGAAACGGCCTTTGTTTTCTGATCTGAGCTTCCTAATTGCTACTTTTGCACCACTGCGTGGTCTCCATAGGCCTCGGTCAGCATGCTTTGACCGAGGTCCTCGTCGTTACATGATGGCTACAAACTACCACTATCCAGAGGTCTTCCTAATAGCTCATTGTTCACAAGTTTTTGAAGTCTGTCATGATTTGATACAGTCATCGAACTCTGATAATTTTTCATGGATCCAATTCGGATCACTTTCCTTGGTAGCATAGACCATAATCACTAGTGCCACTCAAATACATAAAAACTCAGTTCACTATTGCTCAATGCTCCTTCCATGGTTTTGACATAAACCTACTCAATACTCCCATTGCATGTGTAATGTTTGGCCTAGTATAGACCATTGCATATATTAGGATGTCAACTAGACTTGCATATGGAACACAGGATATGTCCTCTTCCTCTTCTTGTGTCTTGGGAAATTGTTCAACATATAACTTTACATGTAATGGAATAGGAACCTTCATCGGTTTCCTATCCTGCATATTAAACATTTGTAGTATTGTCTTGACATACTTCCTCTGATTTAACCAAAGCTTCCTTTTTGCCCATTCACGTTTAATTTGCATGCCCAAAATATATATTGCGGCACAAATATCCTTCATGTGGAATTTGGAGGACAATTGGGTCTTCAAATCCTGGATAATTTCTTTGTCATTTCCAGTAACCAACATATCATCCACATACTAGACTAGATAAATAATATGGTCACCAATTAATTTAAATTACACACAGTGATCCAATTTTCTTTTGGTGAAGCCATGTCTTAGTATAAATGTATCAAATTTCTGATACCGCGTCCTTGGTGACTGTTTTAACCCATACATACAATTTTTGAACCTACATACCAGTTCTTTTTTACCCTTCACCGTAAATCCTTCATGTTGCTTCATGTGTTGGCATTATGGTACAGGTGTTGTCCTTGATGGAAACTCACATATATGATAATCAGATGTATCCATAGGTCAGTTCAAAAATGATAAAGTGATGCATGATGGAAACTCACATTGTAACAGGTCAATTCAGAGGTAACAGATTAATGGCACAGAAGAACATGATGATGGAAAAATAATTACAGATCAGAATTAGGAAATTGAGGAAAGAGAATGTTTCAAGTTGTATACATTGTTTAACCTAGTCCAAGTTGCGTATACACACGGGTACATAGAATAAAAGGTGCGTGTACATATGCACATAGTTTCACAGAATGAAAATTGCATATGGGATGGAAAATTAAGGTTAAAAAATACCAAGGGTCCATACCATGGTATTAGCCCATAACATTGAGCGAAATAACGGTTACTTAATCCTGTCTAAGAATACCATAGGTTCTAAGTGTTTTTTTGGTGCATGGTATTAACAAAGGCTCTATGTATATAAGGAGGAGAAAATAAAAGGGCTAGATGTGCAAGTGAAAGGGTTTTTTAGGAATACTTCTATCTGAAGTATATTTTTTGTTTTAAGGGCTATGGTTATGATATAGATTTGAAACATATTGTACACCCTTGGATATAATGTTGGATCAGGACCATGAGACCTGAAATGACTTATAATTGTATGATATTGTTGGGCAGCCAATCCCCCCCATAGCATGTTTTTGGGGCTTAAAGCCTGAGTTTTGGTCAATGTAATTTAAAGACTCTACGAAATGTGGGTGCGAAGCGTAGAAGTCTAGGATGAGTCATAGGGGTGTCTTCCCTAAGAATTGTAAAATAATGTAAAGTTGTGTCGGCCTACCCATGGTCCGCAGACCATGGGATTGTATAAATAGAGTGAGGCTCTAAGTGTAAAGATATTTTTTTGGGGAGAAGGTAGTAAAAGATAGATGTGAAGGCATGGTTAGAGGATAGAAGTGGATCTGAAGTGTATTGGGTCGTAGTAGTAGGAAGAGGCTCTATAGTTGAGTGCGCAGAGGCCTAGTAGAGTCCGCAGCTAAGTGCACGAACCCCTATAGCTGAGTGCATAGGGCAGGGTTGGGTCTGTAATTGAACTAAACTTGAAAAGGATTATTAATAAAGATAAGTGTGATTCGGAATATTATGCATCTATGGTTCTGTTTATCTTTATGCATTTATATTGGTTTTGATTAGGCACACTTACATGAATCTTTAATAAGTAATAAGAATATTGGGCCCACACAAACTAAGTCAAAGCACTAATATAATAGCACAGTAAGGATCGAGATCAAGATAGTATTGTATTCACGCCCCTTATAGAGGTGCACACAGGCTGCTGCGTGGAGCAGTGCAAGCGCACAGGTTCTACCCGCGAACCTCCAGAACCCTCATCAAGACATCCCTAGGGTGTGGAAAATTGGTTCCAATGCCCTCCCATACTACTTTGGGTGAGACCTCAGTCTGCGCTCCATGGACTATTGCTGAAAGGGCCAGTAGTACCAAGATTTTCTTGGCTAAATCACTTCTGAACCTGGGTCAGGCCCTATGTAGCCAACAAATAGTTTTGTTGCCGGGACTGGGATCTGCCTAAGGGATGTTTGATGTCGTGCCACTGGAACCCAACAAAGAAGGAAATTGAAGAGTGGTTGGACAAGAAGATTCATGAGTTCACGACACCAGAAAACAGAACTCTGCAAGTATCTGAGAAAAAGTGGTTGGATCGCTATGTGTATATGGAAATCCATGAGATTTTCTTTGCATCCTTTCCTTCTGAACTATATGAGTGGATTGCGAGGTTAGTCAATAGCCAGGGAAGGTGTAGCCTCGACAAACCAACAGTGTGGACTTTGGAATTAGTGCTCAGACTGGAGGCATTAGAAGATAAGATCGCGCAAGCTGTGGACCATTGGCTCGACCGGATAAGCGGGGGATTTATCATTGAGTTTGCAGTAGACATGACCATGAGCTACAGTGAAGCAGAACTACATTTTCTCAAGGGAACGTGAGGTAAGTATATTAAATATTTGAATACCTGGATTAAGATGTTGTTATGTGAAAACAAGGTCATGTGAATACATTAATGTTTGGGACAACACGAAGTGGGAAGATCTACAAAAGCAACGAAGAGTTAGACAGTCCCTTAATTTCACCTTCGCTAGGGAGCTAGGAAGAGCTCACTAAGGTCTCTCCGAGAAGTATGGTTAGTTTGATAAGGTAGCGCATTCTGCGGTTACCACCTCCACCCATGCCACCTCCCACTTCACCTCCCTCACCTTAATTTCCACCCACTCCACATCCACCACCCCCATAGTTTAGCATGGTGAGTGCAATCAAACTACCCGTATTTAGAGGAGTAGGGAATAAAGATCTGGACCAATTCTAGTTTGTGGTAAGGGCAGTATGGGAAGCGCAAGGTGTCACGGATGACAATATTAAGAAGGCTACATTGGTGAGCACACTTCAGGATCGCACATTGACATGGTATATCAAGCACTCTAACGACCACCCAAACGCAGGAATAGCAAAGATATAGAATGTGTTGAACAGAGAATTTAGCAGGCCAAAATTAGAGACATAGTCAATCATTAGGTTTGAGGAGATCGCGATGCTTCCAGGCGAAACCCCTTGGGATCTAGATCAAAAGCTAAAGAGTATGATCTGTGAGGCCAATATGACACTAACATATGCACATCATTGCGCATGGTTTGTGGCATCTCTGACACCGCACTTGAGGACGGCGCTGTCACATCAGAAACTTTCCACCCAGGCCGAAGCATTGGAAATGGCGATGAGGTTGCATGAGACCCTGATATAATACCCTAGGTTGGGAGTTAAACAAATCCATGTGCAATTACAGAATCCATGCTTGGAAATGCAAAGTTTGAAGCAGGATAAGACACCGCCGCCAGAGGCATGTGGGTAAGTATGGTGCATAAAGTGCACAGGCCAAGGTCATGACAAGGATCACTGTCCAGTTTTCGTAAACTACTTGGCAGGAGGGGGGCCAATGCCATTGAGACCAGAGGCACAGGCAGGGCTGAGTGTGGCACCCGCATTATGGTGTGCGATCTGTCAGATAGGAGTAAAACACATAATGGATAATTGTCATTTATTTCAGAAGTATACATAGACTCCCCAGCAGTTGTTTTTTAATTTATACAAGTAGGTAGGCCACGGCGAGTGCACTTGTCGTAGCTACGAGTTAATGATGGATCAGACCCTAGCCTATAGGATGCAGATAGAAACACGAGCCCTCGACCGAGATATGGGGATGGCGCACGCTGGATTTTAGGGGAGAGATCAAGGACAAGGAGGAATGAGACTAGGAAGGGGCCGCGGACAGTTAATTTGTTACAATTGCGGAGGACTAGGGCACTATGCCCACGATTGTACCAACCCAATGAGGATATCCTATTCGTACTGTGCTCAGTTTGATCATGAAACAATATATTTCCCTACATTGATCACACAGATGCATGAAAAAGGGGTATTCCAGCCTCGTCTGACTCAAAATATACAAATGATGATGTCTGAACCACGTGAAGAAGACCCAAATGTGAACATTATGCTCAGAAGCGATGTGACCATGAGGGAGGATAAGGGGAAGCAACCCGAGGAAGATACATGGGTTTGCAAGGCTCCTGCAAATGAACCTGAGTTTGACTTAGAACGCACAAAGGAGACATTCATGGAAGCTAGGAAGAGCTTCATTAAGACCTCCACTTCAGGTAGTAAGGATCAACCAGAGCCAGGAATGGATCCTTCAATGCTTACGACCTTTCTGGAGACATGCATGAAATAGGTGCGCGACAACAAGCTAGTTATGGGACTACAGGAGCTTATCACTAGGTGCACAAGGTCAGAAGAACTACGTGTAGTTTGGAAATTGGGAAAGCATGCATTGCGCACCGGGAGGAAAATGAGATTGATTGCGCAGATTTGTGAGTATGAAATGGATCAGGTAATTCTAGATCTGGGTTCAAACACGAATGTGTTCCCGAAGCAAACATGGGAATGCATGGGAAGGCCCGTGTTACAATGGTCCCCTATTCAATTACGAATGGCGAACCAACAGAAGATTTTGCCCATGGGGAGGTTGCAAGGGGTAACAATTGATATTGAAGGTGTGAACACAAATGGATTTTGAAGTGATAGAGATTGTCGATGAAAGCAATCCCTATCCCACATTGTTAGGAATAGACTAGGCCACCGATATGAATGAAGTCATCAACCTGAAGAAGTGGAAGATGATATTCGAGAAAAAGTCACTATGTGTAGTAGTCCCATTGGACCCAGCCGAAGGAGCGCACTACATTGAACTAGTGCACGAAAATGAAAGTGATGATGAGTTGGATTATATTTACAAGATAACTGTGCGAGACCAGGATTGGGTGAATCCGACAGCAGATGGGAGAATCTCATGGGAGCGCGAAAGCTCCTGCACTTTGGATTCAGACAAAGAAGTAGAACAATGGTAGAATCAGTTGCATGAAGTGACAACACTGAACTGTGACATGATGGTTAGATCACTGCGTTGCATGACAATAGAGGTAGGGAACTGCCGACATATAATGGATTGATAGCGGTGGATGAATTCCTGGGCAAATTTGAAAAAGTGGTACTCGAACAGCAGTTGTTCGATGTGTTCAAAAGGGCACTGCGCAACACCCACACGATGGTGGGGTACACATCATGGTAATTTTGAGCACTGGCATGGATATAGAAGCATGATGCGCCTATGGTTTGGAAGCCCCCAGCTTCGAACGAGAGTCGAGCAGCCAGGATGAAGCAGCTTACGCGCCCACCTGTGTCGATGGGTACAGACGTGTGTTGTGCAGTCCACACAAACACACCCCAAACTGAGGATCAAAAATCGGAACAAGATGCAGCAGCAAGAAAAGCGATGCGCACCAAAAACGTTCCACATTGAAGCACTCAAGAAGGTATGCGGAGTCTTGAACAGGGTTCACTAGGCGAGACGAACTGATTGGGACCTGCGCGTACCAGTGGTTTGATGGGCCTATAGGGCCATGTACAAAAACCTGAGTACGGAAATGATTCCGAAGTCGACAAGCAGAGTCGAGACCATAATGTTGGAGGAAACGAATCCCTATGCAACATCTCCCATAGTTGGGATAGTACACGAGGAACCAGACAAAGGAATTATGCAGCTATGTGAAGGGGAAAATATGCGGCTTTAGGAAGCCATTCGGCAAGGGAATCGTAAGCTTCATGAACTCGAAGAAGATCAGGTACGGCTGAGGAAGAAAAGCGAGTTACTAGACGAAGAAATAAACAAACTAGAAACTGAAATCACGCAAAAATGTTGCGTCGAGGAACTAAGAATGACAAGACAAGATATGGGTAGCCATACTACTACATTAGAATATGGCCGCCGAGAATTTGTGGCTTTTCTACCATGGCTCTGACTACACCTTACCAGACAAAGTAACCAGGGGAGCGCACCGCATAAGGAAGAATGTGAGGCACTGACTATTGCGAGGGTAATTGAGGAGTGCCCATGGACCAGGCTGGAAGGTGAATTGAAGCCTTGCACAGGTGGTGCGACCGCCTGAATATCTCTAGGTAGCACAGTCTTAGCGCTCCAAGCAGTTGAAAGAGAGTGCAGGACTATAAAAGAGTCTATAGGGGAGCTGCGCAACAAGGAGATTGCGCGCAAGATTAGTATGCCATAGGGGTCACGCCTGTGCATAGGGGGCTACACTGCCATGCGGGTAGGTTGGGAAGTGACCGTTGGTGTCACTTTTCATGATAAGATGTCCAATTTAAGGCAACGAGGATTGGGCGGCAGGCAATTCAGACACAAAGTCAGAACTAGACTTGGGATGATCTACTGCCAATCTCGCATTAATGAGCCGAATGAGGGGGGAATAGTTAAATTTTAATTCAAAAAGGCCTATAAATCACAGGTGGTTATCCACTGAACAACCCTTCGCATTTTTAGAATTCAGTTGTTGCACTATCAATTGGGTATGGACCTTACGAATTTAGAGGCTTTGATAGCAAGTTTAGTGTTTGAGACATTGCCAAAGGAGACACAAGACTTCCTTAACAGAATGATGTCAACAACCGAGGGAGACATGCAGAGCCCTATGCCGCTAGTGGGGGATGCACCAAAATTTCCAAAATCGCCAGACACCGAGGTCCAAAAGGGATCCACAGGCAACAGGACCAGTTCGTATGTCTCCGCGAAATCCGCAGTTTGGTAAACTGTCTATGGAAGACAAGGGCAAGACTATTAATCTTGAGACAGATGAGGAGGAGGAGGATCTCTAGGCATTCAAATAAGAGATCGAGGCAGATGAAGAAATGGAGGAAGACATTCAGCCAGTGCGCACTGCAGCAAAACTGCCCAAGTATGTCCCTTCGCAGAAAGGGAGAGTAAAAGTACCCAAATATTTGGATGGCGTTAAGAGCGCACTCCAAACCCCGCTCCTCCCAGATGGAATTCTGTTTGAAGGATCAATTCTGGGCCACTTGCCCATGATGATATTTGAAGATTGGGACCTCGCGGACAATCAAAAGTTCCCACATTTGGAGACTAGCCAACTCATGAAACAAAGCAAGGAGGGGTCAGTTATAGCGCTAGAGCCACAGAAATGGCTACGTGGTGTGGAGGAGGCTAGGCTACTCCACCTACTATGGATTCCACACTTTCACCGAGCACCAATCATGATATTTATCATTAGGCAACTACTTTTCCTGGTGCACAATGGGTACTTGTGGCTGGAGTAGCCTATTCCTATCACAGCGAAGCTTATTCACAGGATTTCTCGACTTCCCTATACGGGAAGGGGCCCCACAGAAATAGTTGGCGAAAGTGGAGATTTGGCACTTGCAGAGACCATGAAGAAGAAATACAAGTTGGAAAAGAAGGAGAGAGGCTATGTAATTAGTAGCATTCAAGACAAAGGGGTGCATGTAGCCACCCAGTTGCTGGCTGAGAAGGTGATGAGAAAATGTCATGGCAATGAGGTACCTATTATAGGACAAATTGACCTCCTGATCAACTCAGAGGAGAAGGACAAGATGACTGAAAGAATGACCATAGTTGTAGGCCCAGAATCCACACTAACGCTCTTTGTACATTGATAACCTACTTTATAAATCTTGTTTACAAGCATGAAGGAGCGTTAGTCAAGCTGCTAACTCATGTTGTTAGACCAGAGGGAGCGTCAGTGAACTTTAGTGATGCTCAAGTGGTTATGCCAACGAATCTTCCATAAAATATCTAGATATCATTTCCCTAAATTTGTGCAAGAAAAGCAGGGAAACTCCAAAAATCAAGATATTTGGAGAAATTCTATTCTGGAAACAGAGGCAAATGGGAAAACGCTGGTAAAAGAGGCAAGTTCATGGTTTTTACCCAAATGAACTATAGGTGGAGTTCGGAAGCCCTAATTCGATTGTTATTTAAGCAACGAGAGGGACATTGCACAATAGTCAGAGCATTTAGAAGGATAGTACATGGTGCTGTTGTGATATTGTCATATTCTTGAAGGAGCTGAAAGAAGGAGAGAGAGAGGAAGAAGGGATAAGGAAGGCTAATGCAATAGGGTTGTTGTAATCACTCTTCTGTTCTGAATATAGGAGTGCAGTTGTGTTCCACTACTCGAAGTGTCAGTGATATTGTGCATTTATTTGTCCATTCTGATGCTTGTTGTGTTGAGTAAATAAGTTACACATTTATACATGTTTGTTACGGATTCTTTCATTAATTGTCAGAAGTATATGTTGTGATTGGTTTGCTTCGTTATTTTGTGCAGGAATCATCTTGGAGCCGGTCAGGAGGAGTTCTTCTTACCGCATGGAGATCCCCAAGCGAATCTAGAAAGAACCAAAGGTGATCCTTTCTCCATATCCTATCAATATATGTCAGATAGATGAACATGTGTGTAACAGGTACCTTTTGCAAATAACCTTATGGTCTGTCGGAAGTCCCGGGAAGACTTTCGAGGGTAGTTTTCATCCCGTGCATTTTACCCCATAGCAGAACTGGCGACTCTGCTGGGGACTATACTTTAGTTCCCGGTTATCCAAACTCCTCTCAGATCTCTTCTCTCTTCTATGAGCTTCCCGCTTCTTCATATCCTTCTCTGATCCACCATCTAGTTTGTTGCATCCTGCAAAGTTGCTTTCTCTTCAGAAACTAATCCCAAAAGCCCACTTTTTGAACTCTTTCCCTCACTAACGTAGGTTGATGGTCTACACAGAGCTTTATAAAGCCCTTTGACTGTGCATAGGGAGCGTTAGTGGTCAAACTAAAGCTCTGTTTACACATAGAGAGAGCATTAGTGACCCATTTCTTGGTTTTTCAAGAGATTTTGTGGACCAAAAGTGGGGGAAACGTGTCCCAACGGCTAAATCAAGATCTGTAATAGTATCATGCTAACAAATTTGGTGTCTTAAAATTTATTTTTTAAGAAAATGCTTTAGTTTTTCTCTCATAAAAGAAATTTTTATTGAAAGAATCGCTAATAGACTATACATCTCCTTTTGTCAAATTAGTTGTAGGCTACTTTCTTTTGGTTCAATAGTTGTTAGGTAATATTGAGAAAAGGAACTTTCGGTTATGTAAAGTGTTGAATGATTTTTAGATGCACTGACGAATACATGAATCTGTGAAATAATATATGTGTAGAATAAAACTTGCTTGCATAAGAAATTAAAAAAAAAAATCAAAGCATTGTTCTGCACGGTTTATCAAATCGAGAGTCTCATAATATTCATATGTCAACACCCCCTCCGAAGACAAATAAAATAGTACACTAAAATTTACACTAAAATCAATCAGATACTCTTTTTTAGAGCAAACCAACATTAGATAGATTAGAACCTTGGGATAAGAGAGTGAGTCAACTACCCAAGGTTGAAAATCAAACTAGTGTCGTTAAAGAGTGAAAAATCCTTCTGCACTCATATTATCGGGACCACTCCACTCACAACGAAGCTAAATACGAGACAACATCGGATTGTAATCGAAGGTAGCCTGCCTTCTTTTACAACTCCTTTGGGCATTCTGTGTAACGGGGGTCCCTTCGGAGATTTCGGAACTAAGTCGGGAACTTAGGTATCCTGCCCACACAGCGTGTTGTCTGCGACTATGTCCCCCCCGGTAATGTTTGTAATTTGAGGTATCTCTAGTGGCCAATACTTCTAGGTACTTACCTAAGGTGACTGGGACGGGTTGTCCTGGTACCTCAAACGGACATACATACTTTGTCTTCATTTTTTGGGAGGGTGCTCGTCTTCACAAGAGTACTTAGCCCCTTAATCTGAGGTTCGGGTGAAGCTCAAAAGTAACCATAACCGTACATTTGGCCATCCTTCTCTATTACTCATTGAGAGACTAGGTTTCATCTCCAGTAATTGGTGTTTATCAGACAAGGTAATTTCACTTTGTTTGTTGATTGTCATTTTTAGTGTATTTTTTCTTTTTAGGTACCTGAGTGCTATCGTTTTTGAGACTTAAAGAATATCACCTTAAAAAATTTATCTGATAAAATTTACCAGACATTGTGGATACACTCGGCCCTCACCATCAATCCAGACGGTTGTTAGGACTTCCTCCACTCACTTGGACGATCTATCGAGATCCACTGACTCGAATTCCTCTTCATCGAGGAATCAGTCTCCTAAATTGCACACAGGATCGTTCTGGACGACCAACGATTCTAATTTGCTGGAGGATTTCTTCATGGAAGGATTCCTTCCTCATTTTAACACTCCACTTATAAATCTGTCAGATCCTATTATTGATCCTGTCGTACCAGTACTTTAGTCTTCACTAGGAGGAACTCTCCCATCTATTTAGTCGTCACCTCAAGGGTTGTGGAATTATAGAGACATTGTGAGTCCTCTACCACTTCCCCAGTCAACGGTCATCACAACACCGGCAATGTGGAACCCCGCAATCCCGTTTGTCCCAGGTACTGAAACTCACACAACACCCTCTACCAGCGGAACCCAACAGATGCCAGGTTCCACTCCTATGGTGTGCCAAAGCATACCTTCGACTAGTGCCACATATAGTGCTCCATATAACACTCAATGTGGAACTATGGGCATGGTTCCAGTTTACCAAAACCAAGGTCGGCCGCCAATGTATGGTTATAACCCGTAGATTCAGATATCTGGGGTGGCTCCCAATATGCACATGGCAGCGGGGAATGTCACAGTTCCCCCGCCGTTCTCAAGCATGCATGGACAATCGTTGATTGATATGAGTTTTACCTCTATCAATCAAAGCCATATGGTTAGTTCAGTGTCGGTGGGGAATCCACAAGGGATCCCCACCAAGTCCATGGGGGCATCCTACTCACAAACTCAGATGAGTCAAGGGGGCACCGCTTATACTGGGGGCAACTTCATACCCTAGTATCAAAATCCTCATGGTAATTCACTTGACAACACCATACCACAAAGCAACTGCTATACCACGCAACCCATGTACACCATGGGGAACCAAACGATGGGAGGAGCGCAAAGCTCCTCAGGTCATACGTCTTCACAATGGTCCGAGTCGAGGGCACCCAACAATTTGCCTTTTTTTGCAACATTGGATATCCCCAACTTATACAAGTTGACTAACGATCCCATCTACCATAACCTACAATGGCCGCCAATCCCACATAAAACACCAGTGGATATTCCTAAGTTTGACGAAAAACAAGGGGAGGATCCTGGTATTCATGTCACCACCTACCATCTATGGTGTGTTTCTAACTCCATGGTGGATGATAATGTCCGGCTACATCTATTTCCCCACACCCTCACTGGCAATGCTGCAAAGTGGTATATTGAGTTACCACATGCATCAGTGAATATCTTTGACGCTTTAGCGATGGAGTTCCTAAAGCACTTTCGATTACCTATCCGTTATGATACATGGACAGAGCTCCTTACTTCATTTTGTCAGGATACCACCACCCACATCTCCGATCATATTCATGAATGGAGATGTAGGCGGAGGTTAGTCAAAGCCCCCATCCCTGATTTTCTCTTAACAGACTGGTTCTGTAAGTCGCTACTCCCACAAATTGCTAGAGATGTCACTCTAGGTGTTGCAGTCACGAAAGACCAATCCATACGTTGTGCCCAACACTTGGATTTAATTTATTCACAATCTAGCACTCTCTACGACATTATCCCCTATGCTCCCGGTAACCCCAATCCTCCCACCACTCAGCGCCCTGGAGCGCATGCCGACGGGATCGTCAGCGCAACCTCCACGAGCGCTGTAAAATAACTCAGTGGGTCTGTTGCCAAGTTGGCAGTAGACCCCTCTACCAAAATGACTGCTCTTCCTGCCACTGCGATTAACTTTGTGCAGTCTACACATAAATCTAGTAGCAAGAACATGAAGAAACAGAATAAGGTCGCTCCTTCTAAGGAGTAGTCATCTAAGCAGCCCAACCCGAAACAGAAGGCCATTGCACCCACTGATATGGAAAAGGATAAAGGCACCAACTACTGGTGCAAACTCTATCTTGAAGGTCACGAAACTTGGCGTTGTCCGCGTCTTCAAGAGTGCACAGATTACCTTGCCAAAAGAGATTCTAGTAAGGCACCTGTTGTCCTTAGAAATCCTTTTCCTACTCAACCGCAACAAAATCTCGTTGCCAACCAACTGCAACCCACGTTAGGGGGCAGTGATGGTTTGCAACATCCTTCAACTGGAGAAGGATCTTCTGCCGTTTCCACATTTGGAACGGTAGATCTCACCACAAGAGCCAAATCTTATGGAGCTCCTGTCGCTCCGGCAGCAGAACCATCCACAGGTCAAAACCCATCGCCGCCCAACGATTTGTGAATCGAAAGGCTGGTTGAGGACTTTGTAATCCGACCCCCCAAAGGGCACTTCGACGCACAATGCACAACACATCTACACTAGCCGCCCAACACTACAACATTGTAGAGGATTTGGCGCAAGCGTCGTCGACTATGTCGATGCTTGAAGTATTACAAACATGCCCCAGCCAAAGGAAAGCTTTGCTTTCGACTATCGGGGGTATTGACCCTATGGATTCCATGCTTACTATTTTCGACATGGACAAGTGTAAACCTCCCCTTTCTCACCAGCTTGCATTTCAGGTGCATATCACTTTGAAAGGTAAATATATACATCAAACTGTCATCGACGAAGGTGCTTCAACCTGCGTCATGTCAGATTCATGTTGGCTCGCCCTGGGTTCCCCAACCCTATCCCAGCCATCGAACTCCCTAAAGCTTTCGATGGCCACACCTTTGTCCCAAAAGGATACTTAGCCAGTTTTCCCATCACTTTGGCTGGGAAAACCATAGCAGTGGAAGTAGAAGTCAGACAGAAAACGACTATAATCTGTTGCTGGGTCACAGTTGGACATATGCCATGACAACCATCGTATCTACTATCTTTAGCATCATCCAATTTCCATTGGATGGAAAGGTTATTACAGTAGATCAGTTGTCTTTCTGCACCCCTAATTATTCACCATTACCAAGTGTTTCTGTACCCCTAGTAGGAGGTGGAACTGACAGTTACGTTAGTTTAGGTACTGGTCTACTGAAGGCTTCTTCCCTCATGGGTTGTTTCCCTCTTCAGCCGCCGAAGGTTTCACAATCAGTCAACATGCTTTCAACTTTTCCTCATGAACATATCGATCCATGAATCTTACTGGCTCCTTCAGACATTGACACTTACAGAAAACAAATTTCATTGTCACCAGTTGAATTGGCCTACGAAGCCATTCAAATTGCACCCGAATCTCTGGTCACTTTGGCTTCGGCCAACAGTACCACTGCCCCTCCCATAACCACTCCTTCTTTCAATCCACTCAATCAAGTCCTATTGGTGGACAAATCTATTAGAGAGATCACGAGGTCAGAAGAGCGACCTTGGGAGGATTCACACCATCATGTTTCGATATCTGATTTGGACATGATGCCTCTTCAAATCCTATCACCTGACGCATATGAAATCGTTTCCTCACCATATACGACTATCCAACTTTTTGACTCGGAAGGAAATAGGGGCAATATTTCACAAACATTGCTCCCTAATATTTCTGTCATGACAGGCATTGTGGAAACATACAAAGTGGAGCCAATCACAATCCTGAGGAAATTGTGAGCTTAACCTACCCGTTTAGGGATTTCCGTGATGTTTTTCCTTGGTCTTATGAGGAAATGCATGGCATAGACCCTTCTAATTTCAAGCATGAGATCGAGAAAGATTAAGCATTCTTTTTATGGTATTTTTCTTGCTCGTTAATCCGAAAAACCTCGAGTCTTCTTCTTTGGGCTCGTTAAACTACTACGAAGACGAATAGAGCACTGTTAGGGATATTTTATTGCTCTTTAAAAAATATAAACATCCCCGAGATTTTTTCCTTGCGCTCGTTAAATCTATGCAACGATAAATAGAGCACTGTTAGGGATATTTTATTGCTCTTTAAAAAATACAAACATCCCCGATTTTTCATCGTTAATCTTGTTAAACACTTTCTAACTATGGTAGAGCACTGTTAGGGATATTTTATTGCTCTTTAAAAAATACAGACATCCCCGAGCTTTTGTCCTTGCGCTCGTTAAATTTATGCAACGATAAATAGAGAACTTTTGGAGACATTTTATTTCTCTTTAAAAAATATAAACGCCTCCAAGTTTTTGTAGTAGGGTTCGTTAAATATATATACCACAATCAGTAAAGCACTTTTGTGGGATGTTTTATCGCTCTTTAAACAATATAAAAATCCTCGAGTTTTTCATCATTTGCACTCGTTAAATATATGCAAACGATGCTCTGAGCACCTCTTTTTTGATCTATTTCCAGCTCATAAACTGAAAAAGACAAATGGAGCATCCCTTTTAGGCACTTTTTTCTCACTCTTTAAACTGAAAAAATCCCGAGTTGTGTCTTGCTGCTCGTTAAACATGCTAAAGATGACCCGAGCATTCTTTCAGGTACTTTTTTCAAGCTCGTTAAAAAATGAAAAATCTCGAGTTTTTGTTACTGAGCTCGTTAAAGTGTCACGAAAAAACACAAGTTTAGTCTGCCGCCTCGTACTCGTAACAAAATGAGGTCAACATCTATTGGAAAAAGGTTTCTCTTTATCCGGTTCCAGTAGATTAAATATGGAAAAGTAACCGATACGGGTATATTTTGTCGCACTCGTTTAACAACTATGACAAAGGGACCACCATGGAGTCTCTCTTTACGATATTTTTAGACTCTCTAAAGATGAAAAGATCACCGAGTTGTCTAGTCTGGACTCTTTAAATACACAGACAAGATATAGAGTCGTTCTTTTTACGATACTTTTCAGACTCTTAAAAGATGAAAAAATCGACGAGTTTGCCTATCTGGACTCATTAAACTAATCAGATAGGGCAAAGAGTCGTTCTTTTTTGTGATCCTTTTCAGACTCTCTAAACATGAAAAGATCGATGAGTTTACCCGTTTGGACTCATTAAAAATCAGATGGGGAAAAGTGGAAATACAACCGTATTCTAAAGCGTGGTTTGGCAGCAAAAGTTCCCTTGAACATGGCACTCCCTCAGATAAACCGTCATTTTGATAGCCTCTCAATATGAACCCTACCAACCTATGAGTTTTTAGCCTATATACCCTGATTCCATTGCATCTCTGTATCTTAAACACTCTGTAGTGTTCATGAGTCTAGTGCTGTCTGGTTAAAACCATTGTCGTGCCTTCTATTGTTCAAGGGTCCCTACTTGTTTCCTTGATCAACTGACCCTACATATCCTTTCATCATGCCCTCCATTGTTTAGACCCAAAAGCTCAAAAGTTTCTTCAGAAAACAAAATCATCCTTGTCCAGTTTCGTGTCGACTGATGTAGGACACATCATTGCCTACCTTTCGATAGGTTCCTTCCTATCGACTTCAACACTCTATCTAGGAAGATAACCCAAAAACACATTTAGTGCCTTGGTGCTTGTAGACATTAGTGGTAGGTTAATTTGTGCTTGATAATGGGTTTTCATCATTGGCTCCTAGGTAAGTGATTCTACGAGTGTTTGACGACAAAAAATATTTTGCACTCACTAGTTTGCACTGTGCATCTTGGAGACCATCACCATTATCGGTGGCCTTCCTCGCATCTGTAAATAGTCTCCATTATTGGCTGGTAGTCAGATGATTTCTTGCATGTTCGATGTCATCTCATTTTATCACATGTACCGATCTATGTTGTTCCGTGAAGTAGGAATCAAGACCTTGGGTAGAGACTTACATCATTCAGCCTTGTTTCCTCTCCCAAGCTACGATATTGTTCTTTGAAGACAGCCATTTCAGGATAATCTATTATGACACTGGATCTGCCCTGTGCCATATTGGCGACCAGCATTGTTATATCTCTGAGGAGAAAGTTACTCTGACATAGCTACTGAGCATGGGAATGCCCGACTCAGGACATGATTTTAGCAGTTCATATATATGTACTTTTTTTGTATCAGGTTTTCCTTATCGCCCGAAACTTCTCTCTCTCTACAAAGATTTTGACAGGAAACTACAGTATTTTCATAAAGTATTTCGGCCATCATCTCTGCCTCTGATCTCATACTTTAGGGGGCATCTGTTATAGGACAAATTGACCTCCTAATCAACTTAGAGGAGAAGGACAAGATGACCGAAAGAATGACCACAGTTGCAGGCCCAGAATCCACACTAACGCTCTCTGTACATTGATAACCTGCTTTATAAAGCTTGTTTACAAGCATGAAGGAGCATTATTCAAGCTGCTAACTCATGTTGTTAGACCAGAGGGAGCATTAATGAACTTTAGTGATGCTCAAGTGGTTATGCCAACAAATTTGCCATAAAATATCTAGATATCATTTCCCTAAATTTGTGCAAGAAAAGCAGGGAAACTCCAAAAATCAAGATATTTGGAGAAATTATATTCTGGAAACAAAGGCAAATGGGAAAAAGCTGGTAAAAGAGGCAGGTTCATGCTTTTTACCCAAATGAACTACAGGTGGAGTTTGGAAGCCCTAATTTGATTGTTATTTAAGCAACGAGAGGCCCATTGCACAATGGTCAGAGCATTTAGAAGGATAGTACATGGTGTTGTTGTGATATTGTCATATTCTTGAAGGAGCTAGCTGAAAGAAGGAGAGAGAGAGAGGAAGAAGGGATAAGGAAGGTTGATGCAACAGGGTTGTTGTAATCACTCTTATGTTCTGACTATAGGACTGCATTTGTGTTCCACTACTCGAAGTGTCGGTGATATTGTGCATTTATTTGTCCATTCTAATGCTTGTTGTGTTGAGTAGATAAGTTACACATTTATACATGTTTGTTATGGATTCTTTCATTAATTGTCAGAAGTATATGCTGTGATTGGTTTTCTTCATTCTTTTGTGCAGGAATCGTCTTGGAGCCGGTCAGGAGGAGTTCTTCTTACTGCACAGAGATCCAAATAAATCTAGAAAGAACTAAAGGTGATCCTTTCTCCATATCTTGTCAATATATGTCAGATAGATGAACATGTGTGTAACAGGTACCTTTTGCATATAACCTTACAGTTTGTCGGAAGTCTCGGGAAGACTTTCGAGGGTAGTTTTCATCCCTTGCATTTTACCCCATAGCAGTACCAGCGATGGTCATTGTGCTGGCCAAACAATGCGTGGAGGGGGTCCAATTCAACTGGCCCAAATTCCTCTGTGAGGAATTCCTAACCAATTACAAAGAATTTAGGAGCAGGGCAAGACCTTCCACTACGCATGGTTGCTCTTGTCTATCTTATTGGTGACAGGGGAACTACCTAAGGACAGTCAATTTCCACCCCTCGAATAGGACTTGCCAGAGGTGGCAAAATACACGTCGCTCTGGGTGACAAAGGACGCCACAAGGATCTGCAAGACCAAGATTTTTTGGGTGCTTATGGAGGTGAGCATCCGGATGTGGATCAACAAAAGACCGCAACTATCCCCCATAGTCTATGATAGTCTGTGGAGCTTTGTAGACTTTAAGGCAGATATGCACAATGTGTATATCAAGGTGCAGAAGGATCCGGAGCAGAACTAGAGAAAACTCCCTTTCATCACGATTGATGACGTTTTTTCGCTATGCTCGACTCATGGCCACCCGAATGGCGTGCCCTAGATCTAGCAGCACGTGATGAGATAATGATACAAAAATATAAGGATGCTACCAAGCTACTGGCACAACAGAAGTGCAACGAGAAGTTCACTAAGGAGGTAAGGGCTTCCCGCAAGGCAGTGAATGCTGCCACAGAGTAGACCAAGGCCACTGAAAAAGCAGCAGCAGCATTGGCCACCACGACATGGGAGGAAAGAGACCTGGACCTGACCACAGGATAGGGATAGATGACACGGCAAAAGGCACAGACCCAAGCACGACACCTGCACAACTGAAACAGCCACGCAATACAAAACGAACAGGGCCATAGAAGAAGACCAAAGCTTCCAAACTGGATGATGAACCCATTACACTAACAGAGGGTAACCTATATGACATCGGAGACATAATTCACGAGGTCACCAGGGAAGCATTCTAGGAAGAAATGATGGAGCAGTAGAATGTGTTGGGGGCCCTCAGGGCGCAACTATAGGAACTTCATGTGCAGGCCCCACAAGAGGGAACGGTAGCCGCCTATAGTGGGTACATCGGCAACAATTCAGTTGTTTTAGGCCAAAATGGCTAACACCGTCATGCTGCCAGAAGGAGCACTAATAGCGAACAACACAGAGGACAAAGCCACAGTGGGCCAGATCAAGGGACTTGGCCTAAACTTGGTTGCCCTTTCAAAGGATATATTATACTAGCTACAGGATGGAACGACAGTAGAACTCCATGCTATGAGAGACGCGCAGTGAAAATGCTAAGTGAATAGTGAATCAACATCGAGAAGCTTAGCCTACAACACGATGAAGCATTGGTGCAGAATCAGCAGCTGGAGCAGATAGTAAAGGAAGCATGTCGTCGTGCCCCAGAGCTAGAAATTGCGATAGACCTACCAATCAGAGTGCAAATTCACAAATTGGCCAGTGGATTCCACGAGGCAAAGGAGGAAGCAACAAGGATCTAGTTGGAACTCAACATTTAGATTGTTGAACTACGATTAAAGGCACAATCATCCACGCCCCCAGAAGTTAGGGAAAAACACATTGGCGCTATCCAAAAGGGGCTGCAGGAAATAGGACAGATAGTGCCGACCTGTACAACTATGTTGGAAGAATCCTTTGCGGTCCTCACTTCCTTACAGGAGGACCCCACCATACACTTGGAAATAGAGGTGCGGGAGCTTCAATGCAATATGATAGTGTACGCGGGATGGCGTAGAAAGTGGTCCTGACCCACTGGCTCGCGAAGCTACAACAAGCGAAGGAATTGAAGGAACAAGTGGATGGCGCATGCCAAAAATAGGCAGTACTTAAAGCACGTGTCCAGCCTTGGATTGATGAGGCCTTCCTCATCACTATCAACATCGAATAAAAACTAAAACTGATGAAAGTGGTGCATGCTTTAAGATAGGGATTTGCCCTTGACAGTGAACATTCAGCCGAGCGAGTAGAGAAAATCTAGCAGACGGCAGAGGAGTGCGCTGTGGACCTTTGCACAACCCAAACATAGTTGGAAGGGCTCTATGCCAGGATCACTGCATAGTGACTCGGGACGAGTCGCGATGATTTTGTTAGGGAAATGTTGGGTAGTAGATTCCCCCCACAACATGTTTTTGGGGCTTAAATCCCGAGTTTTGGTTAATGTATGTAAAGACTCCATGAAATTCGGGCGCGGAGCACGAAAGTATAGGATGAGTCATAGGGTTGTCCGCCCTAAGAATTGTAAAATAATGTAAAGTTGTGTCAGCCTACGAATGGTCCACGAACCATGGGATTGTATAAATAGAGTGAGGTCCTAAGTTGTAAAGATACTTTTTCGGGGAGCACGCAGTAATAGATAGATGCGAAGGCATGGTTAGAGGATAGAAGTGGATCTGAAGTGTATTGGGTCATAGTAGTAGGAAGAGGCTTTGCAGCTAAGTGCATAGAGGCCTAGTACAGCTCACAGTTGAGTGTACGAACCCCTATAGCTAAGTGCGCGAGGTGGGGTCGGGTCTGTAATTGAACTAAACTTGAAAAGGATTATTAATAAAGATAAGTTTGATTCAGAATATTGTGCATCTATGGTTCTATTTATCTTTATGCATTTATATTGGGTTTGATTACGCGCACTTACTTGAAAGTTGAATAAGTAATAAGAATATTGGGCCCACACAAACTAAGTCAAAGCACTAATATAATAGCGCAGTAAGGATCGAGATCAGGATAGTACTGTATTCGTGCCCCTTATAGAGGTGCACACAGGCTACTGCACGTAGCAGCGCAAGCACGCAAGTTTGGACACGAACCTCTAGAACCCTCATCAAGACATCCCTAGGGTGTAGAAACCTGGTTCCAGCACCCTCCCATACTACTTCGGGTGAGACCTCAGTCAGCGCTCCGCGGACTGTTCCTGAAAGGCCCAGTAGTATCAGGATTTGCTTGGCTAAATCACTTCTGAACCTGGGTCAGGCCCTATGTAGCCAACAGATCTGATAATGGATAGGCTAGATTGAGTGCTAATGCATGTTTTATCCTTTAAATGTTATGATCTGGGTATATCTTAAGTCTTGAAAAGTTGCGAAGTTATAAGTCATTATTTGCATATAT